>JAWNMD010000157.1:1900714-2534285 GCA_035044365.1 Drosophila neotestacea | reverse complement strand
AAGTAACCAATATTAACTTCATTTAAGATTGGTATTTAAAAAGAAGCATAATATTCAGTCGGAATGGCTTGTCATTAAATATCTTTCGTGTTTATTATCCGATTGCGATTTGCACGGTGGCGTAACAGTACCCCAAATATCATTCATACAAAAACTGAAGTATCCAGCTTTATAATTGCCAGAGTTATAGGGTGTTTCGATTAGTGAGAGATTGGGGTGGCTTACCCAAAATTTGAAATGACCATCGGTCCGGACCGTCCAAATCTTCACACGTGCCAAATCTCAAGTCTGTAGACTTGTTATGCGTGCAAATATAAGTCTTCGTACCAAATTTGGTGTCCCTAGGTATTACCAATTTCAGCTACAGCTACAGCTACGTATGTATGATGCACACTATAGACCGAAGCTGTCCTGAAAATTTCAGCTTGATCGGTGAATAATCTCGCAAGTTATTCAACAAACAATTTTTCCCAGCGTCGGGCAAAAGGAAGAGACGCTAGCGCAACAACGTACAAAGCTTGCTTGTCACTGCAGGGTCTTCTACTATCGAGCTTGCTCCCCTGTAGCTTTATATATATTTATGTTTTTTTTTTATTCAATATCACATTGCATCATATTTTGGGCTTATGTACTTTCTTCAAGTTCTTCACGGTCGAATCGATCTGGGGGTCATTTCGGTGGCAAGGTTTGGAATTAACGACATCACCTGAACCGGATCCGCATCAATGCCCAGGTCAACAGCATATGTATAAAATGCCAACATGCTTCGGCCAGAAGTTTAGTTCCAACACGTATTGTTAGATAAAACCATGGCCAAAAACAGCACCAAGATTGACTTTGGCTGGCTCGATAGCTACCCATTTGCCGAGCTGGCGGACGATCGCACACAAACCTGGCCCTTGGTATCTTCTCCATGGAATGTAGCCGCTATACTCTCCCTGTACCTGGCGCTAGTGCATTTCGGGCCCAAGTGGATGGCCAGGTGGGTGAAGAAGGCATAAAATACTGCAAAATTGTCCTCAATCCATGATGCTTTAATGCAGACAGAAGCCCTTCCAGCTGCGTTTGCCATTGTTCGTCTACAATTTGCTGATGTCCATGCTCAATACACACATTTTTCTGGAACTCTACACGGCTTCACGAGCTCTTAACTACAGTGCAAGGTGTCAACCATGCAGAGTGAGCTATGATAAACACGAAATGCGAGTAAGTTGTAACATTTGCTATACAATAGTTGCCCCCTAGTTACCTTGCAATTTAACAGATTGCGACGGCATTTTGGTGGTTCTACATCTCTAAAATTTTGGAATTTGCCGACACGGGATTCTTTATACTGCGCAAGAAATGGTCGCAATTGACATTTTTGCATTTGTATCATCACAGCAGCATGTTCGTCATTTGTTGGATAGTTGTCAAATGGATTCCCACCGGGTCGAGTAAGTCAAACCCTTTTTATCAACGACTTTTATTGTTAAAGGCATATCCACTTGCAGCCTTTATTCCTGCTCTGATGAATTCATTTGTGCACATCATAATGTACGGATATTATTCACTGAGCGCATTGGGGCCTCGTTTATACCCGTATCTTTGGTGGAAACGCTATTTAACTTGGCTGCAGCTGTTGCAGTTTGTTTTGAGACTGGTTTGGGGCGCGCAGGCTATTGTCAGTAGGTGCGAGTATCATCCATGGCTTAGTTATGCGGGAGTTGTTTATATGCTGACATTTCTTTTTCTGTTTGGTCGCTTTTATACTCAAACATACACAAAAAGCGCCACCAAGGTCACTTAATTAAATAGTTTCCAAAAAGAACAGAAAATTTACATATACCTATAAAATTAATTGGTGCTTTGTTGTCAAATAATTTTAAATAAAAACGCGCCGATTTTGAACAACTCGATTGGTGCTTACGTTATCGATAATAATGTGACAACTATCAAAGTATCAGCTGTTTGAATTTGTTTCGACATAAAAAAAATTGTGTACACACTGCTAAAAATCAGTTGACATAACAACAACAACAACAAAAACCCACGGAATTGGAATAATGCAAATTATTAAAGTTGTAAACAAGCACAAGCATTTATGCCATCTAAAATTGAAAAATGTCACATCCATGCTCTATTACAGCACGGCTAAAGGTCAGTTCCATTGCATTTTCATTTATCAACCGGCTAAATAGTTGCATCTATTATAGAAGCCGGATTGTTGATTGCGCCGGGCTATCAGCCAAAGCAAGTTGAAGAATCATATTGGGCTCGTCAAAAATTAAATGAAGAAAAGCCACAAAGGGCTTGCAAAAGGGGAACCTACCGGATACTATTGCCACCCCCCAACGTTACCGGCAATTTGCATTTGGGCCACGCATTGAATGCAACAATTCAGGATGTGATTGCACGACAGCATCGACAGTTAGGATACGATGTAGAGTGGATTCCGGGCACAGATCATGCGGGCATTGCTACTCAAGTGGTGGTAGAACGAAAATTAACTGCCACAAAGAAGATAACCAGACAGGAAATTGGACGAAGTGCATTTTTGGACGAGGTGTGGAAATGGAAAGCAGAGAAGGGAGAAGGAATTGTTCACGATTTAAAACAATTAGGATGCACTCTGAAGTGGGAACAAGAATACTTCACCATGGATGAACAGCAGGCTCATGCAGTGAATGTGGCCTTTGAGCGGCTCTTTGAGGAGGGACTTATCGAGCGACGCAACTCGCTGGTCAACTGGTCATGTGCCCTGCGATCGGCCATATCCGATATTGAGGTTGAAAATGTGGACATCAAGGAGCCAACGGAGCTAGATGTGCCTGGTTGCGAGCACAAAGTGCTTTTTGGTCGCATATTTAACTTTGCCTATCGCATAGTTGATGAAGATCAATCCGATGGCACGCAAGAGGAGATTATTGTATCAACCACCAGACCAGAAACCATTCTAGGTGACGTGGCAGTTGCAGTGCATCCGGCAGATCCGCGCTACAGCAAGTACCGAAACCGTAATGAGGTCAAGCTACATCATCCTTTTCGATCTGATTCAATCCCTCTTATCTTCGACATTGCCGTGGACAAGGAGTTCGGAACGGGCGCTGTAAAAATTACCCCTGCTCATGACAAATTTGATTTTGAGATTGCCGCTCGACATAAGCTCGACTTACGTCAAGTATTCAGCGAGAGCGGCAACATTGTGGCGGATTATCCAGAGTTTCAGGGCAAGTCACGCTTTGAAGCACGTAATCTCATCATAGATCGCCTGGAGGAATTGCAGCTACTGCGTGAGGTACGCGGTCATCAAATGCAGCTGCCAATCTGTTCACGCTCCAAGGACGTTGTTGAATACATGCTAGTGCCACAATGGTTCCTGAATACTAAGTCGATGGCCAAGGCAGCACTGTCGGAGTTACACAGCGGACGGCTGCAAATCATGCCGACAAACCATGAAATGGAATGGGAGCGTTGGTTGTCGGATGCAAGGGATTGGTGTATCTCTCGTCAGCTGTGGTGGGGACATCAAGTGCCCGCCTATCAGGCCTTCGATTCGAAGGGCAACAGCTGCTGGGTGGCTGCTCTCGATGAGAAGAGTGCACATGAGAAGGCGGCAACTATTTTGGGTAGCCAGGAGCTAAAATTAAACCGCGATCCGGACGTGCTCGATACCTGGTTTTCATCCTCGCTGTTGCCTTTCTCTGTGGCCGGATGGCCCAAAGAGAAATATATAGAAAAATACCCTTTGGAAATCATGCAAACTGGCCACGATATACTTTTCTTTTGGGTGGCGCGCATGATGATGATGGGCTTAAAGCTAACTGGTCAGGCACCCTTCCGGCGCGTTCTTCTCAATGGCATCGTATGTGATGCTCAGGGCCGCAAGATGTCCAAGAGTCTTGGTAACGTTGTGGCGCCACAACAGGTGGTTCAAGGCGCCAGCTTGGAAAGTCTGAAGACGGCGCTGCAGAAATCCTGCACATCAGGCGTCATTACACCCAACGAACTGAAGACGTCCACAGATGGCATGACGAAAATGTTTCCCAAAGGTATTCAGGAATGTGGTACGGATGCGCTGCGCTTTACTTTAATGAGCCATAACATAAAGAATCATTTTATCAACTTTGATGTGGATGCATGCTACACAAACAAACTGTTCCTCAACAAGATCTGGCAGGCCATGCGATTCACTTTAGGATCTGCTAAGACTTTGGGAATCACTCTGCACGATTTCGAGACAATGGAGGGAGTAACGTTGAGCATGTGGGATCGCTGGATCATTGGACGTCTTGCAGAGACTTTGTCCATATGCTCCGAGTCCTACAATAACTATAATTTCCACATGGCCACGGCGGCTCTGAAGCATTTCTTCTATCAAAATCTTTGTGATGTTTACCTAGTAAGATTTATTTTCTTCTATGTATATTTCTCTCGTACTTAATTGCTGTATATCATCTTAAGGAGACCACCAAGGAGGGCATAAATAAGAAGGAAGCCAGCGCATATGTGAACGTCGCCACATTAACCGCCTGCCTTAGCTGGGGATTGCAGGCCATGGCTCCGTTTACTCCGTTTGTTGCCTCGGAACTGCTGCAGCATGTACCGCTCAACCTAGAGCTGAAGCTATCACAATTCAAGGACGCCAAGCTGGAAGCTGAAGTCGCCGACATTGTCAATATTTGTGCTACGGTCCGCAAGGTGAAGAGTCGCAATAAGATCAGCAAACGTCATGGCCCTAAACTTTGTCTATTTGCACAAAATGCTGAAGCTAAGGAAATCCTACAGCGTCATCTCAGTCAAATTGTTGTGCTGACTCGCTGTCACGGTGTCGACTTGGAACTGCTCAACGAGGAGTCAAAATTCCTAAAGAAATTAAACTTCTTCTCAACAGCACGCGCTCTATGTTCCTTTGGCATCTCTCTAAATGAGGAATTTTCCTTGCCGGAAGCCAAACGCGAGGCAATGGTCAAGGAAAACAAAGTAAAGCTTAAGAAGCTACTCAACGAACTGCAAAAGTATCGACTACGAATAGACAACGAGGCCTTTCAACTGATGGCCGATAATGCAACGAAAGTACATTTTCATAATCGAGTGAGTTTTTATTTGGAAACTTAAACTTAAAACATTCTAATCCTTCATCAATTTCAGATCAAAGAACTAGAGGCTGAGATTGATAGTCTAACGACTTTAGCGGCGTAATCTAAGGATTTCTTCTCCAAATTATCTACGGTATAACCCAGTGGCTTCTAGATCATTAGACATGTTTTTAACTAATGGACTGATTGATTTGTTAATACTTAATTGTTTACAATATTGATATTTAATGTTATATCTAATGTTAACCGTAATGATTTCAAATAGGTTTAAGTCTTTTATTATCGTTAGTACGTAACATAATAACAGTTTATTTAATAACATCATTGTTAATCTATAACACTGGACAAGCGTTCTGGGAGTAGCTCAAATAGAAGCCTCGATTTGATATATCCATTTCTTCATTGGCATCCGTTACGGAGTAGACCACAAATGGTTTGGCAGCACTTGTTGTGGAAACCAATCCCAAGCCGCAGAACCTGTCACTGGGCATGTTCGAGCCACCCTGAGTGGGAGCTGGAATAATGATGTAATCAGTTGTGCAGTCCTGGCTCTGCACCGCCGACGTGGCCAGCAGCGTGGGATCCACTGCTCCGACGTCATTTGTCATTGTAAATGAATACGCATCAGAGCTAACCTGACTGTATGTGATGGAACACATGCCAGTGGCTTTACGGATGCAAATCCCATAACGCATGCTCGCCAATTGCCGAGTACCCTGCACGCCAATCGAATTTAGAGCGGAGGAGGCAGCAGATACATAATTGAAGCTGGCAATTGTTCCACTTGTTTCCATATTGTACTGTAAACAGCCGGCGGGGGCGAGTGTCGCTGAAGAGCAACCCATCATACGGATCTGGAACTGCCACTGGCGATTAAAAGTGTATCCAGCGGATGTGGCCACCGATATGGTAATTGGACTGACGCCATTGAAGTCCACGTAAACGTGCTGCCCGGAGTTTTCGCCACAAATAGTGGGTACTGCGGAAGCGCCACCGGTTATGGTCAAGGCATCAGTGCTGCAGACACCATCGCCCGTTGGTGGAGCCAGCGACAAGGCCAAGAAATCTACACGCAGCTGGCATATAGAAGAATCCGGTGGAGTAACCACAATCGAGCAACGACCGCCACCAGCATAAGGTGCCGGGTAATTATTGTTATAGAAATACGTATTGTTGCTGGTCGTACTTGCACCACAAGTTCTCTGATCTGTAAAATGAATTCTTCTTATGAGCTGAAACACTTTAAGGGACTTACATTTTAGGTGACTTACATATGCAGCAAACGGCCTGGTTAGTGATGCTGGAGCAACTACCTGCCGCAACGCCATTGTTGTCCTTGCATTCTCCGTTAATTTGACATGTTCCTATAAGAAGATTGTTACCACGACAAATGTCATTGGAGAATCGGCCGATTGTGTAAAAGGGAAACCCTAGGAAAATAGTGAAAGTAGTTCTAAAATATTAAGACTATTATAATACAACTTGTAGTAAAATCTGTAAAATTGGGACAACTATAAAAATTCTTAAAGAACGATGGCAAATCATATGCAAAGCCAATCAGAAGATAAGAATTGGGGTTCTCTTTGTGCTGAATATAGTCTATCAACAGAAAACGACAGATGATTATCAGCACAAAAGCCCTGTGTGTTCCTAGGATAACAATCTAACATCAATAGATATAAGAGAAATCATAAATGATATGAACATTTAAATAAAAAGTAAAAAGACCCTATCAACATTACAACTTGGGATATTTACTAAATTGCGAATCCAATGAAAATGCGAAAGTACAAAATATATTAAAGGAAAGTTCAGAATCTAAGGAATCCTATGAAAGATTTGTATGCTATTCGATATCTCAAAAAAGACACTACGAAAGTGAAAGGGATTCAGAAAAGTTTCAAATGTATCGGTATAAAGATATATCTTTAGAAAGAGTCAGGGGAATATACTTTCTTGAATTTGAAAGGAATTTCGGATAGCCCATGGGATACTTTTTACAAACTGCCCGCGTGAATATAATCGTTTTCAAGCAGTGACAGAGCGAGCGTGCCTAAGACTAAAGAGTCCAGCACGGAACCTGCGCATTGGGTGATAATTGAAATGTGACCCACATACATACGTAAGATATATAAGACGACAAAACAAACGGATGGCACTCAAATATGAGACCCAAACAACTACAACAAAATGATGGACTTAAAAGATGGGACTTTTACTTACATCGAGGATTTCTAGAACCACTGCGTGCCAAGCCAAACTCATGGTCGAGTTCATCAAGAGTATTGTTGGGAATGCTACTGTCGTTATGAAAAGATGACTCCAAACGAATCAGTTGACTACTGGCGCGTGCCGCACTGTAAATGCCGACAATGTAACTGCTGAAGAAGATGGCGATGATGACCAAAATACGTGTTGAATGTGTGGGTGCAGACATGATGTTGATGAAGAACTGATCACTTTCGGTTTTCACTTGAGGTCCGAAAATATCCACACGAGGAGAGAACGCCGTGTACTCGCGCCTATGTTTCGAATGAGACTGAGCTGAGGCAGGTCGAAGCTTTGGAGCTTACTGTGTCACGGTAAGACGCAGGTGCTAATTGAAAGACAGCGACGCTAGTGATCTGTCTCCATTCTCTCCCGGGCAGCGGGCCGAGAATGCAGTCCAAGTCGTGTGAAGTTTATTTTGGCGGCAGCAAATATTTGGAGCATTCACGCACTAAGCCGCTTGATTATTTCCTCTGCCAAGCTTTTGACAATGATTGTGGTAAAAGCATTATTAAACGACAGTAAACAAAAAACCAATGAGACTCGCCGATGAAAGTGTTACAAAGTGAGACAAATACTACGCAAATTATTTGGGAGCACGCGTGGATAAATCGTCGCATGATTCTATCCATTGATCACTGGACTAGAAAGTGCGGACTGTTTGCCTTAGGGTTATCCTCATTTGCCGCTCAATTTGAATTTGTTTATAGGTTACTTAGAGCTCGTCTTTATTACAGGTGATGTAACCGCAACTTAACGGTACAATTTGCATTGCATTGGCAACGCGGGCGCGTGCGATCTCACTTCCGTTGCCGCGGCTTGCCTGCATTCATCGTCTTCTGAAGAGCACTACGCACGACTTTAATTAGCGGACTTGCACTAATCAGAGGCAGATCCAAGATAGTACACATGTGTACCGTTACTAATTAATGTTTAAAGTTTTTCAGAAAGGTAAAAGTGGTTTGTTTTCTGGGCGAAACCGTAGAAAGTTGCAACAAAGTAGGCAGAAATAACAGTTCTTAATATGTGTGACATTCTGTATTGTTTTTATCTTGATTTATAAAACATGCTCTTTGTTGGAGCATTCCATTTTATAATAACAAACACCTAGCAACTAGACATTAGTGCCAAATTGTAAAGAAAATTAGCTTATTCAATTTCAATGACAGCACCCGCCTTGGTCAGCGCCTCTTTCAGCTTTTCCGCCTCATCCTTTGGTATGTCTTCCTTGACAACGGTTGGCGCACTCTCGACAAACTTCTTGGCCTGCACCAGGTTCATTCCCTCGAGCAAATTCTTGACCTCCTTGATAAGCGCCACCTTCTGCTTCTCATCGAACTTCACCATCTTTACTTTGAATGAAGTTTGTACTTTTTTCGGCGCCGCCTCCTCGTCATCTTCAGCTGCAGCTCCCCGCGCTGGTCCTGCCATGGCAAATTGAGGTGCAAATGCGGTCTCTGGCAAATTCAGTTTTTGTTTCAGCAGCGTGCTTAGTTCGGACACCTCAAGCAGGTTAAGAGCAGCTATGTTGTTAACAATACTGTCTAGTTTGGGATTGGCCGGCTTTGTGGCGCCTTCTGGTGTCGGTGGCACCAGTTTCTCAGCTGCGGCAGCAGCGGCGGGAGCAGCAGCACTGTACTGGCGTTGTACATTGATTTGACGTCTTAGTTGACGCAAAACGAGGCGTGTGATTTGCATTTTGTATTTAGCTGAGATTATAAAATGTTCTTTATGTTAGAAAATGGCTTAAAGAGTCATATTTAATAACATTTTACCTTTGTATTTCTTTCAACGGCAACAGCAGGTTATGTGAGCACTATAGGTATATTGCCAGACTTCAATAAAAATCTAGTTCTAAAAGTAACCAATATGACATCTGCGGCGCTAGCAAACAAGAGATAGCGCTACAACCTTTTAGAAATCTGGCAGCCCCGCGGTCCCACTTTTAATTGGAATTCAGAAATGATTGACCATTTATTTATTTCAGTCAAAAATGGGGGCAATCAATTGAGCTGAGATTTTCTCTAATTTTTTTTGAATTTCCCAGTTTTTTGAGACACCATTGAAAGGAACTAGTGCCCCAAGTGTTTAGAAGAAATCTGTTTGATCAGTAGTCGACGCTTCACTATCGATCTTATTTGAATATCGGTGATAGGCACACAGCCGTTCGTCAGATTCTTATCGATTTGTGAAATCATTATTCAGCACTGGTGCAATCGATATTTTGAATTTGAAATTAAAATTATGATTATCTATAAATAACTTATTTACTTAGTTGTAAATAAAAATCACAGACATAAGTATTAGACCTGTAGTGCTACTTTTTTTTTAAATATATAAAACAAAAATACTGCAAATTTAAATTAAATATGGTAGTCAAGGGACTTTATTTGTTACTACTTGTCTTCCCTGGGGCCGCGCGGGCTCTCAACGGTTTTTTGGGTAGAGTTCCATCCCTGGGCACCTCTAGCAACGGAATAGTTTCTCATATGATGCGATCCCTTGCTGTCCAAAGCTGCAGATTGACTATGTGCTATTTCATTCACGCGGCTCTAACTGGAAGAGGAGAATGTGTTAATACACTTATTTATTTATTTATTATTTATTTGATAACATTGATAATGATAAATGTTTTGATCTTATGGGTCAGGTGACTGGGTCCGCAGCAGTCAAGCAGTCCGTAACATATCTATCCTCTTGTTTGTTTATAAAGCATATACTTTGACGTAATCTATGTTAAACTGGCCGTCACTTAGCCACTGATCCTGTTGCGACTTAATAGTTTTCCAGAAATCGGACATTGCACGGGGCTCTGCTTCATGCCATGGCTTATCCGAGTCGTAGAAGAACTCATTGAATCCAGCAACGCTGAGGCCAAAGGTTAAGTAGAACTCCTGATCAAACGGTGCGATTCCAGTGCCCTTCTCTAGTTCATCAGCATTAGGTAATGGCTTATTGGTTACAGACGTTTCGCTAAATGCTCCAGTATCGCTGCCCTTCCTGCACAGCTCCTGGCCATCCACATGCCACTTGATCTCCCGCGGTGTCCACTCCATAGTATAAATGTGGAAGCTATCACTCCAATCGTGGCTGCTGTCGCTGGAACCCAGCTTGTGGCACAGTTTGTTTGAACGAAGAGGCTCCTTGGCATTCAACAAGGCTCCAGCATACAGATCCAATTGACCTGAAGTCGATTGTCGAGTATACGCTATACGCAGCTGTCCCGACTGATAGTCGTCTTTTCCATAGACATGGGCTTTAGGCTCTAGCCACATTTGGGGTACCAAATATTTGGACTTCGGCATTTTGGCCCGTACTTCAACTCGTCCGTATTTAAAGGCGAAGCTTTGCTTACTGGAGAATTGAGAGGACACAAGGGGTGGCAACTTGTCGGGTCTGTTCCTGTTTCTGGCATCGCGGACACAGTCTGCAGTGCTCCTTTCGCCAGTGCATTCAGTTCCCAGATCCAGTTTGGAGTCCAGATTCTGTTTATACAAACGTTTCGTTGAATAAGGCTGCAGATCGACGTGTCCACCTGCAACGCTTAGTGTTTGGGGTGCATCATTCACGTATATGTTAAACTCGTAGTCTGGGGCACCGGAGAAACGATGCTCGACCTTCCACTTGGATGCGTCCAACTTGCTACCGTTAAAATCATCAGAGAAGATGAGCTGGTTAACACAACGGGTGGGAATTCCATTGACTTGCGTCTTGGGTGCTCCACAGTTGCTCATTCGAATGTCAATATCTGCGTCGCCAGTCGATGGAGTCGGGTTCACTTGCACGGGCGGAGTTGGATTCGGAAGGGAGTTAGAAGTGCTTCCATTGTATGCACTTACAGCAAATACGCCATCATCTTCACGATAACCTAAGCCATTGTAGATAACGTAGGTCCAATAGTATAAAATGTCGCCTGGCTTCAACTTTGCTTCCCGATCTCGGAAAGTCCAACGTCCATTTTTCATCTTGACAATGTCACGTGCCCAAGTGCCCGCTTCCAGACCTTCCATTTCCTCGTTGAGTTTACCATGAAAAGCGAAGAGCGTAATACCTTCCTCGTGCGGTATGGATACCTCAAAGCCCTTGGGATAAAAGACCTCAATCGTGGCCTTTGGCACCTCATAGGCACTGCCCAAGGACAGCCAAAGTAGAAGAAAACCACAGCAAAATAAGAGCAACCTGTGCATCACGACGGTGCTGAGAATCTCAAATGCGCATAAAGCTAAGTTGAAGCTCGAACAAAGATTCGCTTATCAAGAAACCGGTCTTCTTTTATATTGACATACATACATGTATACCGATTAGAATGCATATTTACGTAGCCATCGACAGGAATATGCAATACATACAAATTCTGTCTTATTTATAGATTAGACAGATTTACAGTTCAACTAATTAGATTTACATATATTATATATGTACATTTGTTGCTATAAAAAACATGTATTTTTGAATATACAAATGCGCCGATTACCTTATCGATTCAAAGTGGCAGCACCGATTACAAATAGTGATCGGAGTAGGCGACGAAACAGCTGTTAAAAGCTGTTTAGTTGCAGGTCGAGAACTTGCCCGAGCAGTTTCGTAGTTGTGTAGTAAAATTTGTATAAAACTTTACTCATAAAAAAAAAAAAAAAAAAATGTACATAATTTAGTGAAGAACATTCGAAACCATACACAACTTTTTCTAACGGCTGCGCGTATATTTTGTAAATATTATTACACAGAGCCAAAACCTAATAAGGAACATCAAAAAAATTTTCGTGCGTGTGTGCGTGTATTTGTATACGACGTTCATAAGACGCAGCTGATGTTGGTGCTAAAATAAAAGCGAAGAAGCGACACGAAGTTTACGCTGTTATTGTAAGTAGCGCTGTTTTATGTAATTCGTTTGTTTTTTGCATTATCTGTTTGCTACAACTGCAGTCTGCGGGGCGGGCGTTGCCAGATAGCCCAAACTATTTAATAAATATAAACATCTGTAATATTTATATAATACTTGAAAATCGTTCGTAATGCATTAATTGCATTTTGTCATTTGTATTACATTGTAAAAATATCGATATATCTTTTCCAATTGACGGCTGGCATCTCTTCGGTAAGAGCAGCTGTCTTGCCGTGTTGTTGTTGTTTTGTTCTGTCAGAAAAGCACGAAACACCGTACGAAAGCAAAACAACCAAAAATGATTGATTTTTCGTCGTGCGCTTGAATGTCGGAAAAGCAAGCGACGACGACAACGACGTCGACGACAAAACAAGATTGTGAAAAGTGAGCAGCGCTGAAAATTTTAGTTTTCAGTCTCACAATCGTCGCGCTAGTGAGCGGACGGAGCTGTTTGAAATCGGGATAAAAATTTTTTTATTGGAAATTAAGCTGAAATTTGTAGTGTAAACATTATGTGTTTTCATTAAATTCAAATATAAAGTGTAACTTAAATTATTTGTAAAAAAAAATACGTTGCGTGTGTCAAGTTGTAAATTTTGTAGTGGCTTCACAGTGTGAATATAGAGTGAAAAGATATGAAGATTACCTTTCAGTTCATATTGTTGTAGTTCTTACAATTAGTATGGACAAATATGCAAAACATGCTTAAAACTCTCGTATCATTTGCATAAAGGAAGGAAAATTTGCTGCCACAGTAAAGGAATTTTTGTTGCTGCTGCTGTTGCAGAAAACAAAAAAAAAAAGGAAAAAAAAATACAAGAGTGCCATATACGTCACAGAATCTATCGTGAGTGTGTGAGTGAGACGGTATACCTGCACCCCGGAAATGTAACGCACGCACACACAAACGCAAAAGAAAAACTTGCACCTGAAAGTTTTGTGTCGTCGTGAATTCGTGGCCCGCCTTCGTGCCTGCGCTCGTGCTTCGTTGCAACAACTACCGAGGGCAGAGTCAAATTCTAAGTACAAAAGGTTAGTGTTATTAACGCTATTTGGGGAAGCAATTCTGTTTTCTTTTTGGCCTTCTTGTTTTCTGTGTGACTTTTTGTATGTCTCGCTCGCATCGTTTGCACCTGTCAAATAAATACGAACGAATATCTCGGTGTGCGCAACGTTTGGCCTAATTTTGAGTAGATGACAGCAACCCCAATGCAGGGTTGCCTTTTTCTGGTGTGTGCGTAACCAATTGAAATTGGGGCAATAGCGAAACAACGAAACGACGACAACGACAACGACAACGAAACGAAACAGTTGAGCAAAGCAAAGACCGTAATAACCCCTAAATCTCAGGCCAGCTCCCCAATTCGAGAGCAAAGAGTAGAGAAAAACGCTGGCTGATTTGGCCCAGTTACTAAATCTAATTGCAGCAGACGTGTGATAATAGAAATTCTCTAGTATACGTAGAACAACAAAAACAAATTTTAATTTGTTCAAAGTACTTTTCGAAAGATACATTTGTTTGCACATACACGCATACACATACATAAGCAATAACAAGCGAAACGTGCTTTGTCAGCGCATTTCTCGCTCTCCCAGAAATATCGCGCAACATTTACGCTCTCTGTGGGATGGATGCTGAGCCTGAGCCAAGCTGTCTATGCTTTTGGCGGTACATTACACTTGTTTATTTTTTTTAACTGTATGCGTGCGTATGCATGTGTGGGAGGAGGTCGTGGTGGAATGGGGGCGTTACTGTCATTGTTATTACTCGGCCTCGGCCTCTGCCTCTGCCTGTGCTTATGTGTTTCGTATCTGTAATTCGAGTTACTTTGTATATTTTTTTAAGGGTCGCTATATTCGTTGTCAGGACAAATTTATGTTCTTTTATATTTTCGTAAACTATCGTCTTACAAACTGGATCTATCTAAAATACTTTGTATGTAATAACATATGCATTCGCAGCATTTCATCTTTTTATATACTGCTAATTGTGAGCATGTCATAGGTGATGCATTGTTTCAGGGGCGTTGTTGAGGGGGTACATCTGCGGTCGGCTCTCTTTAAGCCTCAGTGCACATTTTCATTGGCATAACAATTTTGTTGTCGTTGTCTATTTGTATTTAACTAATTAAACGGCTCATTGCCCCTCGGCGCTCTCCTCTTTTGACAACATCAAAAATGGTCTCTTTACGGTGGCAGTTCAAATCCTTATTCAGTTCCAAAATAAAGTGCGTAAAGAAAAATATATTTGATGGACTTGAGCAATATTTTTCGGATTTAAACTGTAATGAGAGAAAAATGTGTACTGCGCCATTTTTTCAATACACTTATTTTACTTTTTATTACTCATACTCGTTGCTACTTTGTTTTTATCTTTATCAATAATAGAATGATTACTGTTGTTGTTGTTGTTGGCTAACAAAAAAGACACGCAAGGCACATTTAATGGAGACATTTATCGAAGCATTCGGTTGTTTTGGGCGATAAAAACGTGTACTGATAGTAAATTTGTACGGACATAAAAATCGGCAACGCCGTTCGTCACATTCAATTGCAATTAGAGAGTGGAGACAGAAGATTAATAGGCTTCCATGAAGCTAACAGACAAATGGACATGGGTGATGCCCCACTCGATATATTACTAATTCGGGTGATTCCCCCGGAAACGATCATGAAAAATTACAATAAAATATTTTTATAAATTGTAGCTGATTTTGCTTCAGCCTTTTGTCGTTTGTTTCATTTATTTTTATTTTTAAACACAATTACGCTTGCGTTTTGACAATGTGGACAACGTTGACCATTTTTTTCTTAAATAAAAGCGAGTGTACAGAAATAAATGAAACTAATCGGATGACGTGTTGTTTCCAACTATCTGCCTATAACCACATATATATCTGTATCTGTCTCCTTTTTTTTTACTTTCATGTGCTGTCGTCTTCGCTTTGCGTCTGATTGATGTTTTGGATACACTCTCCGTGTACAAATATTTCTGTGATGTGTGGCCCACATTTAATATAGGCTAAGGCAACACAGCCCAAGTGCAGCCGTATAAATACGTATACTAAGGTGCGGGTACACCATGGACTCGCTTAAGTTACCAAAAGGTAAGCCACATCTCGAGAAAAATGCAAATTATTGTGAACTCATACTAATACGCTATATCTTCTTATTGTTACAGGCAACAGCGCTACAAGCAGCGCCAGTGGCAGCAACAGCAATTTATCCTGTTCGGCGTCTACGTCTGTTGTTGGTAGCCTTGCAACATCACCCACATCGGCGGTGGCGGGAACAGTGACAACAGCAATTAAAGCACCTCCCGGCCTGAATAGTAGCACACCTATTTCAGTGCGGTTCAATGCCAACGAGGAGTCACTGGATGACATTCTGCAACAATTTCATCACAACACACAGCAGCAGCAACATCAGCTCAGTCACAGTCCCAGTGGTGGTGGTGACGCATCGCCCACATCTACTTTGCTAGGTATTAAGAATAACGGTAGTGTGGGAGCCGCATTGGGCATGATGGTCAATGCCTGTGATTCGCACTCGCTCTCCAGCAGTCCCTCGCAACAACAGCAGCAACATCATCAGCAACAACAACAGCAACAACAACAGCAGCAGCAAGCTTCGCTTTTTGGCGTAAGTAATCGATATTGAAATGCATATCAATACCCGACATGCTTCTATTATTATTTTGAAATTAACTTTTATTGACCGATTGGGATGCAGTTTATAATGTTAAATGTACTTGTCGAATAGACATTCAAGTCAAACTGAAATAACGTGGCACTAGATAAAATATTACTTTTTTAAATCATATTTATTTTAACAAGAATTATTCTTATCTGAGAGCCATTTTAATAAATATTTAAGCGAGGGTATTTACTTTTCGATACATGAAATAAATGAGATATTTATTCTCTAACACTTAACAGAAAACCATCCAAGCAAATATATAGCGAGACTTAAGGGCATATTTTAATGCGACTAATTTTTAAATGTTATGCATTGATTTATCTTAAGAAATATACGCTTGCAGAGGGTATTATCATTTTGTCACGAAGTTTGTAACGCATTGCAGGAGGCCTTACAGAGCCCACAAAGTATATAAATTCTTGATTAGGATGACGAGCTTAGACGATATAGCCATGTCTGTCTGTCCGTATGTTTCTATGTAAACTAGTCTTTCAGTTTTTAAACTAACTTGGTACAGGTCCGTCTTTTCGCTGCACGCAGTACATATGTCGGCACCGCCCGGATCAAATCATTATACATAACTATAACGGATAACTATATCATATACCTGCCATGGGAACGGTCGGTTCGAAATAAACATTTAGTATGGAAAACTTTTTTGTTGTATAAGATATCTCAACCAAACTCATAGATTGTGTGTTTGATACAGTTTCTTACCAAATTAGTATGAAAAACTCCACCAAACTCACGAATTGAGAAAATTTTCCTAAGGAAAATTTCACAAGATGTGAGTTTTCAATCAATTTTTCGTTTTTGTGAAAATGAGCATATTTATTTAGGTTGGTTTTCATTTCTGTGACAACCGTGAAAATGTCGAAAAGTGTATTAAAGTGTCGGCGCGATGAAGAAACAAGGTCTTGCTTGCTCGTTTCTTGTTTTTTCGTGCCGTTATCAAATGTACCGCAAAGTCGTCAGCTTGCAAACGTGATTCATTTGGATTTGTCATAACTAGCGTTAATCACAATTAGAGATACTTAATTAGGGGCACGGGCAATCAGCTCACAGGACGATCAGTTCACAATAGTTTTCACTTTTTAGCGGAATTTTTTTTTAATAGGTGATTTTTTTTTATTTTTGTTTTCGTTTACGTTTCGTTATCTGCGAGTTTTGCTTCCGTGTCAGCTGTTTGCTGCCGTGTTATTTTTGTGCCTCGCGCTAGTGTCATTCAATTTGTAGTTGAAACATCTATTTTTATGCCCGAAATTCTGCCAAAAAGTGCTCAGCAGATGTGCTGCTTTTGATATTTGATTGCAAAACCACTTGGCAGCATTACTCATTGTTGCAAAATGTTCTTACCCCTCCCTCATCAAACTCTTTCCCACAGAACGACGAGGTAAATCTGCGCAGCAACTATCTGCAGGGTGGAGGTGGCGGTGGAGGAAGCTTCTTCAATCGCAAGAGGTGAGTGCCTGACAACAAACACAATCTTTACAATCATTACACACAGTCTGACAAACCGAATTTACTATATGTATATATACATACATAGACATACATATATGTTGAATTTGTCGTATACATGTTGTTTTTGTTGTTGTTGCTACATGAGCGTGCCATGAATTTTCTGCATATTTGCCAAATTGATCTTATACACTTTCACACATGCATATGCTCAGACATCCCTGTTATATTTATTTCTGTTGGTTGCTAACTTCAATAGCAATCTGGCATCGAAAGAATCATATTAAGTTGGCTGCGCAATATATCTAGTCGTTCAGCGTTAACATTCCCTACTCAATTTCAGTTCCAGTTTGTTGAGCTCCAATACTTGGTTTACATTGCGTCATATTTTGGTGGCACTGCGCTACAGTGTTGCATCTATTAAAATTTGAATTACCGATTTTAAGGCCCAGATAAGCTGAGAAAAGGTACCTTGAACCAAGCTATGTGCAGGCACCTTAAGCTTGTTGTGAAAATCATCGTATTTATGTGCGTGTCAAAGTCAAATCCGTCTAGAAATGTTAAGCACTGGCTTCAGATTTCTGGGCGACAGTGTGCGAAAATGAAGGCGGCCTGTTGCACAGTTGCAGCAAAAGTTCGTTGACCGAAAGTAAAAAAAAAAACATTTATACGTTTTACTTGCGCATTTTTAATGCATTTCCTCTCCTCACCTGGCGGCCTTAAACTTTAAGCGCTGCCCACCACCCGCACCCCCTATTTTGGTACCACTTGCTGTGTGACTATGTAAAGTGCACTACAGCAGCCACTGTGCTTTGTTTATGTCGCATGTATACAAAAAACTCTACTATAGACGTACATATGTATGTATGTGCGCAAGTACGTCTAGAACTTGCTGTTTAAGTACGGGGCCCGTCTGGGTCTGGGCCGGCTTGCGTGGGAAGGCCTGGATCGTCTCGTCTCGTCGTCTGAAATCGCACTCCAGTGTTGCCAACTGTTATTGGTGAACTAAAATGAAAAAAAAGAGAATATATATAGCCAGCCTTTTGATTAACAAAATTTGTTTGTTTATTCATAAAATTCTATTTCGACAAATACGGGATTAGACATCTATTGTAACAATTTGTAGGTACTTTAAGCTCCTAAGTTCAACAGTAGCGAAAGATCAACGCATTTTGAGATGATATTATAACAGGAGAAATGAGTACGCATTATACGAGATTTTTGATGTCGATCTTAAAAGAATGCAGTACAAAAAATCAAGGCGCTAGCACTAAAGGGGCTCTTGTAATTCGACTTCGAAATTTTGTATTTCAATTCCCGGGGGCGGAGGGGGGCGTGGTAAAAATCTAAATCAATGGGACTTATAGATGAACGTACATGCCAAATTTGGTGTCTCTAGCTCTTATAGTCTCTGAGATCTAGGAACTCAAAAAAGGGACAGACAGTCAGTCAGACAGACAGACAGACAGACAGACGGACAGACAGACAGACGGACATGGCTATATTGACTCGGCTGTTGATGCTGATCAAAATTATACATATACTTTAAGGGGTCTGCCACGCCTCCTTCTGCCTGTTACGCACATTTGCACAAACCTAATTGACCCTTTTGTACTTTTTAAAGTACTGGGTCTAAAAAAAGCCAGAGCTAGCTATAAAATATTTGAATTGGCAACACTGTCACACAAACCCACAACGTAAACGGCGTCTCGTTTCCGAGGCTTTTGCCATTTTACAATTTAAATATTGAAATGCATGTCTAGGCTCTTACTCTTACCTTGCCTTGCTACACGTTTTATTGATTTACATTTTTATATGTATGCACATTTTGTGTACGTAGTACATATTTAGGTCTATCTGATGTCAGCTTTTCGATTTGTCAGTCAATCAAAGCTTCCGATTGAAATCTTTGAACGTTTCAGCGATATTCATAGTAGTAGCCTCTGCCGCTTCATTTCCGCTACAGATTTCAATTAACTTTTTAACTTTTTGCTAATTGCATTCTATAATTGCATTTTACAATGTTGTTCTTGTTGCTGGCGAGGGCGACACCTGGTGTTTGGTGGCTGCTCTTATCAGACGAAGACACGCTAAAAAAGTAACTGCCATCCCCTGCCCTACTTGATGTTGCTTTTTTTTTTATCTATTTACACTTGTACACGTTTCTAAATACATTTCATCATTATCTTCATCATCTGCGGCAAACAACATCAGCATCATCATCAGCATCATCATCATCTACGTCTGCATCATCATCCTCATTAAGAGCATGGCCCTCAATCCCAACAGCACCACCCACCACCAGCCACATTGTCAATGGCAACGCAGACGTTGTCGTTGTCGTCGTCGTCGTCGCCACCGTCATCGTTGTCGACATTTTGAATTAAAATCTTTTCAGGCAATTTTATGTCTGGGTTGGCCTAACAGTTTGACATTCACTGTACTTGGCAATCAATTAGCATGAGTATGCGAGAGTAGCAACAACAGTAATAAAACCAACAACTAAACTAAGGCTACTTTCCATTGTCCAATAGTCATTAACCATTCCATAGCACACTTGTCACCTGTTAACCCATTGCCGCCCACTGTTTGCTCTATAATTCCTCTGTTATTTATTTTCGGCAACTTTTGCCAAATTTTTGGTGAAACTTTGTTATTCTGGGCAGTTGCTATCTTTGCAGCAAAGTTTTTGTTTTTTAGTAGCTGTATTAAAAATAATAACTAAACGATTAAATGATAAGAACAAATAAATTGCAGTATACATATATGTATCGTTAATCGTTATCGTTATCGTTATCGCAGTTAATAACAAAATTAAATAAAATCAAAAAGTGCCGTGTCAAGTGTTGGAATTTTCTTCAGTGCATTTGAAACCATCTATAACAGTGCTACCAAAACTGCGACCAATTTTAACAGCCAACAAAACGCCAACGCATCTCTAACTGTATGTTCATATTTTTAATGGACGCAAAACCAAACAACAACCACTAGCACAACCCACACAACATTCACCACAGCAGCAAAAACAACAACATTACTTACCAACCACAAGAAAGTATCCTACACCAAACCCACCAAGCCCACCAACCACCACCAACAAAAACAACAACCAAACAACAACAACAACAACAATAGCAGCAATATCGTCAAACTAAAACAACGTTATATAAAACACATATAAGAACAGTTGAAAAAGGAGCAATTCATTGCAATTTTTAAAATTTGCTTCAAGTTAGGGCTCGGCATAACTTATTGAACTTATCAAATGAATTTATAGCGAATGTATAAGAAAAACTGTTTGTGAATGTGATAAACTTGAACTTGCTTAAAGACAACCACGCCCAGTGTAACAAAATAATATAATAATCATTAATTATTATATTTATTAAATATTGTAATATCCATTTTCATCAGTTTATGCGAATTTTCATTTTTATGAACGCTGGGCGGCAATGATCCTAAGATCTTCTCCTTAAAGCATACACAACTTATTTTGCATCATTTATTATTCTCCCCACAACCCGAAACTCAATTTGAAGCAAATCTTTGAACAAATTGCTCCTTTTTATAATGTTATAAATACATATATAGTATAAATAAAGAATTACAAATCACAAAGCCTCTACATCTCTTCTGTTACCTTCTATGCAGCTGCAGCGGCCTCCCGCCAAATCTCAATCTCAACAAGCTGTCTCAACCGTTGCAGCAGCAGCAGCAGCAGCAACATCAACATCAGCAGCAACTTTCTCCCAATTTGAGTGCACTGCATCATCATCATCAACAGCAACAACAGCGTGATGGAGGCGGAGGAGCACATAGTCCATCCTCGCCAGGCGGCGGTGGAGGAGGTGGTGGTGGATCACCTTACAATGGCTCACAGGCGGGTTGCAGCAGCGGTGGCATATCTCCTATACCACAGATGTCAATGTCAGGCGTATCGCCAAAATACAGACGCAGCATATCCTTCCCGATTAAGGGCAGTTCGCCCACAGCGCTTTATGGATGTCACGGATCGCACATGGATGGTATGGGCGGAGGTGTACCCGGACCTGGTCACATGAATATCCCAACTCTGTCGATTGGCAACGGAGCTGGCATGGGAACTGCTGGTGCCACTGGCGGAGGGGATGCTCCTTATCTGGGCAGCAGCTATGGCAACATGATGACGGCCAATGGGCAACTGCATCATGTGGGAGGCGGAAACGTTGGCATGGAAAATACGCTAAGTGATTATATGCGCGGCATGTCACTGGGAGGAGGCAATGGAGGGGACAACATGGGCATGATGAATGACCGTATGCGAGGCTTGGGTGGTGGAGGATCCAAACATTTGAGCGAGGCAGATGCCATGGCCATCGCAGCAAGCAATGATCCAACCGTGTACTTGAATGCCCTAAAGATGAACTCACCATCCCGTCTGTCGCCGCACTCGCCACACTCCCCCATCCAGGGAGGGAATGGAGGCAACGCTGCCGACGGCACAGCTCGTTTCTCGCGGAAGGTCTTCGTTGGTGGTTTACCCCCGGACATTGATGAAGATGAGATAACCACATCGTTTCGACGCTTTGGTCCGCTGGTTGTCGACTGGCCCCATAAAGCAGAGTCCAAGTCCTATTTTCCACCCAAAGGATACGCGTTTCTGCTGTTCCAGGACGAGAGCAGCGTCCAGCAATTGATTGATTCATGTATTACAGATGAGGATAAGTTATATCTCTGTGTATCCTCGCCTACCATCAAGGATAAGGCCGTACAAATACGTCCCTGGCGTTTGGCTGATGCGGATTATGTGCTGGACGCAACCATGTCGCTGGATCCCAGGAAGACCGTCTTTGTTGGAGGTGTACCGCGTCCTCTGAAAGCTTTTGAGCTGGCCATGATCATGGATCGATTATATGGCGGCGTTTGCTATGCTGGCATCGATACTGATCCGGAGTTGAAATATCCCAAAGGTGCTGGCCGTGTGGCATTTTCCAATCAACAGAGCTACATTGCCGCCATCTCGGCTAGGTTTGTGCAACTGCAACATGGAGATATTGACAAACGCGTAGAGGTTAAGCCTTATGTGCTCGATGATCAGATGTGCGATGAGTGCGAGGGTCAGCGATGCGGTGGCAAATTTGCGCCCTTCTTCTGTGCCAATGTGACCTGTCTGCAGTATTACTGTGAGCACTGCTGGGCTGTTATCCATTCTCGTCCTGGCCGGGAATATCACAAGCCATTGGTCAAGGAGGGTGCCGACCGGCCCCGTGCGGTGCCCTTTCGCTGGTGTTAACGGCGGCGCTGGTAGGCCGCGCTGCATGATGAGAGACGCCAACAGAGGGAACAACGACATCGGTTGTTGGACGCAGCGATGGCAGTGCCGAGAATCATTACCACCAACACCACAGCAACAACAGCAATAAAGGCGCAGGAACAAGAACAACAACACCAGCAGGAACAGGAGGAGCGATACCATGATCAGAATCAGAACAGAAATCGGAACCAGAACGATTGCCAGTACGAGTATGATGAATGTAATGCGAGGCGTTCATCTCGCCGAAGAAAGTTGTAAAGTTAATCTATAAGACAAGCACACAGACGCACGGATACTCTCACTAACTATCAACAATAAGAAGCAAAAGACACTGTTACAGCCGCATTAAGCCCTCAGCTAGGTGAGGCTGTAACAGGAACACAACATCCACAACATAAATCACAACAAGGTGCAATATCATAGGCTCGAACTGTGCAACAACAACAGCTTATAGAGTCTGGAGAGGAGTTCTATAGTAACACACTCGCCTGCATAAAACAGCAACGTAGTTTTTAAAATTTTTAGGTAATTTATTTAAGAATTTTTGTTTACGGAATCTGAGTAGTTTTTCCCGGGAAAAACGATTTGCACAGTATTTTTGTACTTTATTTTAAAATTCTTTTTTTTATACGAAAGATTGCAAAACTGCATCACAAGATTTGCCATCTATCTCACTTAAGACCACAAAAAAGAAAGAAACAATAATAATATGAGTAGGGATATTTATCCTCCCTTTAGTCAGCCAAACAATCCTCGCAAGGCATCTAATATTAGATATAATACCAACTATGATTTTGACTAGTCTAAAATTACAAATGAGCTAAAATGAAAAAATACATATTTTAAAATAGATAAACAGAGTGTGTCCGTAAGAGAGGAAGTAAGGATTTAACCAAATCGCAACCCATAAGTTCCTACCTTTTAAGAATCGATAACGAAACAAATGCTTATCAAAAATACATTGATATCAAATCTATAATTAGCTTAAGTGATTAGATTGGAAACTGAAATCTAATTTTAAACACTGCGGACACATGAAATATGAAATCATTTCTATATTGAAAAATATCTGTCAATATAAATTATAAATTATTTTAACATTCACAAACAATAAGTCGATACTTTTAAATTAGAGATCAAAAATAACACTTTAATGAATAAGATTCAAATCTAAAATTCATTTTAATATTGAACACACATCACACAACAAGGCGCTAATTTCAAATTTGAGAGATACAAAATAGTAATTGTTGCATTTTACTTTCAATATTCAATCGATTGCCTTCGTTTTTAATACGTGCCATTTCAAACATCAGAGTTTATAAAACAAATACTAAAATTTATTTTTGTTGCAATAAACAAGGTGATTAAGTAATTTTCGCGGCTTAAGCTAAAGCTCAACAAAATCATATTATTTCACATGTTTAGATAGTTGATTTAATTCTAGGCTTGTTAAATATATTACGTTGCATGTGAAAATCGTACGAGTTGACAAATGGACATACCACACACATAACAGATTACAAAGAAACGTAGAACACGCAAATCATCTAAAGAAATTTACCTTCTAATAAAAATGTTATTATGATATTCACACAGACCAATGAACACACTACGATTTTTAAATGCCACGTGATAAGTTTAACAAGCCGTAATGTAATTGCCATCGAAATGAAGTGAAGCGATTCATCAAATCTACACACTCTATTTAAATATTCTAATTATTACTCAGCGAAGTTCTTAAAGCTCATTTCTAGTTTGAGCCTAGTCCACGAACCAAAATAGTTTCCAACCTTTACACTTACACTAACACTAACACACATCGAATTGTTGCTTTACACTAAGAGTTTTTTGTTTAATACCAATTAAAAGCATTTGCTGCCAGGCGACATTAAAAATCAAATAAAATAATTGTTATTTAATATGCAAACAACAAAAAGAGTCAATTTGCTTGTGTTCAGTATTATGTTTATATTTTTTATTTGCTCTTTTATTTATTATTATCATTAGATTTGATGTCACATTGTTTGCCTTTAGTTTTATTTTTATATTTATTTATTGGTGAGTTGGGCGTGTTGCAAACAAATAGAAAAAATAGATAAACACCGTTTTTTAAGCATAAATAAATTTATAAATACTTAACTTAAATACTTATATTAGACAACTTTTTATATAGCAATTTTTGTATAAACTGTTTTTTTAGTATAAAAACCAAAAAGTAACCACAAATCT
This sequence comes from Drosophila neotestacea, assembly GCA_035044365.1. Lineage (NCBI taxonomy): Eukaryota > Metazoa > Arthropoda > Insecta > Diptera > Drosophilidae > Drosophila > Drosophila neotestacea. The sequence continues at coordinate 2,509,369 of JAWNMD010000157.1, read as the reverse complement.
ATATACATACATATATATATATTTACTTATATATACATAACTGAAATCTGAATTCTGAATACTTTGTGCAATACTAATTCGTAAACAATTCAATACATGTATTTATAAATAATACAATATAAATATAAAGGAATAATTATACGTTAATTGCGTTATACAGATACAGATATACATAAATAATACGAAATTTGCAAACGCATAACCAAGTAAGCTTAATAATATCAACCAAAAAAGAAAAGAATTCAATATAAAAGATCCAGAGTTATAATTGTTCCAATATTTCTGTTGATTTTTCGTTGTCCAACGAAAACTTTCGCAGTTCACAACAGTTTAAAATAATAGAACAACTCTGATATACATATATAATACGATTCTCAACATAGCAAAAACATTTTAAATATGTAGTCTTTATATATATAAAAAAAAACCAAATTAGCAAAAAGATAATAGATTTTATTTTGAATTTCCAATTTATATACGGAATTTTGCTACATAAAAATGCATGTTTAATGGCACTTGAGCAAAAACAAAATACGATATTTTTTCTATATACTACAAAATAAAAAAATAAAGTACTACAAATTAATGAAATTACAAGAAATAAGTACAAGTTGCGTTGGACTTTTAAAAGTATGTATATTAAACGATAGTCAAATCTATTAGCAAATTTTTGCTCGTGCTTTGTTTACATATAAAGGACGAAAAAAATTAAAAACTTTCTAATGAAATAAAATTTAAAATAGATCGCGTGACACTTTCATTGAGTAAATGATATACAAAAGAAAGAAAAAACATTAATAGCAATTTTCTAGAATTTTTATATTATATTTAAAAAAACTGGGATGACATATATGTTAAAATATATATGTGTACCATATGTAATTCATATACATATATATTTTTGAAAGTGCATAAACCAATTAGATGACTTAAAGCGTTTGTTCGTTTGTTTTAAATTAATTGTTAGCAAATTAGTTAATTGTATTACAAATTAAAATGAAATCTATGAAAAAAAAAACAATCCAAAATGCAGCCTGCTCCTTGTAGTGTATTGTAAATGTTTCATGCAAATATTTTTAATGCTAGTCTTTAAAAAGACATTTAAATAAATTTGGTAGCGATGTCTAATGCTGATGATGAATACAAAGACGATGTTTTTTAAATGTAGTGAAATTCAATATTTTATAGATTTTTATACTTTTATATAAAAATATACTTTATACTTTAACTGTTAAGCTTAGTTTCCAGCAAAGATAAAATCTGATTAATATCAGTCCATTCTATATACAATATTTTTCTTCTCCTTTACCGTTACTCTTTATTATATGGAGTTGACAGTTGTCAAACAGAATTTGTCTTTGCTGGGATCTTAGTTTCGACAAAAACCTACAAAAATTTCAAAAACCAAAAAAGTAATGAATATTTTAAAATGCTAAAGTTATATGACAAAACTATAAAAATGGAAATATTTTACATATACATGCTAAAAACGAAAACAAAAAAAAAATGAAACCAAAAAGAATTCTTAAACAATTTAAGCAAACGCTCAATGTTTTTGCAAACACTGGAATCTTGTGTAGCGTGCTATAAATAATATAAGTTAACTAGCACTTGTTTGTTACTTAAGTATTCCAAACAATAATGAAAAATTTAAAAAAAAAAAAAACAGGAAGGAAGAAGAATTAAAATTATAATCTAAAGACATTTGGGCTTACAAAATTATATCATATTAGAAAAGTAACGCCCTTTCAAAGACTACTCTAATTGTATTTCTTTTTTAGTTAAAAACTTGTAATACACATGTGAGAACATGATTATGGACAACTGTGTTTAATTTTTGTTATATTTATTTGACATCAACTACGCTACTGTTATACTTTGTATACAAGTCCACCTGAGTGCATTATTATGGACGTCAGAGTTTATTTCTGTTATATTAATTTGAGTTACATTTTATACGATGACGACGACGCTAGATGCTAGTGTTATACTTTGTAAACACTTGAGTGTTTATTTGTTATATTTTACTATATGATGACGATAGTGTTATATTTTGTATGCGAAATTCTTAAATATATTTTGATATGTTTTGTAGTCTGTAGATTGCTGTAGCCTTAACCGATTGCGTTAATACACTTTTATACCTTGTTTTTTCTATATATTTATATACATAAAGAAAATAAAAATAAATACATGATAATATTTGATATATGCAATTTATACAAAAAGAAACCCTTTGCTTAAAATAAATGAATTTCAGAATATTGTGTTTTATTTTTTGTTTGTTTTAAAATTTATTGTAAATATATTATACAGACATACTGAATACATTGATATAAAACATTTACTAAATACTTAAACGATACAAAAGACTCTGCAAAAAAGTATTGGAACTCGAACTTATTATTAAATATTAAATATGGTTACTAAAATTGGTCAATATGTGTTTTTGATACCAAATAAAAACAAAACAAAACAAAATATAAGAAAACCAAACATGTATGTATTTGAAATTTACACTTAGTACAATTGATGAAATTTATAAAACGTAATATGTATGTAATTCTGAAGAGAAAGTTGAGAGTTTGCTTAAAGTAATTACTAATCATTGATTTGAAACATATAAGTAATAAAATTAAAGTGCAAAATTGCATTCCTGCTTAGTGCACTTATGCATTGCTAAGCCGAATTTTGATCATTTCACATTTCTACAATGAAAACAAATGAACATTATAAAAATAATAATAACCAAATTTAGCAATAGAAATGAAAAGAACAGTAAAAGTATTAGCTAACTATCTTGGTTTGTTTTTTAAAAAAAATGGTACATTATTTTTTGAGAATTTTCATAGCACAATTTTTGTACAGTGTTTCGTTTGTAGTTAGTCAAAAAAAAACAAAAACAGTATGAGGTAAAGCAAAATTAATAATGATATGAAAAAGTTGCTTCTAAAAAGACGAGCAAACCAAACGCAATGTTTTTAATAGAAAATTTTTTAGCTGAAACCCTTGAAAGAACCTTAAATTTAATGCTAATTGGAACTAGCTTTGGCCGATAACAAGATAAAGGATAAAAAATAAAAAAATACAATACAAGGTTATAAAAATTTGGTACCTTTTAAAACTTATTAATGAATTTTATAATATAAATCGAATCTGATTGAAAAAACTAGCCTGTACAGCGAGTGTCAGGCACTCGCTCTTCCATTTTAATTTTGTGTGTAAACTTACACGCATCCTAGTCCTTCAATGTAATTAAAATTGAGCGCCCTTACTAAAGAACTCCTTTTAGCTAAATATTCAGAAAAAATCAATCAAGAGCATATAATTTTTTAGCATTATACAATTAAAATACAAACCAAAAGTATAAATATAAATAGTGAAACCTAAAGCAAAGTTGGCATATATAAGAACTATATAGTAAACCAAATAATTATACATGCATATATGTATATTATATATGAAACAATAGCATTATACGTTTACATATAAAGCGTATGAAAATTAGCAAAATATTCCATATTTTATAGTCATTTTCAATAAACATAATTTTTTAATTTTTACAAAATTAAAGTTGAAAAAATATACAAAAAAAAACAACAAAATAAAAATACAAAAAAATATTTGTAGTTTTCTAAATCCAAAAACCAAATCTAAAATGAACTTTCGATTTCCTTCATGTTTTTTCTTGAAACGTTTTAAATGCGTTCTTCAATTTGATTCAATTCGATTCGGAATACAGATACAGAGTTAAATGTTCAAGCCAGAAACCGAAATACATTTAAATAGGATAAGGTATTTGTAATACCAAATTAATCTAAATAGAAACCCATGGTTATTTCTCATGCGGAAAAATGATGAATAATACCAAAATGCATATATACATACACTCTTACCTACTAGACAACTTTCCAAGTAAAGAACTCCCCCCCCCCCCCCCACAAAAAAAAGACGAAAATCGTAAATCGAAACTAAAATATCAGCAGTACTCCAATGCAATATTTCAAAATAAAAAACCAAATCAAATCAATAATGAATAATTAATGGAAATATGTAAAACCGTAACGAATGAAATATACATATACGATTATATATACAAAATATATTCCAATACCTTTTCTAAAGAGAACAAAAATATAAAAAAACGAAATAAAATTAAAAGACACATACACACACAGTGACAAAGATACAAACACAGACAAAAACGCAAAATCCAGATTATAGAACAACAAACGGAAAATATCACAAATATCTTCATTCAAATAAATAAAAATAACTTTTCTGGAATAATTAAAAAAACATCTTTTGATTGCATCATAAATATTTATTTTATTTTATGTATGAAACATAGCATTCAGTCGGGAGGGCCCGACAGTAAAATACCCTGTAGAAATAAAGGCCGATGTTAAAGTTCATAAGCAGGCAAACAGAGTTAACCTGCTCACAATGTGTATAACACAATAGGGGGCTACGTCCCCAACTGGCTTTGCTCGCCACCCCCGGCTCGCTACGCTCGCTGAAATCTCGGGAGGAAATGTGAAGTGAAAATGATTAATCTTCTCACAGCTATAGCCGAACCTCAGCGATTAAAGCGAACATCCTAGTTTTACATGATTATTAAATTTTTTTTACGTAAATATCCGTTTTGCGCTGTTTTAAAGTTTTCCCTGCAACTGGACCTGCGAGGCAAAAATCATTTGGCGGAAAACTGTCAAGCTTGGCGGGAAAATGGCATATTTGTCGAGATAAATTCAATCTGTGAGGTTTGGTTGAGATAGCTAAGAAAACAACAAAGCTCTTCATACTAAAAATAAGTTGCATCCGATTGTTCCTATGGAAGCTATATCATATAGTCATCCGATCTCAACCAAATTTTCTTAGAATGTAAGATATTGTACAAAATACATAATATGTGAGTTTGGTTCTGATAGCTCTAAGCATTAAGACCCTGTACTTTTTGATTGAAAAACGTTCACTATAGATTGTTCTTTAATGTAGCGTATCTGAAATTTCAATAGATGGCGCCACTACGAAGATATCAGTTGATAAACACAGGGGTCGCTATCGTCTTTTCGTCTTCCTTTCACCCGTAACATTGTCAGTTGAACAGCTTCCGCGTTCATTATCCGATTGGAATAAAATTTTAAAGACAGGTTCGGACCATAGTGTTTAATACTACAATACTGCTCTTGTAGTTTGACTTCGAAATTTTGATTTTCGGGGCGGAAGGAGGCAAAATTTTTAGATAAACTTGATCTGGGCAAGATATAGATGAGCCTACATACCAAATTTGGTGTCTCTAGCTCTTATAGTCTCTGAGATCTAGGTGTTCATATTTTCAAAATTTTGAACAGCTGTATACTATCCGTTTAGGATAGTTAGGACAGGATTAGGCTATAGAGTTTATCATGTGTGCCAAAAATCATATCGCTAGCATTAAAGGTGCTTTCGTAATTGGACTTTGAAATTTTGGTTTTAATTTACGGGGGTGGAATGGGGCAAAATTCTAAAACAAACTGGATCAATGCAAGATATAGGTGAACCTACATGCCAAATTGGTGTATCTGGCTATGATAGTCTGTGAGATATAGGTGCTTAAAAAGGGACAGACAGACGGACATGGCTATATCGACTCGGCTGTTGAGGCTGATCAAGAATATATATAATTTATAGGGTCTGCCACGCCTCCTTTTTTTGGACAAACCTAATAGACAGACCCTTATGTACTTTTTTAAAGTACAGGGTGTAAAAGTACCGGATCACATCACTTAGTTGTGAAAGTATGGTTTTTTATACAACTCTAGGTAATTGACAAGTCGCACAGAAATTTTGGATAAAATTGAGGTTTTCGATTTAGCGGGGGACGCGTTATCGGGATTCGACTGTATTATATTTTGAAGTTTAAGCTCAAAATATCTGACAGGATTCTTTCCAAATTAAATTATATATTTCCAGATCGGGTAGCATTGAAAGAGTTTCGCCGACTTCGAGTGGTCCTAATTTGATATCGGCGCTGTCAAGCAGCGTGACACCTGTCGCTACCGGCGGAGGAGCCGGTGACAGTGCAACCGCGACAGTTGGCACCTGGAAGCTGATCAAAGGGAAGGTGTCGCAAACGATTGAAGAGATTAAATCATCAAAGCATCACTCGCAGCCCATACCTGTAATTGTTGCAGAACCCATTGCTATCTCCGCCGTTGGTTGGACCAACGAGGCGGACTCGGACACGGAGTGCATTACAATAAATACCCCAATAAGTGAGGAGTTTCCCTTGACCCTAGAACAGAAACAGCAGCAGCACAACTCGGACTCTGATCCGGATACGGAACTCCTGCAACACGATAGCAGCAGTCTTGGCAGCGGTGACGTTGGCTCGACAGCTGCCATATCCATTGAACGTTCCCGACTGCGACGTGGCCTGGCACATATAAAGTCCAAAGTGAAGGCCAAGCAACAGGCCGCCGTAATGAATAAGAAAGAGTTAAGCACCAGTCCGAGTGGCGCTTCATCATCACTACGCAGCAATTTCTTACGCCGGCGCAACAATGCCGAGGTCAACACAGAGCCTTCCACCAGCGCGCAGGCTGAGACAAGGCAAGTTAAGGAGTCGGCAACCGCTTCAGAAATTCCCATTGAAAGTGGCAAGGCAAAGCGTGGCATTGTCATGGCCCGCAAGGATGTAGAAATTGAATCCGGTGTCGAGATGCACGAGGACATGATGCCGTCTGGAAGCGCAGATACCGCTGAAACCCAAGACCAGCCGTTAGGCGCTGCCAAATCTAAAAATTCTAGTGGTTCTCGAGTTCGAATAGCCCTCGACTTGCAATTAGACCGCCAAGTGTCCGACACAGATCTGCCGACATATCCACTGCTTGAAAACGTCTCAGATAAGTCCGTCTTCAGTGGCTCGCGACCCCATCTCTGGGGAAGTTTGAGCAGCACGAGTAACATTAATTGGCGGTCTCGTTCCGTGGCATCTCCTATGCTGCTGGTGATCAGTTTGCTGATGTTGTTAGTAGTGCCTCTTCCGGATTTCCTTCGAGGAGTTCTTGCAACTGTGCTAGCAATAATTGCCATTAATTGGTCCAGCTCCTATGTACAATATCTGTTTGAGAACTATGTGCTAAAAACCCATCCGGAGCGTACTCCATTTAAGATACCCAATTATTATAGCATGCCAATATGTGAGATTCCCGCCGTTGAGGAGCACAAGACGATCAAGACCTACTCTGGTTGGTTAAACGAGATCAATAGCTATGATCCTATCACATTTTCCTTTAACTTGACGAGAGCGGTTTATGTTCGCCTCGATGGATCTGTACTGAAGCTCTCTGGGACAAATGCCCGCGTTCCCAAGCGTCGCATGTGGAACGAGATGCCCATCGATCGAACTAAGGTTCTTTTCACGGATCATCGATCATACGATTTGCGGGATAGTCGTATTGAGCTTTTACCTGTGGGATTGGCCAAGAAGCGGTGTGTACTTGTTACCAAAAAACATTGGGGATTAATCCTAATCGGTCACTCTTATGTTTACAGTTTCTTTAATCGCAAGTATCCAATTCAATTGATCATCAAAAACATTACGCGCACGGGCTATTCGACACCGATGGAAGCCTTATCCAGTCATATGGATGTGCAGGCAAAGGAATCAAGGACAGTGCTGGGTGGCAACAATATAACACCACCCGAATCTGACGAGCTGGAGAAAGCCATTGATTTTGGCTCAACTGTGTTACAAGCAGATGTAGGGTCAATTACAGCTTATACATATATGATATATCTGATTTTCAGTACGATGTTTTATATTTATTTTATAGCTGCAACAACTGCGCAACACTGTCAATCGGGATGCGGGTCTCCAAGACATCACAATACCCTGTGGCGATGAGGTGCGTATTTTGTTATTTGCTCGTTGCGATCGCGAAAAGGAGGATTGGTATCGACGCTTCATAGCTGCCAGCAAGGGATGCGTTCATGAGCAAGATCTCCAAGTTCCGATGATACGGTTTGTAGAGGACACGGATCTGCAGGCAGCTGCTGCCGCACATGCTATAACTATGATCATGGGACGACCAAATAAGGTGAGTAACATGTTTATATGTGTCTTTATAAACCCTATCGAAACCAATCTCCCATTAGGCACGCCCAAAGGAAAACGAGGAGAAAAGCATGACCTCTATGGCTTCCAATAACAATGATGAACCAGGCTCCAATACTCCCGACACTCAATTTGATGACATACTTGAGGAGGATGATACACCAGACGCTGTAAGGGATGGATATGAGGGTCTAATAATGAACGCAGATGTGGCTAGAAATCCGGCGGATTATGTCAAATTTATGGCTGCTTATCAGGTAGTTACAGCAAATGGAACTACATATGAACATCGTTCCGTAGCATTTTGAGTTGAACTATTTTAGTATTTTTTCGTTTCATTTATTTTTGATTATTTTATCCTCTCAGCAAGCTTGCAAGCAAAGCAAAATTCCTGTTTGCCGCAAAGAGCCTCATGATCCTAAGCACTCAGGTCATCGACGTAGAAAAGTATGTTTCATTTTTTATTTATTTTTTTTTGGTTATTTTTTGTTTGTTTGTTAAACTGCCAATATTAACGATTGTGAGTACGAATCTTTGACTAATATTCTTGCTTTTTTAGAATCGTCGGGCGAAACGCCAGGAAGATGAGCTCTGGAAGGGCATCGATCAATCGTTATTTTTGGGTCCCTCTGGCAGCGTGGTGTGGGCTAATGTCATCTTTGGTCGCTGTCTCTTTAGTATGCTGCACGACGCGGCGTTGAATGTGAAGATTCAGGAATTTTTGCAAAAGAAACTCAACTCAATCAAGGTAAAATTGCGATACAATAGAATCATACTTTTTTAAATTTAAATTATCTTCTTAGCTGCCTAGTTTTATGGAGGAGGTTGTCATTACCAACATCTACTTGGGTCAGTCGCCTATGCTGTTCCATCGTATGTCGCAGCCCATGCTGGATGAGCGTGGCGTCTGGCTTGATGCAGATGTTACCTATGAGGGACTCGCCCACATCACAGTAACCACCAAGTTGAATCTATTGCGCGTTCGCAGCAAGCCCAAATCGTCGCCCGTGCTGTCAGATACGGTCCCAGGACCAGAAACACCGCCGGACATGCGTGACTTGCCTGATGAGATGAGTCAGGAGGTTAGTAACAATGCCATCTACGACAGTGATGCCGAAAGTTCCGGAGGATCTTCATCGGAGGCAGAGAGTCCACAGCCAGGTGCCTCAAATGAGCCAACAGGACAAACCGAGTATGCTATGCGAAGTTAATCATATAAACATGTTTTCTAATTTCCTGTGTCTTCAAGGTTCTTCCAAAACTCACCAGGCAATGCTCGACGCATTTTCAAGATTGTCGATCGCATTGCCACTTCCAATTTGTTTCAATATGCCACCGAACTGCCCTACGTGCAACGTGCCATGGAGAACATGAACGCTAACATCACCCTGCGTGTGGAACTCAAGGGTTTGGTAGCACGTGGCACATTAAATATACCACCGCCGCCGTCCGACCGTGCGTGGTTGTGTTTCCGTGGGCCCCCGCGTCTCTGGATATCAACAAAGCCCCAGGTGGGCGATAAGTCGGTCGATTGGTCGATCGTTACGAATGTGATTGAGAGTAAGCTGTGCGAGGCAGTCAATAAGTATTTGGTCTATCCTAATATGGTGGATTTCACCATACCATTTCTTGGCAAGCCAACCTACGAAGAAGAACCCCCAGTTTGAGGGTCGTTCAACTAAGAAACGATGAGATTTTTCGGCAACCAAAAAACTTAACATAAATGTAATATGTAATCTTAATTCCAACTGAATTTAACACAAAGTGTGATTGGGTTTTCTATATAAAAAGGGATTATCTAAAAAGCTTAGCTTAGTTTTCGATCTCGCTCCAAGTGTTTTGACTACTTATTGATAAGACATACAACAGATCAAAATTTCCAAAAGACAAGCTCGAAAGCTTATTTTCGTCCTGATCTTCAATATCTTAGAACAGCCCATATGATTTTTGTATACTGTAAAATAAACTTAACTGATTTTGTGTAACTAAATACATTCAAGAAACATTTTTACAGAAAGTATTCCAAACAACATATTTTATATAGCTGCTAAATGTGTATATACACTAATTTATCTATACAACTGTAACGCATATATTCCTATATAAATTCCAATATAATATATATTTATTTAACTTCGGTATTGTATTGAATTGATTTTTATTCTAAGTATTAACTAACAATATTCCGAAATTACATAATATTAATAAAGAAGGCTACAAACCTCCCAGATTTTAGAGATTCGATTCGGTGGCTCGAGCCATAGACCGCGTTCTTTTTGTCTCGGTTCGTGACTCGGTTTAAAGAACCTTTAAGCCGGAAAATCGTAAATCTTTTTTTTTTGGAAACCGATACGGATCGAAACTGGTATAGCCTTGATTATAGATGCATCATAAGCATAGCCAAAGTAAGACAACTCCCGAAAGGGTTTCAATTGTAGTTTCAATAACTCTTATATCATTTACAAGTCTGGAAAAAAGATCAAGAATAGGTTGCAAGACGTGACTATTATTTCCACGAAAGAACAAATAATTATTATAATACTAATACAAATATAGCTGTAATATGAGTATATTTTATGTAAAAGAATAAATGGCTTTTAAATATTGTCTATGAATTAATATAAAATCGGGATTGATTATAAAAATCTATTATAAATATCTCAATAAAAAATCCCCTTCCTTCCAGTAAATAATATTTTAACGACTTTTTAATTTTATTTTTTTACTTTACTTTTCATTCACGTTCAGAAATGCACATTTTTAAAATTGTTTTGCACTTTTTAGGGGATTAATGTTTTCGTTTTTCTCATCCTTTGTGTTTTAGTTTGTTTCAAAGTACCTTAAGTAAACTACAGACATATGTACGAGTACGTGTTTATAATTTGCATTAATAATAGATATTTATTAATTATAGTATATACGATGTACATATTTGTAAATCTGCATACACATATATAGAATTCAAAAATGTACAACATTCATTTTTAACAAAAAGGATAAACACGATATCGTTTGGGATTCACGTCCCGTGCTCTCTCAATACTTAGTTAAAAACTTGAATATAGCAATAGCAAACAACTAAAATTAGAACTTAATCATAGAAGACTTACGATCTATTACACACTTTCAATATTTCAAAACGCTTCTATCTTTCATTGGATACTTTTATGTGAATGTATTGAAGTCAGCTTATGCCTCGCTATAACTTTATAGCTTAACTATAAATTTCAAATTTTAATTAATTATGTTAAATTATATTTTCTTATATTGAATTATATTTTCTTGTGATGTATTTGAGTGGTTTCTTCATTTGCAAATCCTTTCAAATGAAATGAGTAGGACTAAAAAGGTAAGTATGTGTATATACTATATAAGAAAAGTATGCATGTATATAGTAGAATACTACTTAAGAACTAAAACTGCTATCAAAACAGGTTTTCTTCATTTCTCAAATAAATATGCATAGCAATGCATGCAAATTTCATTTAAAACTTTCCACACCTAAACTTTTCTGTGTTGTCTATTCTGGCGGCAATTTTGAGCAACATCTTCATTTTTTTTGCATGTGATTAAATATTTTCTGCGATATTTTCATTATTCAGCTTGACAGTAGAATTGTTATAATGTTGTGTTGGGTGTTGTGAGAGAAATGCCATTTTCTTAAATGCAGATCTCAATTTTCCGTTGGGTTCGGTAGATAAGTTCTTATATTTGGGGGGCTTCACTGTATCATTGTTTCGCTGTTTTACCTATTATAAATTAGCATGTCCTCTTGGATACTCCCTATATCCCTATAAACCTTGTACCGACAATTTACAGACGCATATCGTCATATTTGGCGAAAGCTTTGCACAACGCAAATGCGAGTATAACGAGGATGAGATGAACAATGCCAGTCACAATAACGCCAATGATGAGCTCGCGCTGTCGAATCAACCATTGAGTGAAGACCTCATAGCAGCCCTGAAAAAGTAACAGATATTATTTTATGGAACAGCTTGTCATTATTCAAAAGACTTGCCTTCTTGTAGAAGCTGTTGCTTTCGCTGGGGTTGGTTGTGCAGTCCTCATCACGTGGCACCATCTTCGATACATCCTTCAGAATGCAGCAGGCCTCGGGAATGGTGCGATTGCCCTTTGTATTTTTCCATGCCTGCGAATCGTCAAAGTCATGGTAATCATTGATACCACAGCAGCCAAAGTTCCCCATTAGCTGGTTCCACATCAATGAAGTTGCATCCTGATTCTCGCCCAGAGTATAACTTGTGATTGTCGTCTGCAAGAACTTTTTGCTCTCGTTGCGCACCTGTTCCTTGTAAAAGGCGGCAAGACCACCTGCCATAATCTCAGCCACTAGCAGTAATATCAGAAATGTGCCATACTAAAATAAAATAAATCAGAAAAAGACAAAACAAAAGAGTTGTTATAAATTTCGCATACGCCCCATTTGCAGCTGAACCAATTTCAAAGTTACATTTTACGTAGTCAAGTCGTGAGCATTACATAAAAATCTATGCGTTTGACCCTGAGCCAAATGTGCAGCATGCGAGCGTAGTGAGTTGGGCCAACATATACACACACATACAGACACACATAAGCCCATACCCACATATATAGATGCAGTACTGCCAATCTCGAAAGCTGAAGGTCAGTTTGAAATGCTGCTAGCATGTTTTAAAAGCTCTTGTGGCGTTCATTCGCTCGTGTTGTTGTGATTGTTATTGTTGTGGCGATGCTTTTGGCCTGATAAAGTTCCATGTTGCCACCGCTTCTTGTTACGCCCGACAGCATTTCAATCTCCGTCTCTTTCTATCACTGCGTGAGTGTGGGGCTGTCCAACTTAACTGCCTGCTGGCTAACATCTCTTTTAGATACACGCAAGTGTGTGTGGTCTTGCAAGAGCATAAAGGACTTACAATTGCTTCCTGATCAACAAAAAATTCGGAAATGAGCCAAACCTTTTAGCCTTATAACTGTATAAGCAACTAAATACAGTCATTAATTTAGCACTTATATATATGCATAACTTCGCGGGTGACTATTCACTTTTCTAGCCTATATCAATTTTAGACATTTTGTGTCCAATTGTCATTTTTATAAAGTACATAGTATTTTCTGGCCTAAACGTGCGTAGAACTTTTTGCTGTCCTTTACTTAACTCTGTTTATTGTTTACAATTAAGAGAGAAAAAAAGCGCAGGTCACACATTTAAAAGTGTGCTCATTTTTACTCAAAGGAGTATTTATTTTAAATGTGTAATTTCTCACTTTTCTTGTTAAAACTTTCTTATATCACAAAAATATGTGATTATTATCTGCGGAGCTTTGCTGGAAAATAACACTTATCGCATTCGTCACTGTTCTGGCTTCCATAAAAAAAACGAAATAGCTGCCATAGGAACGATCGGTTCAAAATCAACATTAAGTATGAACAACTTTTTGGCTCTTAAGATATCTGAAACATACTCTTTTCCTCCTAACAAGTTTTCTATTAAATCAGACTGCTTATACAGGGGTCTGCAAGGGTATCCAAACTTTGGCGAGCCAAAGTTAGCTTGCGTTTTTTATTTTTTATTATTATTATTATCTATTATCCTAGCGCTACATGGTTTGCTCTATAAATAACTGCAATAGTCTCCTGAGCGTTATTTACATTTTTGAGTAACTACATTTCCAAACAGTTGTATTTGCAATTGTGGCACATCGTTGAATCGGTCAATGTTTGTCAATTTGAAAGTATTCACGTTTAAATATGCCAATTCGCCAATATGCCAATAACACACATTGACACTGCGAAGAGTAAGACCTTGAGCATTGCTAAAGTGCCCTTGCTAAATTTACTGCAAATTGTGCTCATTTTGTGAATACAGATTTGACTCAATTCCGCCCACGAAGGGCAAAATTAACAGTTGACGACAAGAGACAATTGACAAATGTTTAAATTCATATCAGGGCAAACACCTGTTTGGAGTTGCAATTAATTTGGCCAAGCCCAGACTTTACAAACATATTTAAGTGCATAGAGAGAGTGACCAACTGTTTATTAATTGCAATAACTCGCAGTTAACTCATAGAAATTTTCTTTAGGGTTGGGCCGCTTAAAAGGTCTTATAAATAGATTTGCACCTTGAAATGTTTGCTACAGGTGAAATTGTAATTCCAAGCACACACAGTAGAGACCGATCCGAAAGTGAAGGGCTTGTCACACATATACGAGACCCTCACGACACTTGAATAAGTATTGAAACACGTTTCACTTCATGGAAATGCCAGATGAAAAATGATTATAAATAAGCCCAAATATTGTACCCACAACATGCCACAACTTTCACTTTGGTCAACAGTTTTCCAAGCTAAAGTCAAAGTCAAATGAAAAAGCCAAAAAAGTATTTAATAAAAATCGTAAATATGCAAACAATTGACAACAATAACAGAGTTTCGTCTCTCGTAAAGTCATTGAAAGTTGTAATTACATTTCGGATGATGCAACCTTCGTAATTGTTATTGGACAACAATCTATGAACAACTTTTTTGTATTTTTTTTTATATTTGTAAAATTACTGTAATTGTAGCTTGCACTTACCGTTGAGAGCAGACAGCGAGATTCACGCATAGCGCCCAAGTAACCCAAGAGACTCATGAAGAACATGACGGCTCCGATGACTAGAAGAGCGTAGGCTAGTTGCTCTATGACCTGAGGTTGTGTGAAGTGCTAAAAAATAAAGTAGATAACTTGTCAGAGATCTGAGAATTGATTGAGAGTTTAATTTTTTTCATATATGTGTGTATGTAAATGCATAAGAAGCAAGTTAACGCTGCGTATGCGTAATTAACCTTTGAACAGACCAAACTTTCGCAACATCTGTTATTAAGTCATGGAATTTCTTAATTGACACAATCACAAATTTGACAACTAAAAAAAATTTAAGTACGATTGTCAGTGAGAGTTAAGAATTGTGCGTGGGGATTGCAACAAGGAAGAGGAAATTAAATGAAATGTGAGCTATCTGAAAGTTGGCTGTTTGTTTGAGTTGAGAGAGCGTGGCATATAGTAGAAGTTCATTGACCAAAACCTTGCCACCTACACACGCAGGCAGATATATGAAAGTTGGAAAAGTTTTGTCAATTAGCCTTTGAATTCACCCTGCAATTATTCGCACTGCAGTCAGGACATGCACATTTCGTGCTGCATTTGTTTTTCAAAACGATTTCCACTACTGAAAAACGAACTCAACTAATTACTTGGACAGACTGGTGGATAGATGGACAGATGGACAGTGGGAGAGTCGGACAACTGTGTCAAAGGACGATAAATTTGTAGTTGTCCTATGACATGCAAACTTTTCTATGGAATTTGCCTTGATATTTTGTTTGACATTCAATCGAGAAATACCTACATATTTTTTTTATCCGCAATGACTGTAAATGAATTGGAATTTTAATCGAAAATTATGGAAATGCAATTTCTAAGTGAATCAACAAGTAAGGTGACCTCACTCTTGTTTGTTATGATTTTCAGATTGAAAAAGCCTTCTCGAAATGCAATCGAATTACATTTATTTATTAGTAATTGTACATTTACCCATTTATTTCCTCGTGTTACACATATTGATTCTATCATTATAGTTGTTCTTTTTTTTATAATGCATTGGTCGCCCCTTTAATTACACAGTCCCATTTTCCATGGGCAATGTCAACAATTACAACGCGCAATTGCACGTGATGTTGTTCGGGGAATACTATATAATCGGGGGAGACATAGAATAGTATATTTAGGGTGGCTTTTACCATCACATCTAGTGCATTTCAATGTCTTGATTGGGTTTATTTTTCAGATGTTTTGGGGGACCTTTTATTGCGTTAGTTTTGGGGTAAGTTTTCCACACTTTCACCAGGCTGTGGGGCAGGGGCAGGGGCAGACGTGGAGCATTCCGTTCCGTATGGGCACTTACCTCAATGCGCTCGCTCTCAACCAGCTTGAGCAGAGCAATCAGCGAGTGCTTGTCCACGGCTAGCCATAGTCCAACTCCGAATATAACTGTGCCTAGCACCTGCAACATACCACATACAAAAAAAAAAAAACAGAGAAAAAGAAGAGAGAAAAAAGGTAAACCCTCGAGTTAGTTTGGCATGCAAAAGCAAAGGAAAACATGATTATGTTTATGTTGCTTACGCTTCATGTTGATTGCATTTGATATTGGTGATTATGACAATAAGCATAACAACAACAACGACAACAAAGTCAATGAACCCTCAACATAAATGGAGAAAAACTGCGCATGTGCAGAGATTTGCTTGAATGACTGCAGCTGCAATGAGACGAGTTGAGCTCCAGAGCCGCGCCTACTTGCAGCATACGAGTTCAATACAATGCAATTTACCAAACTCGATAAAAAATTAAATATATAAAATGGTAAAAACAACTTTTTCTCTGGGAAATACAAATATTTTACAAGTTCTCTAATTTTTATGTTGTTCAATTTGTTGATACAAAAATATAAATGTTTAAGTAAAAATTGGGAAAAAAGCCACCAAATAAAATAACAACATTTTTAAATGTAATAATATTAATTTAAAGTTGAATTTTCACAAAGAGTTTTTTATTAAATACCAAATATTTTGGAAATACTCGATTTGTTGTTTTTGCATTTGCGAACACTTTCAAAAAAATTAAACTTACTAAGCAAATTGTTGAAAAATAAATTTTGCAAATATATTATCAACCACAGTTAATGCACTTGCATTAAAAATTAAGTCAAATTAAATAATTAAACCGGGAAATAATAAATCAAAATGAAATTAATCATTATAAATGCTAATAATGTTATACATATTTTCCATGAGAAATGTCTTGTAAATTTAACACATTATTTATGAGCTCTCATTTTGTCGTTGTTGTTGTTGCGAATACTTACAAAAAATATAAAATTTAATATGCAAAGCAAATATTTTGCACACCAGACGCCGCAATCAAAGACCATTTTCGTTGTTTTCGAAATTTTGCGGCTGTTTTATTTTTAAGATTTAAAGCTGCAAATAGAAAGAGTAGACAAAGAAATGTCATTTAGTTAACCATTTTGAACATGAGTACAAGTACAAGTACAAATATAAAACAAGAGTTTCTAATTTAATTAAAAGTGACTTTCATTATTTCAAAGTGCCACAAATTGTAGATCAAAAGAAAGAGTCACGAAATGAGAGAAATATGTTTTCTTTATATTTATATGCACATGTGTGTGACTACTTCATTTGTTACATTTCAACTTAAAATGTGGTTTGTGTGAGTGTCTAATAAATTAACATGTGAAGCAAGCGTAAAAAATTAGTGGCTGCGTTCAACAAAAACCCAAAAACAATTTTAACAAGGCGACACTGCTATGCTCTCAGATTTTTACCGTTCACCCCGTTGAAAGTTAACGCTAGAGCTTCATTAATTAATATAACTCTATACATGGGCGTAACCAGGATGTAATTTAAGGGGTAGGGGGCAGCAGTTAATAGTTGCATTTTAAGATACTTATTTTTCATTAATTTTTTTTAATATAAAAATTTATATAATGTTAAATAAAGTAAAATAACAAACTTCTCAGATTTTCTGGAATCTTTTCAATTATGTTCTTTTTAATGTCATCAATTGGTTTAATGATATAATTATATCAACCGCTTTTCATGAAAAGGGCATGGCATATACTTTGTTTATACGTGGTGTAAACATACACAAGAGCTCAAACAATGTCACGAGCTATAGATGTTGAAAAAGTAGAACAGTTGGCAGCTTGACAGAGGCTGATTTTGATGTAGTTGTTGTTGTTGTTGTTGCTGTTTCAGTTGTTGGCAACAACTCGCGAATGGCAAACATTTTACAGGCCAACTTTTGCCGACTAAAAGCAAGCCATCTCCTTGTTGTTGCCTGCTTCACTCTCTTAATGCTTGATAATGCTACGAGTACTCTTTGCTCAAATGTATATACACACACCGACAGATACACATACAGATACACATACACATTAATATGTAATCTGTAATCCAAGTCAAAGCAAATGCAGGCACTTGAATACAAAATACTTAAAGGTTTATGCCACAGAGATACACACACACAGATATTCATGCCACAATCCACAGGAAGTCATCCGCACAGTTTAAGCAATTTTCTGTCTATCGAGAATAAAAAGTGAAAGCTAAAGCAGCAAACATTTTAATTGCTTTTTGGATTGTTCTGTTCTATTCTGAGTGATAAGGTTGGCCGACGTTTAATTTGTGAGCTCCAAACTTTACTCAGTTTTCTGTTGTTAACCATTTATGATATTACACAATTTGTTTGTGTTGCATTTTTTTTACTTATGTAGATTAGTTGCAAAATTGTAAATGTCTATTAAAAAGCAAATTAGTATCTATTACATAAGAAATATGTATCTAAAATAATTAAAAATGGTATCTATCTACTTTTATCTACGCGTTAATTATTTCACAGCATAAATAAGCTCTCAAAGGGGCGCCGACCATTAAGCTCCTCACATATGCTATATGAAAAGCAAAACCTATCATCATCGTCAACAATTATACACAGATACAGACACAGACAACCTCACATAGACATATATTCTAATTAGCTTTCGAGTGGCTCTTGGAAAATATTAGCACATTTCCCTAGCTCCTCATAATCAAGCAGAGCCTTTAAAACTCAGCATCAGCAAAACTTAACTCAAACATCAACATTTGCTTTATATGTAGTATGCATATACCCTACAAATATATTCTTACAGTGGGAACTAAAGTTTGCATACGCCACCAAATTTGTAGTCTAATAAGAATTTTAGTAACCAATCTCAAAAAGTTAAGGTGCAATCTTCTTTTTACCTTAAATTTTTTATTAGGAACAACAAAAAACATCAAATATTAATAGAAAATTTAAATAATATTGAACAAAAATACAAAAGAATTAAAAAGACAAACAGTAGGCATACCACCTTTTTTTTAACAAAAAAGTGCCAAATAAAGTTCTTTCACATTTGTAAGGTTGAAATGTCTTGTTTCAAAAATTTTAACAATTCAGATATTATTTTTTCCAAATTTGTTTTTCATGTCAAGTATCAATGTATATAATACTAAGTAGGTCATAATTTTTCAAAGATTGGATGCCTGGATTCAAAATTGGGTTATTTTGACAAAGTTTGCCACTGTATATATAGATGTATCTGACAGTTATGTATCTGCATGGCAACTCAAATATCAAATGGCATAGAGTTTTAATTGGGGTCTCCGCAGCGTAATTAAGGCAAAACTTTTCATATTGTGAGACCAGCTAGTTGATAAATGTTTAACAGAAAGCTAAAAGATAAAAGATGTATATTTATTTAAATTTGCAGTGTTTATTATTAAATATTCAGCAAAAATTAAAAGCAATTGCAAATTGATGGCATGTGTGGAGCGTAGACTTGGCAATTGTTACTTATTATTTGCGAAATTAAAAAGTTTTTTCAAATTTTCAAGCATAGAAAGTCTTTGTTATTGGCCGTAACTTGCACATTTTGGCGGATCCAGCTAGTGATTAAAATTTCTATAGCAATGATGAAGCAAAAGGAAATGCGAGCGTATCTAAGATTACTAAGACCTGAAACCTGAAACTAAAGAATTCCGATATTATAGTCTATGACTTTGAGAGTTGACTAAGTTGCTACTTTTTGCTGCAAGCCGAAATTGGGTTATAAAAGTTGTAACTTGTATTAATTAAAAGGCAAAAGTTGAAAGCAAGATTTGATGCAACTTGTTTGTAGCTTTTCTTTGACTGTCAGCCAAGTTTGTAGTGTATTCTGCTCTTGGCCATAAAATTGTGTGCAAGATTTTCCCTTTGACAATTGGCAGAAATGATTTCTTTTAGTCTGTTTCTTTTTCTATTCCTCCGTAGCACTTAAAGTACTAGTTAAACCCTCAACTACCGAACCACACATGAGAACCACAGCGACCCAGTGAAAACCACTGAGGAACAGAGAGAGACCTCATCTCACTTGTCACGTTCGTTTTGCTTGCCAAGAATTTAGAAATTGTATTTATTGCCAATGCTTTCTATTTTTAAAAACTTCAATTGGGTTTGTGTGTGGCTTGTGTTTTCTTTCTGTGGTGTATGTTGTGGCCAAAAGCAGCTGATGAAAACTAGTAAATGACAATATTAATAAAATATCATGCTCGAAACTAAAAGTGCTTACACGACGTCTTCGTCGTCGACTTGGTCTTCATCTTCATCTTCATCTTGGTTTTTCTCTTGGTTTTCTACCCAAGCGAAGCGTGAGAAAGACATTCTGTGATGATTCTATTTTATTTCACTTTGTTAGTAAGTAGCTAACTGACTGGCAATTAAATGATTTTGTTGGTAATGAGCCTTAAATGGGTCAGCAGGGTTTGTGTTTGTATTCCCACACAGAGTTCTAATAATTACTCTGTAAGTTTTGCAGTTAAATGCAGGTGGGCGGTAAGTAATCTACATATGAATTGCCCATAAAAAGAGGAGAGATTGGAAATGTGCTGTCAGTGCTTGCAAACTGAGGAAATAAAAAGAAAAGACAGAGGAAAGAAATAGTACGATATGCAATTTCCCAAGAGAAAAGTTTTACTGGATGTAATACAAGGTAAACAGATGCAGAACTTCAGGCTGAGATACATTTTCATCTAACTGAAAGATAATCAAGTAGAGAACTTTAGCCTTATTCCACGTAAAAAGACAAACTGAAACATAATGCTGCCACAATTTAACATCTTTATTGACCGAATCCCGAAAAATATAATATAAAAAAATATAAATGCAAAAGTTTACAATTTTTCTTTGCTTTTGCAAGATTTCTTAATTAAATACTGCTTTTAAGCCGAGCCCGAACCTACGAAACTGGTCTTAAACTCATTTAAATCAGGCTAAAATTTTTGTTGTTACCTTTTGCAATTTGTCGCAATCCCAAATGACGCACGAACGGAGCACAATCTCAATTTATTAATAACTTTTTGCCTAATTAATGCAAATACAAAGCACGTTGCAAGAAGTCTAAATGAAGTTTGTTCAAGGATCGATAACTGATTTGCATACAAACATACAAATTTCTTGGCTGCACAATGTCATAAAAATAATTAACATATTTGAAACCCAAAAGGATGACACTGAAAGCCATTCAATTAGCTTTAAGTCCGGACAGACTGCCATAAAAGATTGTAAACATAAAAGTGTTGAATTTACTTATTTTTTCTCGCATGTCATTCAACTTCTTTGGAGTCGACAAATTGTAGTCTGAGTCTGTAGTTTGTTATTTGTAGTTGTTGTTTGAGCGCTTATACAACATTTGGAGCTGCGATAATTGACATGATTGGATGGCGTTGGAGCTTGGCTTGGAGCTACGGCACGAGTCTGCATCTAAGGTTTGCGCACCTCAAGAGGGTGACTTTTGTTTGTGTTTTTAGGTCAATGGTCGACGCTCTGCCAAATGTTAGCCGTTTGTCACGAAAACCTGTGAGATATTTAAAGGCAGTCCAATTTAACACCTGACACTGACAACGCGCATAGCACAAAGCACAAAGCACTTACAGCTCGAGTCGGAATCCAACTCGGAATTGGAGTTGGAGTTGGATTAGTGCGTGAATGGGTTGTGCCATGTGCCAAAAATCACAGACGCAGACCATGTTACGAGAGCAGTTAGACAAATCAAACAGATAGATATACAGACTGAACTGGTAGTCAGCCAGACGGGTTGCCAACTAGTTAGCCAGTTCAAGACACAACTTAAGCTCTTTAGCAACGCTTTGGGATATTTTTGGCGAGTTGTTTTATGATTTTTATGCAATCAAGTTTATTTAGCCGCATTTGATATTATAATACATATAAAAACATACATTTCAAACTTTAATACAAACATTTATTTAGTGTGTCTGCAGCAAATTTATAATTCATGCGCTAAAACTTAACGGAAAAGTTAAAAATCTGAATTTTGAATTTTGAATTTTCATTTTAGCTGTCTTTTTCAGTTTGTTTTTCTAATCTTTATTTGGTTTGCATCAAATCTTAATATTTCATAACTGTCAGTTAACACCAGTTTACAGTCATTTTGTTCCAGAGATCTTATTTATTTTCTTAGATTATTATTTTTTTTTTATTTTAAAAATGTACAAAAAGGTCTAGGATTATTTGAGCATGAATCGGAAACGTGGCTAGGTTGTTCAGACTAAGATATTTGTAAACTGGGAATAAAAAGCGCAAAATATATGTTTTTTTAATATTATTCATTAAAGTTAAAAAAGAACTCATGACGCACTCGCATTTGAATTTACTAAATTTCACAATAAAGTTTTAGAAACACTTAAAATGTGGATTGAGTTTATTCCTGATTCATCATAAAATTGCTTGTTCTTTCAAATTGGTCAAGAACGCTCAAGCTTTATATACGGACGGCAGACAATGACCCAATTTTGAGCAAATTGCAAAGTATTAAAAACTTCTTGCCGCATCGAAATTTGTGCGAACACATTCGCATTTGAATATGTACAAATTGATATGATTGTATTTGAACTCATAACATACTGAGTGCTCCAACTGATCAGCTTTTCTCAATTTCTTGCTCAGTTTTGAAACTCTTCTTTTTGTTGGCCGAAAAGTGAAACTCTCAGAACTTGAACAGAAATTCGGGCTTGGTATGGTTTATTATTGCTCATTGCTCTAGTTATGTCGTGTCTCTTTGTTGTTGTTGCTCTGCTCGTTGTGGTTGTTGTTAAACGAGTAATGTGAACTGTCTGCCATAAGCTATGAAAACGGTTGACATACTTACATTTATTTTACTTATTATGATACGACTGTTAATGTCACTTATCGTTCAGTTGATGTTTGAGTTTTGTTGTTCGGCTTTATTTTTCACTTTTCATCAATAAAAGTAAGCTTAATAAAAACTATAGGATTCTGTTCGTAATAAAAACTATTGGATTCTGTACAGTAAAAAGGGCTACTGTAGTGCGTGCAAGATAGCATGATACTCCGATCAAATTTACAGAGAATTCGGATCACTTAATGTATGAGAGGGACAGGGATATCCAATTTGATTTTAAATAATATTAAAAGTTGTTGAACAGTAAAGTCTCTTTTTTTTTTTGATCGGAAGAATACCTTTTATGTCTTAACGCAATTTTAACTTTTCACAAAACACTATAAGAAGGTATTTTAGCTTCTTCAACAGCATTTTATTTTTATTAAATTATTACATTTTATTATGGTAGATTTTGAAAATATGTTTAATTTTGTAGGTAAATTGATTTAATTTATGCAAATGAAACCAGTTTCTGTTGTATTATAAAGAAACAAAGTGATATTTGTATGTGTAACACTAAGCCCAATGATCAGACTGTCAATTAAGGCAAGTCAACTAGCAATTGTCTCTGCTCTGACGAGTGAGCGACAATTTTCATTAAAAAAAAAACGAAAAGCACAGCGGAGTATTTGTAATACAGCAACAACAACCAGCTACGCCCGCTGTTATTTTAATTTATAACAGCTGCAAATAAATTTCCATTAAAGTTGCGGCTAACTATGAACATCCCGCCACACCCCCCAGAGAGGAAACTATAGATTTGAGAGAGCATTAGATCTCTCCAGGTCCCTCCTGGTGCAAATTTGCCCACACGACAACGGGCATTATAGATAATTTAAGCTTTGAGTCATGGGGCAACAACAACACAAACAACAATAGCAGTAACAACAACAACTTAAGCGAGGGGCTCGTTATGTACCATAAAAATATTTAAACAATAATTTCTGTATACATTTTATTTCACTTTTCGACTACAACTAAATTAAATATGTCTCCGAGCAGCTTGTGTATCTGACAGATAGAGATGCAGACGAAAGTGACAGTCTGTCAGTTGCTTAGCTACTGTAGTTGCACTTGCAATTGGATAGGCCTCTGGCTTCTGCTAGTTTTATAATTTTCGCTTATTATTTAACTTTCTTTCGGTATCTTTTGAGATTGTATTTTTTTCTTTTTTTTTTTGTTTCTTTGATTGTTTTTGAGGTGCCTCCGGGGCGGGTTCAATGCGCTTAACTTTTTTGCGGCACTGCTCTGCGAGTTTGCAACTTTGCGGCTTGTTGGCTTTTCCTTTTTGTCATAAACTTTCACATTCACAATAATGCAACCTTTGGCACTTCCTTTTCGGCGACAAACTATACGAGCATCGCATGTGGGCATTATCACAATATTTAATCAGTATGCAACTGCCGTGTATCTGTTGCCATTAAAGAATCCGATTCGGTTTCGATGGCAATTGCGTTGTTGGCCAACCTGGAATACCTCCCTCCTGGGAAATGCAGTCGGGGAAACTAACTGTAAGTTATGCATGCATCCAAATGTATTTGTGTATATGAAACCCGATGTTGCATGAATAAAGTTGCCACGCGTTGTTGCTGCTATTGCTGTGGCTGTAACAGTTGCAAGACTATGAAATATTGCCCGGGCGTTGGCACACACTTTTTGTGTCTGAGTGTGTGGTGAGTGTAAATGTAAACGTGTGTAAATTTATGTGGGAGATTTTGTTTTTGCCCCCAAAGTTTTGCAGCTGCTTGGAAGCCTATTTAATAACATAACTTAACTTGTTAGCTTCCTGTAAGCATTCGTAGGGAGGAATGAGATTGCACTTAATTGCTAGATCTAGTTTTCCTTTATAGAATATGCGAGTTAGTCTAGAGACTGTGAGAGAATCGGGTTGAGTTAAGAGGTATTCTCCCCTTAGAACTTTGTTATGTCATAACTCATGTTGGCTGCCGTTTTACTGCACCTGTAAGACAACTTTTTGCTGGCACTGTCGTCTCATTGCATCAGCGTGTAAAAATGCAGCTGGCAAACAGGCAAATACTGAACGAAACCAACTCAAAAGTATTGAAAAACTTGGCCAAGACACAACACTTGGGCCACACATGCGCAGTAGTAACAACAACAGCAACAATAAATAAAACAACAACCAGATTTGTAATGGACAGAAAAACAATTAGGTTTTAAATGTTAAATGATGTGACCGGTTTTGGGTTTGGGTGTAAATCGCTTTCTTGTATTGCCTCAAGCAAAACCTCAGGCATGTCTCCGCTCCTCCGTATCTACCTGTCTTTCTCTCTTTCTCATTCTCTCCCTCTCTGTGTCTCTGTCTTTGCCAGCGAATAAACAACAAATAAACAAATTAATATGCATTGTTGCAGTCGTGTTGCGCTGCATATTTGGACTTTCACTTTTTTGTTTACATTTTCAAAATACAACGAAAATTATGCCCATGCTCGAAAAGTATTTCATTATTGCGCATACGCCATGGAAGAAGCTCAATCTATGAGCTTATGTTTTCATCGTTAAACAAAAATACTCATAAAAATATATATGTATAAATATATATGTATGTAGTACTATAACTATTTATTGACACTTCCGACTGGAGCTCGATCAATATGGTTGTTGTATACCCCTTTCCACATAGTTAATTGCTCTTTTTTACACACTCGACCATGTTTGAGTTTTAAGCGCTCAATTAAGCCAACAAGTGGGTTGGACTTTTGAGGGGTTTCAGCCACAATAATAGCCATAACAACAGCAAATCAAAGTAACGCACTTTCGATTGCGCAATCGAATTTTCATGGCTTGCGAAAGTAAATATTTTTAAAATCCACATTATGGCTTCCTCAATATTGCCTTTTCTTTAGTTATTAATAGTTGGGTTCGATTCATTAATCATCTCTGGTTGGCATGTTGAAAAGAGAGCATTTAATGATACATAGAAGCACCTGACAAACCTATAAAATGAACAAAGAAATTTTATCATGATGTGCCGAAGCCAACAAATAATAATCTCTTAAAACTTCAGCTAGTTTCTCCGATAAGTTTCTCTAATTGTAAGCTGGCTTAAAACAAAAGAAAAGACCTGATAAGCTGTTAAGTTTGTAGTTAGGTAAATAGCTTACCACTTACCAGAGATCGACTCAAATATTATCTTTATCTATTCTTTTACAAACTAGTTATTTTAAGTTTTAGAATATTGTGGCAAACATTATTTTGTACAGATATAAATAAGATAAATTAATTTTGATTCCATAAATTATAAGAATTTATTTATCTTTATCTATTCTTTTACAAACTAGTTATTTTAAGTTTTAGAATATTGTGGCAAACATTATTTTGTACAGATATAAATAAGATAAATTAATTTTGATTCCATAAATTATAAGAATTTATATATTTTTTGTTAAAAACTAAATCTAATGTTTTAATTTTTTAAATATATTTTTAAAACATGAAACTTAAAATATTTTTAAAATCGAAATATTATATTAAGACTGATATTAACAATCTCTTGTTAAGGTCACATGCAATTTATTAAACAAAATTTTAAGTTTTAATGTGTAGAAAGTAATGTCGAAATCAAAAACAGTTATCATCATGCAAAGTTATTTTGACAAAAAGTAGTTGAGATCCGAATTTTTGCTGCACGAAATATACATACATATGTCGAAACCGACCGGATCAGATCGCCATATCACTTAGCTTCCATAAGGACAAACGGTGGTGTAGAATAGAAAGCGTCCCTTCACAGTTACGCAAAAGCCACAAAGATAAGTTAGCCTGACAGACTTGGAACTGACGATTTACCGAGAGAAATGTGGACAGCTGAATCGAACCTTAAGGTAAATGAATAGCTGTTCAGTTGGCTGGACAATTGCAGCAAACCAAGAGGTAAAAAAGGAAAATGGAATTACCAAAGCGTCAAAGAGATCTAATGTAGCTCTAATGAAATGTTGCCAATGTTGTGCGTGCTGAGTTGTTTATTAACAAAGGGAAGTTAGGTTAATGTGAGAGCACACACACACATGTACATCTTAGTATGTCTTTCATCTCTTTCTTAATTACTGACCAGTGCAATGAACCTGGGGCCAAAGTCAATCGGCGGTTGTAATTTGAGTAAGAGACACATGAAACTTTATATGACTGTGAGAAATTGCAAGCCCGGACATTGTAGTGGGCGTATTGGATGATCAAGAAGGTGGCAAAGGGCGGGTGAAAGTCCCTGCCGAAGAGTTGTATAAGTTCGTATTACCATAAAATATGCAAAGCGATGCATGCGCAACACGCAAGTGACCGTAACCTGATAAAGACGACGACTCCAGATAACTACAATTTATAGATACATTTGTACTTCAGCCCATCGAGAGTGACTCGTTTACCTTGGGACGTAATATAAACATATATATTTATTCACATATTTATAAGTTTTATCTCTGTTTTTTATTTTTGTATAGCCTTTCAATTTGGAACCTAGTGTCGCGGTCAAGTTTAGGTTTCGGGTGCACAAAAGTTGCGAATTTAACAAAGAAGTTTATCAAATTACATTTACGAATATAGTTATATCTCTTAAAGTGGGTCAAGTGCCAGTCGCCAGCTTGGCTGCCTTCAGCATGCTTTTTGGCCAATTTGCGATTTTATTTGGCGACCACAAACGTGTTTCAAAGAGGCTTGTGTCATGCTACTTCACGGTTGCGGGCGCATCACGAGTCTCCCATCGCCCCATTGTCCATCTGTAAAGGAGGTTTCATTTCGACTTCCTTTCATTCTGGTTTTTATAGTAAGTTTGTAAACTAATTGAATTATGTTGCACATTTTGTGCATGGGCTTCATGCTTCATGCGTTTTTCACCATTTCCTTGCAACATTTGGCTTTATATGTTGCCATTGCAAACGGATGTTTTGCAACTCAAGTATTGGTATATTTTTATGCCTATAACGATTGCAAATAGAGCTAAGTAGATGGTAGCAATAATTAAAGTTTTGAGTTACACACATACATATGTATGTGCAGGGGTTTCTTTCATTCTATTTAATAATTAATAATAATAATTGTAGTATTTAATTGTAAATATTTAATTGACAACTATGTTATTGTATTGCTCAACTGTCTACTTAAGTTGATTTTAATAGAGTTGTTTTAAATACTTAAAATTTACAAATAATTTTAATAATGTGTTAATTTTATTGAATTTATTATTATCAATTTTGGATGCAAATATGATGTAAGTTGTTTGTCTCGCACTACGGATAAAAAAAAAAAAAGATTCTGCACACAGAGAAAATAACCAGTATGAATGTCTGTCTTGTTCAAAGAGAAACAAGAATAAAAAAAATTAAAACTAAATTTTTTTGATTCTCACTTTTTACTCCGTCAATAAACAATTTAGCCTGCTTTAATGGTTTTCCTGTTTGCAAACAGCTTTTATGATAAACTTGTTCGCCAACAACGAGCTAGGTGCATTGAGAGGGAGAGGGAGAGGGAAGTATAGAGGTAGATTGTAAGGCGGTGAGGTTAGGAGGGAACAAAAGAACAAACACATGATTTCAAGATCAAAAAGCGAATGGCAGAAAAGCGTAAAAGAACGATAAGAAATTGCAAGACAACAAACAACTGCAAATGGGCTGCGGAAGTATTTGCTGGCCTTTCACTGCACAGAGAAAAAATTATAGTGAGAGACCGGAGAAAAAGAGAGGCAGAGTCAAAGCGGAGAGTTCAAAAACAAGGTAGAACACGTGATAACAACCGTTAAGAATTGACGCGTAAATGAGGAAAGTAGCACAAGATGTCAGAGAACCTGCGATTGCAGCGGTAAAAAGGAGATGTATATATGGTAAATGAAACTTAGAGAAAGGGGAAAAAGCGAAGAGCAAAAAGGAGCTTTACTGGACAGCATCACCAATAAGCGAAGTAAGCAACGACGCAAAAGCGTGTGCGTATCCACCACTGAAACTGAAGATGAAAGTGGGAGTGGGAAAAGGAGTGCGAGTTGGAGATGTGGGGTATGAGGGTGGCTGCTGGGTGGTTAGCCTAAGGGCATGGGTGGCTGCTGAGAACAGTAGCATCTACAACAGAAACAGGAGCAAACTCTCTGTTGCTGCTTCTTCATGTTCTGCTCTTTTGATTTATGTATGTGCACCCACCCACACACACATGCAAAAGCAACCGCCAGAAACATAAAACTAAAAGTCAAGCTTACCTGTAAAGTTTCGGGTACTCGTTGTAAGCGAGTAAGCGGATGTAATATTTAAACGATACAAAAAGCGTCGAAGCCTTGTCGATGATTAAACTGAAATGATTTAGAAAATTGAAGAGCATATTTTTAATGCAAAAATTTTCTTGGTTTATTGTGCCATTTTTCATTTAACAAATTCGCATGCATTTCAATATATGTAGGCAGACAAAACGATTTTTAGTTGATTTATGTGGTGAATGTGTATATTAACAATCTCTCAGCTGCCACTTGATTAACAATCAATTAAATGATATTTGTAATTTGTGTTTCATGATTGCTGAAGGGTTTCTTGGACCCTGGTTTTTTATATGGGCTCTGTTTTGATTGAGCGCGCGCAAAAAATTATACACAAAATCACACGCACACGCAAACGCACACACATGTATACATATTTATATAGGCACCCAGGAGAGACGCACCGAATGCTGGAGGCTGCCGAGTAGCAAGAGATGCCTCTGTATCAGCCAACTCCCGCTTGAGCGATTCCAGGCACATACACCGACTACGAAAACTGCGGCGAGGGCAACAACAGCAACAACAAAACGTATAATTCCGACCACGACAACAACGACGACGGCTGCAAAGTGCGACGCTTGGTTTCAATAGTGCTCCAGCTCAGATCTCGTTTCGAACAGAGAGCGTAATAAACTGTGTCGACTGTTTGGCCCGTGCACACGAACTGAAACTGATGGTCCCAACATCAGAGCTGGAGAGCTAGAGCTCAAAAGCACAAGCTCAAAGACCCACGGACAGAGGCGCTGTTAATCATTTTTAAAAGGGAGCTTTTAAAGAGTAAGGCCAGTTCATGAAACTATATAAAAAAAATGAAATCCAATTAAGAAAATAAACAAATATTTGTTTTTGGATTATAGCAATTCAATATTTATGTACATGTTATCCTCTTACACACGCCACTGGGCGGCTGCACAAACACAAATACAGCCGCAGTTGCTTCCACATACACGAAAATAGCTGGTTGGGCCAGCTGAAAGCTCCCAACTTTATTTGACATCAAAATGCAACCATGGCCACAGCTTGCCAGTTAAAGCTTTCGTGGTAAGTTTGTGGTTTTGGGTCAAGTGCTTTTAAGTGCAGCTTTTGAAAAACAGCTGTGGTGAACTACCAGTTGTCAGCGTTGCCAGACTGGTCGAAATGGTTGCCAGTTAACAACTGTCGCATTTAAAAGATTTTTCACTCACACTTGTGTTAGAAATAATTTAAAAAAAAGAGAAAGTAAATCAGTAAAATGAACCAAATGGAAGATTGTTTTGCTGGTGCACCGCAAGAATTCCTAATATGCATTACGGTGCACAAGGCAGCAAATACTGGTGTCTTTACAGGTGAATTATATGTGAAAATTAGTTTAGACAAATTGAGCAAAAATACAAAGACACATGCGAATTCTGAGAATCCATTCTTCAATGAGGTACGTAAAATAACACTTGTTTCAACGAATATATGAATATGTTTATTTGCATTTAATTGCAGTATTTCGTGTTTGAGTTTCACTGTACCCTTACTGAACTGTTGCGATTGACCGTGCTCTTTGAACTCAAGAAATATTTGCTTTACAAGAAGAACGTTAGTGTGGGTGAGTTGCTAGTCGATTTGCACAGTGTGTGGAGTCAGCCCAGCCACAGCTACTTTAAGAAATGGGGCCGCCTAGAGCCGCCCACATGTGAGGAGCCTCCAGGGGATGACGTAAAGGAGGTAAATGCCCATTTGCAGATTGATTTAGCCATCATTTCTCAGCATAGCGCAGTAAAACTTGAACTAATGCCAGACGATCCTGGACCTGACATTAATATGAAGTTCATAACGACTGAAAACTTTGACGATATCAAAACGTATGAAGATCAAGTTTTCTTAAATCTGTGTGGTCTTATAACTTAAATTCTATAGCAACCTATTGCAGGATGTGGAATCGTATACCCAGAGCAACATTCGCTACTTTCTCAGGCTATATAGGGGTATTTTTGTGAAGAAGAGCGACTACATGATGCAAGTTTCATTTGCTGGTTTTAAAGTATTTACAAGAATGTCATTCAGCTTTACTTTGAATTACAGTGTTTGCCCTTTTAGGCTAAAACACAGGTTGCCAAACACACAACGACGCCGGAATGGAACATGCAGATAACCTTTGCCTGGGTATATCCATCGTTGGCACAGCGTTTTCTGATATTGGTTTTCCTGCACGAGCATCTGCAGTGGAAATGCGTCGCCGAGTACGAGATGTCAATTGAAGAAATTGCCTTTAAGGGTTTGTTTTCTCTTTTCGAATTTTTACTTCAATAACTGGGTTCTTCTTAGAAACACCTTCGTTGGGTCCTACATTTCTGCATCTTTACGATCCTGTGAACCCTTCCAACTACGTGGGACGCATCTTGTTTCAACTACATTCCCATATGTTGTGTGAAGATCGTCCATCACATGTGGTGATTACCCAGACAATAGAAAGCCTTGCAGATACACGTAACATTCTTGATGAGACTTTCTTTGTGGAGTTTCTACCTCTTTTAGGCAATAACATTCATGCCAACGCCAATTCTTACAAATTTGTGGTCAAGCTGGCTGAGAAATTTTCCAATGATCTTGTTGGTCCTTTGAAGACACCGCCGGGAAAGTTTCGTACTAGGTACTTTCGGCAGGATTCTCCTTTTCGTTCTTGCCTCTTCAAATTGCGACTCCCTGATAATCGTATTAAGTTTATCAGTGATTACTTTATAATTGATATCATTAATTTTATGGTGAGAGTATATTTTTAGTTCAATTACAGTTTGAATTATGTATTTTCCCTCTGCAGCGCTCTGAATTGGATGTTTTTAGAATTTTTCAGCTAAAATTTCCCAACGAGCTAAAGAACCAATCAAAATGTTTGAAGTTTGTTCTTAACAGCATCATGACTAAAGTTAAGGAGGGCATTACAAAAAGTCAATTTGATTACGACTTGGGAGAGGATGCCACCAACTGGGACAAAAATAGACAGATCTTCTTTATGGACTACTTCACGAAGTTTTCCCGGAATCTACGCACTCTACGCCAGAGGTTAAGGCAAAATTTTCACGAGCATCTGGACGTTACAATAGTGGATGTAGTCAACGAGGTACATCGACTGGTTGGAGAAATTAGTGCTCTAGACAATTCATTGCGTGTCCAGGACGATTGGCCGGACTTATTGTTGACTTTAAGTGCAGGAGGAAAGCTCGTAGGCACATGTCGACTGAATGCCAAACATTTCCTTTTCATCCAGAAGCTGCAGAAGTATCATTCGATCAATCAGTGCTGGAAAGTCAAGAGCTTTGTCTTCAAGAGTGCGGGATGTGCTCACAGTTGTGCCAATTGTGGTTGTAATGTGGGCGTTGTCCTAGGCTGTGTCTCAATTGTCCTTGATCGCGAGAGGCGTGAGTTCCTCTCCTCTATTGCAGGTGATTGGTCCTCCGTCGACTTTATGATTTGGCAACCAAATGTGATGCAAACATTGGTTAGTTGTCAGGTCTACGTTCATCAGGCCAAAGTTCGACCTGGAGTTGAGCACAAACCCCTCTCCGACAGCCATGTCTCTGTGTATTTTGCTGATCAGGCGGCCGATTCACAAATAGCTCCTCATACCCTCTCTCCCATTTGGAATGCTGTGATTGCTTTCAAGCTCTTCGCTTTACCAGGCAGTATCAATTGGTATCTTCAGAATCCCCCTTTAATCTCCGTTGAGTTCTACAGCTCGGAGTCGGATTTATCCTGCCATGGACAGACTGCGGTAAGTGTAATAAGCGGCGATATCGAAAGTGAGACAGGATGGGGTGATGGAGGCAGATGCTGGCAAAGAAGTCCCCTTACAAAGTTGCAAAAGTTAAAATCGATTTCACCTCCTCCATTAAAATGGGTACCCGTCGCTAGGAACGGAATTGTTTTTGCCGAAGTTCTTATGTCCGCCGAGTTTACGGAGTGGGTAGGTGAATCGGACGTTTATAAGATTGAAAAGGAAGCAAAGTTAACTATAGGCATTCCAATGAATATTCGACCAAATATGCTGAACTACGTGTGAGTGAATAAAAACCAAATCTGTAGAGACGCAGCGCTATATGTATGTACATATATTAGTTTTCAGTTTTATATGTTATATGTAGTTATATATATATGTTATATATATATGTACATATATTGGTTTTCAATTAACCATTAATTTAAGCTCTTTCCTGCGTGGTGACTACTTTTAATTTTCTATACTAAATTTGTTTAAAGTATGTAACAGATAGAAGGAGCCGTGGCAGACCTTATAAGGTATATACATATTCTTGATCAGCATTGTAGCAAAGTCGATAGCAATCTATGTCCGTCTGTCCGTCGGCTCGTCTATCCGTCCATATGAACGAGAGGAGATGGTAAGACCTAGGAGCATAAAATTCTTATTATACTTGCGGAATGTTCAAATTTACATATTTCAAATTTTCTACGCAATATGTATGCAGTTTTTGGCGTCTTAAGGAAAGCTGTTCTTTCTTGTTTTGATTAAAAGAATTAAAAGGCCTTGGCATGTCCGTTGTCCGTCGGTGTAAAGTCTATAAGAGAGCTACAAAATTTTGGGGACAATGTTTAAGTTATTAAAGATGCATGAAGATTAAGTTTTATTTACTTTGACTAAAGCGTTCTTATCTGTTTCTTATATTGTAATTAGTCTGGAAGTAATCTTCGTTGGATTACGTAACTATACAAAAAGCACCCTAAGCTCGGCGGGAAAGAGACGAGTTAAGGTTATGATGGCAGACCTGGTGCTATCCAGTGGACTCTCCACATCAAGATTACGGAATAGCATCAACTTTTTGGTTGCCTATGCCTCGGGTGTCGTGGTAAAGATGTGATGGATTTTCTAATGGCAATTAATTCGAAATAATAATCTCTCTGTAGAGCCTGCCCGATCAGCCAGAATACTGGCCGGCAATGGTAGCCACCGATGTGCTTGTAAATGCGTTCAATAAGGAATCCACCTTAGGAGCTGCTCTCATACCCAGTTCGACGAGTTTCCTGCAAAGGGAGAAGATCACTAAGTGCGTGAGAAATCTGGAACATAGTGAGAATAGTGTCGGTCAATCTTCAGTTATAACCGTGGAATATGACGAGGAAACAACCTTAGAGAGAACGGAGGACGAGAGAATTGACACGGTCACCAGCTGCTGGAAAAGGATTAAGATTGCGTTGGGATTGAATGCGGCTACATTTGCCAACAAACTTGCTTTGAAGTACGATGAATATGCGGAGTCAAGTGATCTGCATGAGGATAAGAGACTCACCTGGTGGACAAAGTTTTATAATTCCATACACTATGATCAGCATGACAAGTCACATCTTTGCAAGCACAGCTTAACTATCTATCCCAACGAGTTGGAAGCGCAACCACAGTTTGGATTTTTACAGGATTGGGCTGTACCTGTGCTTATGGTACATGGCGTCAAGTTCAAGAAACATGGCCCTCCTAAGGAGGATATCTATGCCACATTGAAGCTGCAGATCAGGTTGACTCCTTGTTATTGTTCTGCGCCCGATGAAGCAGGAGGCGGAGACATGCTGCGTCCTTTGGTTCAAAACCCTAGTCAAGTTAAGCCTATAACGGATACGGTCAATCTCATTGTAAGAGTCTACGTAGTTCAGGGTCTGCAAATCCGACCCAGAGATTGGACATCCGACTCGGACTGTTATGTAAAACTATTGTTAGGTGGCAAAATGGTTTCGGATCAGGCTCATTATGTTCCTAACCAAAGTAATCCCGTATTTGGTCGTTTCTTCGAGCTGAACGCATCTCTCCCAGCTGATCACATGCTGGAGTTAATTCTGTACGATCACGATAAGCGCAAGGACGATATAATAGGTGCCACTTTTATCGATTTGGAGGACAGATGGCATAGTAAACATCACGCCACTGTGGGCATACCCAAGGAGTACTCTCAAGTCGGTTACAATCAATGGCATGACATATATTTACCATCTGAAATTCTGGAGAATTTGTGTCAAGAGATTGGCATTCAACCGCCCTATTTTTATGGCAACGTAATAGAGGTGGACGGCAAGCTCTTTGGAGATGAGACGGTGATTGCCAAGGGTAAGTTCTTCAATTGTAGGACATCGTTAGTCTTTATTTTTCACTGCAGTATTATTTGATTTTGACAAATTAAACCTATTAAAAGTATAACGAGAAGATGTATCAATATTTAAAATTTATTTTAAGTCGAGTTATTAACTTATTATATTTGTATATTTATTATTTTACGATTCATTTTTTTGATCATCTTTAATTTTGATTTAATTGTTAGGCCTATTCACCACATATGCCTATGAAAAAAAATACATTTACCGACAAGGAGTCGAAGCTCTTATTAGATATTATTGTAATTGTATTAGTTTTCCATATTTATTTATTGAATATTATTCTATTTATGCACCTACCTTATTATATTCCATTTGTATTCATCACTTCAATACTTAAATTAATAAGAACTTTCACCTGATTAGGAGAGGAGCTGCATGAACGTCTTAGTCTTACGGTCCTCAAAAATCTGGACAAATTGCCCTCTTTTGGGTACAAACTTGTGCCAGAGCATGTGGAAACTCGTTCCCTCTATCACGATGATTATCCGGGTGTCGAACAGGTAGAAAAATGTATTATTAATTTATTTATCTACAGTTATAAAATATGAAAAACAATAAAGTTAACTGAAATATTCTATTTCAGGGCAAAATTCAGATGTGGATAGAACTGTTTAAGTCCAGTATGTTTATCCCATCGCACATAGACATAACGCCAACTCCGCCGATTGGTTATGAGGTGCGAGTTGTGGTCAAGAATCTAACAGGGATTCCCTACGGTGATAGGAATATATTTGGCAAACTAATGAGCGACATCTACGTGACAGGGTAAGAGGGAGTAAGAGGTAGGAGTTCAACAGTACTGGGCACGATTTTATTGCTTAGAGTGGGGTGGGATATGACAGTAGTGGGAGGATTGTGGTTGGCTGCTGGCCTGTAAACGATATGCAATTATCAACATTTTCCGTACTATTTTCCCAGCTGGTGCCAGAATGTGAACAAGCGCCAAACGACCGATATACATTTCCGTTCGTTTGCGGGCGAAGCTGTTTTTAATTGGCGCATGATATTTATCCTGAAGTATTCGCCCAATGAGGACATGGTAGGTGCTACAGAGGGGCCTAACCTTTGCCTAATTGCAACGTGTAAAACAATACATTACTAATGCATATATTAATTAATGAACTGCTCATTAAACTTGGACCCACAGATGGTCATTCGGCGGAAGGGTGGCCTGTTTGAGGAGATTGAAATCAAGACGCCGCCTATTATCTATTTGCAGGTCTGGGATAAGGATTTCATCACGCGTGATGAGTATTTAGGTGCTTTAGAGCTTAATCTGTCGAATTTGCCCGAGCCTTTTTATACGCACAAAAAATGCCAACTCTTTTCCAGCAAACGCAAACGATTGAATCTTTTTACTCGCAAATCAGTTCAGGGTTGGTTTCCGATGCAGAGCTGTCCTGGAATGCCGTCTGGACATGGTGTATGCTATAAATCTATTGATCAAGACTAATATTATAAATTTGCATTCCTCTTTAGGGCAAAATCGAGTTACTACTGGACGCTTTCACTGAGACTGAAGCATCCAATTCACCTGCTGGCATTGGGCATGATCCTCCTATGGCGCTGGAGAGACCTAAGTATTTTCTGCAGCGCTTTTTAAAAGTATATCTCTTTATGATATGATATCTCTATAACTTGTAGACGACCTGAGACGTCATTTAATCCCTGGACTCATCCTTTGAAATCTGTTCATCTGATCTTTTGGCCCGCCATACGCAAATATGTTCTTTTGGCCACGTTTGTTATTTTGCTGGCCCTGGGCTTGGTTTTCTTCTTCTCCAATCTACCAAACCGTCTGATGACTATCCCACTGGAGTGATTTTCCTTTCGTTTTCCATTACTTAATTGTCTTATTAAATATAGAAATATCTAAGTAAGTACCGCGACTCTTGCAGATTAATTAAGTGCTATTACTAATTGCGGAATCCAGAAGCAGATAAGGATATGGTCTTGTAAATTCTTACAAAAACTATTAGTATACACTTTTTATTTTAGAAGGACAACTAATATTATAAAGTTTATATGTATTACTTATTATATATTATAGCAAGATATGTTCTTGTAATTTCTCACACGGACTCCTCATATAAACATCTTAAATTAGACTGTCAGCTAATTTTATTATATTTAAATTTTAATAAACATTAATTGCAAATCATTTATTTGAGTGCATCAGTTATTAATATTTATAAATAAGTTCAAGCTTCTCTAGAGACTATAAATTCCCAGAGTCGCGTAATTTGTCACATTCTGTTTAATGATTCGCCATTTTGCACTGCATCCCTAAGGGTTTTGACTAATGAGTGCTCAAGGAAGTTATCTACTCTGCCTCTATACTCTGCTATACCCTTTCCATTAGTATTGCAATTAATCCATTGATAACGGCAAATTTGCAAAACCAATTGTGAATTCCTTTGGACGGGGTATTTTACCATACAGCTAAACAAACGAATGGCAAAACAATTTCATTCATATGTTAGTTTTATTTGTAATGGAGGAAAATACCATATATGTACATATTCAGTAACATATATGTATCTGTCAACTCGGTCTGCTTAATTACAAAAGTAAATGTGACGCCGCACGACGACAAATAGAATAGTCGAGAGACCCAGTCCGAGCCCCAGTCGATTTGTCGAGTTGGGAGTCGGGTGAATTTGCCTAGTTAAACAGAACTTCGTCGAGCCGGGTGACAAACTGACGAAAGGCTGCCAACAACGTGCTTATCAGAAACAGAGACAGACACAGACACAGACAGAGACCCAGAGCAATAACTAGTACCATTCCCATTCCCTGGCCCAAGTGCTAACTTAACAACCGATTCAGACGCTAGTCAACAGGCTACAGTTCAGTTTGAGTCCAGCCAGCGAAGCTGTCGGTACAAAGAACCCAAATAAAAAAGCTGAAAATATATTAAAATAAATAGTTAGTGTAACTACAGTCAAAGCACTTAATTAAGTTTTATAATTAAAGTCTTGTGCACAACAGCGTGTGATGGACGGGCTGTCAGTGAAAAACTCAGTTTTTGCACCTTACGTTGAAACCCAAATGATTTTGTAGTGCTTCATTGAGTTTCCTTCTCCTCCTTTTTAATATTTCATCTCATTGCGTCTCGTTTTTGTGTTCGAATCAACAAAGAATCAAAGCATATGTCAGATTTTAGGGAGTGCTGTCTTTAGAGTGGTTAATTGTGAGTAAGCTGTGCTAAATATAATCTTTCTTCATTCGTATAATTAATATATATATAAATATATTAAAAGACCTTTAAATGATTTCTATTTAAGGTGAATTGAAAATGTAAATTATTCGCGAGCTAAAATCAAATGTTCGAAAGTTTTTATTTAAAATCAATGTGAAAGCTGCTGGGATAAAATTAACAGATAAAAGTTTAGCTTTATAAATAAGGTAAGACTTTTAAACAAATTTGTGTTTTTTCGTTATTATTTCCATTAAAAATATAATAATATACAATTTCTACATCTAGAGTTGGTTTTTAACCAGTTTATTCATTATGATATCGTTATGATATTTTGTATATGTTTTTGATGTTAGTGACCTTTTTATATTTAATCGTAATCATAGCTTATTTATTTGTTTTGTATTTATTTTGTTCAATTAATAATGTTCGTGCAAAAATTGCGAGTGCCTTTTTATCAATTGATGGCCACTTTAACTAATTGAATACGAATCCTGAGGACTCAAGTTTCGTCAACTCATCATTCATAAAATAACCTTTTCTATTAACCAATTGACTAATCAGAGTAGACAACATTTTCAATAGGTAAAGCTCTCCCTTTTCTTCTTGACATTCTCAAATTTTAATTAGGCAAATGAGTCGTTCAATTCCACTTGGGATTGGGAAAGTCATAAAACGAATCGCGATCCTGATACAGATCTTTCAAATGTAATTAACAACAAGTATGTGGTACTTACGAATCAAAAGTAACAATGTTATAAATATTAGTTTGTTTTAAGACATTGGAGGAGTTGGTACAGTTTGCAGCTAAACACGATGAAGCTGGAAGAGGTCAGGTGAGGAGATGGGTTCATTTAAGGGTGTGTTATGCAAATGGGTTCAAGAGTTCAAGCGGTTGACAGTTCTTGCCAATAATAAACACCTCTTTAATTAGCTATTGTCGCTTAATGCGGTTTCGTTACGCATTTCGAGCTCAAATCCCCTGAGCTTGACCAAATTAAAGGTGACAGACGAGCGTTGTCACCGCTGCGTAAAAAGCCACCATTTATAAGTTCCTACATAAGTCCCTATAAGCATTCGGAAAATTAAAAAAAAAAAACAGTGTTATTCGTAAGTTGTATTTAGTGTTCAGAGTCATATTGATTGTCACGGTACAGTTGACGCTGCGCTATGCTTTTTTTGTTTGTTAATTGAAGCAGGGGGATGAGGTTATTTTTTATCTGTGTATCATGTGACGATTCGTTATCTAAATAAAGAGTAACGTTAAACGTTTAAGCCAATCAATAACTAATTAGTCAACTGATTGTGGCTGATAATTGTGCAAGGGATTACAAGTATTGTGAAATAATCAACTCTTTGCAAACAGCCGCGATTTGCGACCCTTTACCATTTCAACAGCTGACTCAGATCGAGCAGATCAATCGAAGAGTGATCTCAGCATGCCCAAGCTCTGGAATAATGTATACAATGCCCAATGCTCGGCTCTATCGCCACCTGATCTAATGGAAGCACAGCCCAAATTGTTACCCACAACTCGGAAAAACAGCAGCAGCAGCAATCGCAACAGCAAGGTCAGAGTCAACCCAATTTTAATATTCTATAGGTACTTTATACTACCATACTAAGTATCTATTTATAGTATTGGATATTCTCGATGATAATCGAACGTAGTGTCGGTCCCAAGAGAGTGGAAATTGCCGGCGATGATATGGATACCCCATTGGAGGCCATTCTGCCGGTTGAACCACAAGCCGAGCAGGTTTGCCTGCTGCGTGATAGCCCATTCAGGATACTTCGGGTAAGTGTCTGTATATAAACTGGTTTGCAATTCGGTAGATCCTCCAAGGAGAATCCAACTAACATACTGTTTAGAGACTTTAATGTCATTCCTATCCTTGCTCTTTAATGTTATTCGTGCTAACATAAAAGTTCATATCGAATAATCGTAAACTTAAAGATAACCCAAAAGACGCTACACAACATAATAGTATCAACACACGCAGCGCAACAAGTATTCAACAACAATAAGAACGGCAACAAGTTCAACATTCAACAAGCACATTGAAAGATTGAAACAAAATGAAAATGAAAATGAAAATTCAGTGGCAAGTTGAATGAAATTCACCACGCGTCCCCGAGCACGCTACAAATCTTGGCCGATGGCGATGCGTTCGTTTAACGCACACGATAAGCAGAATATAAAAGCACAAGATGTTTGGGCCATGATTTCAGTAAGGCAGGACTTCTTGTGCGGAATAATCAAGAGATGGAAACCGGATAAAAGCGAAAGAATTGTGAAGTGAAACCAGTTAACAATAAGAAACAAAAGAAATGCAATTAGTAATTGAATGAAAGTGACTGAGAAAGTAAATTAAAGTGGATACTTATTTTTATTGCTATAAATTGTATTTAGAGTTGGGGTAAAAGAAAAGCAGAAAAAAATTATGTTGATGACTTATTAGTTATTTATTAAAAGGATTGAAAAGGAACAATAATTCTACATTTTTATTTTAATTTCTATTTAAAGAAAAAATAAACGGAGTAAGAAAGTATTAACTTGAGTTATTTAAAAAACATCAAATATATTAACAGCTTGTGCAGAAATATCTATAATATAGGCTTAAGTAAACCTTCGTAAAATAGCCAGAACAGTTTTTATCGTAACTATATAACAGTATATGTAAATTAAAGGGCATAAAATACGGTATTTAAACGCTTACAGAGGGTTTTGAGTTTATTTTTTTCTTTTAAGTATATTGTATAAATACAAGTTATGTGTTAGGTAAGGGTATCTCCACAATTCTACTAAATGGCAAGAAATCATGAAACTAATTTACCTGAAAACCAAATTGCTCAGCGATAAACTAACGGAATTATTTAAAGTTAAACAATATAATTATTACTCGGGACAATGACGGGCGACAAGGAGACTGTGAAACGGGAGGTGGTCATCAGCTCCCTGCGTTATTTGATTAGCGGCTGTGCCCGTGGGGAAGAGATGACAGAAATGGGGCCACTGAAATTGCCCAACAAATGGGCGCGTATCTTACGGATGTCGTCGGCGCCAAAGATACAAGTTGATGATTTTATGCAGGTAATAATTGGCCATGAAATTAGCTAAGCACGTCAAAAAGTTACTTTCTAAGTGTCCCGGGATTAAAAGACGCAATGAAAGCAGTTGCAATTGTAGCAACTCAGCTGTTCCAGGAATCTCGTTCCATCAAAATTCCATCGAAAATATAACTGTTGCAGCTATCTTTACTGCACCAAAAAAGAACAGCAGCAAACAAATGGCCATGGCCAAGACAAAAGATGGGAAAACAGCAAACACGTCAAGAGACATTTTCATTAGAAATCTGTTGACATTGTTCCTTTCTACAGTCAGAGGCAAAGTCACAGGAAGTCAGAACTAAATTAATGAATGCATGCAAGACAACTCGTACTCGGATACGCATTCGCACTCGCACTCGCACTGGTTGTTCAATTTACTGGAGAATTTTGATTAAACTTGAGTGCTGGGTTTCTCCGTGTGCCCTTCGTATATCGCCAGAAGCTGCTAGGAGTATCTTCCTTGCTGATGGCTGCGCGTGCGAAAAGTTGGCAAAAGTTTAAGCCAAGATGTTTATCTTTTATGATTAGCACTTTGGCTAGCAAAGCTAGCAAAGATATCTATAGTGTCCACTTGTTGGCATTTGCAGGCTGCTGAGTCGGGAAACTTGGACGACTTTAAGCGTCTCTACATTGCGGATACGACGCGTATTGCGCTGAAGGATGGCAAAGGACGAACTGCAGCGCATCAGGCTGCTGCCAGGAATCGTGTAAACATCTTGCGTTACATTTGTGATCAGAGTGGGGGTAAGTTGAAGGACCTCAACAGCTGTGGCAGGTTACATCGTTTCATACTTATTAACTGCATTGCAGACTTCAATGCCAAGGACAATGCGGGCAATACACCACTTCATATTGCCGTCGAGTGCGATGCCTACGAAGCATTGGACTATTTGCTTTCCATGTAAGTGCTGATACTTTGACAGCTGTTCTCCTCTTAGTCTCAAATTCTTTTTGCAGTCCAGTTGATACCGGCGTATTGAATGAAAAGAAACAGGCACCTGTGCATTTGGCCACGGAGTTGAACAAGGTCAAGTCCTTACGTGTGATGGGCCAGTATAGAAATGTCATTGACATTCAGCAAGGTGGAGAGCATGGACGCACTGCACTTCACTTGGCGGCTATTTATGATCACGAGGAATGTGCCCGTATCCTGGTAAGTGGTGTGAGTCCTTACAGCCTTTTGTACATATAATTGTTTTTGTATCTCTCACACACAATTATTTTGCACCGTTGAGAATTGCTCAATCGGCCATAAATCAAATTCACACATTTACAATCTCATACACTCTTGCACTGAATTTATGTATTATAAAAAGGTTTGTATATGCTCGTTCAATTATGTATGTATTTGCATGCGCACAAAAGTATGCTAAAATATTCGCAATGTACCCACAGTTCCTCCGTAAGTGTTTTTTTTTTTGTATGTGTGTTTTAGTGTGTAGTAGCTATGTTTATTGTAGCTGCCACTGATAAATGATGTAATGTGTTGCCTTCCTGTGTCGTATCTTGCAGATTACTGAGTTCGATGCATGCCCCCGTAGACCTTGCAACAACGGTTATTATCCCATACACGAAGCGGCTAAAAATGCCAGCTCCAAGACAATGGAAGTTTTTTCCAGGCAAGTATATAGCACAATATATTGTGTTTTGCATCTACGTATTACCAACTACAAAGCTATCGTAGTCAACTGTTTTCCTTTTCAATTCCTCGCTCGACTTCGCTTTGATCTCATGTCAGCGCCTTAAGTGGTTTGAATGGGCATTAAAGTCCCCAAGCGCTTTATCTACTTTATTTGATTCGTATTGCAGTACGACCCTCTTCCTCTTTCACCCCTTTTCACTATCTGTTGTCTGACCTTTCTGCATTGTCTTTTTTCTTTTTTATGCTTTTACCAGAAATTGCGTATACGCCGTGTTGCGTGCACAGCGGACATACTAGCTTGCTTAAAAATGAAGTCTATTAAAAAAGTATCAATTTCAGCGAGTTTATGGTTACATTATCGATTTAATCCGACTTGACTTCAACTTGTCTTTTAAACTTCAATAGATAATGAGACTCGAGAAAATTCTTTAAAGTACTGCAAATAACCAAGTAAAAGGCCGGTCATTGACTTGGTTTATTTTTAACCCATATAATCATCAAGAATATTAACAACTTTTTAACCTGCCCTACCTTTCAGTGGGGCGAACAACGTGGCTGCACTCGCGAGGAAATGATATCTTTCTACGACT
The DNA here is from genome assembly GCA_035044365.1 of Drosophila neotestacea. Classification (NCBI taxonomy): domain Eukaryota; kingdom Metazoa; phylum Arthropoda; class Insecta; order Diptera; family Drosophilidae; genus Drosophila; species Drosophila neotestacea. The sequence continues at coordinate 2,465,523 of JAWNMD010000157.1, read as the reverse complement.
CTGAAGGCAACGTGCCACTGCACTCGGCGGTGCACGGTGGCGACATAAAAGCCGTGGAACTCTGTCTCAAATCTGGCGCTAAAATATCAACACAGCAACATGATCTCTCTACGCCAGTCCACTTGGCATGTGCACAGGTGAGTAAAAGGTTGAATAAGTTTCCATGACATCGCTAGGCTATTTGACACTTCAAAGTAAGTGTTGCAACAGTTTGTGGCACACCTTGTTTAGCCACCAATTGATAGTAAACAGTGTGTCGCGGTTGTTTCGACTACCACAGTTATGTGTAAATACTTTTGTGACTTTAATTTGACAAATTCTTATGCAAATTCGTGCAAGAAGAACGTGACTTTCTTTCGAAAATTGTTGAGTGGCAAGCGATGCGTAAGCAAAACAAACACTACTCAGGATATACACAGACAAACGAGGGTAGCCGGAAACGGAAAATGTAAAATTATATGCTCTATGAATTAATTAAAGTAAAGAGCGACAAGTTAATACACATTTCTAATATAGGAGATTCTCGAAAAAATCAAACTCTGGACCTTAAACAAATTCGAAACTTACTAAATTTTATGATAAGCAGGTTTTTACAGGAATTTAATACAAGATACTAGAAAAAATTACTTTTTAATAAATTGAAACTTTAAACAGCTTTAGAAATATTAAAGTTGATACTAGCTTGAAAATCACTTGAAAGTGGGTCTCCTACTGTCGAGCTCGCCCCACTGTAGCTTACTGCATTTTTTTTATCTTAGTACACTAGTTTACAGTCAGTTTGCCTCAGAGATCTGTATATTTATTTGTTGTAGATTATTAAATACCAAAATAAATTTTAAAAATTCTTTCTCTGATTAGATTTCAAAAAATACGTTTTCAAAAATTTTTTTTCGAATTTTTTATATGACGCGGTTACCGTTTTGAGCAAGAGACTCAAATTAAAGGTAATATAAATGGTTCTAAAAAAAGGGTTTTAAAGTAAAAAAAAATAATAATTTGTATGGTCTTAAAATACGGTATAAAAAATTATTTTTACAAATATATAAAAAAATATATATATAAAAAATATTAATCTCAAAAAACAACTTCAGTTTCATAAATTTGCCATAAGTGTTCATCAGTTTCGGATTTATTTCTTTAATATTTTAAAGCACTATTGAAATGGTTAAGCTCATGTCAATGTGAAAGTCAAACCACTGCGAGTTTCTTAAGCCGAACCAAATAAAATTTGTTTCTATTTCAACTTTCAAGTCAAGTCAGAGCATTACGTTTATTTCTAGTTAAAACAGGCAAGAACGCAATAGACAAGGAGCTCGTATGTTGAAAGCAAATAGTGGTAGCTCTAGTTCGACATATACACTTTATGGGGTCTGCCACGCCAGCTGAGCAAATTTTATTTTGACAAAATTAAAAGGTTCATTGTTCTTTTTGAAAGTACAGGGTCACGTGTGTTTTGTCATAAAATTTGGTTGCTTTAAGTCGTATAAGGATTAGAAGACAAACAATATTTGGCACAATCACATAAACTTTAGTACCTTTTGGGTACTAGACATTTTTAATTAAGGTTTTAAACGCTTCTTTTTCAATTATATATTACTGTTTCTAATCCACTTTGTTAATTTTCCAGGGTGCTATTGAAATAGTGAAATTAATGTTTGAGATGCAGCCACTAGAAAAGAGGATTTGCCTGAGCTGCACGGACGTTCAAAAGATGACTCCGTTGCATTGCGCTTCAATGTTTGATCATCCAGATATTGTTTCGTATCTGGTCAACGAGGGAGCAGAGATTAATGTGCTTGACAAGGAGCATCGATCGCCGTTGCTTTTGGCAGCCTCTCGAAGCGGCTGGAAGACAGGTGCGAGATATTAACAAAAATTTCATGACAAATATTGTGAACTTCAGTCCATTTTTGTGCTTAGTACATCTGCTTATTAGGCTGGGAGCCAGCATTGATGTTAAGGATGCCGCTGCAAGGAATGTGTTACATTTTGTCATCATGAACGGTGGGCGTCTGACGGACTTTGCCGAGCAGGTAGCCAATTGCCAAACACAGGCACAGCTGCAGTTGCTTCTCAATGAAAAGGATCACATGGGTTGCTCGCCATTGCATTATGCTAGTCGGGATGGGCATATTCGATCGCTGGAGAATCTTATACGGCTAGGGGCTTGCATTAATCTGAAGAATAACAACAACGAGAGTCCATTGCACTTTGCGGCACGTTATGGTAGATACAACACGGTGCGGCAACTGCTCGACTCGGAGAAGGGATCGTTTATCATCAATGAGAGCGATGGAGCTGGCATGACGCCGTTGCACATTGCCTCGCAACAGGGACACACTCGAGTGGTGCAACTATTGTTAAACCGAGGAGCATTGTTGCATCGTGATCATTCGGGCCGTAATCCTCTTCAGCTGGCTGCCATGTCCGGTTATACTGAAACCATTGAGCTACTGCATTCGGTACACTCTCATCTGCTCGATCAGGTGGACAAGGACGGAGTGAGTCTGTGGTATTATACTAGCAAAAGTTTTTCCTTTAAGATAACCTCAATCCCTTTCAGAACACGGCTCTACATTTGGCCACCATGGAGAATAAGCCGCATGCGATTTCAGTCTTAATGTCCATGGGCTGCAAGCTGGTCTACAATGTGCTGGACATGAGTGCGATTGATTACGCCATTTACTACAAATATCCGGAGGCAGCCCTCGCAATGGTCACACATGAGGAGCGGGCCAATGAGGTGATGGCTCTGCGATCTGACAAACATCCTTGTGTCACCCTAGCGTTGATTGCCTCCATGCCAAGGGTGTTCGAGGCCGTGCAGGACAAGTGCATTACCAAGGCAAACTGTAAGAAGGACTCAAAAAGCTTTTACGTAAGTTTGTAGTGCTCCCAATGAAATGGAGTTCCCCATCAATTCGCCCATTTCATCAACTCATTTCTTTGACTGACCTATTGAGATGTTCTCTTCTTGATATTCAGATTAGATACTCATTTGCATTCTTGCAATGCCCTTTTATGTTTGCTAAGATCGATGAAAAAACTGGAGAGCCTATTATGACATCCAATCCCATTCCATTGCCGGCCCTGAATGTAAGCTGAACATACTTAAAACAAAAAAAACTCTCAAACAACAAAGATGCATGCTTAATGAATGTAAATTATCCTTTTCTCGAGATACGAATGATTACAACAAGAATATCCTCTGAATTTTTGACTATTAAACTTTGGTAGTTGTAGACCCAGTAGTAGTAGAAGTTGTATCTTGTATCTTTTCGCAGCTTGAGTCCGCTTCATCCGGTTCATAATTTCATGCACGCACATGAAGAACATGCACACAATCCCCATTTGATTTTGTATAACCAAATTTCAATCAAAAACTAGATTAAATATTCATTTCGGCCATACCAAAAAACCCCCGAGCAAATCGAGGAAAAGCGTAAAGAATTGAATGATCCCAAATGGCGGCCAACGCCATTGGCTGTAGTGAGTGTGAGTCCAAATATAAAATTAAACCTTTTAACAGGACTGTTCTGTACCCCATAATCAAATCAGAAAGTTCGAATATGGAGTTCATAACAGGACTGTCTTCAAAGCTTTTAACATTTTCGCTATTGTGATCTGAAAATCAACCAAGTCTACGCATTTGCTATTTGTATTCGTAAATATGTTGTCGTATCTTGTTGTAGTTGTCAGTTTGTTCTTGTTGTAGTTGTTGTGATTGTAGTCCTGCTGCTATTGCTTTTTTGTTAATCTTTTCTTAATTGGGGGCCTAGACAATGGTTACACATGGACGCGTGGAGTTATTGGCGCATCCGCTGAGTCAAAAGTATTTGCAAATGAAATGGAACTCGTATGGCAAATACTTTCATCTGGCCAATCTCTTAATCTACTCGATCTTTCTGGTCTTTGTCACGATCTATTCCTCACTGATGATGAACAACATTGAGCTACGTGCCAATGGCAACGAAACAACTAGTCAATATTGCATGTCCAGGTATGTTTTCAGTTCTAAGTGAACCCTTTAATCCCCCCTTAATATGAATCTTTATTATTTCTATTATATATTACATATATTAGTCTTACATTAATATTTTTATTTATTGATATATTTTAAATTAAATTTTTTATGTAAAAAAAAGCTAGTTCAACTAATGACTCCAAAACATATGGAGAACTTCATAACCCAAGCTTAGACACATGCTAAACAAATCCTGTAGACACACTTTGTTTTGACGTCATGTACTTTTGGTTGTGTAACATTATAAGTATGTTATTGTGCCAGATAATCTTCATTTTAGGGGAGTCATTATTTTCTTTTTTTATTCGAAAAACACGACGGCTCATTTATTTACTCTTCGTAAAGGAAGGAAGAATTGAAGGGAGGCGTTGTCAATGAAAAATACCAGTCAAAGAAAGAGTAACTTTAAGTTTTAAAAGAATATCCATTTCCCACAGATTGCTTGGACTTTTCCCAATAAGGTTGAATAAAAAGATCAATACAGCTGCCGTGAAGCAAGCTTGTCAGTAGAAAACCCTGTACTTTTGGGAAAGAGAAATGGTGATAAAAAGCAAATAGTGCTACAAAACTAATAATGTTATAAGGCCAAAACAGTAACCGCGCAAATAAGCAGAGGCATCTCAAAAATCATTTGAAAAAAAATTAAAAATTCATATCTTAAAAACTAATCAGAAAAAGAAATATTTCAAATTTATTTTTGTGTTTTGGAAGCCAACGTCTATAGGAAAAAAATATTATGATCAAAATGACTGTAAAATAGTGTAATAATTTGCCGTCTGATTTCATCTCAAATTTAAACTTTATCTGCAATAGTTCAGACTGACAATACTTTGTTAAATCTTTTCTAATCCCAATGTCAAACTTGACTAAGTTTGTAATAGTAAATTTTAATAGTTGTGCAAATAAATAAATGAATTACTAAATTAATTTTCTCCTTTGCAGCTGGGAGGATCTTACAAAGAACATCTCGCAGAATCCTTTGGCAGCCGCTCGAATGCGTCGAGACTCCTGTGTTGAGAATATCAACCGGACGACGGGTATACTCTTTTGTGCCATTGTCATTGTGGTTTACATATTGCTCAATTCAATGCGAGAATTGATACAGATCTATCAGCAGCGTTTGCACTATCTGGTAGAGACTGTAAATCTGATCTCCTGGATTCTCTACATATCGGCATTGATAATGATAGCACCAGCCTTTAGGCCAGATGGGGAAATTAATACCATAACTTATTCGGCCGCAGCAATAGCCGTCTTTTTGTCCTGGTTTCGACTTCTCCTCTTTCTGCAGAGATTCGATCAAGTTGGCATTTATGTGGTGATGTTTTTAGAGATACTGCAGACGCTGATCAAGGTGCTAATGGTCTTCTCGATACTCATCATTGCCTTTGGTCTGGCATTTTATATATTGCTTTCAAAGGTGAGTACAGTCTAGTATTTGAAAGAAATTTCGCTTAATTTCTGTTTGTTAATCCTTCCAGATTATTGACTCCCAGCCTAACCATTTGTCATTCTCAAACATACCCATGTCTTTGTTGCGCACTTTCTCCATGATGCTTGGAGAACTGGATTTCGTGGGCACCTATGTGACCACCTACTATCGGGAACAGTTAAAGGTCCCCATGACATCCTTCTTGATACTGAGTAAACCGTATTTTCCAGGGAATTTAATGATCTTCGACTAATAATTATTTTTCACAGGTGTTTTCATGGTTTTAATGCCTATTTTGCTGATGAATTTGCTCATCGGTTTGGCTGTGGGCGACATCGAGTCAGTGCGTCGTAACGCTCAGTTAAAGAGATTGGCTATGCAGGTTGTGCTGCACACCGAGCTGGAGAGGAAGCTACCACATGTTTGGCTGCAGAAGGTGGACAAAATGGAGCTTATTGAATATCCCAACAATGCGAAATGTAAAGTTGGCTTCTTGGACTTTATACTACGCAAATGGTTCTCGAACCCATTCACTGATGACTGTAAGTATTCCCAGCCAGCTGTGTTAAGTAATTCTCTATTTGTAACCTCATGTTTATAGCTGCCATGGATGTTTTTGGCTTTGACAACAACGATGATCTGATCAATGCGGAATTGGAGCGTCAGCGTCGCAAGCTAAGAGACATCAGTCGCATGTTGGAACAGCAGCATCAATTGGTGCGTCTGATTGTCCAGAAGATGGAGATCAAAACGGAGGCGGATGACGTCGATGAGGGCATCTCCCCGAATGAATTGCGTTCCGTTGTGGGTCTCAGTTCGGCGGGTGGCAATCGCTGGAACTCGCCAAGGATTCGCAACAAACTGCGGGCTGCCTTGAGCTTCAACAAGGGCATGTAGGCAGGTGATGGTCCTGAATCCTTTCTGCACGCTTCGTAGCTGTTAGTAGAGCAACTTTTCACAATAAGACGGGAATATATATCTACCTACATACATGTATATCTGTTATGACTTAAACTGCAAGTGCTATGGTCCGGTCTATTCTGCAAATCAAGGTCCTTCAAGGATTGACGAGTATCAACGAATTTAACAGCACAAGCTGAAATCCGCGAGTATTTTATGCTAGTTAATCGAATTATTTCATATAATAACCTGTAGTAAATGTCATTTGAAATGAATGTTTTGATCTGTGTCCTTCAACTCATTGTCTATGGAATAAAGTCAATTTATGCATGACACTTAATAGAAACTTTTGCACAATTGCGAATTTATTTATAAGTTAATTGTTGATGAGAATGAAACATAATGTGATATATGCCAACTGGGCAAATGATCAATTGAGATATGTACTTATGAGCTAAGAGTACAAATAGATAAAATGCTGGCAAATGCTTGGGGTATTTACATGAATGTAATCTTGGTGCGACCCATGTTAACCTGCCACACGTTGAGCTCCTCGTAGTCGTCAATACACTTGTCCACCTGGTCGGGTTTGAAGCCCTTTGTCGTGCAGCGATCCATAATGTCGGCAATCTTCACAGCCTTGCCAGAACCAGCCAATTCTCTGACAATGGCAAAGATGCGATCCGAAGTATTGGGCACACTGCAAATAATTGGATTAATAAGAATCAGGGTATACTGTAACTTTTTAGTTATGACTTACTGTCCCTTCTGGTGTTCGTGAATTTGATTTAGAGAATCCTTGGACATCTCTAGCAAACGCAGTGCTTCGGCCACATCGTCTTTCTCCACTCGATCGGAAAGTCGCAAACGTGCAAGGGCTGTCGAGAGACGTAGAATGCCCAGCAGATTACGTGCCGATGTAAATGTCATGTCCTTCTGGTTTCGTGCCTCTCGTCGCAGCTCTACATAGGCACCAACAATGTAGTCAGTAAGTTCGTCTGGAATGGTGGGATTCTTGCGTTTGCAGAGATTTATATAGCGTCGCATTAGGTTCATGTCCAAGGACTTGACTCTAGAAGGCGGCTGTTTGCTGTGGCTGTGGACATAGGTAATATGCTTGGCCAGACGCAGATCGTTGTCGCGGTCGGGTTTGTCCTGGATGAGCCAAAGAAGATCGAAACGCGACAACAAAGCGGCGGGCAACTGAATATTCTGCTCCACGGTGCGTCGTGGATTGTAACGACCAAAGGCAGGATTGGCTGCAGCCAGAATCGAAACACGCGCATTCAAAGTTGTCATGATGCCTGCCTTGGCTATGGAAATGGTCTGCTGTTCCATTACCTCATGAATGGCCGTACGGTCGGCATCAGCCATTTTGTCGAACTCGTCAATGCAGCAGACTCCCTGATCAGCCAAGACCAAAGCACCTCCCTCGAGAGTCATCTCACCGGTGAGTGGATCCTTCATCACGGCAGCCGTGAGACCAACACCCGAAGATCCGCGTCCTGTAGTGTACTGTGAGCGTACAGCCAGGCGGCTTATGTAGCCTAGCAGCTGGGACTTGGCCACACCAGGATCGCCCATCAGACAAATGTTGATGCTGCCACGAATCTTCATGCCGTCCGGTCGCTTGTCAACGCCACCTACAAGTAGCAGAAGCAGCGCTTTCTTCACATCCAAGTGGCCATAGATTTCAGGTGCCAAACTGGTGGCCAGACGCTCATAAAAGTCATCCTGTGCCAACTCCTCCAGCTCAGCAGGTGTCAATTCGGAGTCTTTATCCGATATGTCATCATTCTTGTTAATGCATATGATGCGCTACGCAGAAACATGGATTAGTCAAGACCCTTACAGATTTCTCCATATTACTTACATGAGCTTGCAGGAACGTCTCGGAGAGAAGACCCTGCATCATTTGAGCAAATCCGGTGCGAACCATGGGCAGGAATACGCCGGATACCAGCACATGATCACCTGGTTGAGCCAAGCGAGTTACTTCGCCACGGCACAGTACAGTCATGCTACGAGGAATGTGGCCAACGGGCACCTGGTCACTGTGCTCCTGCATTTTGATCTCCTGGAACTTGACGAACTTGGAGCCGCGCGTCTGCAAATAAAGACGACCGCCGGCTTTGTTAACACGGCAATCATCGGAGGGGCAATCTTGCACAGGTATAAAAGACAACGAGTTGACAGGCTGATATGTTTCGGAGCCACAGCGATCGCAAGTGTAAGTGGCCACCACCATCATGGGCTTCACCTCCGTGCAACGCGTCACAATACCACGTACTGTGACCAGTTTTCCAATTTGCTGGGCCTTCACTTCACGAATAGAGTGCGCCTTCTCCGTGGACTGTGGCTTGAAGCTAACCTCACTGCAAGTACAGATGTTAATTGGGTTCACCCTGCAACATCCAAACATTACTCACAATCGCTTCATCAGTTCTGTGGGAAAAGCGTTGCGTTCGTCACGCTGCTCCATTGGATTCCGTGTGCGCGCATCCATCATCAAACGATGCTCAATGTACACGTCCAGAGCGTCCTTGGCATGCACCTCCTGCTGTTTGTAGCTGGGAAGCAGCTCGGCGATTACATCGCTGAAGATGGACGCATAGCGTCGGCAGTTTTCAATCACGGCCTCGGCGAGACTTTCATTGAATTCCGCCAGATCATCCAGATCAATTGTAATTTGCACTTGCTCACGGTGTGCAAGCTTCACGAGCTGCGAGCCATAAACAAATTCCTTTTTACCATCATCGTCGCACTTGCAGAATTCGGCCAAAAATGTTTTGATCGATTCTATATGGAATATTGTTTAGCATGTTTAATATTTGCTGTTGCTATTGACTTACCTCTGTCCTGAGTATAGTCACGACGTGCCATTTGTGGAATCTTGCAGTGTCAAATTAATGCGTAATCCTTACTCTTTGGTTGTTTCTAACAAAATGCAAACAATATAACAATACGCTGTTTCCCGCTTTCCGTCTGCGTCCGCGCTAAGCACATTCGCGCCTTTTTCCGATAATACTGGGAAGCATTTCGATATATGCGTTGACACTTTTCAGCACTGAACGGCTGCCAGACCTTTGAAAATTATTATGGAATATGGTATTACTTAATGATTTTGCCAAATCTAGCAATTTAATTTATTGATATATATTTGTGTGTTTTTATTTAAGCTTTAATTCATTTTTACTTAAATTTAATTAAACTTTAGTTTCCAACCAGTTGGCAGCACCTTTTTAGTTCACGTATGTAAACACTAGAGAAATTTGTAAAAAACATTAATTTATTTAAAGTTTAATTGCTTCTTGGTTGCTAAAATTGTAGAAAGTTATTTTATTATCTGGGAATCGAGGTCACGCTTGAAAACGGTGGTGGCGTTATTTTCTGTTTGTTAGCGCCGCCATTAGTCATGGTGTATACTTTTAGAACTAGATTCAGTGCATCAACCGCCCCTGGTTGCTGCTCGAAAAACGAGGTAATAGTTTGGCGCGCTTAGATTGCATTTCAAATATTGGCGTTTATTGGCTTTTAAATGATTATAAAATTATTTCAAATAAATGTCCATTGCGCAATATGGCATGGCAAAGCATATTTCACGTTGTCAATAAATATTGGGAGTTGCGTTTGTTACATAGTAATTTTTTTTATTGGTTTTTAGGCGTCTAAAAAGTATTACATATAATTTTTTGTGCAGATTTTTGCATTGGTTATCTTCGAATAGATTTACACAAGATGCTTTTGTTATTTAGCACATTGCATTTTATTGCTGGTGTTGCGGTCGGTATACATAAGTTACAGTATAATATGTTGTGTTTACGTTTAACTTAAATATTATTAATCACATGCAATAGTTAAATAATAAAAATAATAATTATACATAGTTTAACATACACATAAAATTAATGGGACTGTCGTTAATAGGACTTTGATGTTCTTGTCTCTACGGTCCTTAGTCGCTGTCAATCTATAGTGTGAATATTATATATATTTATATATATAAGTAGATCAGTTTGTTGTGTGTTATTAGCGTTATAAAGTATAATTTATCAATTATTTGTTATTTATCATTTGTTAATTGGCTACTAGCTAAATTTCATGTTCTCATTAAACCTCTGCTTTTTACAAATTACACGCTAAATTGTTACACTTTACGCGCTAAAATATTTATATATTTAACCTTCGCTTAATATTTTATGTATTTTTATTTGTATTTCTTTAACTTATTTATCCATATTTCTAAATTTTATGTTTATTTGTTTTTAGAGTGTCGCCTGCGTTGGTTTGCCACACAAAAAGTATCAAGTTGTGAATTTAGTTAGTTTAGTTTCTAAGTTTCTAAAGTTATTAAACATCTACAGCATTTGCAAGTTTGTAAGTGTAAGAGTTTTTCAAGAGGCATTTGGCTTGTTCAAAATCTGAATCTCAATTTCGAATGCAAGCTCAACTTAAATTATCAATCTGATCAGTAGTTTATTTTCCCCTTACATAATGCATTTGATGACATTCTATTAACTCAAATTGCTTGTTTATTTTTTGTGTACTGTTTTGTTTTGTTTATATTTCATATAATTAATTTAAATAATTCTATATATTAGATGTATAGATTTTCATCGTTTCATGCGTATAAAGCTGTAAGTCTTCTAGATTTTCCCAAAAGTGCCTTAACTCAACTAATTCCTTTCATATGCGTTCTGTTCTTTGAGCTCGATTAAGTGTTGACAACAATAATTCTTTTTTTTTTATAACAACATTCATTGCGCTTTAGCTAACTTTATAAATCTTTTAATTTACTTTCCGGTTATTTTTTATTATATTACGTATATTTCTTTCTGTCAAGATCTCTCGCTCTGTCTCTTTCTTTCGAATTAGTCATAACAGCAACTATTTATTTTAATTACACCAAAAAGGAACAATTCGCTTTGAACATTGAGCTTTATATTATTATGTATGATTATATATATATATATATTTCTATATAGTTTGAAGTTTGAAGAACTGATTTGGACAAAGTTTGCTTGCTGAGAGGTTCCGGGTTTGAGCTTATTAATTTGTTGTTTCGTATTGTTGTTGCTTTTCGTTTTAGTTTATGCAAACCTCTAACACACTTATATGGCACAAATATCTTGTTAGATTCTGAGTTGAGGTTTAATGAATTCAATTGCAAGAGGTTTTTCCCGAGCGAGATAGCTTGGAGAGCTGGAACGGTCAGCACATTTCATTTTATGATTTTTTAATTTGGGTATTTTTTTTGAAGATTGTTGTTGCATTTCAAACGCGCTTCGTGATTGCAAAGTGGGTGCTCTTAATGGCTAATAAATTAATGATAACAACTTAAGAATTATCCAAATAATTAATAATTATATAATTACTTGCGTCGAACTTTGTGCGCGCGCTCAATTTGCGTTTCTTTTCATATATATAGATATTTATATAAATATATACTTGTATATAGTATATTGTTGGGGATTTGGGTGAAGCTGATTGATGCTTTAACTACAACTACTGTAAACTGTGACTAGAGTGAGGAGTAGGCTCGTCACGGTGGCCGTCAACCCGCTGGCGGCACTCTTGGGGTCATGGGTTTCGATGTCATTGTTGGTGATTGGCGTAGTTCCAGCTGGATCATAGAAGGTCGACGAAGGACCTGCGTCAATTCGAAAAACGATTAGCATACTTTCTATAATTTGTGATTGATTTGTTGACTTACCATCGCCAGAGCCATCGCCGGAGCCTTCGCCGGGTATGTTGCCGTACTCCTCGTCGTCTTCATTGATCTGACCGCCTCCGCCACCGGAACCCTCATGTCCCATGTCGCTCTGCACGTCGTGCATGGGAGCGGCTGTAACTGGCGCCTGTAGAATATGAATTGATTATAATCTTCTAGATACAATTCGAAATGTCAAACTTACGCCAATGCTTTTGCGTATCTTGATGAGCTTGTCGACCAGCTCATTCAATTTGCTCAGCTGCGACTCGTTTTCCCATGGCACTTCCGGATTATAACGTTGCGTATCTGTGCCGGGCGTCATCAGCAGTTGTGTGTAGTCTCCAACACGATCTCCGGTCCAGCAGAGATGATCGTCGTTCTGAGTGGAGTCCTCATCACAGTGGCTGTGAATATATCGCATAAAAACTCAGTTAGCTTTTGTTTTAACTGTTCTCTTATAGTAACATTCCTTTGGCAACTCAATCATATAACAAAGACTAACAGAAAAATTCTCTTTTAAAATACTTACAATATATTTAAAAAAAAATCTTAATTAAGAGCTGAATATGTTCAAGGAAATTGTGCTATTTGTGCATACGGCAGGTCGCAACTTGTGCCTGATACATCCTGAGGTAGTTCCACGTGGAGTAAGTTTGCGATCCTAGCTTACAGACTACCTATACTTATATATATTTTTGTCGATAGAGTGCCTGTCGTCCCATCATTAAGAATAGCTTTTGCGCAAATATGGTATTCTTTATAGCTATTTTTACGCCCCTTTACGTATGCCTGCTGAAGGATGTATTTGGACTCTTACGTGACTTTAAGTATAAGATTGCCAGGGGCAAGTAGGATCACTTTCTTGTTGGAGGGTATTCCCGTTCACAGATGTTCTCAGTTATTGTTCCACATACTCTTGCACAAATACATATAACTTTAAGTTTGTGGCATCGTCCGTAATTGGAGTTTACTTACTTGTACACAATGTTGGTAAAGAATTCCTTTGACTTCTCGATGGTGGACAGGAAGTGAACGATAGTTGCATCTGGCGGTGAGGCCCATTTGACTATGCCATATTGCTGCAAAGTCTCTGGCTCCTCGACGGTCAGTGAGGGCAACAGATTGGGCGTGCCGCATGTTTTCTTCACCTGAAAAGTAGACATGAGTTGTTAAAAGAGCTCCACTTCCCGTAGATAGATGCACAACGTCCTGACCCACGCTAATCGCTGCCACTCATGCACGTACCAGCTGTGTGGCCCCTCTAGCATCCACTCGTGCCACATCGTCGTCTTCTTATTATGTGGCACGTCGCGTTGCATGTGAATGGCAACTTGCAACGATCTAGCGCATGACCGACTGCATAAATGCCATCTAATTAAATATTTTAAATGTATTTCGACATTCCAATTGCCGGATGCAACTTAAGTCGAGTTTAAAACAACTGATTTTCCACTAAACGTTATTACACGATCAAACTGGTTGATACTACTTTAAGGCTGACCATAAAATTAATTTAAAATGTTCATAAATTAAGGCGCAATTATAGCTTTCGCGTCCTTGTATCTTGTCTGACCATTTAAAGAGGAAATGCTTTACAAAATCTGGAAGTTTAATACCCTAGCTTGAATGTAAAGTGGTAGTTTATATAGCTCTACCTAAAACTATTTCTTACGTTGGATGTCAAAATACCGGAGTGAATAAGAGTCGGCAATAAGAGCCCTTTTTAAAAATTCTAAGTAAATCACTGTTTTTTGTTTGCTGTTGCCAAAATACTAAACACAAATAATACTATTTTAGCTGAGCAATTATTTGTCTAAAATCTTTTATGATCATAGCTGATATACTCGGTATCTGCTTTACTTACCTTTTTCTCCAGCTCTGGTCCATTTTCCATGGCTATCATGATGGCACCAGATAACTTGGTATCCAGTTGCTTGATGGCACTCATGATGCCACTGTCGGAGGTAATGTGTGTATTAACCAGATTGTCCAAGGCTTCCACAACACTAGACCAAGGGCTGTCCAAGAGGCCAGAGTACTGTGCCGAGCAGCCACTGTAAGCATAAAATGTGATCAATTTAAGAATATAGAAAGCAAAGTTGTTAATACAACTTACCGTATCACATTCATGCAGTAGCTGTAACAGACCTTGGGCTTATTATGCTCTGGGTGTCCATTGCAATTGGGACAATAGTGCATTTTAAGAAGATGCAACTTGCAGGTTTCCGTCAACTGCTTTCCATAGAGTTCATCTGTTGCATCGAGAACCTCGGCACTCTGGATCAGGGCGCTCATAAAGATGTTAGACATGTGAACACTCTGCAGCAAATTGCTCTGCACCTCCTTGGGTATATGCCCAAAGGGCTGCAGATCATCAAAGTTATGCTTCAAGCAATTAATATAATCCTCGTGCAACTCTCCATAGTTTTCCTTGGTGTGGTGCACTACCTGATGATAGGCCACGGGAAACAGTTGCTCAAAGAACTTGTGCAGCGCATCCTCGAGACTTTGACCATTCAGAATGATGTTGTCCTTGTCCTTATCCTTGCCTTTGTCATTGCTGTAGTTCGACGTGTACTTTAAGTGACTGCAGAGCAGCGGAGAGAGATCAAGAAAGAGTATGTATGCATGTCATTTTCTGTCTACCTGGCGAAACTTCTTTCTACTTACTTTATGATTTCCGTGTATAACTGATGAATCAGCCGCTGTGCTAGTGGCACCATTCGCCTGTAGACTTTGGAGAAGATGTTAAGCGTCTTGTTCTCCGATTGTTCCGCCAGCTCGAGGACGTGACCTGCAGAAAATAGCCCAAAAGCATACAGATTATTGTCGACTCGCCAGTGCATCAAAATTTAATCACTCTGTTGTTGCCCCAAGTTCTCTATTCTCTGTCTCGGCTGGGAATTTGCCAGCAACTTCAGTCAGAATTAAATGGCCTGTCTGGGATTTGTTGCCATTTTGGCTGTGTCAAAAGTTGATCTTATTGTTCTTAGTGTTTCTAGTTAATTAAATCAAATTTGAGTACAACTTTTGTGTTCAGATTTTCCTCTTTCTCACTATTCATGAGGTATTGAGGATTTTGTTCAATAACTATTGAATTATTTAACTCTAATTATAATAAGATAAAGTTTTCATAAACTTAAACCAAAATGTTATATATTTTAGTAATTAATTTCATTGGGGGCATTCAGCAGATAATTCAGTTAGTAATCGCTCCTTTACTTGTGATGGATTACTAATAAGTACCTGCTGAATGGACATGATACATATTGCACAACTCCGCCTACTATACATATGATAACTCTTTATTAAATCAGCCTACTAGTTCCTTAAAAGTATCTTTTATAGTATATATATATATTGCTTGATTCGGTTTATAAGCAATCAATCTAAGCTCAATCTATTTACAATAGAAGATCAAAATGAAGCTGAGAATGCTAATCACGATGTTCCACAAAAAGCCACGAAAATTATCTGTCAAAGTGTCAAGGAAATTTGTCTCGGTTTTATTTTCGATTCGCTATTGGTTGGATCGATATACAACCTCATCAAAGACTTGCAACACGCGACGCGCGAGGGAAGTTGCAACGCAAAGCTTGAGCCTCATTTTTATCGCAGCTAATATGGCGATTACAAATGCCAAAATCGATTGTCAATTTTGTAAATCTACATACAAATACACACACATATGTATGTATATAAATACTTTGTCTGTCAATCTGTCAATTTGTTGTTTGAGATTTCGTCGTCATCGCTGTTTCCCCTCTTGCATACTGTCTGTCCACAGTTTGAAGCGTGGCAAACTCTAAATTGCAATCTGATGTTTTCGTATTTTGTGACTCGCTGAGATTCGGCTTTCAAATCAAAGTGTCAATCTTTTTGCTAATTGGGAAACAGCAACAACAAAATCAGATGGCAGGAACAAAATACAAGACAAAAGCAACCAAATACATTTCAGTTTCTTTACTAATCGTTGTGTGATATTGTTGTTGTTGTTGCTTTTCAAAGTTTCACAGCATTTCCGTTCTCATCCTTGAGTTATTTTTTGGGCTTGGCTTGGTTTGTCTTTCTGTCTGTTTTACTGCCTGCTTCTTTATCGGCTAATGGTCTTTGATGCGTCAGAGTTTACCCCTTTATAATTTGCTCTCTTGGCATTTAGCTGCTATAACAACACCAAGAATACCAACATTTGGCTATCTGAGCAATTGTCAATTGCTCAGAATTCGAATGAGAATTGATCAATTAATTGTATAACCGTTACATTGTTGTTCTTTAATTAATTATGAACATTGTCTGCAATTCGATAAACAACACCGAGCGGCTCTTGGTAAGGAAATCTTCCCCTTTTCCGCTAATCTCTAGCTAAAAATGCTGCCCTTGCCCGGCGGATGTGTGCAATAATTAACACACCAGATTGTAGCGACTATTCTCTATAATTATACGACTAATTGTAATCGCAATAATCGTTATGACAGTCGTAATTCAATTGTTTATACAAAGGGCATTCGGTTTAAGACTAGAGTGTGTTGACAGCCTGCCGTTGTGTCAGAGACAGTGTCTACATTGCAAGCCAACCGCAAAGCCAACTTGCAGTCTCTTGTCATTGTTTTAAGCTGCCAGTACAAGCTGTCAACTGCACTGCTATAAAAAGGGAATAAGAACTGCCTGAAAGTAGAGTGCTTCTATCCAAGGAATAAGACCGGCAAAGGAACCATTACTGGAGCCCTTAACCAATAATAACTGTTTCAAATGAAATAGCGAAACCGAAACCAAAGCAAATTATTTTTCAAAAACCGAAAATATAAGAGTTGAACACATCATAAAAATACTTTTTAGTTTTTTTATTTAAATTAAGTACTAAGTTGTAGTAAGTTCTTACATGTTTTCTTAAAAATTGGATGCAACTGTTAATGGTTAAAAATTTGAAATTTTAAACAAGCTTTTCTCTTAGTGCATTAGATTGCTTTATTAAAATTGTTTAATTGCCTTAAAACAATAAATGTATCAATTGGCAAAGTGTTCTATTAACAACTGAGTTAAGGATGCATTTGTATATGTTTAAAAACTTGTCTACATTTGCATTCTAATTTTTCTGAGTTTATTAAAATTTGCAGTTTTAGGTTCAGCTTATTTAACATTTACTAACATACGCTACGTATACTTAATATTATTGCAGCTGCTTTGTCATCTTAATACGAGCAATTAAGTTGCGGTTTTCACAACGCCCACGCATAGACTTGTCAGAGTTTGACCTTAGGCCATACTCCAGTCTCTATATAATATGTATATATATATATATATATATATATATATATGTGTGCATATTTCCGGCAACCCACATCTACATATATATGTAGATATTTATATGTAGATTCAAATGTATGCTGAATGTTTCACCTAAGGGCAGTCTTGAAACTAACAACAATATTCTGTGCTGTGCACAACTAATTGCAATTTGTGTATGCCTTCTCTCTTGGTTCTGGTAATTAACTGACGACTTAATCATGGTTTGGGTCTGCCAAGGCAGTTATAACTACTAGGTTCTCGGAAATGGATTTGCCAATGAAACATGAAAATTTCATTAGCCTAAGGTTTTTTTCTATTTTGTCGCAAGCAAGTCACACACATGACGGCAGTCACTGATGGCCTCTCTAATGGCTAAACGGACAATGAAATTGAATTAGACAACGCTCAATACTCAGTCTGGGACAGAGTTCAGACCAAGCCAAGCCTACGCAACTTAAAGTTATCCAAAAGTATTCGTAGAACAAATGTCTGCGCTAGGCTTCATTGCTTCATTAGAGGACGAGGAGTGGGACTAACAGAGGGACCATGGAGACTGGGCATCCACAGATCCAAGCTGCGACCGGTTCCGCACCTCGAACGCAGCCCCAGCCCCAGCCCCAGAGCCATCCCCTGCCCCTGCCCCAAAAAAGGTGCTCACACTTTGCCCCGGCAGATGCGACCGAGCTTGGCGGCGGTGTTCTCTGTTTTTGTTTCCCACGCCATGGCAAATATGCAGGGACAGCCCACAGGTTTAGTTTTATATTTTGCCCGCTTTTTTATTTTTTTTCTCTCTTATTTTTTTTTTTTGTGTAGTTTTAGCTCTTTTTGCTCTGCAGTTTGTTTTTTTTGCTGCCTGCGTTCTTGTGCGGATATTACAATTTTAGTATCTGCCGCTTTTTTATTTGCATTTTATATGCATGTATTTCTTGATTTGCCTAGCTTCAGTTCTTTTCCTTCCTTTCTCTCTCTCTCTCTCCTTCTGTCTCTTTCTCTCTATCTCTCTCTCTCTAGCTGTGTGTATACCTTTCTCAATTTCAGTTTTCCTAGCCGCATTAGATTCATTTTTTTAACTGTGGCAAGTTGTTTCCTTCTGTCTATTTGTGGCACACTGGGCCTAGGCTGGCTTTCAGGTGTCTAGAAATGTCTCTCATCTGGCTTTGATTGGGTGATTTTAAGGTGGAGCCTGGCATAATTATAGCATAGAAGGCATACTATCTCCTTCTATGATAATTGCTGCTATCTGTGGGGTTTCCCCATGCCCCTCGAATTCCTCATCTAAACTCGCTTCAATCGACGCTCAGCACACTGTGCATCGGCACTTTAAGTGCTTGTATTGTAACTAGCTATCTGCAGGCAGGCGTGCCAACTTGGCACGCCCCTCCAGATGTAAGCAACAACTTCTTGACTCAGCCACTCTAACAGCTGTGCAGACTCTCCTGTCTCCTTCCTTCTCCGTTTGTCGTCATCGTGTCCAGGTCCTTGGATTCTCCCCTCGACAATATCAAAGTAATTGGATGACTTTTATATTGCGAGGACTTGCAACTCGTGACTCAATGCTAGATTTTTTGTCATACATATATTGAAGTGCTTCAGCCCATATGCATCAATTGTCAAATGCAGACCCCCAAGCCTTAGCCCTTTTACTAACTCTTAGCCCAACTCCTCAGTTTTAACCATATTCTTGCCAAAGCTTACGCATTGTAAACTTGTTAGTTGGCTTGTTAAGTTATTTCATTTTATTTTGTTAGCAACTAATTATAATGGTTACAAACATCATTTAGACAGAGACAGACTAAAAGCCAAGTTAAGTTCAGTTTATCTCTCAGACGAAATGGCTCCGTTGATGTCTGTGCCTGTGTCAATAAATGACACTTGTTGGCCAGATGCCCAGTTGGCATACAGGTTGGCTCTTAAAATTGCTGTTCGTTTGAATGATAAACCGTAAGCGACTTTATTAATTTATTCAATATTTATTATATTCTTATTTAAATTAAATTGCTTTAATAATGAATAACTGCTTTGTGAGAGGTGAGTTTTGATGCATCAAAATTAATTTATATTACCTGAGAAACTCATTCAGAAATTGTAGCTTCAGCCACAAGGTCAACATATTTAAGTTAAATATTTAAAAAAAAGATCAACTTGAATGGTAGCATTTTTATGGTAACAGAACGAGTTTGCAACGGTGCTTCAAAGAAAACTATAATCATGTCAAGCACTTTTCTGAAATGGTAATACCTTTATTTGTTGGCCAAATCCGTGGCTTAGCTAACGCTTTGTCGCAGTTCTCGCTTTTGGCCAGCTTGTGCTTGTTGGCAGTAAAATATAATGACAATAACTGCAAAGCAGAGCCATCCATATAACCAACTATCTAACAGCTTCGCTTTGTGACAAGGCAAACACAGTTAACAAACGATGACGACCAAAAACCACTTTGAACATAGAAACAACAACAACAACAACGATGGCTTTAGCTGCTTGCTGAAGCTGCAACTAAGGCACAAGATATGGCCAAAACAGACTTTGGACAAGTTGAAAGAGAAAGACAGAGAGAGGTAGAGACAGAAAAAGAGGGAGGGGTGAGAAGAGGCAAGTGGAATGTGCCACGAAAGTTGCGACTTATGAAAGTGCACGCACTGAATGCTCTCATTGTTGTTGTTGCAACGTATTGGCAAAAATAAAATACATTTTTATGTTGCCACTCTTTTTCCGTTGTTGTGCAGCAAAAGGGCCAAAAGTTGCTCTGTGGCAGGCAGCCAAACTGGCTGATCCGTAAGTCAGCTTTTGGAACTTTTTATGCAGGCGCACGCCCATTTAGCTACAACTTTGCGTCAATGGAGAGTTGAGCGAGAGGAGGAGACTTCAAGGGAAGGTAAACGCATTAAGAGTGTGAAGAGCAAAGAGAGCGAGGAGGAAAAGTGAAGTAAGTGCAATGGAGACACACAGCTTGGCGCTCCAGCAGGCGTTGCTTTTGGGTGGGACTTCACGAAAGGGGTCAAGGGAATGGGGCACAAAGGAAGAGCATAATTCGTAAGCTGCGAAACGTGTTTACACACGCAAATACTTGCTTAAAAATAATACGGAGCATGCATTCAAACAAAAGCATAAAAAGCAGCACAACAACAACAACAGCAACACAAACGCAGGCAACGCAACAACAAACAATGCAACAGAACACACCAATACAACAAAAAACAATCGGGCAGGAAACGGAAAGAAGTTCAGGAGAAACACTCGGCTTCGGAAGGAGAAGGAGGAGCACCAGGAAAGCTGCATATGCCAAGCTCTTCATGTTGCTGTTGTTGTTGTTGTTGCTGGCACTAAATAGAAATATGCATTTATTTCTCATACAATAATATTTTATGCGTAAACGCCGCAAGGCAGCAGAAACAAAGCAGAAAATATAAAAAACATGTAAGTACATGCGGAAAATGCATAAAATTTTATAGTTGCGCATCTGCAGAGCGAGTGAGAGAAACTTGCCTCGAAAATATTACGCATACGCACGGTCGAGCTTGGAACTGGTGCGAGCTTAATCAATTTTTATAGCATGCATGCGAAGACATCATCGCAGTGCCCTTAGAAGTGTATCTTCAAAGTTAAAAAGTTTGCAAGTTTCAATTCCTATACGAACTAAGTTCCAATACATAAGTGATGAGGTATTTTTACTATGGATACCTTTTAATTAATTTATTATTATTAATGTTAAGCAAATGGTTTTTCATGCAAAATTAAAGTAATTATTATTTGACCCTGCATCATGCAATTAAATAATCATCATAAAAAAAATTATGTTTATGAGTTAAATAAATTTTTTGCACACGTCAGTCAATCATTAAACACGCGTACTACTTTTATTTGTTTTAGCTTTGCTACAAAGTGCTAGTTGACTTTATTTATAGTAGACCCATTAGTTTAAAAAAAACAAAGGGTCTGTTCAGTTCGCCAAAAAATGTAGCGTAAAAGGCAGAATGCGGCTATGTAAAGTGTATGTCTATATTTTTGTTCAGCGCCTTATATTGTGTTATAATTTTGACACAAAACACAAATTTAAAATTATAAAAGCTTGTTTAAAGGTAGCGCCTTAACTTTTGGTACGTAAAATACGGACTATGAAATTATCTTGAAATTATCAGCTCAATTGGATAATAAAGAAGACAGTCTACAAAGTAGAAAGTGTGTAAGTACAGGGCTTTGCACAATCGAGCATGCTTCACTGTAGCCGTTATGCATTTTTATATATATCTACATACTATATAAGTAATAATTGCATTTCAGTTAAATGACTTCGCCGTTTGCATATTAATTCAATGTTATTTGAATTTAATATGCGCAATGCAAAGTGAATTTCAACTACCTTGCGACGAAATGCGAAACAAGCGAAAGTTTATTTAGACTGGAACTGAAATAATGAATGAATAGAAAGGAGAAAGAGGACGACGTTGAATTCACAAAATTTATGATCAAGCAGTGCATTATCTGAGTTTGCTGTTTTCATCCTTGCAAAACTAATAAAATTTTGTATTGTTATGTTTTGTATTTTAAATATCCATTCAAGTTGCTTTCGCCGCAAAATCAGTGAATCAAAATGATGACGAGTTTTATTGATTATAATTAAATATTTATTCTGAGTAATAATACTGATAGCATTTTTAAACATATTAAAAAACACACCACATTATCTATATTTATGTTGTGAGTGTTCAACTTGCAGGTCAGTACAAATCAAAGAACAAATGAATCCATTAAATGTTGAAAACACACAAATTGCACTCGCAAAAGACCAACAACAAAGGCAGCTCCCTGTCAATTTGAAAATTTAAAATGCGCGCCCATTTCCAAGAATTGCAGACGGACCCCAGCACCAAAAACAACAATAATAATAACAAGAAAGAACAACAATCCATAGAACAGTGCAGTGGAGAGAGCACCCTGAGCTGAATGAGGGCACGCCTTAAAGCGATATTTACAACATGTACGACAACCATTTTGCAGGCATTAAAATTTGTTCTGTTGTTGTCCCTAAAACGTGACCCAACCAAAGATTGCAAAACGTCTAAAAGGCGCTGGACAGCAAAAAAAAAAGCTACAAAAGCAACAAAGCAACAAAGGCAACAAACAACAACCATAACAACATTTAATGCCTTTTTAATTAGATGCAGACACTTTGTTGCATTCCAAACAGTTCTGCGCAGCGGATACACTTGAACATAGTGATGGATATGGATATGTACGTATATATAAATTGTTTATATACAGAATACTTATAAATATATACTCAATATGAGTCGCTTTGATCTGCATACAAATGCAAATTACAAATCAATTTCGCGTTTCAAGTTTAATTTCGTTAAATTCACTTGGCAAGCCAAAAGTTATCATCATAATTTTGCGACCCACGCTTCAAGCTTGCGATTTGCATATTATAAATAATTTATTGCCACGAAAATATGTTTTCGCTATCGTAACGAAAACTTTTCAGACTTTGCGACTGTATGCGCTGACTAACCACCAACTGACTGACTGTCTAACAGACTAGTTGAAAAACTGGCTAACGGACTGACAGACAGACAGACAGACAGACTGACTGACTGACTGATTTGCATAAAAGCATTTGCTTTTTGAAACTGCCAGTCTCCAGTTCTCTCCCTCTTTGGAGGTCGCTTGTTCTCATTTCGAATACTCGAAGAATTCAAAGTTTTGTAGATTCATACTCACTCTGAAATTGGCTGGCTGTTTGCTCCAGGATGCCACGAAGGCTGCTCGTGTGATGATGCAGCAGTTGCTCGAACCTCTCCGATGCTTTATGACGCAACTCCTGTTCTGTCGCATTGTTGCAACAGCTGCCCCCGCAAATGGCGCCTGCAACAAAGATAAAATTGCATATACATATAGAAATTAAATAAAATCTTTCAATTATTTGGAAAGTTGAATTATGTGAGTTTATGAATAAAATTAAATTTAATAGAGCAGCCTTTACAATCAGTCTGTAGTCGAAAATAATCTTTTGCAAACAATATCAGATGTTGTTTCTCGTTTTATTGTTTTTGTTTATTACAATGTGGGCGGGTCTCGTTTAATTGTTATGGCTTAAATCCATTGTGGTTGGTGGTTTGTTGGTTTACTGGCGCCACCCATCACGCTGAAAGACTGCGCGTGGGTTTCTTTTTCATATACAAATACATAAACAAAATTCTTCTTTTTTGTTTCATCGTTTCGCTCAAACTACTTTAATGTTATAAATGACTATCATTGGGCTGGGCGTGTTAATAACTTTTAAATTGCGCGTAATTGCAAATTTAATTACTGACTGTTAGCTCGACAAATTGGAGACAACTTGGCTGCCGTTGTAATCATACAGTTGTCAGTTGTTGTTGTTGTTCTGCCTTGATGTGAACCCAGAGCAAGATATTTACTAGAGTAAGTTGCTAGCAAATCCACTAACATATTTTTATCATGTTGTAATATTATATTATATTACAAATATTATTGTAGTTGCAGTAACTTAACAATTGGAACTGCCAGCTGTGCAAATTCGAAGACTCCTTGAGCAAAGGGCAACTTTTAATGCACAAACATTGACTATCAACAGGTTGTGACAAGAATGAACTCTCTCCCTTAACAAATTGATTCACTTAAAGGCAACAACAATGAAACCAACAACAACAACAGTGAGTGCTATAAATTTATGGCCTACATATGTATGTGTTAATAGTTTTTACTGCTCTAGTGGCATCCACTGTGTTGATGTGACAATTGGAGATGGATGTAGATAACTGAGTGTCACTTTATTCGTGTGAGTGTGTGTGTGTGTGTGTGGGTGGGAGGGGTGGTTAAGGGGGCAAGTGTACTAGCTGCCTCGGGATGTGTGGGCTGCTTGTCACACAGTTCATGACAACTGCAACAACGACAACAACAACAACAACAACAAGAATCGACAAATCGCTATGAGCAATCGACTTTTAAGGCGAAAGATAGATTCGTCTTTTGTCTCTCGATCTGTATGAATGTATGTATCTGAGTGAGTTGCCTATTTTGTCTTTATAGTTTATAATTTAAATTAATGGCTTTTATATGACGTTTATGTGTGTGCGCTGCACCTAAATACGAGTATAGATACGAGCCCCCGCCCGATCAGTCGATTAGCTTAGGCCATATGTTGTGGCCATAAAATTAGCAAATGAAATGAGTTTTGACAAACACTGTAAACAGCCGCTGCAAGAAATATTCATCAGCAGCTATTTTCGTAACGATTGCGAGCAGCAGCTACTGTGAGAGCGTTGGGAAGGGGATGAGGGGAAAATATCAATAGTTGCCGCAAAGTAAATGCACAGCCACAGCAGTTGTCAAGTGGGGCATGTGGCAATTGGTAACTGGCAACTGGCAACTGGCAGCATGGTGGAAAGCAGCCGCTTGGCGTTGCAACTGATACTTGACGTTGTGGCGCCGCGAAGCCATGACACATTTATTTGCGTTGTCATGCATTGCAAATTCAACAAGCAAAATGAAAACGAAATGAAAATGGAAAATTGAAAATGGCGTTACAATGGAATTTAACAATAAATAACGACACGCAAGGCCAACAACAGATGCCATTGAAATAGTGTCGGCTGAAGAATAATTGTGAAAAGAGCTGACAATGAGTGAATCCAACATTTTATTCAAAAATGCATGGACTTATCCCATTGTCAATTAATTAATAAATGATAGCTCAGGTTTGACTTTAAGGCCAATTACAAATGGATTGTTTTTGCTTTTCGTGAATTGCTACTCATAATTCAGACAATCTGCGTAGAGAAAGTACTAGTGTCAACACTACCAAAGGAGTCCACAGAAGCTCAACAACATGGCAACTGGCCAGATCCGTTGCCAGCATCTTTTGCCCATTGCCCAGGCGTCATTCAGTCTAGCTATGAAAGAGAAGGAAAAAAGAGCGACTGCTTCCGCTTTGGGCTTCCTATTGCAACTGACGCTGATGCATCTGTCGCCTCTGAGACTGAGGCTGTAACTTAAACCTTTCCCAAGCACCAGAGAGAGAGAGAAATAGGAAGATAGATAGAGAAATGACGGTTCTTTTGCTTTGCAGCAGGGAATACTTCATAGTTCGTTTCAGCTTTTTCCCCATTGCTTTGTTGCTCAAGAGCTCACAGCTCAAGCAGTAGAAATTGAATTGAATTGCCGCAACGTGGCCCATACACACACACACACACACACACACAGACACACACGCACACATGCACGTCCTGATGTGGCACAGAAAAGTATGCCATGAAAGAATATTTCTGGCAGCGTTTGCCAAATTGCAGTTAGGGACTGAGGCCATAGTGTAAAAAATGCAAATCTCATGCATGGCCAAAAACTGTGCCTGCCAAAAATACGAGCTCTGTTTTTGGCCGTGACCGCAAGGCATATGGGCGTGGCAAGCCCACTTCTACACTCCCCCACACTCAAAGGCTTTTATGCAGTTTTCATTCCGTTACTATCGTTGTTGTTGTTGTTGCAACTTCTGTTGCTGATGTTGTTGCAACTGCTGCTGCTGCTGCTGCTGTTGTCTATTTTCGTCTCTTGTTTTGCCTCCTGTCACCACAGCAGGGAACAACAGCCAAGCTGGCAACGTGTGCGAATTTGTTTACTGTAATTGTCTACTGGCATGAAGGCGGAGCTATGGCTTCCTTCTAGGCCATTGTGTTGGATTACACATACATACGTATACACTGTACATATGCCTATTCCAAAATTTGCTGTCGTTGTCTCTGCCTCTATCTCTATCTCTATCTCTATCTCTATCTCTATCTCTATCTCTGTCGTTGTCGTTGTCGTCTTTGCCATTATCAGACTTTGGCTGTGAGCCAAGTAAACGCTTAGCCCGCAAAACACTTGGCTCAGAGGCAGCTTATGCATACCTTGACATCATTTGATCGTCCTTCACCTCTATCCTTCCCTCTCCTTTTCTCTCTGTCTCTCTCCACAATCTCCTTACACGTATGCTATATGAGTTTTCAATTTGCCAATATTTACTGTAAGTGTGTTGAAAATCATCACAGACCAAATGTTAAATGGAAAATGGAAAATTTGCGCCGTCAAGATGTCAGAAAGTTTTACTGCCTCGTTGTAATTAGAGAAAATGTTTGGCTAAGTACAAAAGTAAACTTTAGCAGCTGAAAACTGAACTTTGAACTGTTTGCTCCATAACTATGGCCTTAGTTCAAAATGTAGCTTCAGCAATTATTATTAGATTTCCTGCTGCAAATCTTTGCCGTTGCTTTTTTGGAGAGAAAACAAAAACCAAATATTGCTTATTTTCATTAATATATCATATATATTTCAAAAATAATAACATTTCTCTAGTAAAATTTATGGCCTTGATTGAAAATCAATTTGTGTACACACACAACACACAACCCACAATAAACAAGAAACAAGAAACAAACTTGGACTAAGATAGAAACCCTATCGACAACAAGCAGGCCAGGCCAAGAAGTCAACTATTGACTAGGGCCATAAATTCAAGAAAGAAATTTATAATCAACAAGAGAAAGAGTACTGAACAAGAACAACAACTAGGGTAGAACTACTACATTTACTCGAGACTTTTACATTACTTGACTGCCATTGCAAGGCACAAATAAAAACATCCGCCTTGCCCCCTCCACCTGCCCCACGGTGTCGTCGTCGTCTGCGTGTCAAGGCGCGTTTAATAATTGTTATCAAAAATCGTTGACTACTTGTCAAACACCAACAATTTGTGTGTGCAGCGGCCAATGCGATAACAATTAAAGTCAACAAAATGCGGCAAAAAAAAGAGAAGAAAAAAAATATAAATAAAAGAAAATACATATATCAGGAATCGGGCATGTTATGGCAACTGAATTGGTTAAATTGGGGGACTCTCTTTCTCTACATAGCTCCATCGATATGCTTGAACTGTTATACTTTTTTATGGTTCGTTGATTATCATGTTGTTGTTGTTGTTGTTGTTGTTGCTATTATGGTTGTAGTGTAGTGTAGATAGTCATCAGTTGTGGCAGATCTTTAAAAGAAACGTTTCTAAATCGGTTCGTTGAACTCGGATTCAGCATGTTTAAACGTAATAACTAAGAGAACATTTTACAGCTTTCGTTTTTAAGTTTTTGTTAATAACATTTTTATTATGTTATCGCAAACGTTTTGAGTATATTTTATCAGCAGTTGGGGTTCTAACTGATAGACAAAATATTTCTAACAACATGCGTATCGCTAACATTTCAATTTAAATAATTTTGCTTCGTAAATTAAATTTTTGGTTAATTTTTCAATAAATAAGAAACCATTCTAACTGAACACTAAATTGACTTTACAAATTGATTTACATATACCTTTAAATTTTAGTTGAAACTTACTACATCCTTTGATCTGTAAAAAACACATTCTTGTGTTGTAATATGATTAATTTAAATTGCAATTTGATATGTAAATTACTTTTATTTGGAACTCTTTTCTTTACTTTTGAATTTTCGTCTGCAAATTGTTCGACCTATAAATACTTTTTGAGATGCAGGAAGTTGTATTGCAGTTGAAATTCGTATTCCTATTTGCAACGCATATTTATTTATTGTATATTCAATTATTTGTTGGTTTTGCATTCGCTGAATTTTATATATGTATGTTATATTTGTTGTTGCTGTTGTTGTTGATGTTGCAGCTTTGGATTTCAGCTGCCACACGAGAAAATCGCAACAATTCAACTGATAAATTGTTAATGCGCGCATAAGTTTTCAATTTGTGTGGCAAATACCGCGTAGCAAGCGTACAACATACACACATAAACACATACACACTTGCAGATGTAGATTGTCAGTTGCAGATGCAGATGCAGCTTGCAACACGCGACGCCGCGCTGACATCGTAACTGGCAGATTTTGGCGCCACGTCTGCGTTGCATATACAATTTATTGCGGCGGCTGCAACAGCGACAATCTCCTTGCCATTTATTTGCATTTGCCCATTTGAATATAAGTTCATATATATGTATACGCATATATATCTTTATTTTCCAAAAGTAACTATGACAGGGTGTCTTTGTATGTGTGTTGCACGCATGCACTTTGTGCTAATTTTGCAATGAAAATGTCAACTGCGATTATGCGACCAAAAACAGGAAAAGGAAAAATGTGAGAAGAGTTCAGCCAGCGTCGTGCTTGACAAGTTGCCCCAAGTTGCATGCACTTTTTTGGGCGCACTTGCAACACTTACCCGTTGCAGCCTGCTGATTGGCTTAAATTTCAGTTAGGCGCCAGACAGTTAAACAACAACAAATTTATCTGCCTCAAAAAGCAAATTACAAATTTATTTGAGTCCATTACTTTGTTGCAATGTAAGCAGTTTTGAAGCATTTTTAATTATTAGGCTTTATGAACTTGCAAAAGTCGAGCTGATCTATGCGCAAAATTTTGATGCACCTGAGCCGAATGCTTAAAGTTGTTAACCAGAAAGTGAAGTATCAGGATAACCAGTCAAAGTGCTACATATTTGGCTAATATATCATACTGACTTCATCTTATACTTATTAATTTATCAACCACCATATTAGTTAATCATCCAACAAATTAAGTTAATAATAAAATTTTAATTTTAATTTAATTACATATGTAGTTAAGACTGTACATATTTTCGGAAAAAAGTTAATATTTAAAATTTGATTTGATGCGGTAGTAAGATCTGCACTTTGTTTGACCTGCCACATTTTGAGATCTTGAGCTGACTAATGCAATTTTCTGTGTCTGCAACAAAGATTTACTAAATGCTCTACACCCCAATGATTGTTCGAAAACGCCCAGTTACAGTTCATTGGCTCTGCTTGGAAATTGAATCGATAGGGATTGTAGGGGATGGAAGCGTGTGCCAAGTTCTGGTTCTGGTTCTTCCAAGTGCCAAGCAAATACTTACATACATATATGCATGTACATAAATCCCGCGGCCTTATGCACAAGAATGCCAAACAAATGAAATTACAAATCTATAAATAAAACACAAAATGAGAATGAGAGGAAAAACAACAAAAAACAAAGCAAAACAAGGTGAAACATGAAGATCTCTTGACTTGATCTCCAGGCGCATGATTCACACAACAACTGCCCAGCTGAGTCTGAGGACAAAGCACCAATCAATAATAAAAATAATAACAACAATAACAATTCAACAACAAATATGCTAAATACACAGCATCATGAAATTGCATAAAAGTTATGGCAAAAGGGGGGATAGTAAAAGGGGTTGTCCGCAGGCCACAGCAAAAGACGCAGGCAAATGTTAAACAAATGTTAAACAAATCAAAAATAAACAATAAGTCAACAGCAGCAGCAATGGCAGCTGGGATGGTATATCTTTGAGTGCACAGCTCTACATATATATATATATATATAAATATATATCTTTTTTTTTTTTGTAATATAAGCATAACAGCAACATCGGCTGCAACAACAACAAACATTTGAGGAAATTGCTGACAACGCAGGAATCTGCAACAGCAGCAACATCAACAGCATTTTGACAACAAGCAGAGCAACAAAAGGAGTATGTTGCTGCTGATGAGCCATACGCAGAAGGAACAACAATTGCGAACAGCAGCAGCAGAAGTATCAGTAACAACAACAAACAATTGCAAATTATACAACTGGGCACACAGCAAATGAATGACAGCAAATTCAGTCTCAATCTACAGTTGTCCATTTCCATCCACTTTTGACCAAAGTTGGCCGCGTTGCAGATGTGCAAATACGCGCAACAACAAACAGATATAAATACAGATACAAACAGAAAAATAAAGTAATAGACAGATGAATGCTTCTCTTCTCTTTCACTCTCTTTCTCTCTCTCAGTCTCTATCATTTCAATTGCAACAAATTCTGCGCTCCCAGTCGCCAAATAGGCAGCAACAGCTGTTATTCCAGACAACAGTGGCAAAAGCAGCAGCAATTGCTCCCTACCTACCCCAAGTTGTTGCTGCTGTTGCAAATTGCTGCGGGTAATCATAGCGCATGTTGCATGCAAATTAACGCATCAACGGCGATCCGATTGCAACTGGAAAGACCTGTGTTGTACTGTAGATCCCGCATGGCATTCTATGGGATTATGCCAATGGCAATACAAATAAGGGAAATGCAGGGAACGCCTGTGATTATATCGTACCACTGTTATAATTGCCATTGCCCTTACGAATGACTGGCAAAAACTAAGCTCAAATGTGCCTATAGTTGCTCTTTCTTTCATGTCTGGCCCCTAATGCAACCTCTAATTATTACGCAAAAAAAAAGGGGGAAATGCTTAAGAGACATTTAGCTGACGGCAACATGTTGCTGCTGTCGATTGTGCAACGCGTTTTCTACTCGAACATAAAATGCATTAGTTTATTTTACAATTTCAAATAAATTATGAGTATTTTAATTAAGTTTAGTTCAGCGACTGATAAGAACATGCTACAAAGTGTAACTGTAACTGTAAGTGGGCCATATCAAGAATGTGTGTGTGTGTGTGTGTGTGTGTGTGTATCGAGGCGGCAACATTATCAAGTTGCGTCTACAATTACGCAGTGGAAGCAAGTTCTGAGTTGCAGAGTTGCTGACAAATTGAATGAAACCAAAAACTAAGCCAATGAACGTCAATTGTATTCACATTACATGCTTATAGAAAATAAATGCCAAATTTGCACATTCAATTTTGAGAAGAAGAAAAAACAACTAATTGACACGCCCATCACAACAATAACGAGAACAACAACAACAACAACAACAACAACAAAAAAAGGTGTCTGCAGGAAACTGGGTCACATTTTTGGACAATGAAAATGCGTCTAGAATTTGAGCACTTGAGAAAACTGTACTTGACAGAATAATTGCATTGCATTTAATTAAACTTAAGAGTACTTGACGCACAATTCGGGCCATACAAATAGTGCCAGTTCAACTCGCAGCTCGCAGCTCGCAACTCGCAACTCAGCATAAATAAAATGAATATAAATGTTAAACAAAAATTGCTTGCGGACTCTTATTCTCATCGTGTTGTTATTGTTTTTGCAGGCGTTAAATGGATTTTTGGGTCAACTTGCCATGCCACGCCCCTATCTGTATATAGAGGATGCGAAGTATAAAAACAAACCAACGTGAATGAAAGAAAAACACAATCACGAAACAACCTTGAACGACTGTTTGCATTGTGTAACTACAAGATACTTTGCGTGTAATTTGTTGCATGTTAGTAGCTTTTAATTATATGCTGATTATGTTTTTTGGAGCACAATCAACAACAACTACAACTACAACAACAAGACACACCCAATGACCAACAAACACCAAGCACACCCCCATCTAAATACTAAACACCCGAAACAACACTGTGACAATCCAAAATTGTGGCACGTACCAGGGGCAGACAATGAAGAAGAGGCTTCCCTTTTGCTGACTTGCACAACATGCCAAAGAGCTAGTCTAACAGTTAGAAAGAGACAACGAGAGTCATAGTCGTGGAGGGAGAGGGAGAGACGGCCAGGAAAAATAAGAGGAAGATTGTAAAAGAGCTACGAAAAATTCAATTAGTTTGTGTTTGCGCATTGCATGACATACCCCTCTCTTACCCCTCTCTTACCCCTCTCTCACCACTCTCTTATCTTCTTCGCCTCTTTCTACCTTGACGTCATACCTTAATATCATTGGCATGAAAATGATTATAGTAAAAATTAGAGAATCGCAACTATGCAGCCTAAAATTGTCAGCAAGTTGAGCAAATATCTACCGTTGAGTTGGACTAAACTGTAAATTAACAAAGATAATAAAAGAATCTGAATGATACATTTAATTGGATAGAATAGTGTTCTTAACAGTTTTGATATCATCAGTTGGTTGACGAGTTGCCTCAAGGATAACCGAAATTCCAATCAATAAATCCAAACAAGCAAACGTGCATGCAAATGAATTTTCCAAGCTTTGAAATGCAACAGCAAAGGAGAAAATTGGAAAATGAACACAGAATCTTGTTTAAAAGGCAGCAAACCATTTCACACTGCAAATGAGAAAGAGAGAGCGAGAGAGAGAGAGAGAGAGAAAAAGGCGACGAGAGATACAAAAACGACATTTCACATTTAAGCACGTCTACGAAATGAGATTAAATCAGTGAATAGAGATTGAATAAAGTCGACGAATGTTGATTAAAGATCTAGCTAATAATTATATATGATATTGTACTGTATGATTGTGTGATTGTTTGGTAAAGTATTGTTAGGATTATTATCTGTGAGGCTGAAAATGTGAATCTCTTTAAAAATGCAGACAACACCACCACAAGCAGTGCAAAAGGCGGCAATAAAAATGCAATTTGGCTAAAACGTGTTCGATGCTTCAATATTTGCCTAACACTGGCCACTGCTTTCAGTTACACAAAACAGAGCGAGAGAGAGAGATACAGAGAGAAAGAGATGGAGAGCTAGAGGGTAAAAGTGTGGGAGAGAAATGAAGCCATTGAAATCGCATGAAGTTTCCCAATTCTCTAGCATTTGGTCAATGCTCACAAGCCTTCTTTCGACATTTTTATTACGGCCATGGAGGAAAGGAAGGACATAGGAGCAAACGAGGGGCAGGCAGGCAGGAGTGGATGCCAGGAGGCAGCACAAGTACCCCATCGATGAATTGTCAGCCCCACCATTGACTGCACTTACACCGATTGCGCATACGCCACGCTAGCTGCGATTTATTGGGCAAGCGCCGCTTCTGCTGTCGATGCCGCTGCCTTTGATTTTGATTTTGGCCACTAAATAGTTGGCTTACAAATTGGCCATGCCCCATTGTGTGTGTGGGTTGCTCTATTCCAGGCTTTCAAATTCGCCCACGAAAAATGAGGGCCTAGACGAAACACTGCCAAAGCGTTTTAACGCTTAACGTCTTGCACATAAAAATCAAACTCAATGCAAGGGATTCGCGTTGTGGATTGTGGTAAGGAGGAGAAAGGGTAAATACAAAAGAACAAATAACGAGTGTTTACGTTCAAGCCAAAAAGCTGTCTAAACGGCAAACAAAAAACAAAACCGCCAACATCATGAGTATTTCTCGTAACTTTGGTGGCTGTGCAAACAATTCACAGATTTTTCCTTTAGTTTTCCCATTTGGCCTTTGTTTCGTCATCATCATTTGTTGTCTTTTGCCTAGGTACTCACTCACTCACTTACTCATTCATTCAGTCAGTCAGTCAGTGGCTTACTGACTCACACTCACACTCACACTCACACTCACACACACTCTCACACTCTCACACTCAAACACTTTCTGGTTCATTCATTCATTCATTTTAGCTTCTCTGTTTTGGCCATGCGGCTCACGTAATTGACTGTCGGGCGTAAGAATTTGCAGTGTTTTTCGTGATGATTTCACAACTTCCCATGCGTGCCCAGTTTTCCAATCCGTCCGTGAAATCCCCCATCTAGCATCCCCCCGAGGTGGTCACATGCTCGTGACTCGACTTATGTGTTCTTCTTATTGTTGGGATTTTATTTTGATTTTATTTTGCATTTGATAATCTCTGTGCTTCTCTCTCTATTTAGCTCAGTTTATCAGGTAGTCTTTGAATTTTGTTCACGTTATCGTTAAGAATATTTTCAAGAATAATATTTGCGTGAAGGCATTTCCCATTCTTCAAAGATTTTCATAATTTTATCTCTTGTCTTATTCTCTTTCCCGGAAGCAATTAGATATATTTGTTTGTCACCGAAAGAAATATATGTGTGTTCTTTGCCTCCTTAAGAATTCATTCATCGGAATCAGCTACGTTTCTCGGCGCAGATTTCTATTAAAAGCAAGATAGTTGACTGACTGAGAGATTCCCTGTACTCAATTCGTACGTTTATATATAGTTCAAACAATTTAATACATTTATGTATTGCTTTTCTAGTTGCGACAGATTTCGCTCCACTGCACTTTTAACATAGTTTGTTGCACAACTTCCGATCGTAATGGAATTTTTGCAACTATAATTTGAAAGTTTTTACTTTAATTCTAAACCTATCAGTTTGTTATGAATTAACAAAGCTAGTTATATAACTTCATCAAATATGTATATTTTTTAACATAACAAACTACATCAAGGCGCTTTTATGATTTCTTTAATGACATCGACGTGTGTAATCTCTATGTAATATGATTGGTATAAACTCAACAAGCGATAATTTCAATGGTCTTGGCCAATTAATAAATACCGCCATATAATTTTCAATTTAATGGCTTCATCATCGCGTTGACAGTCTGCAGACTGTAGACTGTAGACAGCAGGAGCGAGTTTTCAGCCCACTCTCCCAGACGGCTACAAGTCCCACCTGAAAATCAGAAAAGCGGTAGGGGAGTTGAAAGGGGTGCACATACATAAGTGCAAAATGTTGTAAGCAAAGCTGCTGTCATTTGTGCTGCCACAAGGAGGCGGCTATCACGCCTCTCTTTGCACCTCATTAGATACCGAGTTGTAGAGTTGGAAGTGCGTTGCGAAATCAAAATCAAAATCAAAGCCAAATCTACAACAACCTACAGAGCCGAAGTTGCCACAATTTGTATCGTGTGCGCGCTTATTGATTTTCCAGGTAGCCTCAAGGCATTTGCGTGTGGCAAACGCCCAAGTACAATTGAACTCCAAGTAACGATGCGCTGCGCAGGCGCAGCTGTCAATGCAATGCCAATGTGCCTCCTGTGGCAACGTGGCAGGCAGCAGGCGGCAGGCGGCAGACGGCAAAGTGGCAACGTGGCAAGTGTCGCCGCAAGCTGCAAACTTGTATGCATTATGCATATTGCAATCGTGCCAAGCTTGTTAGTTGTTTGCAATTGTTTTTGAATTTTTTTATTTTACTCTCTCATATGCCCCTTTTATTGCGAACATATCGAGCAGCGTTCACATAAATTTGTAATTACGTATACGCCATGTAGGTCGCACTCGAGATGCTTTTTGTGTGTTTCGGCTGCTGCGTTGCATTCAATTAAGCAGTTGCACTGGCATTTTTGAGCGTGCCACACTCGAGTTGACTTCCTTATAGAGCTTTTTTGTAATTTTTTTTTTCAGTTAACTCTACCAATTTTGGTCAGTAATTTATTCGTCTTTTTTTATCGCTCTTCGCTTGTAATTGTAACTAAGTATTTAAGTATTCGAGTATTCGGGTATGTAGCAGTCTCCTGGGCCACTTTTTTTCTTCTTTTTTTACGTGCGAGTGAAAGTTGGGTTGCTTTTGCAATTTGCCAGTTAGGCGTTTTCTTTTTATGGCAGTTTGCAATTAAAAATGTATTAAACTCAATGTGATCACCTGCAAAGAGGTTTTCGGGTTTCCCACGCATCAGCAAAGGGCAGGAAATGAGAAAACGATTTAAGCCGTTTTTATGCTCCCCAGTAAATTCCTTCTTCAATTGCACTAATGAGCTCATGTAGGAAAAGGGAATTAAGTGTGGGGAGAAGTGGGAACGAGAATGAGTATGGGATTGTTAAAGAAACTATCAGAGTGGCTCCGTGACTCACAGACAAATGGGCTACAGCTACTCTGCTGCTTTAACCCCATAAGCCATCAATCAAAGCAGCCTTGAACTGACAGTGACAGGCCAGGCACTCATGAGTGTACTCACTAGTTGTATGAGTAGCGAAGAATTGGTGACATGTTAAATATGGAACACAAAATACATGAAATATCTATGAAAATTGACAGGAAAAGCAATGAAATTCTTGTTATTATGCTTGTTCCTTTTGTTGTTTCTGCTGTTGCTGTTGTTGTTGTTGTTGTTGTTGTTCGTCCCATGGCTGACTGCGTGTGTGTGCATTATTGTATGCTCATTTGCATGACAAGAATTTTCCTCATAAAAACGCAGAAACATGGTGAAAACTCAATTTGTGTGCCCAGCAGCAACAGCATCGAACATTTCTGTTGTTCAACAACAGTACAACATTTAATAAACAATACTTGGACAACAACAATAGTGACAACAATGCAACACAAAACTCGTGTCTATAGAAATCTCCTCTTTGAATCTACGTGACACTCAATGAATGCATAGTTTGAATAGAATTCAAAGTGCGATTGCCAAAATGAAATTGCCTCAGGCAACATTTTGTTTGACGGACGTATAAGTTAACGTATTGAACAATTTTATATAGGCAAAAGCTTAAATGTTTTCTATATTTGATGTGAGAGTTAGCGAATTTGTATTCTCAAACAAAAACTGCAGTTCCAATTGAGTTATAGAAGGAGTAAAAAATAAAATTTGTAAAATAAAGTAAAGTTGACATACGTGTACATTATTAAGGATCAAGACACAGTATTTCAATTAACAACAATGCATTTAATAGCTGAGTTTTTAGTTGACTTTAGGTCGGCATTTGTTGAACATCGTGGAGAGTGTGTAACAAATTTGTAGCTCCATTTCTGTTGTTAAACACTTTGTCTGCCCTCGAGGCGTGCATTTGAGTTATGACCCAACAAGCCCTGAGCCTCATTCAGCTCGTTGTCTCCAGTCTACAGTCTGTAGTCTGCAGTCTGCAGTCTACAGCTGGAGTCTACAGTCTGCGTTGTCAGTCTATGGACATATGCGATTTGCATGCAAACTAATTTCGAGTTGCGTTTTATGCAAATCATTTCTGCCGTCTGGGGGAAAAAAAAATGAACGCTAATAAAGTTAACAACTTGTTTTGGCTTTTATTTAAATCTTTGCGCTAATTTCTCACAAAGCAAAAACCGACAGGGCGGTTTGGAGGTTTCGAGGGGTAGAGAGTTGTCGGGTAAGGGAGGAGGGGGTTTCGGCTACGCGTGCGCCATGAATGTGACTTTTGTGTCTGTCTCCGTCTGTCGACATAAATTTCACATTTGACACTTTTTGCTCAGTCGACGGCGACGGCGACGTCGCAGAAAACTCACAAAATGCCACATGCAACATATTTTCACAACTTGCATAGGGGTGAGAGGAGGGCAGTGGTGACATGCGTCGTTTCTTTTAAATTTATGCACCAAGGTGTTGGTCGTGTGTGGTGTGTGTGACGGGGTGTGTGGGTCGACTGACATGTAATTAGTGCAATCTCAACACTTCTGTTACAGTTCTTTTCAGCATATTTTTATTATGGCGTTGGTAATTTGCTTATGAATATGTTAAAATTCAATTGCCACACTCCGTGACCTGACATTGCCACAATCTTTGTGGGTGGCTTTAAATTCAAGAATATGTACACACTTAATCTAATAGAAAATTGAAAAGACCTACTTTATTTATCTAATAAGATATTCAGTTTCATTACAGCTCACCCATCATCAATTTATGACAGACATTTTCACATTGGACAATAAGAAAGTTGAATGGATATAGGCATGACTGTGATTAAGAGAAAACAACGCACATTTAGTAAACTGACAACTGTGCACATTAAGCACATTAATCAACTAGCTTAAATCTGCATCTGGTCAAAGCCACAGTCATATTTATGGTCATACCCCAAGTCCAAGATAGGGGATTAAAACGAGCCATAGATATACGAGTTCTCGTTTGTATCGGTTTATATGTAGTTTGGCACAATTATGATATATGACGCCTAGCCCCATTATGGAAAACATGTGAAAAAATGCACGCGATCATTAGACAAAATCAACAGCAACAGCAACAGCAACAGCAACAAAAGCAAAAACAACAAAGCATTGGCATTGAAAATGCGCGCCTACGATTTTCATAGTTGTCGGAGTTGAGTTAAACACAGAAGCGAAGAGAGAAGAGCTGACGAAAGATTAATGACAGCATAAACATGAGGCACACACATGCACATCGACACGGACACGGACACAGACGTGGACGTGGACATGAGTGTGGACATGGATATGGATAGATAAAGTGAATAGACACTTACTCACTCAGCAGCAACTGAATGCATTCAAAAGCCTTGAGTTGCATCAATTTAATGATACACTTGCATTTTAATTAAATTACAACTACAACAAAAGAAGAAACGGATTCTTCATGTGGCAACTGCAATGAGGCATATTGCAAATGTGGCAACCCCTCAAGAAAATCACTTTCGAGATGAATTACATTGCCAAACGAAGCGTGACGACGATTAGATCCCCTTCTAGTCCAAAAGAGATAACTAATTGTGTGGGGAAAATAGATCCGAATATATAATGTTTACAATTGTTAATAATAAATAATTAAAATATTATTATGGATCATAAAGGAGTAGAAAAGTACTTTCTATCAAAACCAATGAATATCAAGAGTAAAGCCTTTGCTTTTTGAGACAATTTAAATAACAAGAGGAGGAATTCATATTTTGAGTACTTTTAATCTCACGTTTTTCCTTTTAATGACTTGTTGAAAGAACAATTTCAGCAGAAGTTTTGGCAGCATCTATGTATTCACGGATGACTAACAAATGCTATTCATACTTGCATATATATCTATTATTGAATGCTGGATGCTGGCCAGGAAACCTGTTTACAGATAGACAACGGATACACACCTGCAAAAAAAGAGAGAGAAGATAAATAAAAATTAATAAATTAAGTTATGCGATAGCGCAAATTAAGATGAATGTCATAATTTTAATAAAAATAAAACCTATTTTCGAAACAAGCGGCAAACCAACAAACTGTCAAACTAAACTCAACCTGTTCTCGCATCTTCAGTTGGGCCATAAAAGCGAGACAACAATCCAGCTAAATTGGTAGTAGTAGTTTTTTTTAATGACAACTCTCACACGCGCCCACACAAGGCTGACCGTTTACCAGTTTCTCTCCCTTCCACTCCTCATCCTCTTTGGTAGAGGGAGGGCTCTTGAATCCCCTTTCTGAGCATTCTCAGATGGGTTATCGCGCGAGTCTTGCATAAATTTGGTCGCTTTTTGACAATTTCTATTGTGTTTTTGTCTCGATTTTTAATTTGTAGCCTTCGCTCTGGTTTTGCCATTCCGTTTTCTTGTTTCTGTTTCTGTTTCTGTTTCTGCATTTCAAATTTGCTTCTTGCATTCAAACCAAAGACCTTAAATATATTGTAAAAGCAACACAAGAAAATAAAATGAATGCTACCATAGCACAGTGGTCCCCACAATAGGTCAAATATCAAATAATTAAAGTGGTAATTATATTTGAGAGGAAGATATATTTTATGGTAAGATTAAAATTTTCACTCGTTCATTAAATATATTTACGTAGTCTTAAAAACGAAAAAAAATTGATCAATCAGAAATTTTGTTGTTAATAACTACTTCGAGGGTTACATTCTGAGTTACTACAACCAACTTTACTAAAACTGAGATTTAAAAAAGTTATATTAATAAATGAAACTTTTTAGGATTTATTTTTTTAGAATAAAACCGTTCGGTGACTTGAACTATAGAACAAGACTCGGCACGAGAACCGGTTTATACAACACTTGTATGCAAACTTGGTTCAATTTAATACAACAACATTATTTTCAAAATTTTTGTCCATTCTTTTTCCATTTTTAAGCTAATTAATTCATTTATTATTTTTAAATATTTTTCAAAAATCTACTTTAGGATTTTATTTGATTTGTTTTCTTTTTTTTACCAAATTGCAATCGAGCAATTGCTATTTCAATATCAACTAACCGCTCAAGTAAATGCGCGTTCACTTAATGGAATTATCTTTTTGAAAACACCATTTTTTTTTTAAGAAAGTGGTCCGGTTCAAATTCGATCCGAGCCGGTTTTGTGAGGCTTGGTTCAGAAGCAGTGAGCAGCTTTGCCTACAATATCTTTTCTGAATTATTAATATTTTTATTATATTTTAGCTCACTTATATCCCAAGTTTCATAAGTTACCCCCTCGTGGAATTATTTTGCGTTACATACATCGGATCCACTGTGCAGAGGCCGGCACAAAGTTTTGCCTCCGATTTTTTCTTGCTTTTGTTTTATTTTATTTTTGTTTTGCTTTGTTGTTTTTGGTTGCTTGCCAAAAACTAACAAAGTGAAAGACCGCGTAGGACGTGCACCCAGAGGGGGCGTGGCTGGTCATGTATCTTTTGTGCTGCTGTCGGCTCGCTTTGATATTAAATCGAGGCGAAAAGCAGAGAACAACAACGGCTACAACAACCAAATCAGAAACGAACCAAAAGTTACCCAAAAATTCTTTAGAGCGTGCAAGGAAAGAATTCACTTTATTATTTTTATAAGAAATAAAAGATGCTGCAAAATATATCCGCAAAAATATTCTTTGATAAACAAACAAAATCAACTATTTAAATTAATAAAACTAAAATTTTATAGAATATAAAAGTAAATAATGCATTGTAAGAGAACCATGAGCATTTTTTGAAAACTATTAACTGATAATAATATTCAAAAAAATAAATTAATTTTATATTTTTCTAGTTTTGGGGTGTTCGCATAATTTAGTACAGTCGATTTAATTTAAGATGACCAGACTAATTTAGTAAACAATATCTTTTAGGTTCAAAGATACACGGGTACAAGGATAGATATAGGTCCGAGTCCGAACATTGCTGTGTAGAATTCATAAGTAACATTTTTTAGAATATTACCTAAATTAACTATGGGTCAAATAATAGAAAAATATTTTGTAAAATAATACACATAAACATATAAAAGGCACATTAACATTAATATAGTTTCAACAGATATTTATGAAGCAATCGCATTTTATGGCTAAAAAATCATAAATTAATATTTGAGAAAAATATACATTTTGGAACTGTTGTTAAAATCATCAAAATAAATTTATGATGTTGAGATTTTATTTCTATCTGCAATCTGAAGAGAAGGCCTTTGTTTGTTAAATTGTGCTTATTTTTTTCCTTATATTTTTGTTGAATACAAAAAATAATAATTGTTGACACACAATGAACATCAACGGAAGCAGTTAATTTCTTAATTATACATTTAATTTGCCATACAAACGCGGACTTTAATGACAATACGAAAAAGACATACTGAAAATCAAACAAATATTTATATATCTTTAAATGTATATACATGTGTATGTATGTACACATTTATACTTGTGTCTATGTTTCTGTACAAAATTGTAAAATTCTAGAGAGGCCTATAAATACTCATTTTGAGCAAGAAATATCGCATTTATTTAGCAATTTAAATACGGTAAGAAACCACAGAAAACAGGAATTGAGGCGGAATACTTTGAATATGCATTAGTCGATTGACAAACTATTTTGAAGTATTGGCTTTGGGACTTAAGTCGTGATATATGGCTATGAAATCCACTAAACCCAGGCCCTGACCCCACCATGTGAGTCGTGTAGTGCTCATTTACATTTTACAAGTGTTTACAATTAAACATTGGCAAACCAACTGTCAGCTGTCACATATCACAGACTATCAACAATTGTGACATTGTTGATTATTAATAATAGCACACGTCCAGCCTGAGAGACAACTTTTCAACAATTAATAACAATTAGTTGTAATGAGAGTCAAACATTAGAACATTGAAAAGTCATTTGCAAACAATGGAAATTGGACATAAAAATTGGCTTTAAATGGACACGAAACTCCCTTCAATGGTTAATGTTGAAGTTGTTGTAGGCCTACAATGTCAATTGTTACAAGACACGTTTATATAATGTTATGTTGTTTGTTGTCTTTTTCGTGTCATTGTCAAAGTCTGCGTCAGAAGTGCGCACCTTTTGCGGTTAATTTGTATTCATTAGCTGGTCCCGTTCGCAGCCTGTAATTTAAAATCGTTAAAAGTTTAATGAGGCGTTAATAATATGATTTTGTTTTACTTTTCCTCGCCCTTACCGTCTTATTCTCTCTCTCTCTCTCTATCTCTCTCTTTCTCTTTAGTATTCTCGTGTCGCAGTGGTTGTCGTTACAGCAAATAAGCGCCAGAGTCCCAGTCATGTGGTCGTGTCTTCAGTCACATTCCCAGACCTGGCCACAGGTATCCCCATTTCCATTTACATTTTCATTTCCATTTCCATTCCC
This sequence comes from Drosophila neotestacea, assembly GCA_035044365.1. NCBI lineage: Eukaryota > Metazoa > Arthropoda > Insecta > Diptera > Drosophilidae > Drosophila > Drosophila neotestacea. Next base: position 2,423,221 of record JAWNMD010000157.1, on the reverse strand, counting down.
ATCCCCATCGTCACCCCTTTACCTATGCCTCCCATACGTGCCTGTCTGGGCTAGGATCTCAACTGGGAATGGAACTTGGTCTGAAACTGGCAGCGTTTGTTGTGGTGGTTTTGCGCTGGCAACTTAATTGACTTGCAAGTGACTAATTGTGCATGAGTTCGACACAGGCGAGATGAACAATGGAGGGGATAGGGACTGTCAGTGGGACACACGCAGTCAAGGTGCGTGTAATATGAGCTATGCCACAGAGACAGAGACAGAGAGAGAGAGAGAGGGAGGTAGAAAGAGTCTTGCCAAATGAAGTTGTTGGTTTGTTGAGTTCTTGTTGATTAGCTCTTGTTGTTGTTAGTGCTCATTGTTATTGTTAGTGTTATTGTTATTGCCGCTTCTATCATTGTCAGTATGCTGCACGAGAAGCTTTTAAAGGATGACAACGATGACAAAGCAAAGAGATCTTGCACCCAATTTAAGACGGGCAACACTTTGGTCGTAAAAGTGAAGATATAATGCATATTTTAAATAGTTTCTGATTTAAATAAGCTTTTTATTCAAACACAGTTTCAGTTATTTTTAATTTCATACCAAAATTGGTTTGGGAGATTTCTTTATTCTTCATGACGCATTTAGCATTTTGACCATTTTTGTTTTAATAGTTGGACAACTTTTAGAATTAACCAATAAAACAGGAACAAGCAAACCAACCATAACCACAGCGAGACAAGTTTGTAAAAATATTGCCACATGCTGTTTACGATTGAGATTTTGGATTTTCAGTGATTGTTTAAGAAAAATAAATCGAAATATTTTGAAATTGTTAATGCCAAATGCATTTGCAGCAATGGCATTCGCCATTTTTGTCATTGATCTGTCCAATAAATTGTCACGAAATGGTCAGTAAGGCCCCCGAAACAACAACACACAATGTGTCACATATCAAGTTACACAAATTACGATTATTCTTTTATTTGTGTTAATTTTATTTTCAACATTCATACATATAAAGTAAGCCTTTGTAGGAAGCTTTACAGAAAGTTTGTTAAATTGCTTGCGGTAAATAAATGCACAATATGAGAGGGCAAAAGCTATTATAATACATTCATTTAAATCCATTAATTGCTTAATAATAACTGATCATACGCGGTAAATTGCCATTGGGCAACTTAACTATAACTATAATTAGTTAAATGAAGCTTCATTAAATTGAATGTTCAGACATTTTGTAGTAAAGTGTGAGATGTTGCAGAAAGAGCAGAGATCAAAAAATATTAACAAAAGAGACGGTTTCAACTGAATGAAAATGTTTTTTAGAACTAGATTATCAAGTTTATACATATGTTGATATAAGTATAAATTAAAGCACAGCATATGTCTGACTGAAGCAGTCAATTAATCTTCATTCTACAGTAGCCATCGAGCTGGCTAATTATTATAATCAGTAAGAGATAAAGCAAATTCTTAAAATTTACGTATATGAAAGCGAATATATAAAGAAATACCAAATCTGTTACTGATGAATATAAACATAACGTTTTGCGGATATTTTAGCCATAATGAGTAACAAAACTACAAATAAGTGAAAATAGATGCTTCTTTGGATTCTTCTAGGCAGTATTTTTATAATATAGTCAAAAACATAATTAATTTTCAATATAGCATTTTCATCTAAATAAAAAACACATTGTTGGCATTCAGAAGGTTATTCAATCAGTAATCGTCCCTTTACTTGTGATGGATTACTAATCAGTTCCTGCTAAATGACATGATACATTTCATACAAATCAGCCTACAATACAATAACTTTTTTTTTACAGTTGTTAATTCAGTGTACTATATATATATATATGTATATATTTGACTTGTAGATGTCATTAATGGTGAATACTGAAAGTGCTGTAGGTGCTGCTCAATTTGTTGTAAATAAACAAGGCTATTTTATTTGTTTGCTTTAAGTTTAGTTGTCTTTTCCATTCCATTAAATGTTTAAGGCCCGTTTTCTCATCTTGCCGTTAACCTTAAAGGGAAGATAAACTTAAGATTTTGTTCTCTTAACGGCATGTTTATGTTCCCTTTACAGTTAACGGCAATCTGAGAAAACGGGCCTCTAATTGTTAGCTGTCCTTTAACAATCGTATGTATTTATATACTAGTTGCTATATAGTAGTTGCTGTTTAATATGTGTTTACCTCTAAAAAGAACTCGAGAAACACTCAAAATAAAGTACTGAAAATGTGAAATTCATGCATCATGGCAATTTGTGTCCGCAGCTTAAAAGGCCTTTCCTTTTTTGCGCAATTAACTTAAAAGAACATTAACAATAAATTAGAAAATTTATGGCATTTCAGCAAATGTTGCTCAAAAGAAACTTAAAACAAGAAGCAAAGCCGCTGATAAGGCACAAAACAAAACACAGAAAACAAGACAAAGAAAAAGAAGAAGAGGCAGAAAATGAAAAAAAAAACTTGAGAAAAAATATGTAATAAGTATGAAAAAATGAAGGAAAACTGAGCCGAAGGCATATAAATAATTATAATAAAGTGATAATGATAAACATTTTACAACGCTTTGAGTTAAATGAAAAATGACAGGCATTGAGTCCACAACAACAATAACCACAAGAACAGCAATAACAACAACAACAACAACAACAACAACAACAACAACACTAACAACTTGGTGTCAAACAGGCCGCTCTTTATCGAGAAGTCTCCTCTGTTTGGCAGTTAGGTAAATGAGTTAACTTGAACCCAGTTGAGAGTTGAGTTTGCGTGTTTGTTTGGGCCGTTTATTTAAATTAAAGCCCAGTTCGAGCTCAAGTCTCAGTCCGAAAGTGACTTCCACTCCAACTTTCGAGCAGCCTCTTGAACTTTTCCAATCGACGCCCTCGGGCTAATGGGCTTGTAATTTGCCAAAACTTCAATTGGCCGGCGGTTAAATATGCATTAATTAAGTGCCAACCAAGATGATCTTTGTCCCTCCCCAAAAAGGAAAACTTTACTCAGCTGTGGCCACAGCGTTAATTATATAAACAATAACGAAATTAATAAAAAGAAAAAGAAAGACAATGAAACGAGAGACAAATATGTATTGCAGATGCATTCTGATGGCTATTTAAAAAACAATTACGAACCCATCCCAAATATGCCCACGCGACTGTCATAAAGTTGCATCAATCACATGACAGACAGCAGCAGCAACAACAACTGCAGCAGCAGCAGCAGCAGCAGCAGCAACAACCACAACTGTTAAGTCATTTTTGGGTCATTTGAAATGTTGAAGCAGTGAGTTGGCAATATGTTTGAAAATGGCATCCAACAAATCTGGCAAATACATTAGTTTTAATTGCTTGCCTGGGGATGATGTCACTGCAATAGTGGCAACAACAACAGCATCCACAGCCACATTCACAGATGCAGCCCCTGCCCCAAAGGAGCAGCAGTAACATCAGAATGGGGTAGGGGGTGGAAGGGGAGGGGTTTGTCAGATGTTTAGCCTTGTCAGGCGACACAATGGCAATAAACTGTCTTTGGTTGCATTTGTTGCCAATATTGTTGCTATTGCTGCTGCTGACTTACTTGGCATTGCTGTTGTCGTCGAATTGTCTGCAGCGCTAAATGGTTTGCCATTACAGTAAAACCTCGTTATGTATGAACACACAAACAGCCTTGGCGTGACAAAAGCAACTACCAAAATGACTGATAATTTTACAATTTGTACTTTAAGGTATTTTCGTAACTTCTAATGATGTATAAAAACAAAGTTGTGTGTTTTGGGGTCTGCTTTCGTCACTAGCGTTCATAGTGATACAATATGAATTTTTATCTAAACAAAGCTAATCCTATAATATTTGCAGAGCAAAGAAAATGGACAATTAACTTGCTGAAATTTGAAAGTAGTTCTTCCATAGCAAATATCGAGTACAAGTAAGTGTATCTCTACACATAGAAAAATACTATTTTCAACAAAAAAAAATTACTTTGTTTTAGCGGAAACAATTGAACTTTAGACATTTATCTTTAGACAAATGTATACACATTTCTATATATGTATGCTTGTTTTATTTCACATAATGTTTGTATAATTAACTTTTCCATTAAATTTTTTTGCACTTGCCTGCGATTACTACACATGTACTTATAACAATTTCAGTACTCGTATCTATTTATCTGTGGCTCTTTGTTAGTTGCGTGTTTTGTTTAACAATTAGCGCTGTCAATTGTCAGTTTCAGTAAAGATACTTTGTTGAGCCCGTCAAATACATCCAATAATGATAATATTCGATCTTTGAACAGCACGTGTGCCGATGGCAGTTGCAAACAAAACAGATGACACAAAAGCCATTGAGAAGGTTTTTGAAATTTCATTGAAAAACTGAATTGCATCAGCTTTAAAATGAATTGAAAATGCAAAAAAAAATTATGTACTGCGAAAAATATCTTTTGTACAGATTGAAAAGCGATTTTCACAACCAAATGCGCAAAAATAAAAACTGAAAATGCATTGCAACTGCAACTATGACTCATCTCACTAGTTGGCTGCGCCTACAGTCTGTGCCAAAAGTCTGCTGCCGTCGTGCTAATTTGGCAACTAACCGACCAACTGTCTGTCTTCAAAGTCTCTTTTGGTCTGCCAAACTTTCTGTGGCTTCGGCTTTTTTAATTTTTTATAATAAATCAAATTGTTTCGTAATATATTTTGTATATCATTGTCACAAATACCGTGTAAAAAAATACAAATTTTAAAGTTCAAAAGCTATACTACAATTAAAAGTAATTTGTGAGATGATGGTTTATTCTGTATGTATGTATGGTTTATTCTGTCGACTCTGTAAAATAATATAAAAAATTGTTCAGAAAAGATCAAGTGACGAGTTTAATGTTATTGTCGATACCCTGTAAAACTAAATTGCAAATACATAGATACAGTAAGCTGACTACTTATTAAGGAGGATCATATGACATTATCTTTTCAAGTATTGCCTTGCACTATATTAATCTGATATACCCTCTCATATGTAAGTGACTTCTCTTATTTAACACTCATTGAATGCCCGAGGACGCAATGAGCCGCAGTACGCGACAATTTTTGCAACCAGTTGCCAAGTTGACAGTTGCGCTTTTTATACGATTTTCATGGGGTGTCGGTGACAGTTTTGTTTCCTCCTCGCATCGGGTGGGTCTCTGGTACACTCGGTCATGGGGTCTTTGACACTTTTGCGCCCGAACATTTCACTCTTTTCGCATTGGGGTGTTCGTATGGTGTGATGTGGTAGAAAGAAGGGGCAATTAAATTACTCGAGACCCAAAAATACTCGCACTTGTATCATTCCCGGATGCATTGCATAAGTTGGGCATTAAATTGTCGGGATTGTTTGGCCCCGCAAATATTTGCTAGCTAAAATTAGCGACGCGTCAAAATACATAAAAAAGGCGGTTCGGACCATTTGAATACTTTCCGCTAGTTTCTTTTTCTTTTTTTTTTTTTCATATTGCTGTAAAAAGTGTAGCTGCCAAAATTTTGTAGACGCGCATAAATTAAGCATTTTAAATGATCTATGCGTGACTTGTTTTAAGTTTATTTTGAAACGGTCGAAAACCAAATATTTATTAAGATCTTTTTTCCACATATGTATATGTATATGTATATGTATTTGGCTTCGCATTTGTTACGAAAATATGCTTTTATTTTTCAATGACTTTTTTGTTGGAATATTTTCATCAATTTTATTGGTCAAATATTTGCTTAATAAATCACAGCCAAAAATATGCCGACAAGCCCCAAAAAATCATATCGAAAATAACAGAAGAGAAATTAATTCTCTCAGCAATTTAAAATATTGAATGATACAAAAAAAATTAAATTTGCGGCATTTTGAGCTGCATTTTATTTGAATTTTATTCGTTGTTGCGGCATGAAACCCCATGGCTGCCATGGCGCCTTCATAGCTTTAATTAATATTTATTTATAGTGGCAATATCTTTCCACTGTCAGTCTGTCAGTCTCTTAGCTGGCCTCTAGCTGCCTTTATTGTGACACTTGTAATCGATATTTTATACGTTCGATTATTTGTGCTACGCCCCCTTCGATGCAACACCAGTCTCATCAAACTTTCCACACTTTGCATACGTTGTCGGTGTAGCACAAGTTGATTTGATGGGCTGTTGAGTTGTCTTTGTTTTTGTTTTTGTTGTCTGGGGGCGACTTCTGTCTCTCCCTGTGGGGATTTATGTTATGCCGCCACTTGATATATTTTATGTGCCGTGATATCTTGCCACAAATGTATGCATTGTATTTAGAAATATATATTCGTAGTTGCAATAAAACATACATAACTGTCGACGCAAAGCACATTGTTCATGTGGTTTGGTGTGGGGATAAAAGGGAAGGAGAACTTTGAAAAGACTGGTATAACTCAGATTGCATTGACTTTGAGTGCAAATAAAAGTAATTCACTCGTTATTTGCATTATTTGCTTGTGATAAACCGCAGTATTAAATATAAAGCCTGATCGAGAAAGAACGGGACTGAAACTTAATTAATTATTCTTCTTATCCCAGTTTATGCCGGGTCACACTTTCCTATTTACTCTACCTCCTATTCCTGTCCTGACTCTTTTCCACTCTTTTACTGCCCCTCATCCTATGATGTCTCCTCCTTCCTGCTTGGCTGTCATTTGGCAAATTAATGGAATCAGCGCAGCTATTAGCCAACTGCTGCCAGCAGCAACTGAAATGATATTATCAGCCAGAGACCCCACCGAAATAACTGAGAAAAAAGTGGTTAAAGTCGTCGCGACTGTAGCGGCGGCAGGCATAACGGTAATTTATCTTTTAGCACGAATTATCGATCGATTTTGTGGCATTTCTCGCTCCTCCTGCAAGTCTCCAAGTTTTGCGATTCGTGCCTCAGCCAAAAGAATTTAAGTTCGCTTGCAATTTTTTTATTTTGTGGGCCCAAAGTTAATGGTTTATCTGTGTATGTTTGCCATTAGGTAACTGTCAGTTCTGCAAATGGCAACAACATAACGACAACAACAAATACTACTTCGGGCGGGGGGGTATTATGCGCGACTCAATAGACTGTTAACTTGGCTTATTGAGTTGTACAGCCTTTTCGTATTATAGTGTTGTTGTTGTTTTAGTTTTACTAGCGCCGTCCTTTTTATCGCCTGCCAAGTATCTACAAAGTCGCCAAGTCAAAGACGACGTCGCTGCCGGCTCAAGTAATTTCGTAGTGGCAGCTTTGTTACTAAATAAAGCAAAGGGAGCGCCAGCAATGGCCAGTCAACACAGGCAACATCGAAAACAACAACAACAACAACAACATTTTCGGCACGCGAAACTTACGCTTATTCAATTTTCAGTCAACGTGGATGCCGGCCAACATGGCGTATGAGCGCTTCCGCTTTGCTTCGTTTCCGCCGCGAAGGCAACAAATGAACGGGAGTTCGCTCCCTGTCTGGCTCTTTTTATACGCCCTACCTAAAATTTGATATGTACATGAACAAAGCGCGCCGCGGCAATCATTCATAGTGGCGTCGTCATTGTTGTGTGACCTGCCACAGCTCTCCACTCCTCAATCCCTATACCACACTCCCAACTCCCGATCTCAGCTCCAGCTACGAGCCGTTGTTGTCCTGGTTAAGGACTGCGCACACGAATCCTTTTTTGCATGCGATGGCAAACTTTTTGGCTGCCTGCCTGCCCTGCGCCTTTTTCCTCCTTGCTCATACACTGAGCCACATTTTCATAGGTAAAGCCCAGATGAGGGGAGGACAATGGGCAACTGAGAGAGACGCACCTGCCTCGGCTAATTAAGATGAATGCGTCGCGCATTTAGCAGCTTAAATGGAACGGAAGCTTGCCTGATGAGCAAGTTGAATTGAGGATATGAAACTTGTGCATTTGATAGTTTTCTTACAGTGTATCTTCCCTTTTTGGGACTGTCACAACGAAAATTGTTTGTTTCCCCTTAAGGCCATGTGGGTGGCAGCCAGGAAAGTCTGCTCCCCTCACATGCTGACAACACACAAAAAGTCTACATACATGTACACACATACATATATATAATAATATAAGCATAATATTTAATATTCAAATAAGCCAAAATGTGAAAAGCCCAATGGCGAAGTGGTAACTGCCAAAAGGGTTGAACGACAACAACAACAAATCGCTGTTATGTAAGCCGTGCTTACAGCATATAGAAAACTTTATGGGATTAAACTAAGTAACTATATTTTTTGGCATATCCTAAGATGTTTGCAACATTTTTAAATTTTTTGTTTTAATTTAAAGTGGTTAACATCCTTATAACGATTGATCAAATGAGTCCTTTATTTGAATACTCCTGCAAAGTGCTTTATAATTTTGTCACAAAATGTCTTACACATTAAAAGAGACGTGGCAGACGACGTAAACATTGTAATTATAAACGATGAACTGGAGGCACTCTTCAAATTTACAACAGCTTTAATAGCTGTTATTCGGCTATAGCCGATTTTAGTTCGATATATGTGCTTGTTTGTCCGTCCATCTGCTCCTTTTTTTAACACCTAGATCTCAAAAATATAATGGTTGACAGGTTCATCTGTATCTTGCCCAGATCAAGTTGCTATTATTATTTTGCCACGCCCCTTCCGCCACAGCAAATAGATAAACAAATATAAAAGTCGTATTCCAAGAGCATGTTTAAAGCTTGCACTTTAAATTTTGATACATATGATACACACTAAAGTCCCTGAACATTTCATATTGATCTGACAATAAACTGGGAAACTGTGTAACAAACACTACATAAGTATTTGGTCATTTTCATCATGAGATCAGGGTCTTCCACAGTCGAGCTTGCTCCTCTGAGGCTTTATGCATATTTAGGTTTTCATTCTCTTCATCCAATCATGAACACAGGGTTTTTCTCGCTTTCACAAGGAATATCAATGTGACCTCACAGAACTTACCCTAAGATGATATGCTATGATACTTATGTTGTTGTAGTTATTGCGTGCCAGATTTTTGCAGGCACGCAACAAAAGTGACTTTGTCGACGTTGCCATGTTGCGTGTTTGTAGTTAATGCGACTATAATTTAATATTTCGCCGCTGCTTTCGCAAACTGTTACAATTGCCAAAGAGGAGAAGCAGAGTGTAGAGTGAAGAGTGTGGATTGAAATGGTTCATCCCTTCGACCAGGGGTGGTCGCTTTATTTTGGGGGTTAGCTTGTGGCCGCAACTGAAATTGTGTTGCAATTGTCTCGTGCCTCATGCCGCTTGACTGATGAGTTTCAACACCGTACGCTGGCAGCGGCAATCAACAACCCTCTTCAAAAAAAATTAAGTCGTGTCGAAATCGATGCCAGTTGTAGGCGGCAGCAGCCGCTGTCGCTGTCGCAGTCGACGTCGACGTCAAAGTCGACCGCATGTCAATCATAATTAAAACTTTCAGTTGGAGGGTAGGAAGTTCGGGGGTTTTAGTTGAGCTTCTGTTTCTGTTTCTGGTTCTGGTTTTTGCCAACAGGGTTTCCCTTATCTTATCGTTCGCTTGATTGCCTTTCAAACGCAGTCAGCTGCTCATTTAGACAGTCAGTCTGACAGTCTCGTTCATTCATGCAACTCCCTAGCCATCCACTCATTCATTCATTTATATTGCCATCCATTCTGGCCTTTATCAGGCATCGTTTCCAAATAAGGAGCTGGCCCATTCAGCCGGCGCCATGGGCTCAAACTGTGGCTCATTATCAATTTCCAATGTTGCACAGAGCAAAATGTGCGTGCAATCGTGCTTGAGCCGTGCAGCAATCGCATCTGTCAGCGACAGAGAAGCCAACAAACTAGGCACTGTGCCATGTGCCTCATGTTCCATGCCCCATGCCCCATGTCCCTTGTCCCATGCCCCACACAAGCTTCAGCTGCTCTTCTTCTCTTTGTCAGTATCGTTGTCTCGTTGTCGTTGTCGTTGTCGTTGTCGTTGTCGTTGTCTGTGTCGTCAATGTGTCTGCAACAATTGTTGCTCTCCATTTGCTGTCAGCCAGTCTGCCTCTGCCTTTGCCTTTGTCTCTGTCTCTGTCTATCTATTGTCTGTCTTTTGCTTGCAATTGCAGTGATTCTGGTTTTTTGTTGGGGCATTGGGGCAGCGACATTCACAATCCTCTGCCACCGTACTTGCACTTATTTGCCGCCTTGCAAGCTGCGTGCCTGCCTGCCTGGCAAGTCAACAACTAGCTGACTCAATGCATTCCCAACTGTACTCACTTGAAGAACATGTCAAACTGTACATCAAATTGCATGTCAAATTGTTTGCTTACCTGAAATTGAAAGAAAATGAAAAGAGATAAATATTAATATTAAAAATAGATTATGTTTACTTAATTAACACTAACTATTTATAGACAATCTCTCACACTTTCAATCTGTTGTTCGTCAACATTTTCCTACATTTTTGTTCTTTCCTACAGAGTTGATTCATCAGACAACCATAAAATAGTTTGAAATGTTTAGCATTTTGTTTGAATTGAGATTTAATTATGTGGCAACAAGCGGATCAACAAAAGGGGGAAAACATTAAACTCTATCAGGCGGCTGTTCACAAAACTTTCATAGATTTTCCCTGATGCCTTGACTGACAGCTCCCGGTTCCTGTTCCCTCAGACTTTACCAAATGATTAAAATGGATTTGTTTAGACTAAAAGTTGTATGTGTGCTCTCTCTGGATATGTGTTTGTGTGTGCGTGTTTGTAACATTAAAAAAGAATTCCAAGTGCAACTGGTGTAGTGAATTTGTTTGTTTGCTTAAGTGTCAAAGTTCAACACGCCGGCGTTTATTTTGAGAAAGTTTATTGACTGGGAATGTTAAATGTTCTATTTAGCTAGACCACTAACTAAAACCAAGGATCGGACAACGAGCAGTGACAAATTCATCGTAAATTCATGCAAAAATGTAGAGAAATAAAAAATCTTGAGTCGAACTTCAAGGCGGAGTCAGAGTCAGAGTTCAAGCAGCCTGGCCAAGTGGATGTGGATGTGGATGTGGATGATGACTGAGTGTGGCTGCAACGTCAGGGTTCATGTGCAGATGGCACTTGCCTTGAATAAAATATGATGATGCCCCCAATGCAGCCCCTGTGGCAAGTGTGTTGATGATGCACCGTGTTGAAAGACAAATAACGCGTCGACTGTGGCAAGTGGTCGGGCTGCGTTGCCTGACATCAAGTCTGAGAGCTGTGCCCATCCCAAATAGTCGAGACGACCCCACTCACTCTTTCTCTCTCTCTCTATATCTCTGTCTCTTTCGAACGGAATTCAGTGACTCGATGGTACAGAAGAGAAAAGCAGAGAAGAGATGAGAAGTGTGTGCAGCAGGGTGAAAAGTACTCAAAAAATATAAATTTTACTCGAATTCGCTTGCGTTCGTGTAATAAATGCGTGGAGAGTCGGCAGAGTGCATGCGCTGATAGCCACTTATAGGAACCCTGTATGCGATGCCCACCAAAATTGTGGCAAGAGACTTTAACAGGCACTGTCAGCAAGTCACTCTGTTGACAAATGTGTGTGCTAATTTGTAAATCTATAAATCGCTATCAATCGACATTTCAGCTGAGGAAACATAGCTTGTAGTCACCGTTAAGAATTTTAAAATTTATATTGCAAGTACCGTCTTCAAGACACAATGACAAGCACATCGACTAGTGGACTTGAGTCGCAGTATATGCATTATATAATGGGGCACAGATTGTCTGTTAGGTCTGTGAGTTATCTGGGTGTATTCTGTATTCTGTGTTCTTTCTGCCTTTGCAAATTTGTTCAACGTTTCTGTTTTGGGACAGAACACATATTTTTTGCTTAAAGCAGACCAATTTGTATGCATTAACTGCAGAGAGAAAGAGAGAGAGAGACATTTGACTGCGACAAGATTTACGTAATTCCACCCACTGACAGATCACGCTTAGGCAGTTTCCAGTAGGCCCCCTCCTATTAAAAAGGCCTGGGCTGCCCACATAAATGCACGGCCCAGTCACAGCTTTAGCCCCAGACTCACCCTTGGCTAACTGACAGACTGACAGACAGACCGGCGAGGTCGTTATATGGCTGTACTGTTGACGCATTTTACTTGACATTTATCAAGCGCTTTTCTACCCCCTCAATGAGAAGGGGAGGTGGTAAGAGCTGTCTGTGCCCGCCCACAAAACTGTCACAGCGCCATCTCCACCATGAACAACATCCACTGAGCGGATGCTTCAATCGACTCACAGTCGCAGTTAGTCCGTTACATAGGTCAATGTCAAGAGCAGAGATTGTTCAGTTTTTCGACAATTATTAATCAGACTATACAGGAAAATTGTACTATTTGTTGTCGAGGAAGTTCATACTTGTGACAATCAAAAGATGTCAGACATTTCTCTTTTTCCCCTTCCTTTCCCTTTCCCTCTTCCTGTTGCCCACTTAAAACAATAACAATAAGTGTGTATTGCCAACAACATAATTACCAAAAGAGCCAAAAATCAACTGAAACTCAACTGAGGTCAAGCATGATAACTAACCGACAACAATTGTTAAATTTTGTTTTATTTGCCAGTATTCAACGCCATTTGCGTTCTTGCCACAAAAATGTTGTTGCGAATGTTATTGTATTTGGGCAACGATAAAAATCATGGAAAATAACTGTCGACAATAGTCAAAGGAATCGCAACGAATCTACATTTCCCTTCAGAAGTTAATAATAATAATAAAATATAAAACATATTTCAGATGCTTAAAAATATTGATTTTCGGAAAAAATTAAAGAAAGTAATTTGCTTTTAAGTTCTGTGCCACATTTGCAATGCAAATTTGTTATAGCCTCAATTAAATTGATTAAGCGAGAGAGCATAGTTTGTACAACATGTTGGAGGCAACAATTTGGGGCACAAACGCACAAACGACCCCAATGGTCTCGTTTACAAATTAAGCACTTCCAAATGGTCAGCAAATTAATTTTTATTGCCTACAGAGTTATGTAAAATATGGCCAACAGTTTCCGACCAGGGACGTTTTCGAGGAAGGGATACGCTTGGACTGTTTTTGCCTTATAGGGATTGTCAAGCTTGCGAAATGCAAAAACTTTTGCAAGTGGTCGGCTCCCCCAATAAACGTCGAGAAATCGACAAACTTTTGTTTTTTCGACTGCCAAAATATTCAGATAAGGAGGTGGCTGTGGGGCGGGATGGCAGACTTTGGAGGAGTGGGCCAGACTGAAGCGACATCTATTTAGTGCAGGGATTTACAAGATAGGCACCGGAAACGGAAGCGGCCAACACTTGCCGCACATTGCTGCTTGTGTGTACCACCCTCCCTATCTCTCTTCCTTCCTCTCCTTCTGATTTGATATTTTGTTGCCGACTTATGGTCGAGATAAGCAAAGTTCTACATTTGTTTTTGGTCATGTCATTGGCATGGCCTAATGCACATATAATTAAGCTTCAAATTTACGTGGCAACATATAAAGAACTTAAACAAATCAAAGTTTAATAGATGTGCATATCTTAAAATTATTTTAAAATATTTCTAATAGTTTTACAGTTGACTTCAGAAAGTCACTTTAATATCATATAGAATATTTTGTATTCAGGAAAGCTGTCTACTTGAAAGTGATTCGTACTCTGTGCTCTGCAAATCCGAACAGGTTCAAATAATTTGATATTCATTAGCAACTACTTTATGACAAGCTCACGATGGCAAAACCACACTGACAAGCTCCATAATACAAATGATTCAAATAATGACAGTTTGAACAATAATAATATTGATAATGATACCGATGATGTCTGTTGGTCAACGGTCAGGTTAATAGTCGATTGCAATTCACATTGACCTGCGATGGCCAGGCTGACAATTTCATTAGAGTACAGGACACTTCTCCTGCTCTACCTCTCCTCTTTCCCCACAGCTGCTCTCCACTTCCCCTCTGTTTGGCATGTCATTGTGCATGTGCGAGGCTTATCATTTATTTATACGCTTTGTTATTGTTGTATTCTGTTACATTTTTATGTGGGGAAGGAAGAGAGGAAATAAGAGGCGGATATCTGGCTGGAAGGAAAAGAGAATGAAGTGCCCCGCCCTGCCTTCCTTGTAGTAAAAGAGGAGGAGGGAGAATACTGTCGCCTGGTCTGGAAGCTGCTGCTTAAAGTGTCATTGTTACCATTGAGCATGCTCTTTGTTTAATAAATTATTTATCGAGCGTCAGCCGAGTCGTGTGTCTGACACACAGATGATGGCGCGTGGCATTGGCCTCTGATGGCTCAATAGGGAAGCTATAAAGTTGAGAGGGGGTAGAAGATTTTCACAATAAATATACGCATACGTAGCGCAGTCCATGCAAGCTAAAGTGCTTTTTGAGGATTATTGACTGAATGTATGATAAACCATAAACCTTTAGAATCTACTCCATTTGGAATCACGACAAATGCTTTCACCATCAAATTATCCACGATAGGAAATCGCCATTTAAAGCAGTTCCCAGAATTTCTGTGGTCAATTCATGTTTCAATTCGTTCTCATTGGATTTACTTCCAGTGTCTATACACATCCCCTCTACTCTTTCCTATTTTCACCTAGACTACTCAGAAACTTTATTTTCGTTCATCTCTCCAGCTTTTCACCTGAGTTGGCTTTTGCCCAATTGTGCAGCAAACAAAAATTGATTGCATTTTACACGGCTGCAACCGGAAGGCCTTAAAGTGTCGAGTGTGTAGAATGAAGTCTTCTCGACCCAGTTAAGTATTTCACATTCAAGTGCCTCCATATGGAGAGCACACTCTCCGTGAGTTCATAAACTATCCGAAAAAGTTACAGCACAAGCTTTGCATAATGCGCTTGCAATGTGAATTCTCCATACTGCTTTCATTCCCCTCCCAGTTGGGCTGTGCGTCCCCCATGTATAATAGATTTCAATGTGCTCAGACCAGTCAACATGCAACTTGGAGCGGAGCAGCATTGGGTACATGTTGACCTTAGACATACAATGCCTAGCTGAAGGCACAGGCAAAAGGTTCATTGGCCATTTACAACTGGCGGCTATTGTTGCGTCCTGGCCAGGTTAGGTCAGACGAGAGGTCGACCTGCTAGTTAAAATTTTATTCTATTTATTAATTTGAGCAGCGCCTAGGAGCAAAATTCCAGTGCTCTGTTTACACAACTTTCGGCTCATTTAAAATTTACAAGTTTAATTGAAAAACCCTAAATGAAATTTGGGGCAGATGATATATTGCTGCGGCAGCTCCAAATTACAGACGCCTGTCCTCTGACCGCATAACATTAAATCAACAAGTGCGATTGCACTGCAAGTTATCCTTACTATGACCTACGTCCTACGAGGCTGACCTCAGTCTCGTCCTTGGAAAATTCTCCTTGTGTCGACTTGTGTCACGTTGCAGTGCCAGTCGCAGTTTCTTAATTACCGGAACTTTGCTGTCCCGCCCTTATCCCCTTTTGTCCAGGTAACAAGCTACAATTAGTGTCTGCGACACACCCACAACAACAACATGAACTCCAGAACTGATAGCCGGTCAAGAAAGTACTTAGATGTGTATTTTCCAAGTGGCTTACAAGTTTCCTAAGCCATGCTCGTAGTTGGTGCCTTGTTTGTAGCATGAAGTGCTGTGTGGCATGATCTCGTTACCTTAAATGTTGCAACTGGTCAGTATTTACAACTTTATTTAAATGAAGTTCTTTGAAATTTCTGAATTGCCAACACGATTCCTGCGATAAACGTTTTAGCTGAAAATACTCTCATATTTTAAAATGTTATAATGTTATATCTATGGAAAAATATATGCTCTATTGAGTAAACAAATGTGAAAAGTAATTAAAAAATAGTTTTAATTTTAGGTTAATTTTCTTAGACTTACACCTAAAAATTGTCATGGATCGAAACTTAAGAAACTGTTATTTATAGGAAGTCCGATTTATCGATGGTACGGTTTTGCCAAGTTGTCTTATATCGATAACTTATTGAAGCTTGTGGCAGCTGTGCCTTGTATGACGTTGCACATGTGTGTCGCATTAATTTTATGGGTAAATTTCAATTATCTTCTCATGGCATTTAATTCCATTAATTAAAGCAACACGAGATGCTTATCGTTCATTACTTTCGCTGTGTGCCTTTCATGACATTATGCGCTTGCTGAAGTAGCTCCGGCAACGACAACGACAACGACAACGTCAGTGGCATCCACATCCACATCCACATCCGTGTCCTTATCAGTGACTCTTTCCTTCTTTTAACTTCTGCCGCATTTCCGGCGTTAATTGAATGCAATGGCGTCCACGTGCGAGCGATGGACGAAGAGAATTCCAGCAGGGCTTTTGGGTTAACAACGACTGTATGTGTGTTAGTGTGTGGACGGAGTGTGTGAGTCCACTGCCAATTAGCAGAGGCAGCCACTCCATTTGCTGGTCCGATTCACAGTCTGGCCGAGCACTTTGTCAATTATATTTTTGATTAATGGATGGTTTAAATTTGTATTTTCATTTTGATTGATATTTTGGCAGAGCAGCAATTGGAGCTAAATTCTCTTCTTCAAACATTCTGATTGAACATGCTCTACATATAACGTATGCGTCACGTTGTCACCCAGCAACTGATCCTAAGAATACGAGAATCTCTCAATGCAAACAAAAATGCAAAGTCAAAATCAAATGTTAAACTGAAAAAAAAGAGAACAAGCGCAAACAATAAAAAGCACAACAAAACGCATTATCAAAACAATAAACAATTGATAGCATTTTACTTACGCAAGCAACAAGAAGAACAACAATAGAGAAATACGCCGCAAGCATAAAAAATCAATAAAAAGTAGAAGATGGAAGAAACAAACGCCCCAAAACAAAACAAAACAAAATACGCAAACTGAAACAAAACGCTGCAAATAAATAAAAATTGCTTTATTTATTAAGCATTAAACAATAAATGGGATTATTTTTATCATCAGAGCAAAGTAATGTCGGCACAAAAACAAAAAGAGACAGGCAACGACGGAAAGAAAGAGATGGCTGAAGGCATAAGGAATAGTCCTCTTCCAACTTCAGGCTGTGCGACAATAACAATTGCAAACAGGGAAATGAAGGAAAAACACAAATAAATAAATGCAAATCATTTTCTATTTGCCCCTCAGCTTTTCCTCAGAGTGTTGGCAAGCATTATGGCGATTGCTATTGTGATATTGTAATAGCATTTGAAGTACTCAGTACTCAGTACTCAGTAAGCTGTGCGTGTTGTTTCAACAAGCAAATGTGTAAGATTTGGATCAGAGAATGAGTCCTGGACAGGCCTAAAGTGGCTCTTCCGTCCTGTCTCCATTTCTGGCTGTTTTCTTTTCGTTCTTCCATTTTATTTCAACAAATTTGTAACTGTCACTTTGCCCGAATTCGTTTTTTGTTTATAGGCATAGAAATCTCTGTATGTTTGTTCCGGCTCTTTGTGGGCAAGCCGGACCCGGGTTTGGCTTACGGGCGAACTTTTGTGCGTGCCGAGCCGGACGAGTGTTTTGATTGTGAAAAGTTGTGTGGCAAAGGTAGCACAAGTTTTGCAAGTGACAAATAGATTTAAATTCGAAAATGCTTTTTGTTCGCTACTGTATTTCTATAAAAATGTTCAATTGGAGTTCGGGCTGTAGTTGTAAGGCGGTGGGTAAAGGGAGTGGGGCTTGTCATGCAAAGCACTATTGACAGCGGTCGTAAATCTTTGTAAAAGTGCTGTAACCCTTGTCAAGGAGCGAGCACGAGTGTGAGAAGGGAAAACTGCGACCCGCAACGAGGCGGGCGTGAAAATGTCTGTGTGAATGTCTGTTCGGAGTTTGGAAAGGTTCGGAAAATCAGTTAAAAGCGATTTAAAGGGTTGTCAGGCACTTGTAAAATTGCCAATGAGGAGAAAAGTCGAGAAAATACGTGTAGTTCATTTATTATGGGTCGGGTTGGGGAAAACTAGAGTGCAGTCTGTAAATGGAAACTTGTCACTTTAAAACATTTTTATACATTACATATATAATGAAGTAAAGTTTACAAATAAAAAAATGTTTACTCAGTAATGATAGGTAACAAGTTTATAAAAGTAATACGATTTAGTTCAGTTCTCAAATATTAATAATTAAATCACAAGTAGACTGATCAAAAATGTGATAACTTTTTTTATAGTATTAATATTTGGCTAACCATCCCCTTGGCCTTGGCCATGATAGTGAATTTGCTACCATTAACGCATAAATTAAGTTTGAATAAATTTTAAAGAATTATTCGGCATAATAATGCGATCATCTCTCAGTTCCGAGTATTGGCATTAACAACAGGTGCTTTTTTTTTTTTTTGAATTTCGCAAACCTCCTCTCAACAAGTTATCTTTTCTATGTTTTCCAAAATTTCCAAAGAACCAAGGAAAATTCGGCTGAAACAATTAAACAGGGCACAAATGTTCACAGCTTACGAGAATACACATACATATGTATGGAGGGAGAGGGAGAAATAGAGAATTCTCTTGTTCACCCAAACACGCTATCATCATCATTGGAATTGCATTAACAAATTAGCATTCTAATGAGCGGCCATAGCCCATGGCACGGCATGACAATTATGGCGCCGCCTTTTGTCTATTTCCCACTGTAATGTGGCGCCTCCCCCTATCCCTTTATCATCTTGCCACTCGCACAATTCTCTGGAACAGACGTGTCGCGGCTTTGGCCTTTGCGTGTTGGCCAATTGAAATAAGACTCATTACGTTCCAATTTTGAGTAGGGTTTCAAATGCACCCAATTCTTGAAGCATGCATTTGTAGCTTACAGCTTGCAACTTAAAGTTTCTGTTGCAATTGCAGCTTAAGCTGCTGAAAATAGTTTAGTTTTAGAATTTATGAATGGAGACAGCGGCCACTAGGCCGCATCGAGGCTGATCCAGATATACTTGCAACTCTCCCTCTTTACCTCCCCCTCTGCCACCTATCTTTGTGCCTCTCATCGATGCTGAGCAACCGGTGCTCGGTTACTTGGTGTCAGCTTCAAAGCAACTGTTGTTGTTGGGGCTACAACGAAACCGAAAAACCGGTTACAACAACGCCTTGTGGCAACAAAAAACAAATAACAAAAAACGAAAAAAGTATACGAAAAAATTCTTGACTTTTCACATACACAAAACGAAGTTTATCTTTTGGTTCTTTTGGCTCTTAGTTTTGAATCTTGTTCTCGTTCTTGCGTTGTCGTTCTTTTTGTCCTGTTGTTGTTTATAAAATGTTTTTGAAATGCACACACAATCATCTACACACTCACACACTCGCCAGCTTACACACAAAATTAAATATTTTTTTCATTTTTTATTCTGTTTAATTCTTTATATGACTCTTTGGTTGGCTCTCTGTGGCATTTTCTTCCTGCTCGTTCCCGCTTTTACTGCACGCTTCGGTGAACCCCATCCATTGGACCCTCTCCCCGCCCCTTTCCTCCTCGTACTGTTGAGCTAGTAGTTTGTTGGTTTCTTTAGAGTTTTCGTCGGTGTTTTTAAACGCAAACGCAACTCAGTTCAATCCGGAGTTTCAAGTGGAAGTGGTTCAAACATGCATGTAAAAATGCAGCGTAAGTCCGACCCTTGATCAGAGAGGGACACATGCGAGTAGTAGACACGGGGATACGGGGAGGGATGTCTGAAAAGGGCAACCCAGTGCGGTTGATGACTTGCATTTGGCTCTCGCTTTCGGGCCCGCAGAGACTGACTGACTCTGACTCTGACTCTGACTCTGGCTGTGACTCTCGGTCTGACTTTGACTTTGGCACTGGTTAGACTGGCTGGCTGAGTAAACTGGGTCTGGATTAGGCCACCCTCTCTCTCTCTCTCTTTCTCTCGCCTGGCATCAACTCTTCCCCCATTTTATATTTTTGACTGTCGGTCGTTTTTCTCTGATGTGCATGTATATTTTATTTGCAAGTCACAAATAAGTGTGATTAGATTGGCCAAAGACCTTCAATTGTGAGCAACCAGAGTATTGTTATGAGTACTTGTTGACCAGGCTCATCTGCTTATTTCGGGCAGTAAATATGTACATATGTCATAGCCTGACGAATCGGATCACTTTATGATATAGCTGCCTAAGTAAGGTAGAAAATCAACTCTCGGATTTCTTAATGACTAGTACATCCTAGCCAAATATAGTTAAGATAGGAGTTTGATATCATATATGTGTCAGGAAAAATTGTCATCATAAAATTGAATTCAACGCTCTGCAAGGGCATTCATAATTTTCTTTTTTTTTTATTTCTTGAGTAAAATGTTTTCTTTTAAACATTAGAATGTCTTTAGAAAACTGAATTGATTTTCAAATTAAATATGTTTCCCAAATTAAGTCCAATCATTATTATTAAGAAATAATATATTTATTCGAATTCACTAAAAAATACATTGAGATTTGGATTTGTCTATAGACACTAGCATGCACAAATGTATATACGAGTTCAATTGACTTCAACCATATATAAGCAAAATCTTTTTGAAAAAGTTGGTTAGCCAAGATTTTTTATCACTGCCCTGGTGTACTCAGAACACTTGGCTTTTCCGCCGAGATCTTGGGTGCGCACATTATCCTCCTTAATGGTCTTCACAACTGCCATTTCTATTTTATCCGCATAGCTTCCCATATTGATGTATCGAAGCAACATGGCAGCGGAGAGTAGAAGAGCTGTGGGATTGGCCAAATCCTGGCCTGCAATATTCGGAGCTGTACCATGAACAGCCTCAAAAATGGCGCCATTAGTGCCGATGTTTCCCGAAGGAGTTAAGCCAAGGCCACCTATCAAACCTGCACACGTGTCCGACAATATATCACCATAGAGATTGGGCATGACGAGCACATCGAATTGAGTGGGATCGGCCACAATCTTGAGGCAGACTTCACCGATAGCCTGCTCCTCGTAAACAATGCCATTGGACTTTAGCTGATCCTTGTATTTCACAGCCACCTCGCGCACACAATTGATGAAGAGTCCATCCGACATCCTCATGCTGGAACGCTTATGGACAGCCGTGATCTTCTTGCGCTTCATTGCAAGCGCATACTGAAAACAATACTCGGCAACACGCAGGGAAGCGGGTCGAGTGATCAACTTGATACTCTGAACTACGCCATTGACCAACTGATGCTCAATGCCAGAATATTCCCCCTCGGTGTTCTCCCGTATGGTAATAATGTCCACAGTGCCATACACAGTCTCCACGCCAGCCAAAGATCGGCAAGGTCGCACATTTGCATACAGGTTGAAGAGTACGCGGAGAATGAGATTCAAAGAGCGAAATCCAGAGGCTATAGGAGTCATCAGTGGACCCTTGAGACCTAGTTTAGTTCGCTTCATGCTGTCAATGACAGCCTGAGGCACTGTTTGAACACCTTTGTCGTTTATCACTGGCGTGACATCAACTGGCTCGAATACCAAAGGAGCATTTACTGCCCTAAGGATCTCCAACACGGCTTGTGATATCTCTGGGCCAATGCCATCCCCTGGCATGAGTGTCACAGCAATTGGCTTCACATTACCGTGCACCGTACCTCCGGGTGCCTGCCCACCGCCTGTACCTGCACTGGCTCCTCCCCTTACCCCTCCTGCTCCACCACCTGAACGCAC
Organism: Drosophila neotestacea; assembly: GCA_035044365.1. NCBI lineage: Eukaryota > Metazoa > Arthropoda > Insecta > Diptera > Drosophilidae > Drosophila > Drosophila neotestacea. Next base: position 2,401,603 of record JAWNMD010000157.1, on the reverse strand, counting down.
AGCAGGCAGCTTGCCATCCTTTGTCGGCGGTGATTTTTCTGCTACGTTAACAACGTTATTTTCAAACACAATAGAGCTTTGAGGTGGCGAGATGCCCAGATGACAAGGCAGCTTGCGTGCTGGTTGCTGTCTTTCATTAGAAGAACTTCTACGATTGTGACTGATCTCATACGGGCTAGATCGATTTAACATGTTATTTCTTATTGTTATCATTAAACGGCTCTGGGATTTTTCTGAAAAGCAGCGAACAAACTGCAAAAGAATAGTTGACGGTTGCCGCAATAGGGTGTTAACAGGAGACAAATAGCGAGACATGTCTCAAGAATTTGGAAAGAGGGGTTTTTTTTTTGAAAACAAATACAAATTGAAGTTTTTTGGATGGTATGGAAAAATGTGTGTGTGTAATGAAACCTTATAGTAGCCTACTAGAGAATAAGGTAAACTAATTCTGTACCGATCTTTATCAACTTTCTGTTTACTCGTATTTCTCTTTATAAAATAATTCATTTTGTCGCAGCCAAAAGTGGAATGATAGGGAAGTCAACACTTGGTCAAGAGGCGGTCGGAGCCAGGGAAAGCAATTTGCATAGCTTTTAGCCAAACTTGGCTTGGTCTTTTCTATTTGCCGCGTGCAATTTTTTATGGCTAGTTTCGCTTTTGCTGACGCCTCAAAGTTTGGCGACTGGCACCGCTGGAAAAACATTCACAAGAGCAAACACGCGATGCGACGAATACGAAAACGAAAACGCAGACCGAGACCAGGACAACGTCGCCTGGTAACCCTTTCGTTTTGAAGTTGAAATTATTTTCTTATTTTATAGAAATTATAATGGGGACAAGAAGACGGTAACAGCAGGAGCTGCTACTGTGATTCGTTTTTTTTGGGTTAAGACTAAAGCTAATTAAATTACTTTTCTGACTGCAATTCCATTTGAAATGCCGCTTTGAAGGTCGCGTATTTGCTTTGCCCTTGCGCTTTAATTGAAAAACTTGCGCTCTTGTCGCGACTCGTGAAAAGGTTTAATATATGAAAAATTGCTTGCAAAATTAGCTGCAAATGTTAACCAAATTATGCAGAGCTCCTGGGCACACCTGCAAACACTGGCAAAGACAGGGACAGAAGCCACGCCTTAAATCTACCCCTGTCTGCCTTTGAGCAAAGTTTTTCATTTTTCAAGCTGTTGTCATTTGGCATAATCATATTTCAACGGATTAGCATAATTTAAACACACAAAATATTAATAATGAAAAGTGAATGGATGTTGAAGTTAAGTTCCACACGCAGACACACCTCCTTCCCAAACACATTTGACAAAATTATTAAAATTTTCCTACTGTTCTACAGAACTGAGCACAGAGTGCCACTGTGCCTATATTTGGGATACCCTACATAAACCGCTGCAAAAAAAAAATTTAAACCAAGTGGCTGTTGAAATTTGGAAATGATAATACAACATAAAATACTTAGTATTGTTCTTTATCCATATTGTCGATTAGTTTTATGGGCTCAGTACACAAAGTTCTTCCATTGATTTCTAAATTTTCAAAAAGGTATTCTTATCCTATAACTTTCTGTTTCACTGGACTTTTAGGGTATTTAAACTTGTCTTGATATTCATACATGGAAATATATTTACTTCTCTCGCGACTTTTTATGGATTGTTTTTGTTTTTGTCTTTTTTTTTTTTTGGTGTTTGGCGTGGGGTAGGTTTTGTTTTTTTTTTCTTTAGTAGGTGTTGGTATTGGCGTTAAGCGCCTCACAATTGTTATTAAATGATTGATGGTCTTTCGGATAGCTTGCTCCCCCACACACATACAAGACACACGCACACACACAAACAAAGCTGGAGAGCAAACACTGCCATTATTTACACATTATATTATGCGATATTATAATTTGGAGCCGAGGCCAAAGACTGTTTAAACGCCAAGCTGTCTAGCTGGGGCGTTAACTCACCACCGAGCACCTTCTATAAACAGATAGCCAGAGATAATTATTCGTTATTTGTTCGTTGCTCGAATTATTTGTTTGTTTTTTTATTTATTTTTTGGCGATAACGAACAAAAAAATAGCTGAGAATACGTGTATCAGTTGGCGTACGCACCTGCAACGATAGAACAAAAAGCAAACTAACTTAAATAACTGAGGAATTTAAAATGTATGCAGAGATAAAAGATTTGGGAAAGCCAACAGCTGCAGTTATAAGATAATTATCAAATCATCATATGTACTTATATCATATACATATATTCACCTTTTTATATCAGAAAAGATAAATGATAAGAATATTCATAAAGCATAGTAGCATTACATTACAATGTACTAAAAATACTTGTGTATTAATTTTTACTAAAGATACCTTTATTAATGTACAATATTCAATGCATAACTCTCGTTTAGCATTTTATTTACAAAAGCACTACAGTAATGGCTCTCATTTTTATTTAAAACACATTAAAAGCTCGCCTTTTAAAATTGTCTATATTGAAATTTCTCAATTCGCAAGATTAAAATTTGTATGTTTTTCACGGCGTTCACATACGATGAAGAGATTTTGTTTTTGTTTGCACTTACTTCATTTAATGTTTAGATTTCGCTTATGGTAGTCTGCGAAAAGGAAACCATAGTCAATAAACCGTATAAATGTACAACAAAAATAACAGTAGAAAGCACAGAATCTGTCAAACAACAAAGAATACCCAAAAACAAGTCTACACTTTAAAGGAAAAGCTTGTGGAATTCAGAGTGAGAAATTTAGAGAGAGAGAGAGGGTGAGAGGGAGAGAGAGAGAGAGACAAAGAGCGGAAGTAAATGGAAGTTAGGTTAGACGGGAAAATTGAATTTGTGTTTTATTCCTGTTGTATTCTCGCTTAAAAAAGAAATCATTCAAATATTTGTTATTGTTTGTCGTCCTGTGGTAACAAGACGCCACCAACGCGGTATTAGCATTGGCTTTCCGTGCCATTTATAAAGCAATACCACAATTTGCTCGGCTTTTCCCCTGTTTGCCGTGCCGCCTGCCACTTTGTCCCTCTTCCAAGATGGCTTTGAGTGCTTTTCATTCGCTTGGCTGATGTTTTGTGCTGACCAATTCAATGTTGGCCTTTTAGATTGTTGTTCTTGTTGTGTAGCTCGTCATAAGGTGATTTATGAGCCTTAGGTGCAAATAATTGATTTATGCGAGGCGAGGCGAGGCAAGGCAAAAATATTTTGCAACGTGAATGTGAACAGAACAAACGCCTCTCTGTCTGATAACGAAATGAAATTGAGCAAATAAAGAAAGAGCGAAATGTACAAAGCACTTACTAGTAGGTGCAGCAAAGTAATTAGATAAACAGTCTGCTGATAGCGAGTTCAACATAGTTGTCAGTATCTGAGATACCCCTTAGCACCTGAGGCAAAAGTATCTTAAGCAGTAAATTACGGTACGTATATTGAAATCTTATTGTGAAGATAACAGGGGCTAAGCACCTCTAATGCTTCGTTGCATTCATGATTCGAATGCGACCTATAATCTCTGTTGGCCATAACTAACACCAGTTGGAGCGGAAATGCCAGTAAATATGTATGAGAATATCTGAGTATATTTTGATTTCGATGTTATGCACACTTCAGTAGGCATTAACCTTTTCTTTTTCCGTGAACACAAGTATTTTTCATGCCATCCATGAATCAAAAAACAAAAAAGATCCAAACCAAACCGAAAGCCTGAAGAAAGAAAGAATCCGACGACGTTTGTATCTCATGCCCTTTCATACCTGGGTTCATTGGAAAACGACGATTACGCGGCACAAAAGGCATGTACAAACAATGAGCCAGTCAGCCCAGTCAGTCAGTCAGTCAGCCCAGTCAGTCAGTCAGACAGAAGGTAACACATACGAGAAAACTAAGAACTCTCAACTGGCAACTGAGTAAGTCGACAAGTTGATGCCGATGCCTCTGTTGCTGCTGCATCTTCTTAATGAGAACAGGAGATGGACGAGTGTGGCATTACACAGGCAAGAGATGACCAAAGGGATCAGTCAAAATGGAGTGGAAAATTGTATCACACGCAGGTTTAAACTCGGACTCGAGCTCGCACAACAAATGCAACTCAATCGCTGTCTGCAAGTTTTCACATTTGTTGGTTTGATAAATTTACTTGTTATTTTTAAATGTTTAAAAATAGCCACAAACACAGAGAGAGCGAAACTGAGAGACTGTGTTGCAGTTGCGAACAGGGCAGGTACAAGCGTGAGATACAAATGTATCTACTACCTGTCAGTGCCGTCGTCTAGGCTGTTGTTTTGCACATTTCACACATTTTATGTATCTGTATCTCTGTGTTCAACAGAGTATCTACAAATAAGACAAGTATAAAATATTTAATTACGTATGTCTATGGAGTTCTTCCCTTTCTGACTTGAACTTTATCTGTTCGATTGCCCGTCTAATCTAGTCTTATCAATGCAAAGCTTATATATCTATCTGACCCGAAAGATACAACAAGTTGACAACTTCCTTTGGACACACATGAAGACTTTAATTGCTAGAAAGAGCTTTAGCATGCTCACAATTACGCTTAAACTATGTGAAGACGACCTCTACAAGTGCTGAAAAGGCCAAAAACAGGTTCGGTAAGTGTCTTACCTTTGGCCCAGGTGAGTGAGACTTGAAGTCATGAATGAAAAGCATTTTGTGGCCAACGGAGAACATAAAAATGTCAGAGGTTCGTTCATAAAATTCTAAGAAATTTTGGCATATGAATTAAATGACCAAATGTCGAAATGAAGAAATGAATGAATGAATGAATGAGCCCGCGTTCACAGCGCACTCCAGTTCGGTTCTTTTAGAGAAACGTGCATATAATTGAATGAATTTAAAGTTAAATAGCATACGCTTTGTTTATGCACACAACCAAAAGCAATCTAATATCGGCAATCACCAATCACATCAATGACATCATCAGATTCGCCTCGAATCGAAACTGAAACAGAAACTAAGCAAAACGCAAAAGTTCCAAGCAGTTCCAAGTCGAATTGCCTTTATATCGAGGTCAAAAGTGTAAAACAAAAAACACAAAATTAAAGCAAACATTAGGAAAGTGGCAAGCAGCCATGTGGTATATAAGCTGTAGATTTCCTCATTCTTCTCCTCATCTCTTGTTTTTGTTGTTTTTTTAGCAGTCCCAGTTTGTCTGAGCAGTTTTTAAGTGCGTGTGAAATCGATGGACAAACGCACAGGCATCGTTAATTTTAATTGAAACTAATTAGCGTAAAAATAAAAAAAAGAATACAATAAAATAGAAAATGTAAGAACGACCTCATTGCTTATATAAAGCTAAACCAAGAGCGTGAGAGAAGCTGAAAGCAAAGTGTTTTCGAGATATAAGTATATAAACTTACAAGGAATTTCGTACATTTATTAGGATTATACAAAGTCATCGAACTGGACTCAATCAATCAAATAGGTATTCGCCTTTTGATTCATGAGCCTATTTACTATTTATGTAGTACATAGTATGTACAAAGCAAAACTTTTACATAAGTCGAGCTATTTTCAAACCATTAATCGACTAAACAAATGTTTGAACTTGTGTCTTAGTTATCACTTGTAATAACTTTACAGCATTCAACTAATTTAAATAACTAATCCTTGGTCTCAATCGATAACTCTGTCTCCAAAAAAAAAATGTTAAGAGTTGGGCAATTAAGTTCAATCAAAAAGCTAAAATTAATTAATAAATGATGCTTTAAGCACCAATATGTAGAATAACTATTAACGTAGACAATACATCTCGCCCCAGATAATATTCAATTTGTATTATATTATTAAGATAGTTCATTGTCAAAAACAAAAGGGCGAAACGAAAGTGAATGCAAATATAATAAAAATGTGTATCTAAAAACAAAACAAGTTTTGCGGTTCATTTGCTAAATGAAAAGCACAGTAAACAATCGTTAAGCAACTGGTGGTTTCGATAATGCTTTGTCTAACTTAACGATCTGTTCATAAATGATTTGAAATCATTTGCAAATTATTTTTTTTTTAACAGTGTCGTTATGATGGATTTGACTTGAGAATGCTATTTTATGTTGCACTTAAGTCTGAATTAGAATCGAAATCTTTGAATGTTCCCTAATCTCAAACGAAATTGAATAGGTAATTACCACTAAACAGCTGGAGGCGTAATAATAAATAATAAATAAAATAAATAAATAAATAAATAAATAAATAAATAAAATAAAATGACAAATAACTGAAACACAAATTAGAATTAATTAGACTAAGTACAGAACTTAATTTTTGTTTCTATCGTTGTATGTTATGTGAAGCCTGCTTATCTCGTGCGAGGCAAGCGCAAACTTTCTTAACCCATTTCATACTATATGAAACTGTTGAAAAGTTATCTGGCAACTCACGTTTTGGCTATTCTATTTGCACTTTTCTCTTATCTATACATAAAGCACACATTTGGCGAGAAGTAACGAGCATGTATCTTATAGTTTGCTTTAGTTTTTGTTGCTTGCAAGTTGCTTAAATATTTAGTAACATGCTCGACGTTTTACAAGATACAGATAGAGGAGAGGACAGGTAAAAAATACAGATACAGATATGATTAGATACGACTTCCTGTTTGTTTTTAAGCATTGCTATAAGCAGATTCTAAGTATGTAACGTGTTATTGTTAATGGGCTGTGTTTACAAGTAGGCCAAAAAGCTTTTGTTATGCTCAACATATTTTCTTACTGCTCGCCTATGTATCTTTTGTATCTGCTTTGCCTTGTATTTATTCTGTACCTACAGCTCAATTAGCAGTCGCATAGGGCACGCAATTAAAATGAAATTTAATTTTATGTGGTGCGCCCAAGTGCGTAGCAAGGTTTGCATACCAAATAAAAGACGATGAAGCCAAACAATCAACATTCAGATACAGATACATTCACATAGATACATACATAGTACTCGTAAATACCTGAAAAGCATTTATCGTATGCATGACATAGACATCAGATTAGCATCACAAACAGTACATAATCGTAAAAGTAACACAAAAATAGTTGGAAGACACATTCGGCGAAGCATAAATAAAACTCAGATGGAGGAGCACAAGTAGAAACTATGTAAACAGTTAATAAACGACAGAACCAGACCAAACTCAGACTCAGTCTCAGATAGAGACCGAAATGAAGTTCAGCATACACTTAAGCAGGCCATTAAGAGCAACGTCTGACAACAGGAAGAGATACAAATACATAGACACATTGATATATACCTATATACACAAAGTACTTATGCCAGAGGTGCGTGGTTTGGCGCTTGCAGAAACAAACACAGAAACAGATACAGATACATGACTGAAATTAAGATTCCCCAAAAGTCAAACGCTAATAGCAACTAGCAAAGTCAAAGTCTGTGAAGTCAGCTCCATTGAGTAAGCGCTCATGTGGATAAATCTTTTGGAAAAGTCAGTCGACAGTTACAGCTACAGCCGCAATACGATGCGATGCGATGCGGGCATGTATCTAACAGATACTTTTTTAGTTGTGTTTATTTGTTAACTACCTGCGTGTGAGAAAAATTGTTCAGCAGGCAGGTAAGAACTGCCGACAGCTCTCTGCAAACTTGCAACATCATGCCGCGCACACACACAAAAACTGCTCCAGCTATAGATACAGATACAGATACAGATACAGATACAGATGGGTAGACAAGTATAATACTTGGATATCTTCGTACCCATGGAGCTGCTGTCCTGTAATTGTGCGTAAACGTGTAAATACCAAGCCAAGGTCGGTTAATCAATAATAATTATTTTTCACTCAATTACGCGCCACACCATGCAGCGTCGTGTATTTCATAAGTTTATTTCTTGCTCGCATTCTTGAGACACATGTACGTACATAGATATAGATATAGATACAGATACAGACACATTGTGGTGATATATGTACTATGTATATAACAAATACTTTTTGTTTTCTATTTCTTTTTGGCTATTTGCTTTTTGTTGTCCATTTTGTTGTGCATTCGATGTTATCTTTTTGTTTGGCTTAACGCCGAGCCACATTCATGTGTGAAATATGCATAAACAAAATAAAAATATGGCAAGCAATTTCGAGTATCTTATAGATGTAAATATACAAAATATGTATCTACATACGTTTGGGCTTGTATTATTTGTGCTGTCCATAGCCTTCACATAGTTAGATGCGTGCCACTTGATATGCCCGAAACCAGAATAATAAATGATGATGCCGACATCAAGATACAGTCTACAGATAGCAAATATAATGAACCTGCAGCGTGGGCTGTCTGCCTCTTGGGCCTCTTGGGAAAAACTTTCCGGGCCTTACAAACTTTCCGAGCCATTGCTCAATATGCTTCTAATTGCGGACGCGCCGCTTGCCGCTTGCCACTTGCTCATAGTTTGGGTTTACAACGGATGCCTGTCCGAGTGACAGACTTTCCATTCACTTGACAGTCGAAGTCAGCTCAATGAATTTGCATAGTTATTTATACATCCGAGGTTGAAGAGAGGGAAGAGGAAAATCAGGAGATAAGCCTTAAATATCAAAACTTTGACTGCAAGAGATTTACGGGATTTCAGCTGTTTTCTTCAATAAGAGTGCATTAGAATTGTGTACGAATTGGATCGTATTCATATAAATAGAAATTGTAAATTGATTATCAAAAGTATATATTTTTGCTTGTGAAAAAAAATGATAAGCTCAGATACATGTTTATGTATACCTAAATATGTATAAAATATGTGCAGCATTTTCTTAGGTAAGCCAGCTACTTTGGTTGTATATTACGCATTCCAACCAAGTCAATAATTCTAAACTGTTCATATATCACAGAGTTTAAAAAATCTAGTTATTCGATTTAAATAAACTTTGTTTACATTTTTTAAACTTTTATTATAACTTTAATTTATACTTTAACATTATATGTAATGTTGGCACAAATATTAAGTAACAAGTATAGTTAATACGTAAAGCTTGTTCACTTCTGCCAAGCATTGTGATGTTTGTGGTTAAGAATCATAAATAGCTCATTAGCTCTCATAGTCTCTGAGATCTAGGTGACTCAAAAACAGACGTTCAGAAGGACATACAGACGGACATGGCTAATAGCTTGTACATACGTACATATATATGATATTGTCTAAAGTTATGTTCCTCAAACAGAAAGCATTAAGAAACATTTTAATTAATAAGTCCTCAAATGGTATTATTATCTTGGCCAACATAGTAACTGACACCTACCTTTTTCATTGTAAACTCCACTTGACCTGACGCTGATCGATTCAAAGTAACCCTTGACTGCATCGCACTGTTGTTGCGCTGTATCCTTAGCGCGTGAGTCACGCTGCAGACGTCGTCGGTGGTGCGTTGCCGCACTATGTTGATGCTGATGTTGATGCTGATGCTGATGCTGTGTCTGTTGCTGTTGCTGCAGTAGTTGATGTTGCTGTTGCTGCTGTTGGTGGTGGTAAACATTGAGATTGTTGTCGCTTGCAGCCGCTACGTCGCCATCACCATCACCTAAGTGTTTGGCCGTTGCAAGGCCAACGCTGCAGAGGAGTGCAACGAGCAGCAGCATTGTCAGTCGCTGCTGTTGATGTTGCAAGATGCTGCCGGTCATGATGTGTGAAATTCTATTCTCCAATTTATGTAGAAATTGCCAAACCGGACTTTAAATCTGACTGTGGCACGTTCTCTTTTCTTTCCAGATACTAGATATGGTAGCCGTGTGTCTTAGTGTGCGTGCGTGCGTGTGTATGTGTGTGAGTATTCTTAAGGCCACTACATTGATTTTAGGCAGCCTCGCTGCATATTGCACCAGACAGCTGTTCGACACCGATGCACTAACAAACACAACAATATATGCAGCTGCAGAGCGAACGCGAGAGCGGGACCGAAAGAGAGAGTGAGAGCGGCACACACACAAACGTTTTGCACTTGCCGGTTAGGCTGTTTCACACACATAAACGAAATACGCAGAGAGTTTTGCCTGCGTTGTCGTTTTGGCTCTTGTTGTTGTATCTCAAAGTGTGCAAAAAAAACGCGTATCTAGCCTTGCCACTGTTGTTGTTGTTGTTGGTGTTATTATTATTATAAACTCTTTGTTTAAACCAAAATATACAGTAGATACGTCACACTTTTAAATTGAAATTGCTTTCTCTTATATTTTTATGTTGTTAAGAGATTTGTTAAGATTCCGCGATACTTCATGACATAATCGCAATAATTCAATCTAAATGCATATATAAATATGCATGTGGGTACGGTTGTATGTATGTATTTATGTCTGTTATCATCAGCAACAGTTTAAAGTCTGATAATTTGAATCCTCAATTATACATTTAATATGCGCATCGATTGCTTGTTATTATGTGTTTTGGATTGATTTTCATTAGGATTGGTTTCTTAACAAGACTTGACTTTCATTTATTTTTACCTGTCGATTTTCAATAAAATTGAACATTGCTTTTTTGCGATTTACCCAATTCAAATGCACTCGCGACGACGGCTATTGGCCAAGTTGCTTTATTTATAAAACGGAAAAGACGAGACGAAATAAGACGTGTCTTCAATTCGATTTCGATTTCGTTGCTCCTCTGTGGGATTCAAAACCGTTGCCACGCTGCGATACGTTTGCACACGCCGACAATTCGTTCACAACTAACTGTATCTTTGAAGCAAGACACAATTCAAGCTCACCAATTTGGGCGCTCTCTCACACACACACACTTCCTCTCTGTCCATGCCTCTCTTTATATTTGTCATGCGAGAGAATAATCTCTGAGAGTGGCCATGTCTGAACATCAGACTTTGAAGATACTTGCCGAGATCAGGATGTCAATAAAAAAAATATTGTTTCAATCAGTAATTACTTTTACAATACTAATATTTGTTGATTAAAATCAGCGGGGCATATGTCTTGATAGAATTGCTGTCGTTATTGCTTTTTGAATTGCAGAAGCGAAGAACATTTTATAACGTACATGGTTTGAATAAGAGCGCTAAAGCTGCTAAATAGCTGTTATACTCAAAATGGCACTGTTATACTCTCTCGCAGTTGAGAGCGGCGCTCTTCTGACTGCACACAAACAAATGACACAGCTAACAGACCGTGGTGCAAAACAGACTGAGTACTAAACGAAATGAGAAATGCTAAAATGGACAAACAATATAGACACATTATTTAAATGACAATAATATGACACAAATATTATTTAAAAAAAATTAAATACTTAAAGGTAATATGAGTATATTAAATTATTAATATTTTTAATCATTTGAGTAAGATATAGAAACGCAAAAAACTTTGCTAAAAGTTTGTCAGTTTACGGCTATAAGCACCCTTAATTTACATATAAATTGAACTTTAATTTGCTACCTAGCGAGTTCATAAACCAAACAATGCTCATCTCTCATTCATTGGGATGATTTTCGCTTTCATCGGTGCCGCACAGAATTTGCATGCACGCAAATAAAGAGGTCTTAATTGACAGATGATTGAATTCTAATTTTCTTATTTATAGATTTAACGATCCGTTTAACGAACTGTTTTAATGTGTGTCGCTATCTGATTGCGAATGCTCTTATGTTTTAAGAGCAGACCTTTTGTCATTTTACAGACTTATCGCCTATCTATGTTAGTTTTAAGGCGTAATCCAGATTATCTGATCAATCAAGATACATTGAACACAGTTTAGGGAACTCTTCTTTTAAAGGGAACCAACCTCAGTTTGCCTCACAGCACACAATCATATACGATATTTAAAAGGTTGCTGTTGACTGCAAAACAAACAATGCACAACTTTTGGCAAGACTTTCACTCATAACCCCAGGCAGTGGCCATTTCTGACTCATTTGGTAAAGACACAATCCCTGGGTATTGGCCAGTTACTTAGCACTTTGCATTTGCCTATTTGTTTAAACCGAAAAAAAACCTAACACCCAAGACTGAAAACAGATATTGAAAACTTCACGGTGGTCAGTTACGGACGTCCAGCTGAGCAGCAGAGCAGTAACGCCCTCATTGGCCTTGTTAGGGTACTCAGGGCAGGTCTAAATCCCGGTTCAATTCAGTCAAATGATGTGTTCATCATGGGGCTTGCTGGATGTTGCACGAAATGGACATGAGCTCTATTCAAATTAGCGTGCGATAAACAACATCCACAAATAAACAGTGAAAAGCGTAGGAAAAAAAAAACAAGTTATAAGTATTCCTCGAATGAGTCATGTGAAGCGGAAACAGAAACAGAATCGGTTCACGAATCAAACGATAAACAGCAAAAACAACAACGAAAAAAAGAGGAGAGAAACAACAAGATTGAAAAGGTGAAGTCGAAAATTAAACACCACCACATCGTTTAGATAAAGTTATAAATTATATTGTACGAACGATCAGCGTACAACAATTTTGATGAGAGAGAAGTCCACAGCCCACGATGTGGAACCCTTTGGAAGTGGCGCAGGCATAGGCTGAAGAAAAGGCAGTGAGAGAGACAAAGAGAGAGGGACGGCCACAGGTCCAGAGTGCACAACCCACACACAAAAGCCACACACTGGAACAACAGGTAAACGTAAACGCCATCCAATTCCCTTTAAGATCTCTGTCTGCGTGTGAGTTTGTGAGAGAGTGTGTGTATGTGAGTGTATGTGTGTGTGTGTGAGGAGATGAAATTAAACGAATTTAGGAAAACGGCATGTATAAATTATGTTGCCTGGCGAAAAGTTTTTGATCTCTCTCGGCAATATAAGAGTTGGCTCAACATTTTTGTTGTTGTTGTTTTTTGTTCTTCATGTTTTGTTCGGAATGCTTTTTGTTTTGGGGCAACTCAAATTTCGTTTAAACGCTTGATTTAGTGCAGCAAATATGGCCAATGTTGGGCGCATTCCACAAGCGACAACATTTTACACTTGAAATGCTGAGCGATTAAGCAAGAGAGTGAAAGAGACGGAGAGAAAGAGAGAGATGGAGAGACTGAGAGCGGAACCGAGTGCCTCTTTATCCTGGTCTAAGACCGAACTGAGCCTGGTCCCGAACCCCAAACACGTTGGTGGCATTTTCTGTGTGTGCCATCGTCGTTGTCTTCTTCTACTTCTTCTTATTCTTCTTCTTCTTCGACTGGTCCAACAGGTTCCACTCTGACTGGCACGGCTATGGAGGAGATTCTTCTGGCCCTGGCTTGACTTTGGCTATGGCTATTGCAATGGCTGAAACTGAGGCAGAGTCTTTGGCAGTGGCTCTCGCTCTGTCTCTGACGACTCTGTTTCTGTCTCTAGCTGTGGCATGCAGCATTTCTCGTTTCTCTCGACGCGTTCGTTTTGCACATTTTTGAATTTTATTTTAATTTCTTTTTATTATAAGTATTTTAGTTGCCGACTCTTCAGGCTGCTGGTTTCCCTCTCCGCTTGTTCCTCACTGTAGTCGAGGTTCTGTACCCTAAACCAGAACATGGCTTTGTGCAACTTTTTGGTTTTGTTGATTTTTCATTCACCAAAAACTGGTTCGCCTTTTCAGTTCTTAACTTGGAGCTGAGCTGTGGCTGGGACTGAGACTGAGGCTGAGACTGTGGACATTGTTTGGTCTCAAGGAAGTTCTTGTTTGCCCGGTGTGTGCCCAGGAATGTGTGAAGTCATCGGGCTAGTACATATACTACATATGTACATATGTATGCACATGTACATACATACATACTCACATCACCTCGTATTTGAATGCCAACGCTCGACTCTTACATTTTTAAAGGCCTGGGCGGCACTTGCAGTTGACGGAGTTGACTTGGGCCTGGTTATGGGTCTGGGCCTCGAATTCTTTCGAGCTGTACACATATTGGTTGGTTTGGTTGTGAGAGAACGTCTCGGTTTTCCAGCGAACAACTGAAAAGCAGTCAAACGCAACAGACATCGATAGCACTTCATCATTGTAACAATCAATGTTAGCTGACTTTGGCTACACAGCAAGAAAATAAGAACCAATGTGAACGAAACACAAGCTGGAAGTCAAGCCAATTGTGTGCCGTGTAATTGTAATTCTATTTCATTGCAGGATATTGGATCTTTGCGCTTGAATTGGCACATTGTACAGTACCTGTCGCCAGTCAACCTCCACCTGCCACCCACTGCATGGCCAAGGGCATATCAAAAGTGGTCCATCGTCTCGCTGATGTGTCGTTCTTTTTGTGTCTGACAGCTACTTGTCAATGGCCGTGTTGAGTGTGCGCCGCACAAGCCAGGCAGAGGTCCCTCCCCCTCATCACCCTTCTGCATAGACAGAGACCTTTCCCCTCCCTACTGCAGGTGTCTCTGATTGGCAAATGGGATTGGGGCCATGACAACGTGTCATTGACAGATTTCAACAAAATTGAGAATGAATGAAATCGATTTTGGTCCTGCTTTTCAAAACAGAATATCCTTAAAAACACTTTTGAAAAATACGAATTCTTGAAAAATTCTAGATAATTTCATTAAACCTTGGATCAGTTCATAGTTCGTGAACCACTTCTAGTTGTTGAGTTGATCAGCAGTTGATCAGCTCAATGACTAAGCTTGATTTCGCTATACAGGCCACTTGGCAACAGACGAGCTTGCCACGCTACGAGGCAAGTAACAGCAGAAGCAATGTCAGCCCTTGGGCCAAGGTAAAAATTAAGCGTCCAACCGCGAGTTTACACATCATCATCATTATTGTTGCCGTTGTCGTGCTGCACATCCTGCAGTCGAATCTGCAACGTGTGCGAATGTGTTGCACAATAAATAAAAATATTTATACATGAAACCCTAAATAAAGCATGAGCGACAAAGATGCGAACGAAGTCGAAGTCGTCACCCCCTCTCCACTTCTTTCATTTTTTTTGCCCCAGTTGCCAGGATGCCACGTCTGCCAGGTTGCCATGTTGCCAGTTGCCAGTTGCCGGTTGTCGTGGCCGCCGGCTCCGACTCCCAGGCCAAGTGGCAAAAATAATGTCGTGGCATCTGCATCTGTGCATTCAGCAGCTTTTGCGTTCATGAATCTTCGAATTGTCATAGCCCTTACCACAGCGTTGCAGCAACAATTGGCCTAAATACCCTTTCTATGGGGCAAACAAGTTTATCATGTTTACATTAACCTTACTATTTATTTGTATTTTACAATATATTCGGTTTCAATGCAGTTAAATAAATTATAAATATTTAAATGAATTTTGACATTTTTTTCAGTTTAGGCTATTACAAGCAAAATAAAGTTTAGTTTTATTAGCGTGTAACAAATATATCGCGTTAACAAAATTAAACAATTTGACAAATAACAACTCTTTCTCTCTTTCTCCCCCATTATAAAGGTATAATTATGAAGTTGTTGCACTCTTATATTTAAATTTGTTTTTATTTTTCTCAATCAGTTTCTTAATTATTAAGTTTTTGTTATTATGCAAACCCTCCTTTAAACTCCACCATTCATTCCTTCTTGAGGAAAGCTCTTTATTTATAAATATACTTATTTTTTATTTAATGCTTATTATTCAGTCTACTTTTTATATTATTCCTTTAATTCATAATCTTAATCATTTTCTTTTCATTTTCTCAACCTCAAATCTGAATGTAATAGCTTCAAAAATATAAAATATACTTTTATTTCGAAGTCCTTAATTTTCTTCGCTTTATTAGGGCATTCAATCTTCTTTATATCCTCTTACGTTTTCAGTTTCTGTCGTTTTTTGTTCGATTTGTTCGTTTTTCTTTCATTTTTTTAAGGTTTTTTTTTTGACATACCTTTTGTATTGACTGAGGCTCTGCTGTGTGCCTCGTCATCATTGTCAGGCGTTGCAGCCGCAGCATCAAGAATCAAGATCAAAGCAAAGCCCACTAACTATATCAGCCCAGCCAAAAGGAGATGCTGTGGCAGCGACTGTGGCAAGACTCGGAAGCTGCCTGTGCCGTGACTGCCTCTGTTGTGGTAACTTCTGCTTTGCTTCTTCTTCTTCTTCTTCTTCTTCATCATCATCATTCTTCATCCCGTTGTTGTTGCATAGTCAAAGTAAAATACGAAATAAATCAGTAAATTGGATTGCTTTTTGCTGCGCTCGTTCGCTGATTTTGTAATGGCAACTTCAGTTGGACTTGGCAGTTGCCAGTTGGCTTCGTTGTTGCATGCTGGAATTTCTATGCTTATCATTTTCTCGATCTCACCTGTTCAATTCATTATTTTCTATAAATAAACGACAAGCAGCAATTTACATGGGCCTTCGGTTGCTCCTTCTTTTTCCCTTTTCTTTTTTTTGTATGTCCTCGCCTGTAATTAAGTCAGTCGCATAACTCGAAGCGAGTTGCGAGTTGCGCTTTGAATTCGCATTCATTTTAATAACTAAAATCGGGCATGCCCCCGCTCTTGCTGCCGCTACCGCTGCCGCTGCCGCTGCCACATGCCCCCGATGCCCTATGGGCCACAAAAGGTCAGTGAAGAAGCCGCGATGAAATTCAATATGTGTCCTTTGATTTGGCCCAAGTCTTTGGCTTCTATTTTTGTTGTTGTTGATGTTTTTCTTGCTGTGACTGCTGCGGTGGCCAATTTCGCGAATTCGTGCAACGCTTAGTTATGCCTGCGCTCATGCGGCAAGGACCCCAGCAGAAAAAGAAGAAGATCTATGTATCTTCGAATCTGTATCTGTATCTGTATTATCTCTACGCTCCTTCGTCGTCGTCATCGTCGGCGGCTTCTTTGCCTCGGTCTGGAATTTGGTACACAGCTTCGATTTTCGATTTTTCTTTTGCTTTAATTTTATGCTGTTCGTACCTAAAAGTTTCACCACTTTGCTTCTTTTGTGGTATCCTGCGAGTTTTGGGGGCACGCTGACATACCACAGAAATGTAGGCCTATGATAACATTGTCTTTGTGAGTTTTGCCATAGCGCGTGAAAGTTGTCGTGCCACAAGATGTAAAATGTGGAACTCTGTTCTTTCACTTTTCACAAAGGAAAAAGTCTCTCACTTACTCTTTATTTTCTCGAACGTTCTTAATCTCTTAGCATCTCGATCCATTGTTTTATTGATTCAAAAAATTCTTATCAACGCGATCCCATCGGTTATGTACGAAATTTAAATTTCTTCAGCTTAGAATTTTAAATCATAAAGCGTTTAAAGAGGAAATTGTTTTCTACATATGTTGACAATCGAAAAAAAATTTCGAACGTTTCCTTCTGTCGAAGCTGTCAAAAGTCGCCATAAAGTTGAAGCTAGAATAAGTTTTGAAACAAAAACTTTTGTGATCCCTTCAAAAAGACGGTCATAAATTCTATGAAATTACTTCACAAAAAATAGAAGTACAGCGGAAACAAGTTTAATAGTTGCCACCAACACTCGACAACACAGGCTGGCAGCATCGAACGATGGGGCAACCTAAAGGGGAAAGCCCACTCTGCATTCTCCTTGAGTTTAACAACATTTTCAGTTTAGATGACAGCTGCATCCGAAGCCGAAGCTGAAACCACAAGAAACTGACTTGGAGTTGAGCTAAGTAAAGTTTCAGTTTTGTCATAAAATTGGCCGAAAGCTGCAAACTTGTTAGGCCAACTGACTGATGTCTGTAGTTAACTGATTACGCATACGCCGCGTGGCACATGAGAAGTCAAAGAATGTGCATAAAATCAAATGTGAAAAGGGAACTCTGTAATGCACATTTATGGCGTGGGAAACAACACGAAAAAATCGAAATGTTCTTGTTGTCGATGTTGAATGAAAGAAGTAGAAATTAAAGCAAAGTCAAAAAAGAAAACCAGAGAAAAAAAATGCAGTAAGCTACAGGTGGAGCAAGCTCGACAGTAGGAGACCCAGTACTTTTTGAGTGCAAAGCGTTCACTAAAGATAGTTCTTCAATGTTGCGTACCATCAATAGATGGCGCCACTTGACAAACATAGAGGCCGCTTGCGTCTCTTCTTCTTCCTTTTGCCTGTAACATTGTTAGTTAAATAACTTCCGCGTTTACCAACCGATTGGAATGAAATTTTTAGGACAGGTTTGGACTATAGCGAGTATTATATATACCAAAATCAAGGCGCTAGTCTTAAAGGTTCTCTTGTAATTCGTCTTTAAAATTTTGTTTTTCAATTTCTAGGGGCGGAGGGGGCGTGGCAAATATCTAAAACAAACTTGATCAATGCAAGATATAGATAAACCTTCATGCCAAATTTGGTGTCTGTAGCTCTTATAGTCTCTGAGATCTAGGAACTCAAAAATCGGACAGACGGACAGACGGACAGACAGACAGACGGACATGGCTATATCGACTCGGCTGTTGATGCTGATCAAGAATATATACACTTTATGGGGTCTGCCACGCCTCCTTCTGCCTGTTACGCACTTTTTTTTGCACAAACGTAATAGACCCATTTGTACTTTTTTAAAGTACTGGGTCTAAAAAAACAAAAGACAAGAAACGAAACGGACGCTGGCTGCTTAGTCTGGAGTTGAAGCTTAGAGCTTGTATCTGGGCATGAATCATCGCGCCTGCATTTGCTTCGCTGTTGGTATTGGTTTCGCTTTCAAGCCAGTCGAGGAGCAGGGAAGCTGCCAGGCACTCGGGTTGGAACTCTGGCTGACAAACTGGTTCTGTTCACAGGAATGCAGATAAATTCTTCTTGTTCCCGAGCCCTGTCTTCGCCTTTGTCGTCGACTCGCGATTTAGCTTCAAGTGCACCCGCTTTAAGGCCTGCATATTTAAGAGCTGCATTGCCATTGGCATAATCCTCCAGCGTTCTTTACTAATTTAGTGAAAACTACACACACACACACACACACACACTCACATCTGAGACTCACACACATACACGTAGTTACGTGTGTTTGCAGGACCACAGATTTTAATTAACCGAAACAATGGCAGGGCGGCACTGCTTACATCAAAGGCAACACAACATAATCATTGCAGCAACTTCCCAGCGGCAAATAAACCGCAAACCTCGCCGACTAAATGACCACGAAATTGCCAACAGCAGAGGGCAGATCGCAGAGGGCAAAGCACGATGGGTCAGGTTAGATTGAGTGGAAAACCAACTTAAATTAATCCATATATATTTGTGTATATATGTGAATTCATGATCCACCTTTCAATTAGATTTCACACGGGTTTGGTTTCAAAACAAAGAAAGCAATTGTTTAAACTTTTATTACGTATACGTAATGTGAAACGCTTTTCAAAATCGATAGTTGACACAGTTGCAAACGATTTTATACATATACATACATGTCAAGGTCGTCGCACAACTGGCCACCAATTGTCAGACAGAGAACAACAAGCCTTGATTGTAGCACAGGCGCCAGTTGCCAGTTTGGAAGTTGTTAGTGGCAAATGCGTCATTGAAGACTCCCCGAAAATGCAACAGCAGTTTTGTTGTCGACCTTGTTGGCGACAAATGCAATAATTTATTGATGCAACGACATAAGCTTACATGATTCTAGTTGCAAATTGCATTTAAGTTTAAATAGAATATAATAAATATACGGCTTAGCTACACTCTACAAGCAAACTTAACTTACCATTTTAACTCTTAGAAAGCACAGGCTATAAAAATAAACAACTTCAATATTTAGATTGCTTAGTTATTTTAAAAATAAATTATGTTCAACGACTAAGATTTCATATGTGATATCAAGCAAATAAGTAATTAATATGGTGCCTTTTTAAAATATAAACCAATTAAGGTCTTTAATTGACTTATCTTACCATACGTTGTGCTTGATATAGTTAAACTATCCAACTTTTACTCTACCTGCTAACTTCCTTTGTTTGTTTATGAAATGTGGCGCCAGCAGCAACAACAAATAGGAGACAAACTGTCATTAAATAATTTGCTTGTTGTAATTGAATATGATTAAATGGTTATAATAGCCGCAAGGTATGAATTGTGAGTGAGCTATGAGTATATTCATATTTATATTGGTATGAAAAATATGCAAACAATTTGTTAATAAATTTGCGCATATTCAAATATTATTTTGCGCTTCTGTTTTTAATGCAATTTACTTTGCAATTGCAATTGCAATTTCAATTTTGTAGCGCGACTCTTGCAATTAGCGCCAATTTACGCGCATTTCGCGTTGTGAACTCACTATATTAAAGAGGTAGAGGAGATGGAGGAGGGCATTTTGGATTGGAGACTGAAACCGGGAATTGTTTGACTTGTTGACTCGTTGACTGTTTGACTGAGTGACCCACTGGGCAAACATGCAAGTTGTAGTTGCTTTTGAATGCAACTCTTGTTGCAGTTTCGTTGTTTACTTAATGAAAGTAAGCACATACACACATTACAGTCTGCCACATGCTGTATGCTGCATGCCGCTTGTGAGCAGCGAAAGTAGCTCACTCTCACACACAACAAGCCAGCTTCCACTTAATGGCTTTATTTGCTGAGACCGAGCTATCCGTCCTGCCACCTTCGCCCCTGCTCGTCTCATAGTAACCAAACACTTGACAGCGTCTCTCTCTAAGTCCCTCGTGACAGTTGTGCAATAAAAATTGCAAAATTATTGCGTCGACTGACCACTGGACACTGCCCACATTGGATACATGAAGTCCACTATTGCCACATGCGATTTATCAACTGGGAAACTCACACGCTAATAGAATTTATATGGTGTGTCAGGATCAGCCCACGTCTCGACAGTCAGACTCTCCAATACTCTCAAGTCTCTCTGTGATTTCCCGCTTCGATTGTGTCCAACACACTCAACCTAATTGATAAAAAAGTTTTGATAAGCGCTTTTTAAAATGTTTGGCTTACAATTTACACATGTCAATCAATAATTTGCAAATGTCGTTGTAAGTGTCACAATTGCAATTCATAATGAACACCTCATACAATTCTAAGGAATGGAACTCTTCTCTTCTCAATGATCTCATAAAAAAATACACGAGTCAATCTTTTGATTTTAATTTATTCACACTTAATGATATTATGTTCCGCATTCTTTAAACGCAATTTTCAATTGCAGTGTTTGTTGAGCTTTGACTTGGAGACTTTAAAAGAACAACACTCAGACAGGCACTGGCTGTACTTACTTAGTGATCGAAACTTGGATAAGAGTATGTATATTATTTAAACGAGGCTTTTGAAAGGGTGCTGCATTAAATTTATTTTTGATATTTATTTCTAAATACATATAACACAGCCACACAAAAAAATTAAAAATGTTTTGATCTGGGGGTGCGACAATGTTAAGTCTATGTTTCTTCGGTCACCAAACTCACAGATTATGTATTTCGAAGCATAATTTACATAATTTACAATTAAATAATAAAGTCAGTTATGAACACAACTCACAATTGAAACTGCAATACAAAAATTACATTAATTTTGAATTTTTATTTAAAATAAACATCAAGAATTTGTTTTATCATCATTTATATAAATGTTGATATAGCTACTTACTTGTAGTATCAATAACTTATTACAGGACACTCTATCTGTAGTGATAATTGATCAATTCAACTGAAATTGAATAAGGGGCTTTTAAAGCGAATGAACAGGGTCTCTCAAACTGAAGAGGAATATCGATTAACGAGCTTTATTTATTTATTTTTTTTTTTTTTTATTATATTAAATTGGATGTTTGACTTAATAAATAGAAGTACAATTCATTTTTAATCTTATGCTAGTCTCTGATTGAGCTCTCGGGCATTAATTAATCTTATATGAAATCTTTCTTTTCAAAAAGAAGGTTTAATTATGTACTAATAACTAAGTATAGTGGCGAGAAATTAAATCGCAAAAAAAAAGTTAACAAAAAATTTGCATCGGTAGTAATTGTAATTAACGACCTTTAATTTGTTAACAAATTGTGCAACTGGCACACAAGTAACAAAGTATTACCATTTTATAAATATAATATTTATTTCGATTTTTCTGGTATTTGACAATTATTTATTGCACTTTTAACAAAAGCCCCAATCATTAGAGCTCTACCAAGTTGTTGACAGGTTGTAGTTGCCGTAATATTGACGTCGACAGTCAGTCTGTCAGTCAGTCAGTTATTCAACAGCGTGCTGACAGTTTCTTTGGACGCCGCAGCGCTACATGTGCCACATTTTCCACAGCGCTTCATTATGCGCATTTCCTGTCAACTTCCCCAGCACCTCCTTCTGCCACACAATATTCTGTTTACTCTCTCCGCACTCTCCGCTCTCCCCGCTCTCCAAGCTGATGCCATGCAGCACAGCTATCCTTTCTTCCTTCCTTCCGTTTGACGCAAGCAGAAGGACACATGCATGGCATTCTATGCTCCTGCTCTGCGGCATTTCACTCTTGTGGGCGGCGATGTGGGCGTGGTAGCGGGCGACTGCGCATTCCACAACAATGCCACACTGTAGAGTAATAATAATGTGAGTTTGGTTTTTCTCTGACCTCCCTTCAAACACATGACTATGGCAAACATTTTTGACACTCTCATGTACTTGACCTGCCAATCTGGTCCCGGACTGCAGTAAAATTGTTGCATTGTTGTCACATTAATTAATAACTAAAATTAACTTACTTGTATAAAAACTGGATTATTTATTTAAAGTCAACCAATAATAAAACAGCAATGAATTTTAAAAATAAAATTAAAAAAAGTATGTAAAATTCAAGTCAATAAACTGAAAATAAAGAAATGAATGCTTTAATTCGTTATTCAATACTATACTTTAAATTTAGAACTTAAATTTACTTTTACAATATTCAACAAACTTCTAGTTTGGATTCTGAAATTGTTTTTCTATGTTGGGCCATAACTTACACTATCGATTGCAAACATTATGGCCATTTTCAATAAGTAAGAAGTAAACAGAACACTGTGCTGCACAGTTGAAGTGATTAACCCAATTGATGCATAAACAAAATTGCAGCAAGCTTAGGCCAGGACAGGCCGGGGCATCGGAAATTGTTTATAAAGTTGCCCCATTGAGTAAAACGAAGCGAGGTAAATTAATTGCAGCCGCCAGCGACAGTTGCACTGCCTCACGGCAGGTGGTCAGCAAGGGGGGGGAGGGGTAACGGTGGGTGGTACTGGTGAATCGCCCAGGCAGGCGCCACTCTGTTGTAGCTATGGAGGACGCTGCCCTAAGCGAAAATACCAAATGAAAATAGAACTTTAATTAAATGCAGAGAGATAGAGAGAGAGAGAGAGAAAGCGGAAGACATTAATGGAAAGAGGAGGGTGAAAAGGAGAAATAACGGCACCACCCACAAAATGCTCATATGCTAATCAGCGGGTTGTCTACTATTTAAAGGCACTGTGTTTGCAGATTGTCTTCATTTCACACACAGATAAACAAATGCGTAGATACATAAAGATCTTACTTAAAGCCTGGCATCACATTGTTGCAGCCAAGTTGCAAGAAAGTTGAATGCTGATAAGCATTACAAAATTGTTCCTTTGTTGTCGTCCTCGCCCTCGCTTCCTGCCTGAGAGAATGATTTCTAGAGCATCTTTGAATCAAGTTTACAAACTCAACTCGAGAGTGTGCTCCATATGCGAGTACTCATAACTTAAATATTATGTCAGGCATTAATCGAATCAAGCTAAAAGAGAGCCCAATGCATATAATTTAATTAGTCAGACATTCATCCCATCTCATGTCGTACTTAGAAGGGAACCCCTTGGTCCCAGGCAATGGTAGATTCTATTAGAAAAAATAATTAATGAATTCATTAGCGCTGAGTGCAGTCATTTCACTTGATGCCAGCGCGGATGATGTCGAGTGTTGATGCTGTGCGCTGCAAGAACAGCATAGAGCACTTTCATAGATGAGGCCTAGAAAAAGTTGGTCAAAACTAACTTGAACTCTTCAAAAGACTATAAACATAGCTGGGTAAGGCAAACTGATCCAATTCAAATTTGATTTTGGATGATGTTTGCATAAATAAACGCAAAAACACATATGTAACAACTTATTACTAACGCGAATATGAGCACCTTTAAACATATCAAAAAATTGACAATAATATTAAAAGTATTAAAGGAAATTGTAGAAGAAATATTTAAAATTAAATTTTATTGATAAAGATTATTACAAGCTGAAATTATTATAGAAAATATGAGTAGACGATGGATAAAGTAAACGGTATAGCAGAAATAAAAATAGAATACAGTGAAATAAATGTTCACATGTGTAATGGAACATAAAATATATTCTATCTTTTATACACCTTTTCATCGTCGTCGTAAAGTAAGCCCTGTATGAATGGCAAAAGTGCTGTAACCCACTTGGAGGCATTACTTTAACTGTTGTAAGTGACTTTCCATTTTGGCATTTCCTCTCTGTTCATTCACAATCCGCACATATGAATGGGATGAGCTCACTTTGGCGTTGCGGAGACAGCGTCTGCCTGTTATGACATTTATGACGCATACGCCGCTTTGGCAATAGCACCTTGAAACTTCTGCCGGCGCTTGCCTGTGCCAAACTTTTGGCCCTTCTACACAGCGCTGCCCGCGTACAATTATAATGTGCTCTCATTCTATTTTTTGTACTTCCTGCTTAGCCAAAACTTTTTTGCCACATGCCATAGAAATTGGTTGCAGGCAGTTTGAGGACAGCGCGTTAGAGATGAGAGTTGAGCACGTGTCGTGAATTGTGGCTTGTATTCGTGTTAGGAAAATTCTGACGTGGTCATCGCCAGCTAAGAGTCATTTGCCTCTCTTCTCTCTCTCTGTTCCTCTATCTCTATTTCTTCTCTCTCTCTCTTCCTCTTGGCCGCTTGCACTCTCGTTCGTGGTGTTGATGTGGGTCAGTTATATGGCCACATGGGCCACAAAAGTTTTACCGGGGCAAACACAGCCACATCTAGAGCCAGAACCAGAGCCACAGCCCTATTGGCAGGCCAGAAAAATGCAATTCAATCCAAGGCTGGGCCGCAAAAGTTTTCATTGAGTGTTTTCAATTTCAATAGTTTCGATTTCACACGCCTCGAATGGCGAACCCAACCCGCATCCAAACACGCATTCACATAGTTCCAGCTTGAGTTCCCGGTGCACAATGTGCAATTCAATTGAGTGGCAGCTATTCTAGGTAGAGGGCATGTGGTCTGTTCTTTGTGGTCTGTGCAACAGAAAATATACAACATTATGCTTTAAAATTGACGTTAAATATAATTTTAGGCATAAAATAGTTCTGTTGACAACGCCGTCTAATGCCAATTTATAAGAATGTATTTCAGACTATAAATATACATGACAATGTGATAATCGCGAGGTAGGCGTTTTTTGCTGACCACTAATCGTTTGGATAATATACAAAAATAAAGTATTTGGGCGTGTTGAGAATATATTTATAAAAAATTTAAACACACCAAAGAATTATGAAGAATGCCTGTTAATAAATTAAGCACATCTGAGAAAAATAGTAGGTAGCTTTTTAGTTATTCTTGTGAACATGTAATTAACTTTAAAAAATGTTATTAATGAAATTTTGATTCCAATCAATTATTAATTTATTCAGCTCATAATTTTTAAATCAAGTTCCTAATGTGAATTTATAATTACAATTAATTTAAAAAAATATTGCTTAAGAAATTCCAATTAAATTCGGCTATTAAATATGCTCCTCTTTTCTTACAGGAGTCGCAGATTTTTCACCTGCAAAGTGCGTACAGTTGGAGTACAGTAAGCTGGAATGCTGGTGTTGCAGAGTTTTGTTTCGGATTGGAAATAAGTTGAACCTGGGCAATTGTAGAGTGCGCCATACCAGACGCTGGCACTCTGGAAACAATATATGTACCTAAAATCAATTAATATATGTATTATAAAAACAAATTATACTCTTAAAGATTTTTTTCACTTACTGTCTGCAGGTAGTGGCCTCATTGGTACCATAGGGATAACGTCCAGTCTGCTTGACGATTCTACAGTATTCATCGGGAGTGATATTTACATTGGGTCCAAGTGTTGTTAGCAGTTCGTCATCCACCAGCGGACATGTCGCCTGAAATCCTGTAGATGCCGATCCACAAATATTAGGGTTCTCCCTATTACACACATTGTCTGGAGCACAGCTACCATGGATATCTGATTGGTTATCATTGCCCAGACACAAGGCGAATGTACGCACCCCAAGGCAGGCGTGAGTCTTCTTGTCATTGCACTGCCCACAGCCAGTACATGCCGCCAAAGAGCTATCACTTTGGCAAATGGTAGAGCTCGCAGTACAAAACGTTCCAGATGGACAGCTGTTAACTGGCTTAACAAGTAAATCATTATTGCAGAACTGAAATTGGGTTCGCGAGACGCAGGCTATGCCGGAGGGCGATGCGCAGACATTGCAGTCCGCCTTGCAACCGAGGACTGCGATTCCTAATAACAGCAAAGCCAAGCGCAACATCTTTGGGTGCAAACTGTAGTAACTAATACTCTGCATTCAGATTTTAGCTTTCATTAAATAGCCAGTTTTATCTTATCATCAAACTATGTGTTTAAGATGCACGCATAAACAATCGTAAAAGCTTTGAGCGAATCTTCATTTATTTAGCAAAATTTATGAGCCAATGCAAATATGTTTATACGCTAGGCCCTTAACTTAATGAGCCCATCAACTTTCTACAATGGAGTATTTATTTACGTATTTACGTTTTACATGTCATTGTTATGAATTATTTACGGAGTAAGGGCGAGAAGGAGACTCCAGAGAATTCATCCAGCCGACTTGAACAACAACAATATAATCTTTCCCTTTCCTCATTCATTCCCCTTATTATCTATGTTTAGGTATGTACATTTGTATATATTTTCTTGAATTATAAATAACACTTTAGTACTTATATGTTGTTTATAAAATAAACAGTAGGATATAAATAATGATTTCATTTAAAAATAAATGAAGAAAAATTGTTAGAGTAAGCGATCACCTAAAACTATGCAATAGAAATTTGAGTAAGACTAAGATATGCGCTCTCAAATTTTGCTGCATACTTTTTCGAACGTTATAAATTGCGCCAAAACTTAATTAACGATAATCTTTTGAAATAGAATTGCGGATTTCAAATGCGTTAGAAGCGTTTTCTCGTTTTTGATCCGCTTTTGGTTCGAAACTAAGCCCGACTACGAGTGTATATTGATACTTTAATCATCTTTAATTTGGTCCTCATTTCGCCAGGCCCGTTCTTTCGTATACTAATTAAACTTAATCTAATAGATTTCAATAATGTAGCTTGAATTTTTAAAGTTCTTACAGCGTTCGAAAATGAACTGAATCTTGCTTGGTTACTTCACAGCAATAGCAGTATCTTCTAAAATGTTTCAAATTGTGAAAAAGCTAAGCTAAAATAATATGCTATGTGGTTACAGAATTCAGCAGCTGCGATGGCTTATTAATAGATAGAGCACCATGCTCATTGCAGCTAAGTCTAACTATAAACGTATCCATTAATTGCAGAATCGCGTACTAAGACGAATAACTAACTGATGAGCCATACAAATATGTATACATATACACAATTTGCAAAAAAACAAAAAAAATTTATTAATTGAACTAGAAGAATTATGTATTCAGGATTAACTTGTTAAATTATGATAAAATGGCAATATTCCGTTCAACGGCAAACTTTTTTTAGAAGCCCTTTTAACAAAATATTTGGAAAGATAATTAAGAAAATCCGATTACCGAACTTCTGACATCGTTTAGGATGTATTCCAGTTTCTTCCAGTAGTCAAACAGAAAAGGGCTTTGCTACAAAAACACACTTTGTACACACTTATATATAATATAAGTATATTTTACTTATATTGCTTTCAAGATTGGACATTAAGTCTAATTATGGTCCTCGTGATATAAAGATAGTGAGTGGTTATCGTAAGACTAACGTCTTATGTCTGATAAAACAAGTCTACATAAGACCCAGGCAATTAGAAACAATAGTTAAGCGTTTCACAAATAAAATAACTAGAGATATTTACTTATTAACCAACATTTCATTACAACATTTAAATATTTTTTTATAAACAATTTGCTTTAATTTTTTTTTAGGTATATATAATACAAAGATTTTACAGACAACCCGGTCGAGTTGGCTTTATTCGGCCACACGAATGGGTCCTACCATTGAAATATGGCTTTGACTTGGGGCACTGCATAATATGACTTACCCATGATATTAAACAGTACTTGCAATAGACGTAACTGTAAAGAATATATTTTTAAGAGTCTCACACTTAATTTTTTGTAAAAACTTTTTAGCTTTCCTAGTACAATCGGTGTCATTGGGAATTGCGTGGAAGGGAATGCCGTGAGAAGCATTACGGCAATAATAATTTATAGATTATTTATATCTATATGCTCTCAAGAGTAGTACTATCGTTGGAGCTCTCTGTAGTGGGCTCTGGTGTTGTTGTGTCTCTGTTCCAGGGACAGGTTGCACTTATTTCTGTTTGATTGCCACAGATCCCCGTTACATTAACATTGCACACATATTCCGGAGTACAGCTGCCCGTCACGTTGCTCGGAATATTACTGTCCAGACAAAGTGCAAAGGTGCGAGGTCCAGGCAAAAGTCTTTTGACCATTACACTTGCCACAATCTCCACAAGCATTGAGAGAGGTATTCTTTTGACAAATGGTTAACTGGTTGGTACAATAGTTACCCGTCGGACAAGAATTGATGGGTCCATAAGGACGATTGTTTAGGCAAAATTGAAACTCCGTGTCCGAAATGCAGACCAAATTTGTATTCGAGGCACAGGCATTGCACTCTGGCTGAGAGCCAAGGATACTGACTTTGATTACAAGTAGGAATATGAGCAATCGCTGCATCTTAGAATGTAACTGCAGTTTGGATGCGGGGCTGCAGCTTTTAAGTTACTCGAATTTTAACTAATCTACCTGGGAACATAGCCCTTTATCAAGGTACAACTTTGTTAAGGGTACTTCTTTTATTATCTAACTGATAACAAAAGTGCTTTGATGCTGCCCCAAAGTATGCACTCACTCATGGCCCAAAACAAGGCCAGTAAATGGACTTATCTAAATTGGAGTTAGACAAAGGTTAATCTGCAGATTGTGGCCAAAAATCTGGTATTTAATGTTGACAGCTGCTCGAGCCAGACAGTAGTCAAAATATAATTGGAGCAGAAGGAAGAACACCTCGAAATGCCATCCCACTTCCTAAGTTTGCTAGTCTTGCTGGGCTGCCTTGTGGCAGCTACTAGATCAACTTGCAACGTGTGCAACAGTGTTAACAAAATGGCCTGTTATTCTATGACACAATCTAAAGTTTGTGATGCCAATAATTTACCCAGCGGTGCACCTTTCGACTGCCCCACCGGCTATATGTGTGTGAGTGGATCCGGCGGAGTTTTCTGTCAGCCGAAGTTAACTTCCAACAGCGTAGCCGATTGTCAGGACTGCAACAAGTGTGATGCAAGTCGAACTTTTGCCTGTACCGGAAGAAGTAGCTTTGCTCTCTGCCTCGGAACGAACACGCCACAACAATCGAAGGGCAGCTGTGCCTCGGGTTATGTATGTAACAATGAGGACTCACAAATCTGTGGATTGGCTGAAAGTGTGAGTCCGAGTTGCTCTTATACCGCTGATACAACAACTACAACGACAACCACACCGGCAACTCCTTCGACGAACGATGCCTCCGCCTATTGCTCAGTTGTGAAAAAACAGGGAAATCATGCGGTTGGAGATTACACCGAAACAACGTGTCGTCAGTACATTAAATGTACCTTCTTGAATAGTAAATGGTTTGGTCAAAAGTTGACCTGTCCTGGTAGCACCTACTTTAGTCGAACCACAGGTCTTTGTGTGACGACAAAGCCATCCACTTGCTACACTCCCATCAGCACCACAACAACCACAACAGCAGCTCCAACCACCAGCGACCCAGCTGCCTATTGCCGAAAAATGCAAAGTGAAGGCTCCTTTCCAGTTGGAACAAATCCGAATTCGACATGTCGTCAATATATCCACTGCTTCCTGTTAAATGGCAGCTGGCGGGGAAAAACATACACTTGCCCAGGTAATCTCTATTACAACAGCTCTACAAAAACCTGTATCTCTACCATGCCAGCCACTTGCTCCACTCGCATAGCTAGCTTAAGCCTCAATGGTGTGGAGTTGGACTAAGAATTAGTCTATGAATTAGTATAATAAAAATATATTCAAATGCATTTTATTGGCTTTAAGGATGTGCAACGTTGAGTCTCTGCTTCGAAGTAGGAGGTCGTCGGGCAATCATATTCCACAGCTATAACTTTACCAGTGTTGTAGTAGCAATCGATGTATCTGTAAAGATATTCACCATGAAAATTTATATCTTTCGATCTTTGAAAATGGATAAGAGGTAAATTCTACAAACCGTTTGCAATTGGGATCTCGTGGAACTGTTTCATATAGTCCTGATTTAGCCTTCAGCTCGCAGACCTCATTCGCTGTCTGTGAAACTGGAGGTGCCACAGGACTGGTAGTGGGGCTGGAAGTGGGACTCGGAGAGGGACTGCTTGTTGGGGTTGCAGTTGTTGAGCTCACTAGGTCATCATTCACATCACAGGTGACTGTCTGACCAAACTTCTCCTGAACACAGATGTCATCGCTGGAGGCATCACAAACTGTGCCCGATGGACACTTGCCATAGGATCCAGCAGGCTGTGAAGCGCCATAGCACATCTGAAAGATACCTCTGCTCCGGCATGCAAACTTGTAATTCCGATGGGCACTACAAAGACCACACTTGCTGGTGTCCCCACAGCTGGGAGGACGTTGTGCATTTTTCTGTATGCAAATTGCGGCAGAGTCGCTGCACTGAAAACCCGCGAGGCAAGTAAAAATGTGATCCGTGTGTGGCATGTCGTCTAAAACGTTTAAAATATATCTACAGATACTTTAATTAGTTTTAATTACTTGTATCTACCTCCAAAGCACATATAATACGATGTAGAGTTGATGCAGGCTGCCTGATTTGTCTGACAAACATTGCAGTCGGATAAAGTCCAGCCCACCATGCAGCTTAGTGCCACCTTTAAAAATATATTTTCTGTTTAAATTTATACTTATAATCGAAATGTAAAAGTAAGTAAAATTCCTTACCAATCCCACTATTTGGAAAGCATTCGAAATTTGTGTATACATTTGACTTCTGCTCACAGTCAAGGTTCCGTGTCTACTAAACTACGTTAATTGTTTGGCTGCCGTGTTATAAACTTGGTTCTTAGCTAGTGAAATTTTCATTGTTTATCTACTCTTCTTATTTTTGTTGAGCATGCTAATTGTTTTATTTATCTTGGCTTTCCACTTGGTTGCCTTGTGCTGTTTTATGATTTCAAAATTATTATGTTAGCATTCAAGAAACTAATCTTGCTTTTCGAAAGCTCTATCACAGTGATACTCTCGCTGACCAAAGACCACTTCTAAGCATTGAAAGTTTTATTTTAAGCCAGTTTTTAGCTAAAGAAGGAATATTAATCTGAGTTAGACATATGTACTGCGTGCAGCAAAAAGACGGACCTGTACCAAGTTTCATCAAGATAGCTTAAAAACTGAGACACTAGTTTGCATAGAAACAGACAGACAGACGGACAGACAGACAGACAGACAGACAGACAGACAGACAGACAGACAGACAGACAGACAGACGGACATGGCTATATCGACTCATCTCGTCGCCCTGATCAAGAATATATATACTCTATGGGGTCTGTGAGGCCTCCTTAAATGCGTTACACATTTCGTGACAAAATTATAATACCCTCTGCAAGGGTATAAAAATATAATTTTTGGATTTGTTTGGATTTTTTACGCAATATTTCCAAATTAATTTTCGGCGCTCAATTGCATTCAAAGTCATTGTGGCAACTGGGAGAGAGCTAGAATGCATACCGTTACTTTTAGCATATTTCAATCGTCTCGTCTGTTTCCTAAAACCTCGACAGCATAAGTTAGTATGCAACTTTTATATAATGTGTTGTATAATGCATTGAAGAAGTCGTGGCAGACCCCATTAAGCATATACATACATTCTTGATCAGGAAGACGAGCTGAGTCGATATCCGTCTGTCCGTCTGTCCGTCAGTTTCTATGCAAACTAGTCTAGTTTTGAAGCTATCTTGATACTTGGTACACAGCCGTTTTTATGATGGGCGCAGTATATATGTTGGAACCGGCCGTATCGGATCACTATATAGCTTCCATAGGACCGATCGGCTCGAAATCTAACTTTAGTATGAAAAACATTTTATGTTTCTTTAGACATCTAAACCAAACTCAGAGATTGTGCGTCTGGTATCGTTACATGCACTCTAACCGATTTGCATAAAATTGGACTACTTGGTATACAATCTTTGGCGCGCCAAAGATAGCTTGCATCATCTCTAAGTATTAATATTGGTTCACAGAAAGAAAGAACAAGGTGAACAGAGTAGGAATACAATTTCCATTAACATTTTGAATGCAGTTCATATACCGTATTGACTGGTGTAAGTTACCCTTTTTGTACCCTGGGAGGGCTTGTTCTGAAATAAAACTATGTGACAGGCTGGTCAGACCCCAAAAAGTATATGTATTCTTGATCAGCATCGTATGCCGAGACGATATAGCCATTTCCGTCTATCCGTGCACATGAACGAAAGATCTCAGAGATGGTAAGACCTAGTAGCGATAAGTTTGGCATGAAGACTTATTTTATTTGGAGGCAGATCAAGGTTAATTTAAATTTTGGATGCCACGCCCCTTCGCACACAAATCAAAAGAAAAAAAGAAATAACAATATCAATTTTAAAGCTATCTGCCATTCAAAATTTAAAACAAACTTCATTGACGAATGGTATCTAGAAAACAACATGCCAAATTTGGCTTTTCTACATAGCTGTTACAGTAGTTAGTTGACGTTAGTTACAGACGGACGGGCAAACAAACGGACAGACAAGCTCATTATAACCTGTGTATTTAAAGGGCTTAGTGTATGTATGATAAAAGTAGAATTAAGTAGTAGAATTAAGGGCCCATTTCTCATCCCAACTTAATCCCTAACGACTTGATATTTGTCGTTTAGAGAATTTTGGTTTTTTTTTCATAAACTTAGTCCCAACCTCTCGATAACTTAACGGGCGAATCATCCTCCCTTTATGTTACTAACTTTAGCCTACTCATATGAATTTGGAAAATACAATATAACGGGTCACATAAATGCCTTATGTATGTATATGTAATTGCCCGTTTTCTATTTAGTATCTGATAAACAATACTAACGAAATGGAAATCCAACAAATCGGCTTTGCTTTATTTCTTTGGTTCACAAGAAATAACATATTTTACAATTAAATGTAAAATATTCCAACTTTGCGCCAACAATTTTTTTTTTTAGCAATTAGCAACCTTTGTCCATTTCAGGCTTTGAAGATGCCCACTTATTATAAACTCTAAATATTTTGATAACGACAAGATGTGAAAAATGCTAAATCGTATATTTATGGTAAAGTAATAAAGTCCTTAATGTAGAGATGAGAAATCGGCCCTAAGTATTCTAATATAATGGAGAGTAGAGTTGTCTGGACATCTATACTAAAATGCTTTCCTAAAGTTTATAAAAGTTGTGTATTGAACCTCACTCATCGTTCAACAAAAATCTTAAAAAAGAAATAAGTAGTTGAGCTTTATCCATTTATTTGATATTTATATATTTAAAAGCATTAACACATTCTAGCCGCATAATTACAGGAAACTACACGCAACCTGCGTAAATTGGTTTCCCCGTGCCGCAATTGGAGTCAGCATGGAAGTAAGGTTTATCCGTGGGGCAAGTTACTATAGATCCCTGCCAGGTGCTGGCCTTGAAGCTGCAATGAATAAAACTGCAAGAAATAAAGTTAAATTTTTTCCGAGATTAAGTCATAAAACTCGTAAGCTTACCTGGTACAAATTGTATCATTTGGTATGGCAAAGCGACCTGCTTTTTGATTAGCTTGGCACACTGTGCTTGGATCGAATGGAGTTGGAGTGCTGGGGGTGGTGCTGTCTGTGGTGCTTTCTGTGGTGCTTTCTGTGGTGCTTATGGGACTTTCAGTGGTAGTATCTGTGTTGCTTATTTCCGTTTCTCTGTCGCAGGTGTCCGAAGCATCTGGCCCGCAGCTGACGACACAAGGTTTTCCTTCAGCTGCTCCTTTGACGGAGCAAAAGTAATTCTCTGGACAAGTGATGCGATCTGAACTAGCGAGCACTCCTTTGCCACATTTGCCAAAACTTTTCTGTGTAGTGCAAGCGTAGACCTCTTCATTCTTACATTGCCCACACTTGGAGGTATCTCCACAGTCCGAGGGGCGTCCCATTTCAAGGCTCATGCAGATACCGGCATATTTCGTGCAGACGGGTTTTTCCTTAGGACACGAAAATTTATACTCCGGGTGGGGTTTGTCTGGGAAAGTGTTCAAGTTATAAGGCTGACAAAATTACTCTGTTGTTCTTACCATCAAAACATAACTGATATGTGGTGTTATCAACGCAGGCGTGCGAAGTGTAACAATGTCCACAAGTGGCCTCCACGTAGACTGTGGAGTGCAACAGAGTTACCAGTAGAGCAATTAGCGGGATGTTTAGAAGCTTCGACATTTCTTTTTTGTAAATGAAGTCAACTGGATCTTGGCTAATGCTTTATAAATGCTGGCTGCTGGGAATTATCTTTATAGTTAGGACTGATTTCCATTTTTATCTCTCAATGCTACGACAACCATAAATTTTCTGGCTACTGTTTTTTGATAATCTTCGAGTGGAATGGAAGCCGGGTAAATATCATATATTGCAAAAGACTTAGTCTAGCATAAAACCACGCTCTTATCTTAACTTATCTTGCTCCATTTGCTTAGAGAGATGATATAAAAGTGGGCTGTGTGCTAACTCTTCTCATTAGTCAGTCGAAAAACGTCTTACCAAACTTAAAAAAAATATATGAAGAACAATGCAGCAGCATTCAAATTGCCTTAGAAACTTGGTAAGCAGATCCTTACCTTCAAAAGAAGAGCTTGGACTTATTATTTGACTAATTTACAGCTCCTTGTCTTGGCCTTCAGCAGTATGTTGGCCACAGTTTGGTCTGGGTGCAATCGCTGCAATGAGAACAACATTGCTTGTGTCAATGAAACTCATTTCCAGTACTGCATTGATTCTAAGCCTTTTGTTGAGGGGGGTACCCTGCCCTGTGAAGAAGGTAAGGTCTGCACCGCATTGGGAATATTTTGCGCCAGTGCTGATCTTGGTTTCAAGCCCGACTGTCCGGCTTCTGACATCGATTGCAGACCCTGCAACGAAGACCAACTGTTCCAATGCACCAGTAAAACCACATTTCGTATGTGCAGGGGAAACGAGTTTACTGGTGAAACCATCCCTTGTCCTAAGGACACCGTCTGCTCTATGGATTCCGGAAAATTTTGTGTCAAGGAGTGCGAGTTGACCGATGGCAAATACGAGTGCAATAAAGATGCGCCTTAAATATAAACATTCTAGAATCTAAATCATATCTAAATGTATCTGAAAGAATTAATAAATGAATAAAATATTTAATAAAGTTTAAAAAAAAATTAATTTGTATTTCCTGTTTTAATTAAAGGATAATATGCCTTGAAAATGTTTGTATTAGTTTATAAGTATGGCAATACATCTCAGGAATAACAAATTTATATTCAAAAGCACATACAGAAAAGCTTTGTACGTTGTTGTATCAGTTTGATTAATCCGATTCTACGACAAGTTCTGCGGTAATTTACCGATCATAATATGACATTATGATATTATGTGTTGGAACCCAAGTGGTAAAATACATAAATTATACATAACCATTTTAACATTACTAATATTATCCGAGAATACATTACATTCCTAATTACAGGAAAGTGTTTTTCCATTTCTTTTACAAAAGACGTTAAATAAATATATAAAATAAAAAAAATTATAATATGTATTATACTAAGCTCAATTACATAAGGCTCAATGTTGTGAACATTTTAAAACAGCGGCCAGCGAGAGTTTACTTTTCCCGCTAGATATAAATTATATTTAAATAAATAACTCTATAGCTGTAGCTTCAAAAATATTTAGACTTGTTACATTCTAGTAATATTGTTAGCCCACACAAATTTAATACTAAGACAAATTAATACGGGAAATAAATCCAGAACCGTTCGTCGAAATTAACCGTTTCAAATGCAGTACTGGAAATGGAACAGAAATAAATTATTTTACAAGAACTGAAACGTTTCTGGCGGTAAGGTTCCGGTACATTTTATCAAGCGGTTTTGTTGACTTTTGAAAACGCTTCGCTCGCTGAAATCTTACACTAGTCGGATTTTGGAGTTCGAATCGAGTAAGGTAGTAATAGTATAAAATAATATAGAAAATGACAAAATTCGCCAGAATTGTTGGGAAAAAGTCAGAATTCTAGCACGCCTTATAGCACGATAATTATTTCTCAGCTGTGTTGTGTGAATATTTCATCACCGTAACTCTTCCCCTTTCGTATCCACGATGTTAGCTCAGTCAGTCACTCAGTCAATTAGGGCAAAGAGTTTTACATGTGTATATTTCGAATTTTGTATTAAATTTACTAAGGTTTATGTAAGGTTTACCATGATTAATATACATTCATACACAGGTGTGTGCACATATTCGTTAATATACTTTTATTCCTTAATATTTTACAATTTATATGGTATATTTATTAGTAACATATGATATCTTAGGTTAAGTAATAACATTTCTCCTCTAAAAACAATTCTTGAGGCAAACAAAGTTAAGTTAACTGTGAAGGCGACCGTGAAAAAAGATTTTACTAAATTGCACTAATAAAATCGTTATAAATTAAACTCTTATCTGGGCTTTCGCCGGTAATTCTCGCTAAATTTCTAACAACACCCAAAATGCGTGCCGTACCGCCCGGAAAAATAAACTTAGCAAGAATTACGCACGAGCGGCTTGTAAAATGCAGTCGAAAGGGTAAAAAAAAATAAATAATAAAATTAGCTAACATTGACCCAATTTTCTGGGTAAGTTGACGGTTAATTAAATTAGTCATATGAGGCAATAAGATAATTATTAAACGTATACATGGATAAATATGTTATTATTATTTCTATTATTATTATACCATATTTAATTTCGTATCGCGTTTGTTGCAACAATTTTGTCAGCATTTTCACGCTCGAATTTCTGACAGGCCTTGCACAACATTTAATCGATTTGCAGGTGTGGAAAACATTCAAATTCGCAACAGGAAGCACAAAACAAAAGCGTTGACGGAACATAAAATATTGGGCGTTACGAGTATATATACATATACATATATACATACATATAGAGAGTACATAGCGTGTACACTCAGCTCAAGCAATGACAATGACTGCAATGCCATAGGCATTGCTCTTACCAATTGTTGTTGTTGTTACCATTTGTGGTTGCTGTAGATTATTTGTGGCGCATCTAATTGTTTTTTACTGCGTTTTGTTATTGCAATTAATATTTAGCTAAATTCACAGGCTTTTTCTACACTAAAAAGCGAAAAGCGTCAGAAAATTGCGGTCATTAAACTTATTTCCACACCGGCCCAAATAAATTGTCACCTCAACTGTAGCAGGGTGCCACAAGCAAGTGAGGCAGCAACGCGTGCGCATCTCCAACTTCATTATGGGAATTTACAGAGTGCAGATAAGTGATATTATTGTGATCTGTGGCCTTTTTATCCTCGCAGCGGGCAAAATGCCAACAAAACCGCATACAAACAGTTGGAGAGATTTAATCTTTGGTGGGAAATGGTTTTCTCCGACGCCTCGAGTTCGTGAATCCAAATGTGGGTGTGATCCTGAAGTGCCTTCTGATTCTCATTTCACTAGCTCGTTTCATCCTCCATAGTTCTTCCCGTTTTTGCTCTGGTGCCTATTGGTCCGAGCAGCTGTGCAGCGCCCTCTGGTGAACAGGGGAATTGTTTACCCAGCAAGGATTGCCTACTTCGGAATGGCATTCCTGCTGGACCCTGCGGTGGCTATGGGGTCTGTTGCATTTGTAAGTTTCAATATATTTCCACATCAATAGATGCAAGTTAAATAATTTTGTCAGTTCTACAAACCTGCGGCGGTATCATACGCGAAAACTCTACATATTTTGTGAATCCCAATCATCCGGATGTGTACGACGGCACGGGCAGCTGTCAGGTGACAGTGCAGAAGCTGCATCCGGATATTTGTCAGTTGCGTTTGGATTTGGACATGTTTTCTATAGCGCCGCCAGAGGCTGCCAATCATTTGTGCAA
Source organism: Drosophila neotestacea (assembly GCA_035044365.1). Classification (NCBI taxonomy): domain Eukaryota; kingdom Metazoa; phylum Arthropoda; class Insecta; order Diptera; family Drosophilidae; genus Drosophila; species Drosophila neotestacea. Next base: position 2,363,368 of record JAWNMD010000157.1, on the reverse strand, counting down.
CCAGGATCAACTACTGATCTCGGGAGGCAGCCCCACGCCAACTATATGCGGCAGCTCTACAGGAGATCACAGTGAGTAAATAAAGTTTACGTGGATTCTCAAAAATTTGAGTTGCTTACTTTTCTAATTGGTAAACTTAAGAAAAAATTTAATTTTTTTTGAGGTATTTTAAAGATTATGCAATATATTTGAATAATATTCAGCATGTTGTTAATTTCTTAATTAAATAACACTAGCGAACAGCCAACAGGGAAATTTAAAAAAAAAATTAGGTTCTTTTTGTTTTAAAAGTTAAATGGCTAGAAGCATTAATAAGGCGTCGTTTAAGGTATTACTCATTGAAATCTTAAGAGAAGTAAGAAAGCGAAGTAACAACATTTTCTAGCTAGGTATGTTTTTGTTAAAATTTATGACTCCCTAGTCAGATGACTACTTTCTATGCAAACTAATCTCACAGTTTTGAAGCTATCTTGATGAAACTTGGTACAAGTCCGTTTTATTGTTGCAACCAGTACATATGTCGGAACCAACCGGATCGGATCACTATACCATACAGCTTCATACAACATTTTTGTTTCTCAAGATATCTTAACCAAACTCACAGAGCATGTGTTTGATATAGTTGATATCTTGAGAAACAAAAAAGTTGTTCATACTAAATGTTGATTTCGAACCGATCGTTCATATGGCAGCTATATGATATAGTTATACGATCCGAACGGTTCCGACATATGTACTCAGCTCGTCGCCCTGATCAAGAATATATATACTTTATGGGGTCTGACACGCCTCCTTCAATGCGTTACAAACTTCGTGACAAAACTATAATACCCTCTGCAAGGGTATAAAAAAAATGGTACCCCATATGCATAATCTACGGTCAATTCTAAGATGTTTTCACCATAGAAACCATAGTTCTAAAATCAATTCCTAGTCCGCGCTTTTTAAGCTGGCCATACAAATCGATGCACTCTATTGTATACTATTGCAGAGACCAGCATTCAAATTTCTACGTGACAGAAGAAACAAGAAAGGTTTTCATACTAAAGTTAGATTTCGAACGGAATGTTCCTATGGAAGCTATATGGTATAGTAGTCCGATTCTAACCAAATTTGATCAGACCGCGTGAAACTATATTATACACATAATCTGTGAGTTTAATAAAGATATACATACGTGTACAAGATTGAGAAGCAAATACATTTTTATTACTAAAAGGCAGTTATATGTACATACAGCGTGCATCAACAAGATGGAATCAAAAGAGAGAGAGGCAGGTTTGCATAGAAACAGACAGACAGACAGACAGACAGACAGACAGACGTGGCTATATCGACTTAGCTTGTTGTTCCGATCAAAAATGCACTACACATTTTGTGACAAATTATGGTTATAGTTCCTGAAATGTAAGTTGATCAATGTTTATCCAATTAATAATCCATTTCGTTTACTAGTGTATATTGATGCGGGTCTGGGGCAGAGCAATCCCATTGTTTTGTCTGTCATAACCAGCGCCAGTTTTCCTCGTTTGTGGCGTATTCGCGTCACACAAATCCATTGTGGCAGCATCAGTCGAGCTGATCAGGGTTGTCTGCAGTACTACACGGCCATCAGTGGACGTGTAAGGAGTTTCAACTACAACACGGTGGGTGGCAGACAGCTATCGAATCAGGATTATAGCATTTGCATCAGGAACGAGCGCAACTTCTGTGGCATACAATACAATGCCTGTCCTGATCTCGAAAACAACCGATCACGTGCCTTCACAATTTCTGGAAATTCGAATAATCCTGTGCCTACTATGGTGGGTGGTGGTGGTGGCGGTGGTGCACCGCTACCACCAGGAAATGGTTGCATAAACGATTGGTTGCTGATTGGCTGTATACGCTCCGCGGATCGCATTCCTCCCTTGCCAGGATGTGAGGATCGAGTCTGTGGTGGCACTTTCAGTGCTGAAGCTGGCATGTTGGCCAAAACGGTGCAATGTGAGTGATAATATTTTAATTGATTAACTGATCGGTAACAAAAATAATAATTGTAGCTAGCGTGCGTCCCTTTCGATTGTACTTTCACACGGACGGCGTGGAGGCACCCAACGACATTGACAACCGTGGATTCTGCCTTGACTATGTGCAACAGCCGTGCACAACTGGGTATTGAGAGAAAGGTACTTGTATTCATTTAATAAATATGAATTTTATTTATTTTATCGTGGTTAATTTAAGGCTAAGTTATAATGTAAATTATAAGTTAATTTAGAAACCACAAATTTAAAAAAAGGGTACAAATTTAGAAATCTTTTGGATTTTAAAACATAATTTGTTTGTCTATTAATACAGTTGTTGTTTTGATTGTTATTGTTAACGCTACGAATATGAATAATTTTAATACTTAGCTGAAGTAAAAACAAAAATCGAATAACAGAAAAAAACTAAGAGAACTTTAAGGACTTTTTCGTTGCTTTGTTGTTGTTGTGGCTAAAAAGGTTGCGCACTTTCGCGTGTCAGATTTGGAAATTATCGATGCCAGTTCAAGTTCCAGTACCAGTTCTTCTGCTAGGTCCGGCTCCAGCTCCAGCTGCTGTACGTGTGAGATCGCCAATTTCAGTCTATGCGCGCAAAGCCCCGACTTGTGACGTTACTGGGAATTCGATTGAGGATCAAAGGTTGTGGATTCGGAGGGGGATTTCCTTAGCTTTAATAGGTTTGTATTAGGGCAGATACATGCTGTTTTTCCTCTTCTGTGAGCCCGTTCTTTAGCGTGCGACGCACTGCAAAACAACACACAAATCAATCATTAGATATACTACGTGTAAAATGGAAAAAACATTTCTAAACATGTTGAGGGTTGAGTTCTATTGCCTTTCAGCCAAATTTCATGCGTTTTAGTAGCGACTTTTTCTTATACTTTTGGAATATGTTGTTAAGATCATGCTTCTCTTAAACAATACAACTTAACAAACGTAAAATAGAGACAGGCCTGCTTCAAGTGCAAATTACATATAATGAGATTAATTTGCAGCCCTGTTAATAATTTAAATATAGCAAATTGGTTAAATTTCCAAAATTCTAGGAAAGCAAAAAGATCTCGCGGAATAAAACTGAACACAAAGGAAATTAAACAAAATCCAAAAAATGTATATTGAAAATTCAATACAATTCAACACTAACCAAAAGTAAAACCCTAAAAAACAGTTGGCTGTTCTTTTTGGTAACGGTTAACGGTAACTGTAATGGTAACGGTTACGCCTGCTATGGCGATGGTGCTCTCTCAATTGTGAATCCTTCGCGCGTACGGCTTCGTTTCACTTCAGTATTCGATTGATTGATTGGTTGGTTCATTGGTTGATTGGTATTGTTGGGTGCGTTAATGGTAATAAAAATAAATAAAGTTAAGAACCGAATTATGGCAACTGATTTAAAAGCGAGCAGAACTGAAAAGTGTTAAAAGCCTTATGGGGAAAATTGTGAGAACGGGAATTTATGTTGTTTTTGTACCAATTTCAAATTTAAGCAATTTCTAACACGGCATTAACATTTAATTTCTCCAAATTCCGCGCGCGTGTGATTGTGTTTTTGTGTGTGTAACCAGCTAATGCTACTGAACATAGCGTGCTGTATATATTTAAAAAGGTAAACCAACACCTCCATTATATTGATGTTAGCCAACACTGGCTGTGTGCAGAGGATATGGTATTTGTAGGAGAACTTACAGGACTTGCGATCAGCATGACGCGTTCGTTTGCGCTCCCTAGGCGTAGTCCGTGTTCCATACGCCTTTGTGGCTGTCTTGACGAGAGATTCGAGTATTTCATCATCGCCATCAGTAAACTGCTCCTCGCTTTGGCGGGCAATGGGCGAGCGAAGCTGCTCGGCACGACGTCGACGCCAGGTCAGAGTACCATCTGCCTGATCTGCACTGGGCGTGCCTAAAAGTTGCCTAAACAATCAGAAAAAATAATCTGTCAAATTCTATACTCTTATAATGGGCTAAATCTAAGTAGATTTCAAGGAGGAAAACTCACTTGAGTTCTGCATCGGCTACATCCTCTTTGGTCTTGAACTTGGCCATGTCTATGATCAGCTTGCCGCGCGTTTTGTTGCGCTCCCGATGATTGGCCTTCTTTTCCAGTTGCTGTTGCACACGTTCCCGAGTCGTGCGGTATTCCAAAGCGAACTCGGAAAGCGTTCGACAGAATTCATTGGGCCTTGACTCGGCCACACTGTGTTGAGGCATGCCCAGCCACAACAGAAACTTGCGGTATCGATTCATCACACGGCGATGAACAATCTGAAGTATGATAATACGCTCGGCACAATCGGCCAAAAAGTCCACCAACTTTTGCTTTAATGGCGGCCCACAATCGTGTTTGGCAATAAGTTTGAGCCTATCCCAGGAAGCCTTGCACTCGGCCTCCAGTTGGTTAAGATTATGGGCCAAATCCGTGAAGTCGGCCTTGGAGGCACGTGTTATGGGTCCGATTTCAGAGTACAAATCACTTGTTTCGCTGCATGATTCCATGACCATGTGGCAAAGATGATGCAGTAACGAGTGCTTATGGACGGTGTCCTTGACCTCAGGAACCTTGGACAAATATTCAATCTGGAATCCTTTTACAGGCGCCCCATTTAAAAAGATGCCCACGGAAAGCAATGTGGAGAGAATACAACGAAAAGTCCGATTCTGACGCAGAATCTCAATGCCTTGCTTGAGATCCATCAGTGGTTCGGCAATCTCTTTCTGCAAACAGAAAATAAATGTGTACATATGAGCTCAGAAAGAGTAAGAGAAATTATTTAAACTTACCTCGCAGTTGTCAAAGTCCAATCTGAAGGCCCAAAGTTTCAGTCTTGCGCCCAGTTCCGAAATGGAAGCCAAAGTCAACAGAAACTGTTCGGCGCTGCCCAAAGGTAACTCTGGATTGGACATTTGTGCCTCCTGTATCTTGCCACGCTCCTCCTCCGAGGGCAGCATATTCAGCAGCTTGTCTATGCCCTCCCGAGTGACAACAGTGGCATCCATCTTTAGGATTGCGGTCTTAATAGCTCGAGGAGGTGGTAGCTTGGTCATTGCAATGTTAATGGCATTGGAGCGCTTGTGGTCCAGTACGATGACCTCTTTGCTCTTATTTAGCTCTTGTTGTTTCTGCAGACAGAAAAACAGTTAGCAACAAATTTAACCAAATGGAAAATGGGAAAAATAGAAGGACGGACAAATAATGTGGTGGGTGAAAAAGGGGAGAGTGTACACACTATGTCTGTCAGTTAACAACAACATGAAAAAATCTATGCTATAAAGTGATATTGTATTGAATCTGTAGAAAGAAGACTGTAGAATGTGTGTGTGTGTGTGTAATATAAAAGAACATACAAATATCGAACGTTGAAATACATATACCAAGTGGGAGAGAAGTACATAAAGTGCGTGAGAGACAGCGAGAGAGAAAGAGAGAGCGAGTAAAAGTATAAAAACATAACAATTGGACTCACCTCCTGAAACATTGGAAAACATTTTGAAATATTAAGAAATTTACATTTTTTGGGTTTAGCACAACATTTATGTATTGTAGATTTATCCGCAAACAGACCCGTTGACATATATAGAAAATTATTAAACATGTCCAGAAATAAATGGGAAAAGAAGACAAATATCATTCGCAAAATATTTTTATACAACATTTATACTAATGCTATACTACTTATAAGGAAACTCGGCTCCCGTTTAAAACGCCCCTCTTAATTTCAAAAATGAGATTAACACATACCTTGGTCATCAAGTCTTTAGCGCGTGACTCAAAGAGATGTTCCAGCTTTTGAGTGTCAACATTTGCATTGGGCAGCTCATCCCAGATGGTTTTACCTACGACCTGGGGAATCATGTCCTCGCGGACTTCTTTCCAGAAGAGCTTGACCTAAGGAGAAAATAAAAAAATATGTGAAATTGTTCATTATAGATCTTAAAGGTCCATTCTCCTACCGTCTTCTTGTTCTTCTTGATGGTATTATTGCCATTGACAAGTTCTCCGTTTACAGAGCCATTGAGAGAGCTATTCACACTATTTGTCAGACTGCCTGCTCCGTAGCCTCCGTAGATGAACATGGGTGGAGGCACAAGGCTGGGTGGCATCATGGGAGGCGGCATAACCATGCCACCACCAAGTGGTGGCGGTGGAGGCGGAATACCAGCTCCAAGACCACGTGGGGCAAGGACATCCTTTTCATCATCCGAATGGAGATCGGTAAAGTCCAGATCACAAAGGTTTAAGGGTCGTGTCCTGTTGCGCACCAGCTCCTCCCAGTGCAGTTCATTCTCTGATTTCTTGGGTTCAACCTTTTTTAGTTCCTGATCGACACTCGATGAGCTAAACGATAAACACAATCGATAAATCGATGAGATACGGAAACAATTCAAAGTACGAGTATCATAATTATCGCTGGTCAAGTGACAAGCCCATATCTTTAATCGTTCGATTGTAGCTGCCCCTTAATCGTAAATGCTTATCAAAATTTTGCCTGGCAGCAAGATAACAAACACGGAAAAAACACAAAGCAACTTTCTAGATAGAAGACGATTTCTCGGATATGGGATTATTTTATTGATTTTACCAATGCCAAATTGAAATATTGAACAATAGGTGCACAAGTTGCATAAAAGTCTAATCATAAATCATCCAGGCCTTCTATATATTTACTACTACTACTATTTCAATTTTACGACACTCAGAAATGATAAGATTTAATTATATTGCTCGTGGTGACTATAAAAGGCGGCGATTTGTGCGCTACAAATCATAGTCTTTCATTAAATCCCAAACAAAATGGATGTAAGTTGAGCTAACAAATCGTATAAACAAATAATCATAACACTTAATTGAAATTTATGACTTTATGCAGTTCGATGCGATTTGCGAAAAGTCCAAGGCCTTCAGCCACAAGCCCCCAAATGATGTCTATCTGGAGTTTTACGGACTCTACAAGCAGGTCCATGTCGGCGATGTGAACATTGAGAAACCCACCGATGCCGAGGGTGCTGCCAAATACGATGCCTGGGTGAGCCGCAAGGGACTCTCCACAGATGCTGCCAAGGCTGCCTACATTGCTTTGTATGAGAAATATGCTCCCATCTATACATAAGCACAAATATATTACATTTTTGGATAACAATAAAGTACACGTAATAAACCCGTAAGACACGTAAGACCGTCTTCTTCTATTAACTACTGCTTACTCAACATCAAGGCTGATAAACTGAATTGAAACCTTTGATCACTCGATTTGATATTGCCAATTGGCAATTAAAAGTTTTGTGCCGTTTTATATTGCCGACATGGTTAACGTGGACATGCATGACAAAGTTGCAGGCTTATCACAGCTGCTGGCTCATATCGATATCTAAACACTAATTGTCATAAATCGCTATCAGCTAGCCCTGGTAATCAACCCTAACCACTATATAAAGGCTGCCCCTTAACCCAAACAGCACTCAGAAGCCAATAAGCAGCTCAAGACAACATGGATGTAAGTATTGAGTACTTGGACTATTCTATCGTCTATAACTTGGATCAATATCATTTCTTAGTTCAACACCGCCGCCGAGAAAGCCAAGAACTTCTCCAAGACCCCCACTAACGATGAGTTCTTGGAGTTCTATGGTCTCTTCAAGCAGGCTACCGTTGGTGACAACAACACCGCTGAGCCCGGCGCATTGGATCTGAAGGGCAAGGCCAAGTGGAGTGCCTGGAGCAAGCACAAGGGTCTGTCCCAGGATGCCGCCAAGGCTGCCTACATTGCCACCTATGAGAAGTACGCGCCCAAATACGCTTAAATCTCTAACAAGCTATAAATTTTAACATAAATAAATGACCTCAGTATGAACAAAAAAACAAAAAGAAAACAGTTCTTTTAATTTAAAAAGGCTAACGTAGAATCTTCTATTAAAGCTGTTAAAGCTAAATCTATAATAATAGTGTTGTCAACAAAATATATAATCCACTACCATGCAGGATAGGGTCTGGTAAATTCTATTTCTTCAGAAAGTATTGTCAACTTTATTGAGTAGTCACAAAAATATATGAAAGTCAGCAACAGACATATGGAAATTAGAAACCCTTCTCAAATTTTTCTTCAATAATCCTCATTAACATACTTTACAAACACAAAAAAATCAAATATAGCGAGCAGGGGCGACAAAATTATAAAAAAAAGAACAAAATTTGATATATTTTGAAAGTCAAACTAAAGATGGAGATATTTACCAAATGGTTATATTTTAAATAATATATATTTACAGACACAAAACAGATTGGGCATTATAAAAGTCTAGAAAGAAATCTTAACTAAAGATGCAGATATTTTTCAAGTATTAAATATAATCGTGAAAAGCGACAGAACCTAATCTAATATTATAACACCAAAAAAGTCCAGCAAATTGTCAAGAGCCCCCATTTGTTTGATAAGCTAAAGTTTTTAATAATTTGTTAAGAAGTGGTTATAAACTTACCGCGATATTTCACCTTTGCTCTTGCTCTTGGCAAGACCTTCTTTGGCTTTTGATATAAGGCCGGACATATCACCGCAAATGGAGCGATTGCCTGGATCCTGAGAAGGACTGCTGGGAAGGTTACTCAGTTTCTGTGTCAGATCCTTCACCGTATGATCACGTTTCAGCTGCAACAACATATCTTTATCCTCCAGATCTGTGGAGAGTACATTGAAATTACAAATCGGTCGAGCGATAGATAAGAAAATGCTTATGATGACGCAGGAAAGTATGCAACAGCAGCCGCTTGATGATTAATTTTCGTATACCACACAAGAGTAAGTATGCTACACTTTATTTTCATTATTTACGAAAGCTCCACCTACCTGCCGTATCCATAGCTTGTTGTTGCTGTAGAGGTTGAGGCTGTGACTCTGGGTTAGTATTGTTGGTTAGGATGGTTCTAGCTGCATTTGGCTGCGGGGGAATGTGCCACCAGCCAGGTGGTGGTGGTGGCGGTGGCGGGGGCGGCGGCGGTGGTGGTGCACCAACTGCAATTGGCTTGTGTATTGGATACAAAGGCTCTGGTGCCGGCAGCGAATCCAATTTTAGGGGCATCAAACTGTCGGTGGCAAATTCAACCCCATTGCCATTCAGAGTTTTCTTGGGACTGAGCAAATCCTGTGCTGTGGTGGACAGATGCTTTGGGGACTGGTTGAGTTGCGTGTAATAGTTGTTCAGTCGATTGGCATCATTCTCATATTTTTTGTAGGCACTGTCCGTCTGCTGTATGTTCTTCATGATGCCATTGATCACAGTTACATTGCGCTCCCGAAAGAGGTTCTTTTTGGTAAGGAACTCATTCTGATTGTTCGTATTATTATTTGCCTTGTCAAAGCTGTTGTTTATGATCGAGATGCTGTGGCTACCACTCAATAGTTGCTTTGTGGGACTCAGCAACAAACTGTTGTTGGGTGTGTCAATGTGACTATTGTTGTTGCTGTTGTTGTTTTGTGAGTTCAAGTTGTTGTTGTGGGTCGAATTGTTGTTGAAGGTGTTGCAGGGTGTTGTTGTTGTAGACTCTAGTGTGAATGGAGACGCGGGCAGCTCAGGTTGTAATGATTGTGGTGGACTGTCACCACTTTGTATGGTAGCAGGAATGGCGGTTACAATTTGGCCTTTTGTGGGTGATATGTTTTTTTTAGTTAGCATGATCGGCAGATGACAATGGGACATACATAGACACAGCGATTAGCATGTAGAGAGAATCAAAGTTAGTTAGTTTCGGTTTTAAAGCAGCCTGCAAAAAGCAATGTTCAATCAATAGACAACTCACCATAAGTCTCCCGTAGATCTCTTGCCGCAAATATGCCATTGGCTGCTGCCTCCTCTTGCTCCTTAAGGAAGCTCTTATGTCGCTCGGCGCGCTCTCTTCGACGTTTTAGACCTGGCGTTACACCTGCACCATCGCGTGCTACAAGAAAAATATGTATAGAGAGAGAGAGTGAAAATTAGATTCATATTTTATCAAAGATTCACTCCTTTGCTCACGTTTCTTTTCCTGAAACAGTCCGCCGCTAAACTCTGTGGAATTTGTCGAACCAGAGCTGTCATCCTCATCAAGAGTGGCTTGAGTCGGAGTCATCCTCAGCACCGTCGTGGGCAACACTTTGGTTAAAGGAGCTGGACTGTTATCGGTACTATGACGTCTTGACTTGCGCCTTTCTGCGGTGCCTGTTCCAGGACGATGACGTTGCGTCTTCCGCATTGAATTCTGCGGCAAACGTTGTCCATCCGATTCACCATCCTCAAATCTGCCACATGAATAGAATACGTTAATTGGCTATTGCATTAACTTAATTGTGGTTTGCTTACTTCAATACGGCCTCGTACAATTGCAGCTGATCCAGGAGATCCAAATCTGTGCCTGGCTTTGACATATAGCGTTGTATAACTGTCTCCATGCCTTGTTGTTCCAGCAGATCGCTTTCATCATAGAAACTATCTTGATCCGTTAAACCAGCTAGAGTTTTATTTATTAACGAAGTCGCATAGATGACAAGCTCTGCATCTGCATTATCATAGTCCTTAAGCAGTCTATAACAGATTATGAAAATTATTGAAAATTTGCTCTATTTTTAGACAACTGTCTGTTTTGATATACCCTGGACTTTAAAAAAGTCTAATAAGGGTCTATTAAGTTTGTGAAAATGACCCCTATGAACATGTATGGATACAAGAGACTATAAGAGCTTATGACATCAAAGTTGGTATGCAGGTTTATCAATATCCAGATCAAATTTGCTTTTAAATTTTGTCACGCCAACCCCCCCAATGGAAAATTTATAGAGAAAATTTGAATGAAAAATTAAAGAGCACGTTTAAAACTGAGTGACTTATTTGCATAAAAGTAGACAGACGGACGAACGAACATCGATTAAGATCATCGTGCTGATCATAAATATATGAATTCACTTTATAAAGTCAGCCATGACTCCTTCAACACATTTCGCTAAAGAATTTTCTGTGCTGCCTTAAAGCAGACTACACTAACCTCATGATATTGGTCCAAGGCGCTGTGCTTTGAGCGGCATCCACCGCATGAATGGCGCTTACAAGCACATAACAATTGGACTCTGCGTACTCAACAAAAACAAGCAAGAGCTTGAGGGCCGTCTTAACGACTGATCGGTAATTGGAGGCGATCAACGAGTAGAGCCACTCCATGGTGGGCTGGTGCTTCATAACGCCATTCATGCCATCTACATAGAGCATGACCTGTCGAATGAAGAATGACATGATTAGTTGTGAGTTCCAGTGAAAATAGAGCTCGCTGATCAATGATCGCTTACCTGTCCCAGTGCACGAAGTATGTAGTTTTGATAGTTTTGATCGGCACAATTGCCCACACGTACGAGACAATTGAGACCTCCCAGGGCGACAAAAGCGTGCACGAGATCCTTATCCTCCTGGAACACCTGTTTGAGGGAGAACAACGCACGACGCAAATCGCTGCCCTCCGATGAGAGTAGTTTCTCTGTAAAATAGAAAGCGGCGGGTTGATGAGGCGTATACTCAATACAATCTAAGGTCTGTACTTACCAATAATGGCATGAACGCGTACACTCAGCTGTGTGCGGACGACCAAAGAATTTTTGCGACTGTAAAAGAGTGAGAGAGAGACAGAGAGAGAGAGAGAGATCGAGAGATTAAAATAAAGAATTGTGGTAGAAAAATTGAAATTAATTTTGTATGTAATTTCATTAGCAATGGCAACAAGACAAAGGTGGAGGGAATAAAACCAAGAGTAAAATACAACACATTGGTTCAATGACCAGTTAAGAACATTGATTACCCGCTGCTTGCTGCCAGTTGTTGGCCATAACAAAAGTAATAACAAACGACGCAGATAATTGAAAATGGACTATGAAGCATCATAGTGAACGTATCCGCCAATAAGCCGAGTCAAGAATTCATAATGAAATGTGTATATCTTGGTCTCGACTCAATTCAAGTCGACTTCGACTCAAACTGCACACATAGCCACACCCGTGTATGTGTGTGTGTGTGTGTGTGTGTGTGTGTATCTGTATCTTAGACTGTGTCCGCGGCTGAGTTGCAGATTGACAAGCCAGGCATCGAGACAGCAAGCCATCGACCCATTCGAGACCCTTGCCTGTTGTGGAATTCTGATGCGAACTGAAGCGAATGATTTGCATGCGAACGCGTTTCCATGACTAATACGATAAGCATGATTAGTGAGCAGACCAGTCGCAAGATTGACTCCTCCTTTAGCCTCACTCGAACACTTATTGGCGCCAGTAACTAGAGTAGAGTCTGAACTAACTCTGGCTAATTGCCAGCAATTTGCACAGGGCCATGGCGACAGTTGCACTTTTATATTTATATTTGATGATTATCATAAATTTAAACTAGTGAAAGTCTTTGGTTGCAGACTTTGCCTTGCCTCTGACTAGCTCTGTGTATACTCAAAACTATCTTTTAATCCCATTTTCTAGCTTGCAAGCAGGTCATTAGCTTCTCACTTCCCACTTGCCAACTTGGCCCCTGGCCTGACGCGTACTTCAATCTCGCCCTTGCAACTGACATCACGTTCCTTGGCCAGGCTACAGAAACAGGCAACAGTTATGGCTTAGGCATACGGACGACAAGCCAATACTCTACAGATCATTCTACTTTCTGTTTTACTCCAAGTTAACTTGGAAAATCATATTACAAATGAATCTTAACAAACTATAGAAAATGCATTAGAGTGTGCAAAACTATAAATTTAAAGCACTGTTTTACAATTGTAATTAAATAAATTATAATTTTGTTTAAATTTCATTGACTTCCTTTTCTTAACTTCCTTATAAAGGCTTAGCTAGTTATGTTCACCCTATAGAGTACCAGTGTGAGGGAGGGACTTGCTATGCTTCTCTGTGCCACGCAGGGCATTCCAGAGTGACTAATAGACACTTGCCTACTGATGCATTGATATGAGAAAAGCTGGAGCTCGGATAAAAAAATTAAGATGCCAAAATGCCATTGTCAATGTTTTATTTTTAGCCTCCTTACCATTTTTTCTTTGTTGCGTCTGTTTGCGGATTACGAGTAAATGCAAATTAAATGCATGTTTCAACCGAAAAAAAAGTCGCAACAACAAGTTGCACGTAGCAACCGCGGAGGCATGCAGCAAATGCCAATGCAAATGCAAATGCGAAATGTCTGGCCAAAGAGTGAGCGGAATGAGCCAGGTGAGGCAGCCTCAGTTTCCTGTGCCACAGATAGCGACATTTTTTATGGACAACGCTTGACAGCCGAGTTGGAAATATCTTTATTAGCAAATGTAAAAGGCGGGCGACCGCCTGCAACCGTGTTGCTGGTGAAAGGCTACAGCCGCCCACGAGTACATGCCCCAGAAACCCAGACCTGCCACTAATCCATTTTCTATTTCCTGCTGGCTCTTTACCGAGTTTGGGTTCAAGGTAAATCACGTTAAAGTGAAAATCGCTCACATAAATCAATGCAGTTTCTCCACTACCTGCACAATTCCTCTTCAACGTTAGGAGTTAGGCCAATACTTCAAAATGGCCAATAACAATGTGTTGGCACATTAGGTCTTCGGGGCGTTCTTTCACTCACCTGGCTTGAAGACCCTCGATTTCCTCCGTCTGCTCAGCTAGGGATGACTCGAGATCCAAATAGGCGCCATAGTCACCATCCTTGTACACTTGGATGGCTGCATCATCAATCTGCAAGACAGAGGGATAGAGAGGGAGAATGAGACAAAGTTCAGCAAATTGCGGCTGCAATTATAATTAAAGCCAAAAACTAAAAGTAACCGACGGTTGAGGTCCGTTTTCGACTACCACACTACGCAGTAAAAGTTGTTTATGGACAGGTTAAATACAAAAAAAGAGAAAGATGCAGATGCCAACGACCATAGAACATTTTGTGAGTGACGGTTGCATCGAAAGTCGCATCGTCGCCGGCAGACGGTTTCGTTTAGGCGTTCAACGAGGATGGTAAAGTTGATTGCCAGCCACAAGATGATGATCGTAATGATGATGATGATGAGAAATACGTTGGTAATGATGCTGATGATGATGACGCCGCCGTCATCGCCTTCATTGGCGTCGTCTGCTTCTACTGTAGATGCTGATGCTAGTGTTGCTGATGCTTTTGCTGGTCACCTACTTTTCTCCGCAATGCTTTCAGTTTTCAGTTTTCAAGTCAAGCTGATTGCCATGGCCAAGTGCTTGATTGATCAAATCTAAAGTCAGCTCCTGCTGCGTGCACAAATGTGCTGATTGACGCAGCCAAAGCCACATTGCTTTGCTTTCCCTCTTTCTTGACTCTTTCCCACATCTGTTAGCTTTTTACTGGCGCATTGAAAGTAATTATTTGTGCATTTACAGAACAATTACCGGACAACATGAAATTATGTGTGTCGACGTTTGCTTAATGTGTGAAAAAAAAAATAAATATAAAAACAAACCAACAGACAGAGCCAGATTCACATCAGCAACTACAACATATCTTGGCCACCTCATCCGGGTAAAGATTACACATACGCCTATTTGCTTGGTTACGCCCAGTTAAAAAGGAATTGGCTGCAGAGATCTCCTATTCCTAGGCACCAGGTCTATCTGTGATTTAATTTGCACACACCCCCTACTTCTTGTACCACAACTGGAGAAATAAGTAGAAATGGAAAAAATGGAAAACAAAGCTGCATCGCGTGCCTCAAGGTTCTAGTCTTTCATAACTTTTGACGCTGCACCCAGCGGCAATTTTCGCTATTTGTCCATTTGGTAAATTAAAAGCTTGCCAGACGATGCCAGTCATTGACTTTTGAAGGCAAGCCCGCAAAGAATAGAATTTCTTTAAGCATACATACGAGTATATGTACTTTATTCTTATAGAGCAAAGTATATTGAGTACATATTTTGGACTAAAAAAGACTCATTTATTTTACAGCAAAATACGAACTATTTGTTGGCAGTAGGTGTCTTTATATATACTACATTAACACTTGAACAAATATTATTTATTTATCTAGAATAATATGTTTATAAAAGTCTCTGAGTTGAATCATAAAATGCCATATTATCTGTAATCTGCAAGCATTTACTATATATAATAAGTTCATAGATAAACATCTGATTTAAATGAATGAAACTTAGTGGCGTACTAACTATGATTTAATATAGCTAAATCTAAAGCCATGGTTGCAATTAAAAGGAGTATTTATGAATATAAATAATAATGAATATCACATTGAAGAATATACTTCCCAAATATAAAGTACATATATATTCTTTATCAAAACTCAAACTCAAACTCAAACAACTTTCATAAAATATATTATTTATTTATATTATTGTTATTTAGTTTTATTTATAAGCTAAACACCAAGTTTATCTGTGAATGAAGCAACCATTATAATTTTCGATGAAACGATTTCAAGTTATTAATAACACAATACTTCATCGTAAAGCAAAGTTTGTAAAGCTATACATATAGGTATATACAAATATATTGTAGCTGTATATATTTATTAAAATGATTATACATCATTTACTTCCTATACTTAGTTGCTGTCAGCAACTGTACTTATAAGTAATATTTTCTGTTTAATTTAGTCAATGTTACTACTAAGTTTATAGATGAATCGTCAATAAAGATAAACAAAATAACCCAGAAATGATTGGCTCACATATTTATAGACCGGGCCCATGCAGTCTGGCAAAAGTGAGAGCGACTTATCAAAAATAAACTTGAGTATCACTTTGTGTGTGGAGTGAGTAAAAGGTAGTTCTAAAAACAATGTCAAAAACATCCGGATTAAACTTACTGCATGGTGAATCAGACAGAGTTAATGTTAATTGATCATTTTTTAGTGTAATGCAAATCTAGGATAGGGCTCTTTTCTAATGCTCTCGTAACTATTGTGTCATTGTTTACTATATTGGTTTATTGAAATTAAGTGTGATATACTTATATATATCATATACTTATATCATATACAAGTATATCTTATGTAAGCAAGCCGGCAATTAAAACTAAAGCAAGTGTTTGCATACAAAAGAAATCGTAAATAACCTCAGGTGTCGTCGCTGATGGCCATAAAAATGTTTGGTTTGGCCAAAAACTATATCGCCTTTGCTGTAAATATTTATTTGTACAAATCTTTTTTCTGGTTTTTACACACTTTGCACCAGGTATTCATTCACAGTCCTATGCAAATTTTAATTCGTATTTTTATTGAGGTGGCGTCGTTTCTCGAATTCGTTTTTTGTTGAATTTTTGACTGAAGCATGACAAGATTTTTAATCAAATTGAATTTCGCATACACATAAGTATGCATTCGTATAATTTACATGTATGTATGTTTATGGACATTCGAGCGAGTGCCAAATTCATAAATGTGGCTATTGACACAGTTAAGGCAGCGAGCATAATAATTTTGGAGGGGAGAAAACGAGTGAGTCGAAAAATTTGATATGTTTGGCGAAGAGGTAAATGAAAACTATAATTAATTGACAATAAAAACAATGCCGAACCGAAGAAAATAAATAAGATACTAGTGAAATCAAAAGCAATCTTTAAAAGAAACATTACAATATTTAAATTTTCTAGTTTGCTTAAGTTATGTAGTACATAATACATAATATGTATGTACTGTGACAAATAAATTCTTCTTTCACATATGGCCAAGAAAAACTCAACTTCAAAGTTAATTTAAGAACTGTTTAAAAGAAACATTACAATATTTAAATTTTCTAGTTTGCTCAAGTTATGTAGTACATAATATGTACTGTGACAAATAAATTCTTCTTTCACATATGGCATAAAAAAACTCAACTTCAAAGTTAATTTATGAACTTCTTAAAGGAAGCTTTATGCCAAAATTGATTTCCAACTCTTAAATTTCAGTTTTCTTATTTTATACACTCATTTTTCAGTTTGTTGAAACGTGATGTTGATGAATGGCTCACACTTTTGCTTTCCAATCAATGCTGTTCGCCTGCGAGTTAATTGACCTCAAGCTGACCGCAAAAATAAGGAACGCTAATTGAAATGGAGACCTTCCCCAACAAAGCGTGACTTCAAAAGTTTTACTCTCCGACTTTAATGGATGCTGAGTCAACATGTACAGTGTACACTGTACACTATGCAAATTGTAAGGGCAAATACACATGTTTAAAGATGCGTAAATCAATGCGGGATAGGGATAAATTGACTTAATACGTATATAAATATCTTATATGTTTACAGAACAGCGAACAATTTCACAACGAAAGTTAACAATAAAATTAAACTATATTTCAAACTGGAATTGCAAGTCGCATATGAATGACATATGTAAATGACGTCATATCGGCAATACAAGGGTCTAATTCAGAGTTCGTCAAAGTCCGCACATAGGGTGACAGCTTTTTTTTTTACTGATACAGAGCTTTTAAAATGAAAAAGCTCTCTCCACGTTTACTTTGGTGAGCTGGCTAGAAATTGTAAAGTGCAATTATTTAATTCAATCGGGTTTAAATACCTGCAACTAAGCCTACTGTGAGCTTTAAGACCTTTTCAGCACACAACACATACAAAACAAAAGGTCCAAGTGCGCACTTTGACGCACACTGGTTCAATTAGATATGTTTAAATACGATTTCTCTTTGTGCTTGTTTACTGGGCCGCATACAAATCATTGATCATTTCTATTTTATAAAATTCTGTTTTTTTCGATTTGAATTTGTTTCTATATCTGGCGTTGTTTCAAAGTTTTAAACTGATTGGGGCGAATACTTTATACGCTTATCTAGACACCGCAAAATTTGTTGTTCTTGTTATTGTGTGGTGACGTGCAAAAAGTCACAGCAATTGGCAAATAAGAATATACAATCTCAGTCGGGAGGGCTCGATTGAAAATACCCTGTACAAATAAACTTAAACAGTTTCGCTGGCGATCTAGTACCAGTCTATCAACACACACATATAAAGACACATTATACACATTGAAATGCTTCTGTTTTTATTATTCTATACTAAACTGAATTCCGTAGCTTAAGAATTGCCAATGTTATGGTTTTTTCTGACTTGTAAGCGAGTCATTCGAAATAATCAAATAAACCGTAGGTCCGGACTCTTGACCAATCTCAAGTCTTTAGTTTTTAAAATGCTCATGTTATTTCTTTATCTTTTTTTGGTGGCGAAGCGGACAGATAGACAGGGATATATCGAATCGGTTGTTGACGCTGATCAAGAATATACATACTTTATACAACGCCCACTGCTGTGTCTGTTACACGCTTTTAACAAACTTAATATACCCGCACAGGGTATAAAAGAACAACACAATAAAATCAAATCAAAATAAACAGAAAAAAAGAAGTAAAATAAAAGCTGGGTCGATTGACCGCATCGAAAAATCATTATTTATAGTTTTTTATTTTGTAGCTAGAAGTCCAATGACATCATCAAAGATTAGACATCAACATCAGCAAAATAGTAAGAGTCGAAAATTTATGAATCGATTGTAATGCGCTAAAATTAACAAGTTGCACGCGCGACTTCAGTCTGTATCTGTATATGTATCTGTATCTGTATCTGTGTATTTGTATCTGTATCTGTATGTGCAACGGGTTGCACTCGTATTCTGGCCTGCTCCCTGGGCTGACTAATTGGACAAATGGCATTCACAGCTGCCGCGCCTGCCACATAAATCTGCCTACGACAACATCCTGACCCAAGACACAGATTACAAAAACTAAAACAACAACAGCAACAACAAGGAAAAGAAAAAACTAAAACGAGAACGTTGCATTTCCTTTTGCGATTTGCTCATTAGAATTTATTGCTGCCGCTTGTCAAGATTTACGTATCCTTGTAACAGCTCCAGCTTCAGCTTCAGCTCCAGATGACAGATGACAGGCGATGGGGGCCACTGCAGCGCGGCCTGGTTGCATGTTGCATGTTGCATGGACCGCACGATCAAAGCTGCCTGGATGTTGTTAGTTGCCTCTCGACTGTGGCTGTTGTGCCTTTCTGTGCTTCTTGCTTTTGCAAATTAGTCAAAGTCAGAGATCGGCGGTACGAACAATGGCAGACTTAGATAATTGCTGACCAAGGCTTTCACAATACCAATGAAAAGTGCTGTAAGATGTATTTTTTCTCTTTTCGTTTACAGTGTTTCAACTTCCTCTTAGTTGCAACAGATTGTGCGATAGCAATAAGTTAGCCGTGGGCTCAGAGTTAAAGCTGCATGGAGAGAGAATCCATTGTCTTGACTCTGGCCAAGTTCTCCTCTTTGTGTTGAAGCGTTTGCAATGGATCATTTGGAAAAATCTTTACAATAATAAAATATAATAAGTGGCAGCTAGAACAACTCTCTCTCTCTCCCTTGTCCTCTTCCTTACTATCTACATCTAACACTGTACCAAACTTATTCCCTTATTTGATATGCAAAATCCTCGTTTGCTCGTCTGCTCGTCTATCCGTTAGTTTGTTTTATTTTCAAGTTCAAGTTTATACATATTTACCAATTAGCATTTTGTAAAAGTTTCAGCTGTTATAATTGTGGTATTTCCAGTTGAATGCTCTGTACAAATAACACTATACTACAATGCACGCCAACAGTATGGGTCTATAAGTCTGACCTTCAAAGTTTATTTGTTCTGTTTTAATTAGTTGACCAATACACATGTGTATATAGTACTTATATCCATATGCTTCAATTGTTTAATCTATCGATTTCTTATGAAATTTTATGCTTTTGAACTTTTGGTTCAATATCATCTATAAGAAATAGACAAACCATATATATGTATACATTTGCAATTCTTAGTTATAGATATAGATTTATGTCTAATATAATCTGTGATGTTGTTTAAACAAGCTATGCAAATGGTTTTATGTTTTGGTGGAACAACAAAATAGATTTCGTTTCAATATAGAGGATCACGACTAATGAACTACAGTCTGTCTACTAGGTATGCGGTCACAATTTCTAAACATTTATTTATTCTGAAATACTATTATTTTATTAAACAAGCAATTATTTGTTACGAATTTTTGAGAGGCTTTTATTTTTTTTGTGATGTGCACATACTGCTATAACCCAATGTGTAAGAAATCTCTGTCCCTCTTTAGACCAGTAGTCAAATCAACACAAAACGCTAATCAAGATCTTCTCATATAAATAAAATCGCAGACCCAGAATAATTATGCAAAAAATCTGAAAAAACAAATCTTGATATTGTTTATGTAGATAAACATTTAAATAAGTGTGCGTAACTGTTGCTTACGTTAGCGAGAAAAGTAAAAAAGTCAAATAGCCTTTAAGCTAAATCAAAACAAAAAAGAAACGTTGAAGATCCCAAGCTGATAAGGGATCAAGAGATAAGTATTTCGGCAGAGTAAAGTATCTCATTGTTTTTGGGCACAGTATAAGTAAATATGTGAGTAAGTATACGTGCATACCCGTATTTAATGGCATTATACTTTAATCTTAACGGTTTAACTGTAAAAAAAAAACAAAATTAAAATTATGGATCCTTACACTCTGTGGTGCGTTGAGCAGCCTGAGGATGCTTGCCAGTTGGTTGGCCAAAGGCATTGTTGTTGTAAAGCCGTAGGTCGGAGCACGTACTGGTGTGGGAAAAGCTGTAGTTGCCGACAGAGGATCGCTGTCCAGCAGATACTGCACACGAAAAGTGATCTTTTCATCGGGTTCCATTTTCACAATCATTTTGCTTGCTTCAATTGCTTGCAACACGAACTTTACTTGTTTTACACTTGCAATTAATTTTTATTTGTAAAATACACTTTTATTCACATTTTGACTTCAAAGATTTTATTTGTTGCTGTAATGAATGTTCAACAATTTAACTTTCAATTATTTATCTTTTGGCTGTTTATTTATATTTATCTTTTTTTTGCTGGCAATTTATTTTAATTTTGGATTTTGTGTTTTTGGTGCCTCTCCCAAAAAAACTACGCGTTGCATAATTGCACCGACTTGTCTCTCACTTTGATTGTCTCACACGCATGTTGCGCAATTTTATGCTAATCATTGCAAATTATGGCACTGCCACACCCCCTTCCCCTTCTCAGAGTTGAGTTTGTATGTACAACACTCGTATGTTGGCATAATTGCCATGCGAACAAGCTCGCTCTGTAAATATTTGCCTTGATTTCTGGTCTTCAAACGGCGATTTCAATTCAATGTCAGTTAAATGGCCAAGACGCCTCCGTCCCGTTAGTATTTTACCCCAATCATCAGCATGCATCGCATCGCTTCAAATCAAAATCAAAAGCAAACCAAGACTCACAAAATATTTTAAAGCACCAATGAGAAAAATGAAGAAGGCAATGTCTTGCACTGTGTATTGGACTGAGGAGGGGTCTCTCCATTTACCGCTAAATGGCTACCGGAATGTGTGTAAGCTGTTTATGCAAATGTACTAGACATTGTTGTTATTGTTTTTGTTGTTACAGAGAGTGTTGTTTTTCTTTTATGTTAGTTGTGGTTGTGGTTTATGGCCAGCTTGTTGTTGAATTCTCCCTGCGCTTAATTGTTTATAACGTGACTCCCATGGGCTCTGCCCTAACTGCCTCACTGGTCTGAGTAAAGTACTCATTGTCTGGAGCACTTGACTAATTGACATTAAACTCAATCGTGGGTCAAAGTTTCTTAGCAAACGTGTTAAGTAATCCTAACAAAAACCACACCAGACAGTTCACACCAACAACTGTACTTATTAAGACTTTTTGGCCAATTTTGTAAATTGAAAATAAAAGAAAACTAAAGATCTTTCCCGACATATTTCAAAAGCTAATATCAGTAAGGAGTGATTGAATAAAACATTTTAAATATTCCAAATAAATTAACCAAAATTAATTTAATTTAATCTAATCATCCTACTTGACTATTTGTCAGGTAGTGTGTTGACAGTTAAACGAATTAAAGTTGAGTAATAGTTAAACAACAATTTTGACTACTTTATTTTATGGTTTATTTTATTTAATAAGTGGCAAAAAGAACACAATTTATTTGCAAGGAGAAGCATAAATCGAATTCAAAAGTGCCATTCTGAAATGCTCATGTTATTGCCAATTTGCGTATCTCTTTTGGCCGGGTTTTAATTGCCGCTTTCGGCAAAACTAACTGCAAGCACTATGTATTATGTTTTGTGTGCCATAGAGAACAGCAAACGTGTAATTATTAAATATTTGCTACTAACTTGCCACTTTAGGACTAAACGCAGCTGCCAACTTTTATGGCCGAGCAGCAACAAAACAAACCACAACAACAATACAAAAGGCGGCTTTCAAAAAGCCACAAAAAACTGCGCTTAATTGCAATAGTTCATTGCGAAGCGAAGCGAACAATACAGAATACGAAAATAAAATTAAAACAAAATCCATAAAAAAGCTAATAAACTACAAAGCAACAAAAGTTCCAGCAACAATAAATAAAACAAAATAAAATAAAATAAAGAATTGTGTAAACGTAAACAGCTGTGGAGAACTGAAGAGCTTCTTAAGAAATGCAATTCAAGACGGGAAAAAATAAAAATAAAATCGCGTCATTAAGAGGTAAGACCTTCCAAAAAGGAAGGGCTCCAACAAAGGCCAAGCTCAGAGAGAGGAAAAGAGCAAAAGATAGTAAGAGAAAGAGATGAAGGACACAAGAAAAGAGGTAAGTATTTAGTCGAATTGTTATCAGGCTTCCTTTTGACAAGGCAGGTGTGCCAAAAGTTGTTTGCAGGAAGTGAACAACAACAACAACAACAGGAGTAACAACAGGAGTAACAACAGGAGTAACAACTGTAACAACAACAAACGAATAACAACTCGTTCTCGTCATGCGAAAGTCAGAAGCCAGAAGGCACAAGTTGAAGTTTTTGCCAGTTTTGCCCTTTGGCCATCGTCTTCACCCAAATGAAATTGAAAATAAACTCGGAATTTATCTTTTTTCTTGCATTTTACTTTCACGCACATATACACACACACACATCAGTATATCCGAATGTACGTGTAGGAAGAGGCGGAACTGGTCTTTGGCCACTTCCATTACCAATTCCAAAGGGTTTTTTTTATCGGCCGAAAATAGTTAAGTGGCAAAACCGTTTTGGCTATGGCTTCCTTATTGGCAACGTGCTAAAATTTAATGAAATTAAATAAATATTTTAGTAAAAAAAAAGCTCAGCTAAGTGGCAGTTGTACAAAGTGTTGTTGTATGTTGTTAACTTGGCCAACAAAGCAAACGTCGCATATTTAGTTACAAATTACGACAATGGCGCCGACGGTAGACGATGACACCAACAATGCTGGTCACATTAAAAGGTAAATGGTAAATAATTTATGCAAAATCCGCTGTCCGCAGTCGCGCAATTTGGCAGCGGCACCCACAACTACAACTACAACAGCAACAACACAACTGCAGTAGCAACAACAACAACTGTCAGGTAATGAAAACCGCCCGCTGGCTCAAGGAAACTTGCAGCGATCTTTGTAGTCTCCCTTCCCTCTGTGTCCTCTCCTCTGATCTCCTCTATTTTCGCCTTGACTTGCCAAATGAACTTTCACTTTTACTCTGGTCTCCGATGTGGTTTCGGAACTGCGGACTTGAGTGTCTTGTTCCCGTTGCATGTCGCTACAACATATTTCCAAGTTTGCTCTCTTCTTCTCCATTTTGCTCATCATCATCATAATCGACTTTGGTTCATTCGTTTCTGACTGATTTTTGCCATCAATTATGCAAAATATGGCTAGTAAGTTTGCAATTCACAAGCCAACTTAATTAAAAGCAACTACTGACAGACAATAACAATGACATGATAATGATGTTGATAAAGACAATAGTAGTAGGATAGGAAATGCCATACAGGAAGCGCTAAATAGCTTACTTTTAAGACTTGATCACTTATCACTTTGAACATAAAGACAAATATATTTTGATACATATCAAAATTAATCAAAATCTATACTTGGACATTTTATTTGGGAACTTAATAAATCTTTTTATCTATTCTTAACAGATTATTTAACATGAAATCAATTTCAACAACTTATATATGTATTCTCATTTTCCCCTAGAAATCATATGTTTATTTTGTTTTATTCCGAATAATAATAAAGTAATAAATAAGATCTGAGGTTATGTTCAAATATGTATGTGTGATTTCGAAGAGTATGAAAACACGTGGTGCTTGATAAATGTCAAGTTCAAATAATTCCAGAAATTCATTAGAGCTCTTGTACAGAGGGCTTGTCTTATCGACAATCAATGTCCACAAATGGGCTGGCAAAACGACAACACCCTCTGTGGTATTTATACTTTAGATAGATATACACAAATAGTCAGAGCAAACCATTTGGGATTGTTATTGAGTTGCTAATAGAGATATAAATTCAAATAGGCTCAACGAATTCGCATAATGCGCAAATGGAAAACATATTCGGATCTTGTCTTTACCCGGTTGCGCTTCAGTAGACGGAAAATATATTTGTTGGTCGTTAAGCAGATCAAAACAAAACCGAGCCGAATCGAAATACAGAAAATGCCAGTTGAAGGCGCATTCCAAGACAATTTGTCACGCTTACGGCTGTTAGAAGAGAAATCAAAGAGTAAGAAAAAAGAATGCGAGAGATGGAACAAAACGAAACTATATGCATTTTTCTTCAAGGTGCAAACAAAACAAACCAACAAATGACCAAATAATTAGACAAAGGGGAAAATATCGAGCAATCAGAAAAGAAGCAAAGTTTTAACCACAAAAGTTGTTTGACCCCTTGACTGATTGACTGGCTGAGTGACGGAGACTGCAACACACCAAATTGCCAAGCGACTGCATTTAAAAACAAATTTGAGCTGCCAATAAAATAGGAACAACAACAGTGACAACGAAACGATGGCCTGTACTCTAATAGGGCTCGAAACAAGTTTGTCCCGCACTGAGCCAGAAAATTGTGTCACGTTGTTGCCGTGGCAGCGACAGCAACAGCAACGGTTAAATGCTTTTGACACAGACACAGATAGCCTTAGCTATATACCCTCTCCATAGGCTCTACATAATCGTAGACTTCTTTGCCCCTTGGCTCTAAATGATGCATACCAACGCATAATGTGCGTGTGCCTAGCTCTGACTTTGACTTCAGCCGAGTCCAGAGTCCGGAGTCCACCATTTGATTTATTGAATTCTGAGTCAACTGATTTTGTATGCGACGGATGCGTTGGCCAAGAATGCTAACTCATTATGCGAGTAGTGTTGATCAGCAAGGTAGATAGAAGAAGGGGTGTGGGGAAGGGGTAACAGCTTATGCCTCTTCATAGTTAATTATAACAATGGCAAAGAGAACGGAAATGAAATGCGACCATTGGCGACGTGTTCACATGTCATTTCCTGCGGCTTACGACTTACAAAAGTTCCAAGTGCCAAGTGCCGAGTGTCGAGTGCCAAATGTAAGTGTCAAAATGTTAATTGCAATGGTTTCTCCATTGGGCCCGAGTGTGGGAAGTAGTCCGGATTGGGGTCAAGCGACATACAAGACGCTTTCGAGTGCTTCTCTGAAAAAAGAGAAGCTGAGGGAAATTGGGAAGTGCGCTACTTGGCTTCATCTAGAAATATGCTAATGTCACCGTAGATGCTTAAAGAGTGCATTCATATGCATAAAACGGTAGCACTTAAGCATTTCAAGCATCACAAAAGGTTTATGGGAATGACTGTGGAACCTTCAAATTGAATAATTTGTGCAGCTTAAGAAGGTGAGATTTCATGGCAAGAAGATGAAAGTGTTAATGTCCAGTCTAAGAAATTAGGTTAAAAGACAATAAACTGCTCTCAAAGGCCAGTAATATTGTGAAAAATTAAAGAAATTAACGAAGATAAATATTGAAAGTTCCAATTAGTTCAATTTGGAATAGAAGAAATTATTTTTATAATGGACAGTTATTGATTGAGGTATCCACTTTTTAAATGGGCATGATCTTAAACAGATAAGATACAGATGTATCTTAAGGATAAAAGTAGCATCTACTTTTTGCTATTGTACTTTTGTCTCTTTTTTTGGGTCATTTATTTCTAAAGTATTGTCATTTTGATAGATCGTCGCTGCTGCAGTCGTAACTCTGCCCGGTTCATAGGTCTCCTCACATCTCATCGGATCTCATCTGTGGATATTTTTAATGCAGTTGACATGAATTCTTACAAAATATCAACACAGATTCACACACACTTGTATCTCAATCTATAGATATATGTATACCTATATATATATTCAATTATATATGTAAATATTTATTTGCTCCACTAACTTGTTGTGTGTGTGTTTGCTTGAGTGCGTGACTAATATTTTGATTGCAACGAGACAAAAAACTTGGCCACGATTTTGTGCTTGTGCAATTCAAATGACAACAACAATTGAGAGAGAGCGAGAGAGAGAGAGATAATCATCGTAATAATAAAGGCAAAAAATATATTTTTGGCAGTCAAAGAAAATGGTCGGAAACTATCGGGTAAATGACCCAAATTTCATTTTCCTCTACAACGTAAGTATGTGTTTGTGTGACAGTTTCCATTTGAAATTGGGAACTCGTTCAAATTATTGTTATTTTTAGTGCTCAGCAGCAAATAGCCGATGTGTTTGTAGATGCACTGACGAAATCAACTTGCGTTAATCATACGCACCGTGTACAAACGCATGTTTGCACAAACTTTGTGCCTATAAACGACGCAAGACACATAAAAGGCAAGATATAATAAACGACATTCAAATATTTGATTGTCATGCCTAATCATTTTTCACTATCACTTTCCGCATTTTCCGTTTAGCCGAAAAACCCTAATTTAAATAACAATAAAAGGCCAAACAAGGGTTTTTTTTTAATTTGCTGGCCCAATGAGCGTGGTCCAGCCCAACTCAGAGCAGACCCAAAACCCGACTCATACCAGCATCATTTAATAGTTATAGTCTAATAAACAATGTCTAATCTCTTTTGAGCGTGTTTTCACTTTGGCCATGATAAATTGCACATGTTTCTTGTGGTTGTTGTCTGTTGAGTCTTGTCTGTGCATTGATGATTGTTGGTCTTTCCATTTCCATTTCCATTTCGA
The DNA here is from genome assembly GCA_035044365.1 of Drosophila neotestacea. Taxonomy (NCBI): domain Eukaryota; kingdom Metazoa; phylum Arthropoda; class Insecta; order Diptera; family Drosophilidae; genus Drosophila; species Drosophila neotestacea. The sequence goes on along the minus strand of JAWNMD010000157.1, from coordinate 2,336,266 downwards.
TTGCATCTTTTTAAGACGGCAGCATTGGATTTTTAAAACATAAATCACCTTCGCTGACAACTCTCGTAGTGCATACACACAGAAATTATTTATTGAACTTTTTAATAAATACTCTGTGGCAAGTGACCCAAAACGATGGATGGTCAATGGCCAATGGTCAATGGTTAATATCGCGTTAATATTATGCAGATTTCATGCAACCGCTGAAGTGTTGTAAAGTATTTTGATAAATCGCCGATGCTTTTGGGTATTTCTTCTTTCTTTCTTCAAACGTGCCATACGAGGAGGAAGATAAAGAGAGGAGTTTGCCGAGTGGCAACTGCAAAATGTGTTGCAATTTGTATGGCAGGGGGCATAAAGAAATTCGTGTAGCACTCTGACAGCTGCCTGTTGATTATGACCGTTCAAATTGTGGACTGACAGCAGAGATGGCAAGGTCAACTTAAGGTTGATTGATTTCAACTGCATTTTATTCATCAAAAAACATTTCAGAGTGTTATGGAAAGAAACCTAATAACTAGGTTGTAATTAATGAAAAAAAAAACAACAGTTTTGGTTTATTAAACTGAAAACTAAGTATGCATATTTTATGAATGTTTTTAGAATATATAAGTAAAGTAAAAAGTATATATATATATTTTATTTTATCTATGTGTCACATAGCTACTACTCATCTCTGCTGTGCATCATCAAGGTTGCAGAATTTCGCAAATTTCATAAAAAAGCGAAATCTCCATTAACTCCTCAAATGCTGTCATAATATACTCAATACTCAAAACCAAAGCCTCAATACTCATGCGGTAATAATTTTTATTGTTAAAGCCCGCAAATTGTTTTGAAATGATCGTCTTGATTGTGCCGTGTACATATAGTACATCTCGAAAGAGGGAGAGACTGTTTATTTTTTGAGGTCAGAAATGTTGCGTATAGGGTTCCCCAATAACGCTGGACTTGTCGATATGTTCAGCTCGATTTGTATTTGCTGAACCCTCGCCCAACTTTTTTTTTACTTAATGGTTTTTATGCTCTTTTTTGCCATAAACTTGTTAATGGGCGAGCAATCAAAGTGCTTTGCATTTTATGGAGCCTTTTGACCACAGAGCGTAGAGTATACATAATCAAAGATTACAACGACTATTCAAACTCATTTATTATCGATAAAATCACAGAAAATTTAGTGATAAACCAAAAGATTGGCTGAGAGGAGAATGAGCCGAGGCAATGTCAAGTTATCACTTCATTAGTTGGTGCTTAGCTTGTAAGAAAAGCTAAGGGAAACCCCATTTAATCCGTAAATCAGAACATTGTCTTTAAAAAAAAAAAAATAACATTTTTCATTAAAAATGTAGCTGTAACTGTAACATTTGTAAACAATATTATTAAATAAACTTTTACAATAATATTTTTACTGAAGATTTATTTTTCCAATTAATTTGTAAATACATATTTATGTTTGTAAAAAAAGGAGAAATTTTAAATAATGTAACCAAAAATGATGATAGACCAATGTTATTAAAGCAACTTCCAGAATTATTTTTGACCCATATGAACAGAGAAAACTCTAAGAAGAGAGCAATGAGAGATAGACATAGGTATACATAGATACGAGTATACGAGTATATTCAATGTTAGACCAAAAGAAAATTGCGATCTATGCAAAACGAAAGTTAAAGAAAAATAGCGTGCTGATGAGGAAAATCAATAAACTGACTGTGTGTTTCTTGTTGGGCGCAAAAAAAAACCAACCTTCGTGCTAATAGGCTATTTATTTTTGCAGCGAATACCAGACATAGATATGGATACACACTATATAGTATGTATAACGATTGTTAAGGTGGCGTGCACTAAGCAACTGACCCCAATAGCATTTTAACACACGCCCTTGGAGCTGTGAAAGAAAGGCAACATTTTGTAGGTTTGGGGCGTGGCTGCAACACTAACACTTTCTTTGTTAAATTGTTGCTGTCGTTGCTTTGTCGAAAAAGATATGCACATAAAATTTGCTTACATACATATCGTATGTTATAAGTTACTGCACTATATAACAAAAAATGGGAAGGAAATAACTTGCTAATGCGCTGTGTGCGTTCATTGTTAGCTAATGATCCAAAATTGATGTGTGTGTGTGTGATAGTGAAGTTGGCCGAAAGAGTTTGCAGTTTCGCCAAGATAAGCTGGGAGTGGGTCTGTGGATTAAATAAACCAAAAAGATTTCCCACACAATTAAGCGATCGCTGTCAGAGTAAGCTGCTGAAACAAAAACACCAAAGATCGTCATCCAACTTATTTTGACACTAAACTGAGATATATAATTAGCTGTCAGTCAATTGAGTTAGATGAATTAGGGCTTCGGAATACTATCCAATCGCCTTGACTTTGCACGTCCTAAACAACAACTAAAACATGACATAGAATAACTGGAACTAATGTTATAGTAGAATTCAGTAGCTTGTTGCGGTATATTATTTTGGGAGAGAGCTTCCTAGATAAAGAAGTTAAGAATACAATTAAATATTGTAGTTTCGATATTTAACTTAAAAAATGTATAATGTACAGGTAAGGAAAGGTAAGATGTGAGGAGGCAAATATATATATGCATATTTGAATTTTTATATTTCAATTACAGGGAATCTCCAATTGAGCACTCCCTTCAAACTTGCTTACTTTCAATCATTTTGCTGGGACTTGAGCTTAAGCTCAAACTAAGCCAAGTGATAAATACTGTTCTAGCCTCCCTCCCCCTTCGCTAGCTTATCACCCCTGACCACTTTTCCCATCGCGCAATTAAAAAATTGGATTAGTGTTGCAGAACACAACAACGCAAAAAATAAAAATAAAAAAAATGCATGAAAATAGAATAAAACAGTGTAAAAAGAGTTGCTGCTGCTGTTGATGTCGCTGCCTTTTAAAGGTAAAGTGTCTGGCTGTTGGCACGTCAGCTGCGCAGTAAGCGTCGCAGTCGCAGTCGCTGTCCAACGTCCAACTGGGTAAATATTACGCTGACAGATAATTAAAATGGTAACTACGTTAAGAGTTGCAGTCAGTGAAAAAAGTATGTGCCCTTCTTAGTATGAGAAATACTGAATACGATTCAAATTCTTAACAGAATAATTTGTAAGAATTTAATTTAGATGGTATGTTTATGATTATATATATATAAATCATATCATTAAATATATAAAAAATCCAAAACGAATATTTTTGTTTGGGGCCACTTGATGGATGACATCTTAAATGAAAGCTTATTGAAAAGTATAGAAAAAAATTAAAAGAAAGTTTTCATAAATGTAATAACAAATATTTCTACAAATTCAATAATACAAGTCCAAGGAGCGCATACAGTTTGCGCCGACTGTAACAAATATTTTGCCGTGCTACTCTCATTCTATTTCCGCGCTCTTGAAGTATGTGTTTGTTTGTTTATAACTAAACAGAAGCGCTGTTTAGCAGCAAGTACTACGTTCTTAGCGCAGTGACTGCGTTGAAATGAGGTTTGTAATCCCCCTGCCAGCTGCTCTTCTTTAACTCTACTTGTTTATTTTATTTTTAATTTTTTTTTTTTTGCAAAGATAGCTACGTTTTGTGCTCTGTTTTCTGTATTTTCGGCATTATAAATTCCAGGGCATTATTTGCATATTAAAGTAAGTAACTGTTGGAATCGTGTGCAGCTACTCTATGTAAGTGAGTGTGTGTGTGTGTGAATGGCAGAACATTTAGTGTTAGCGGGAAGCTCTCTAAGGTTCAAGTTGGAATATAATACATGTACATAATAATGCAATTATATCTAATTGAAAGACAATGGAATTTGGAGCATTGTTTGCTGTATTTACTGAGTACTTTGGCAATTTTCAGGCAATATTTTATAGGTCACGAGGAGACAGCTGCTGCACAGATGCCATTTGCAGATGCAAAACTTTCGCGTGGTAAAGCAATTTGCCAACACTTTTACAACACAGGTAGAGACAGATACAGATATTTAGATAGCGGGATCGAGAGAGAGAGAGAGAGACAGAGACAGAGAGAAAAAGAGGATTTCGGATGAGGTGTTCCCCTAGGCAAACGGCAATTTTGTTAATGGGTGAAAATAAATAATAATATTTCAGTGGTCGTAATGCGCCAAATCAGAAAAAGATTTGCTTCCTTGTGCGACTTTGACTCTTGTTGGATCTGCCTCGTTCACAACACAAAGAGAAGGTGGATGGTGGCACGAAGGAAGGGCAGGAAACGAAGATGAAGGCACAACTTACAGTCCACAGTCGTTTTTTATAGTATGTCGAGATTTATTTGCACAATTCCGGTTTTGGGATATACGGTTGCCTGTTATTTTAAATTTAAGTGTCACTACTTACTAGTAGGAGTCTTTTTCACCTTCCTCCCTCACTACTTTTTTTTCCACGGCAACTGGAATAGAAGAACCAACTTAAACCAAACCAAACAAGCATAGGACAACAGGGCGACCAGGAGACAGACATTAACAAATTTTCAGCTGAAAAAGAGAGGATTTGAGAGAGAACGAGGAAGCCCAGTAGCGCATATAATAAAAAGGCGAAACAGTAGACAAAGAGGAGTTGCAGACAAAAAAAAACAACAAAATTCGATGACAGCTGTTTGTTTTCTTCATGTTTCTATTTTCTTGTTTTTGCTTTTGGCTGAAGAACTATTGACACTGAGCTTGTGATGAGGAGAGGGGGCTTTGAGTGGCGCCCACATAAAGAAGCTATTGAACATTATAAAGTCTTTAAACTCTTCAAATTGTTCGCTGTCGCTTTGTGTATTGACACTGACACAGTGACACGCAAAAAATCAATAATTAAAATAAATTGCAATTTCACATTTTGTCTGCTAAAGTCGTCCAAATCGCCACGAAATTGTTGCTATTTTGCAGAAAGACGTACATATGTACATATAATAAATTATATCTTTATGGTTTTATTTTGGCACAATTAGACTGCTTTGCTTTGGTTATATCTTTCAGCATTCACACGGGTAATTACCAATTTTCGTAGCAACTAACTAAGCTTAAATGTTATAAACGTTGCCAACAACAACAAGGAAACACAAACACAAAACACAGGCGAGTGCGCGACGCGCGCAGCTGAGCGGCAGCTGAGTTTTTCGTTACTATTCAACGTTCCCGACTCAACGAAACGTACGTCCAAACTTGAGCGCGTTCGGACAGCAACTAAAAGCCACAAAATTTGTCGTGCGGCTTGTGGGACCCGCGAAGCACCAAAAGCGCCAAAGCAACACAGCGCAGACAAAGACGACAACGTCAAATGAGCACGAAGAAGCACAAGTTGAGAGCGAGAAAAAGACAACGTAAGGTGGCTAGCCAAAGGTATGTATGTACAAACATAGACGACGCCAACGCTTACGACACGTAAGACCACTTGAGGCAGGTTAGAACGCTCAACGACGAGCCCGTGGTGAATTTGAGACTACGTCTCTATGTGTGTGTGCTTATGTGTGTGCTGTGCGCGTGTGCGTGTATATTGTCGTCAGGTGAGTTTGCGTTCGCTGCACCTTCTGCAACATGTTGTTGCTATTGCTCTTTTTTATTTTTAATTGAACGTGCACTGCGACTGCAACTGATAGGAGTACCAGCACTCGCATTCGCATTTGCACTCAAACCTATAAATAGCTCAGCCGCTGTCCTGTTGCTATTGTTGTTGCTATTGTTGTTGCTGTTGCTGTTGCTGCTACTGCTACGCTTAAGTCTGAGAGCCGCGTGTGCCACAATTTAGTTCTATCGTTGATTGAGCGTTAGCCTATCATTAGCTGGACATTTGGCTGGCTTGGCTATTTAAGTTATGTTTATATGTACATACATACATACAAATATGTGTGGATGTGTGTGTGCCAATTGTGGGTGTGCATGCTTATGGTTTTGATTATGTGTTGCGATTTGGAAAAGAACGTGCGTCGCTCTAAGTGCACTACGTAAAATAAGCAAATATGTACATAGGAAAAATACGAGTTTTAATACCTTTAGCAAATCTAAATAACGAGGGTTTTGTAGTTCACATTTAAATATTTTCTAACCAATAATAATGAAATCCATTTTCAACAGAAAATTTGGAGCCTTAATACAATTAAGTCAACTACCCCATACGGAATAAATTCTAAAGTTTATATTCTAAATTTTGTACAAATTTCAAACATATTTGTGTCAGAATATGGTACATTATTGTAAATATGTACGTACATTGGTTTGTTCACACGAGAAACAAGCTTCACACATTGTGTGTAATCTGTTTAAAAACATTTTTCTGGTTTTTTTCATGACTGATAATAGAGTAGTACTCGCACTTTGTGGCTATAAATGTCTCGCCTTGAGAATCAGCATCGAAAGAAGTTCAGACGTAATGGCACACACATATGAGTCATCTGGGGACAGAGCGACAACTTTTGTGGCGGTTGATGTCACTATGAGAGACAATTGCGTATTTACACACCAACATGTACAAATACTTGTATATTAGCAAATGGCTTTGAGGTAATTGCCCCAAAACTGAAACAAAATGTATTTTATAATGTAATTTGGGTTTTTGTTTTCACGCATCAATGCCAGCTGCTATTTTGGGGTCTATGATTTGTGTGACTAATCAAGGAAGGCAACAGTCCGACTTAGTTTCAGAGCTAAGGCCCATATTCTGCTGATTCTGTGAGTTGAATGCGCTTTCAATTTTCTTTTATATTTTCAACGATTATTTTTATGGTCGCATTGGCTGCACAAAGTCAACAATTGTTTAAGAAAGTAAACAAAATAAATATTTGCAATCGTTAAGAGTCATTTTAGCTTTTGTTTTCAAGCTACGCCCGAAGGCAAACTTGACGAAATTCTGCCGCTGTTGACATCGTTGCCGACGCAGGCGCTAACCTTTGTCGGCTTTACAGTTAAAGCTTTGCTCTTCGCTCACTTGATTTAGCTTTACGTGCATGTTAATTGCTTTATGACCCATATACTACACATTTCCCTTGTTTTGAATTGAAAATTCCCGCCTGGAAACTGGAGCGAAGAATGAAATGAAGCCAGATGCAATTCTGTATCCGAATTCGAGTTGACTCTCAGCAAAAGTCACTGCATGACTGCATGTAATTAAGATAATATTTTTACCTCTTCCGCATTTGGTACTGCGCTTTGTGTACGAGTTAAGTGAGTCACAGGGCCACACTGAGAGCTGTCATTCAAGACCGACTCCTGAGAAAGATGTTAGCTCTGATAATACGGCGAATAAAGGTGTGTACCTGGATCTGTATAGTCTTGCCCTTTGGCATAAAGCAAATACCAGACATATCAGATACATCTTATATATTATTTAGGCTTTACATTGTAGCTGCTGTGCTTTTCTAGAGAGACGCTTACCTGGACACTGGAAGAAGACTTGTCCATTAAGTAACTATTTGTAAAATATACTTATAATTATGTTATTAATAAATTTAAAAGTTGATTTGACACTAAACCCAGTTCGAATTAGTTAGGTTTACATGTCGCAAACTTTTAGACAATGTCTGCATACCCAGTTGTGTGTTAAGGTATTCACATATTTAAATATATATGTATGTGCATACATATTTGTAAATAAACACATGCGTGGGCGTCTTTGGCGACGATCAGTCGATAACGTAACAAGCCGGGCAGGTTGCCAAAATTGTTGCAATAAGTTGAGGGTGTGTTAGAGAGCGACGAAAAGAATAAAAGAGAATGCCACTTACCTTGCGCTGTTGCGGTTGCTGCTGTTGCAGCTCATAAAAATTGCTGCTGCCATTCTCTAGCCATTCCACGTCTCTGCAAAATCAAGAAAGAGAGATGTTTAACCACATGTTGAGCAAACTCACCACACAACAAACAAAAGCACTTGCTCTCGCTTGCTCACTAGCCTACTAGCTCTTGCTCTCACTCTCGATCTCGCACACTGTAAGCTTTTTTCTACTCACCGCTGCATGCGCTGTATGACTGGCAACTGAGCGGTGCTATCATGAATGCGCACCTGATCCGGCGTAATCTCTTCGAGCAGAAATATGTTCTTGTTCGCAGGCGGGAGCATCGACGTCGCTTCGCTCTCCATAGCACCGCTATAAAAAAGCGGACTGAGGGGGCGGCATGCGCCACCCAAAAGCTCATCGATGTTCTGATGACGCGAAATAAAAAGCTTATCGCCCACTCGGCTTGCTTGAGAGGCGTAGGAGTAGCGGCGTGCTGAGGTCGATGTCGACTGCAACTGCGAAGGAGACTGCGGCTGCGACTGCAACTGCGGCGCTGGCATTTGAACTTTTGACATTGGAATGTTATCGTAGGGCGATTCGCAGAGCTTTCGCTGCTCGGAATCGGATTCAAGCGGCACTGGACTGGCGCACTGTCCCAACGGCGGCGGACGCACCGAATAGGAAAAGTTAAAGGAACTGCTCAGTTCGGAGGGTGCATTTAGCATTTTACCGTGGTGCAGGTCGACCTCGTCCGGATTAGGCGCTTGTACCGTCATCGACTCCTCTTCGTTGCTTAGTCCTGGCTTCAGATCCTCATCTTGCAGCCACCAGGCCCGCTCCCCTGACTCCCAGTGCTTGATGATGCGTGGTGGAGGTGTCGGTGGCTTCACTGGCGGCGGTTCATTCTCCTTCTCCTGCCACCAGGCACGTTCCCCGGATTCGACCCGCTGGACATTGAAGAGCTTTTTGGCGGGTCCTGAGAGCCACCAATGCTTTGAGGAGTCTTCCGAGTTGGAAGACTTCTTCGAGCTGCGTTCGCTGCTGGGCAGCTTGAGGGTCACCTCCACATGGGGTTCTTCATGGTAACCGTTCTGTTTGCTGTCCTGAGATTGCTGATGGTCCTCCTCCAACCACCAGGCGTCATGCTCTGGCGAGATGCGACTCCTCGGCATTTGTTTAACTTCTTGACTATGATCTTGATCCATTTCAGGGCCAAACCCATTGCCATTTAACTGAATTCGTTGTGATGTATTTTCGTTATGGTTTTCCATATGACTTTCCTTTTCGATTTCGTTTTCGTTGTTGCTGCTGCTCCACCAACCCGTCTTGCTGTGCTCTCCCTGCGGCTCAGTTGCCGCACTCACATCCTGTTCATCATCTAGCGGATTTAGCGTTTCCTCCGCCAGGGTATCATCCTCATCCACTGTCTCATCTTGGCGCAACCACCAGGCCTGTTCATCTCCCGAATCAATGTGCCTTAGTTTAAAAGTCATCTCGCCACGATTGTTGTAGTCCAGAGCTGAAGCCGTGTTGATCTGCAAACTGGTATCCTGCCACCAACTGGGTTCTTCGATATCCTCTTGCTCCAGCGAGGGATTCACTTCGCTAGTCAGACTCTCCGTCGGCAGGACTTCCCTTTCAGATTGCGATGTTGTCTCTCTGGGACAGTGTGTGGTGGAACTCAATGAGCTTGTTGTTGTAATCGTTTTTATTGTTGTTGTCAGCGAAGTGTTCTTCACTTCGCCACTTGCCTCTGTTGGCGTCGTTGGTTCGTTCGTTCGAGTGTCTAGCGATAGACTAACCATCGAGGTAGGCGCATCTGCCTCCCCAGCGCTCTCGGAGCTTTCGATAAAGATCGGTTCACTATTTGCGTCTTGCTGACGAGTGGCAAAAAAATTCGATACCGCCGAAAGTTTTTGCAAACGTGTCGCTGACGGCGACGCTGACAGCGGTTGTGACTGCGGCGGCGACGGCGACGGCGACTGTCTGACTGCCGCGACGGAAGGTGAGTCAGTGGCGGACTTGTGGCTATTTTGGTGTCCCATTGTTAATTGTCGAATCTCATCCGAATCGCAGTCACCTGTCTGTTTGGGAACGACCTTCGTTGCCTTCTCTTTGTGGTGTCCGCCGCTTGCCGGTGACTTTTTCTTACTCTGCTTTTTGGCTGCTTTTTCGCGCTGCTCGCTGTCCGACGAGGAAGCGGAGGCGGAAGCGGAAGCAGAGGCTGACGTCGAGCTGGCAGTACCAGCACATGACATGTGTGCCTTAAGCTGACGACTCGCGGATGACTTGCCATTTGTTAACTTGGTTCCCTTTTTGGTCGAGCTAACGGATGCAACGCTAGTCTCGCTGCCGCCACTCGGCGAGCATTCCAGCTGCCCCCCTCCTGTTTCCTCCGACTCGCCACCACTGCTGGGCGTGCGAGATTTCCGAGGGCGATCTGTAGGTCCGACATTTAGAGAACTCTTACGGAAATCCTTGTTGGGCCAGGGCCACTTGGCCAAAGAACTTCCCGCGCTGGAGCTACAAGTCTTTGTAGGAGATTCTGATTTACCCGGAGCTGCCGGCGGTTTGTTGACCAAATTCTCCACCGAGGACTGTCGAGAATTAAGACGCACCGCCTTTGGAGGCGACAGCTTGGACTTGCTACTGTTTTTGGAGCTTATAACACTCGTATTTGCGGATGTGGCATTGCTTTTGCTGGGGGATGACGCCTCCTTAGACTCTACGCTGGGGGTGCTGGACTTTGGGGATGGACTGTTGGCCGAAGGACTCGCATTAAAGCGCAGGCTGCTGATGCGGTCCTTGTGGGAACTAAAGTTGGAGCTGACGCTACTGCCGCCGGCGCTGTACCGCAAATACCTTGTGGAGTCGTCCAGTCGATCCGATTGAATCTCCTTTTCCATCATCTGACGAGGTTTGGTCGACCTTTGTATGGTCTTCCCAATGGTCTTGGCTATGTCAATGCGTCGGGTTCTCTGAACTGTTGTGCTGCCTGGAGGAGTAGGAGAGGTAGCTCTAGTAACCACCGCAACGGATATAAATGTTTCCTCTGGAGAATCTCCTTGTTTTTTGGCCTGCTCCTTTGTAGCTTCCGTTTCACTTGGCGACTCTCGGGTTGGTTCTGTTGCCGGTATCTGCTGATCCTCCAGTTCTTTCTCTCTACTAGCCTTCGCTCGACTGGCAGTTCTTGCATGGAAATCGCTGGTTGTTAGGTAAGATATGGACTTGTCCAGCATAGTGGTCGCAGTTGATCTCGCTCCCGATCCATAACGATTACCACAAGCATTCCTTGTGCTACTGGTGCGATAGGAGGTACCTCCTAGCTTGCTCCTCGAGCTGTCCATCACAGGACTGGGATCCCTCGACTTCGACTTGCCGCGATTCGTGTGCTCCAACGCCACTGGACTGGGATCCCTAGATCTTCCATACTTGCCCAACTTACTGGTTGTGCTAGTGTAGCGTTTAATAGGGCTGCTCCTGTCACTGGAACTGGTTGTCTCCTTAGAATCCGTCTTGGCTGTGATTCCATAGCGGCTCACGTAGCTGACTACAGGCGTTGGAGCTGGAGGATCGCGTTTGATTCGATAAGTACCACCGGAAAATGATGGTCTGTAAGCGGTGGGCGTGGCCAGTGATGTGTAGCGCGATGTGGAACCACTTCCTAGTTCGCCTCCTAACGTATACTGTAAGTGAAAGGGAATTCAGATAAGATCTCTTTAGGGATTGATGGTGACTTACCGACGAACTGCTCGGCTTGTAGGAGCTACTGTGGTTCGATTTCCAGGGTGTCTGCAAAGGAGTTAACATCATTAAGCCAGTAATAATAATATGTAGTAATAAGTAGCCAGTAGCAAACCTACTACATTTATACATAGGTTATTTTTATTGACTAAAATACCTATTTAGTTTCTTTAATACTTGTTGTTCTTGAGAGTGTAATGAAAGCTTGTATAAAGTAGACGTATACAAGAGTTCAAAGTCTATGTGCGTATGTTACTGTATATCTTGATAATACTGAGACTATCGAGACAGACAGACAGACAGACAACTTTTTAAACATTTAGTCCTATTGTCTATTGAGAAATGCCATAATGAAGTGGAAGCAGTTCCGGATGGAATTGATTGATTGGTACAATCTACGCTATTAAGAGATGCGTTCGACAATTCGCAGGAATATTTAATCATCATCAACAACTGCAGAAGGCGGACGAAACAATATAGACACATTCACCCCGACAAACAGAAAGGCAAAGCAGCCTCCTCTGCGATCACCCCCAAGGAGGGAAGAAATAGCTTTGAACTTGCCTCGTTTTCATTTTCTTTTGCATTCGTTTTGATGCATTTCAAATTCAATTTCAATTAAATGGCGCTGTAGCACGCGGTTTTAAATAAATTTGGATGTGTAAACAGATTCATTTCAATTATTTCAACATCTGCCATCTTATCTTGGGCACACATTGCATTAGAATATTCCCTCTATGCCTCGGAAATCTCAGTGATTTAAGGTGAGAAAAAAGAGAAGGGACAACTTTTTTTTGTGGCATTTGATCCGACAGACGCGACATTCAAATTGTGAAATCCATGTCGGCTTTTTATAGCTTTTGGCAAACATTGAAATTGTGAGACAACAAATACCTGAGTGCTAACAGATTCGTAATGAGGTACTTAAGAATCCCAGCGTATCTAAGAAATATATTGAAAATCTATTTAAGAATTCCGGAAATAATGTTAAACTCAAATAAAATCACAGGTGAAGATCTTAAAATCGATCATTAAATGAATGAGCTGAAAGAAAGAAAGAAATTCTCAAGTGAGCTTCGTGCATGAAATTCCATGTCGATGATTACTAAACTGTCCCAAGTGGAGCTAAACACCACTGGCGCCATTCGGCCCACTCCTCAGCGCCATCATGCCACCAATGCCATAACGACAACAGCCGAATGACATGTACCATAAGAAATGCAAATTTTTTCAGCGGCGAAGTACGGGCCCGCCCATTGTGATGGTGAGGAAGGGACCATCTCAGTTAATTGTTCTCCTCCTTGTTCTTGTTTTCTGCACAGTGGAATGGAATTCCAAACACAAATAGAACAACAATGTACAAAACAAGCAAATGGACAGACAGTCAGATGATAGATAGAAGGAAAGTGAGAGATAGTAAGAGCTCCATTATGAAGTTCAAAATGCAGATGAAAATTGCCATGTGTACATTAAACGCCACTCCACTTGACAGCGTTATTATGTGGACTCAATTAGCCCATGCCGTTAAGGACTGCGATCACAACAACAAAATCAACAACAGGGTCTATCTGTCAGTTGGCAAAGTCTATAAAACATGTCGAGCCGCAAATGTTCTCTGACTTGGCCAACAAAATCAAATCACATTCGCGTGCCGCCTCGCTCTATGAAAAGTGATTTATTTTTAAAATCATTTTTAGCTTGTAGTCTTCAGTCTTCAGTTGTTTTAACTATTTTTTGTCAGAGTGTCAAAATAACTGCGAGAATAGGAAAACAAAAGTGAAAACTGAAATTATTTTAAGTCAATATCGAGCCCTTCTCGCAAAAATAAATTCTTAACAGATCACATAGGAGACACTCATGTTTTTTAGTGACCCCCCAAAATAATGTAAGCGATATTATTGATAATTTGATATTATGTTCCGCTTATACAAATATATAACACATTGACTGATATCCTGACAGATAGGGTCCGCGCTATTGCAAAACACATATTTTTCTTGGGAAATAGAAACTTTGATACGGTACTTGACAAATTTTTGTGAAAGTCAAGAAAACGGTTAATAAGCTACAGATTTTTTAGTGACGCAAATTTTCTGAATTTAGAAAAATTTGTATTTAAAGACATTTCTTATGTTAACCCTCTAACAGGCAAAATCGAAATAATGTTTCGATCAAGCTGATCATTTTTTCCCAAGTAGAGATAGATTATAAGCAAAAATAATTGAAATTATGACATGTTGCATTGTTTGAAACTCTTCTTTCCTTGCATATCTAACCAAATTGGTAATCGATTTTCACTATTAAGTATATCAAATATGAGGAATACAAAAAACAACTCATCTCACGATGGTTGGTAAGCTGATCAACAGATACTTGACGACTGCTATTGAACGAACTCTTTTCTTGAAGGATATAAGTCATCGAGTCAGTGTATTTTCTGCAAGGAAGCGCTTGCAAAGAATATATGCATTAGCTGAGCTGATATTCATAAAATGGTAGAAAACCATAATCATATTATTTCTGCTCTTCGCTTTAACGGCCCCTAAGGTCGTCTATCAATTCGACTCCTTCCATGTGAGCATTATATTTCTTAAACTATTCTGAACAACTGATTTCCTAGCAATCCTATCAATTTGTATTTCCTATCATATCGAGGTGCTTTAGCTAATTCATTATTAGGACTGGCTTCAATTCCAACCAATTTGGTAAGTGATATACTGATACGTACATAAAATTTCCGATGTAATGAAGTGAACGTTGTGTTGAAAGTTATATGTGTATATAAATATATTTAGCTGCAAGGCACAACGGTTTATCTCATCCGTGATTAGTTTTACAACTTATTTGAATCTGGATCTGTTTTAATGTACATGGTAGTGATAAATCGCCACGACTTCCCCAACAAGATTGACTTAACAGACATTTTATAAAGAGCTTGGAATATAGGAAAAATCCAATGAATGTTGTTTAAGAAGCACAAGTTAAAATTTCCAGATCATTTAGACACCAGAAGTAGAATGGATTTGCCGACCAGTTGGTTCAAGTGTTGGTCATTTAGACCAAAGGCTTTTTGGATGTATGTTCATGGCGCATGCTTCTTCTACATCAATAGATGTAGAGGAAACTTCGGCTTTCTTGACTTGGAATACATTAAATGAGAAGCTAATGCTTTGATCAAATGCATCTGAATAACCTGCTTCATTGATTCCCTTTATGTATTCTTGAATGGATTCGAAATGATCTGGGCTGCCAGATTCGATGTTGTTCCTAACATAGCCAAAGTCTTCCTCGCTTTCATGACTGCTAAATTCAATATCAGTTTCCATCTAATCAATATCCTCAGCCAGTTGTTCATTTGACAATATCTCGAAAAGTAGTGCTACGAGAAAAGTATACATAAAATATGTATATTAAAATTGGGTAGCACTTTTCAAACAATAATCAGAACTCTACCGAATGATTCAAGAGTTGTAATTAGAAATTACATTGAAGCACGTGAAGGTGTTTTGTTGCGAAATATCTACATATATATATGGTTGGCAAATAACCAAAATCAGAAATAAACAGCAATTTGTGAAGTTGCCAATTGACATCAAACTAGGCTGATTTTTCATTTGATTGCTGCGTTGACTTTGGCACGGAGAGAAGCAATCCCAAGTTTCTTGTCTCTGGAACGAAAGAATCCCAAATTGGCGGTCTCGTTGGATACTTGTCCATGGCATCACGCATTGCCCGCATACCCAACTCTAAGGCGCAATTGGCGGAGCTTCGACCCGCCGATTGTTGGGTAAACGGCCCATTGAAATGAACATAGATATCACCCTGGCTGGCTAAATCAAGGCCAAATGTTGTCAGATCTTCGCCAATTGCCAGTTGGACAGTATTGACATTATTGCAAGTGGATCGCAGATTTTCTACGAGTCCAGACAAACCAAAAATCTCTGATACTTGATTGCCGGACTCGAGATAATCGTCAGGCATGTGCTCCTGGAAGATGACATCGGAATGTTGGCCAAAAATATCACAAAATGTGGGCATACAAGAGAGTTGATTGTGCAGTTCTGGGAAAAGTTTATAGTTCCAATCGTTACCCCCTGATATCACAATAGATGTGACTTCGTGGGTAGCTATCGACACATCTGTTTCATCGCTTTTACTCTCGATTTGATCAACTTGACTTCCATCGCTTTCTCCGGGCTCCTGGTGCAGTGCGATCAAAGGCTTGACCTTACAACGGGGTCGACGACGTCTGGGCATGTTGTGTACTGAAATCTGATTTTTAAATAGTTGGAGAAATTACTATTAACTGTGACACCGCCTGCCATTCCACTTCAAAACCCCAGTTCCCATTCTGAGATGTTCATTTAATATCATGTTCTACAAATCCTAGAGAAATTCACACTCTCCTAATTAATTAGATGGTGCGTGCATCACTCCAAACAGGAGACAACTTTCCACTTTATGCCTCTCATAAATATTTACAACTTCCCTCTGCTATAAAAGCAACACTATACAACAAAGATGAGAACATCATCAAGTCAAACGTCCAACAGTAAAAGATTAAATTTTTCCTTTTTCGTTCATTTTTAGAATCGGTCTATCCAAAAATAAAGTGGGAAAACACTTCGAGCTGCCGTATGTGGAAATTTGTTGGGCTCATAAATCGATCAATTAATCGGTTTATCGGTTTATTAAGCGCCGTCTGTTCGGAGCACAATCTATAACTGTTTTATGGCCCTGGTACTTACCAAAAATCAAAGGAGCACATCGCAGCAATGGATATCAGGAATGTGACACGAAGACGGGTTAAATAAGATCTTGAAAACACAGAAAGTAATTTTCAAGCCTAAGGAGTTAAATTAAATATTGCTTCAAATGATTTTTGCAAGCGTGTAACCGAGTGTACTAAAGAGGCACCGAGTTTGGTAGGCCCCTTCTCCCACAAATCGATAAAAAGATATGGACATAAAGCCGGAACCGGAACCGTTAACCTAAATTAATGGTTTAATATTCAGTACCGGTTAGCATGCTTTAATATATACTTTTAATATATACTTTACTTTAATACATTTGTTGATACAATTCCATTTTTCAGCATATTAAATTTTTTAAAAATAACTTTTCTCCACCGGTATTTACCGGTATAGATACCGAAACCGAAAGGACAAAAAACAAAATAGAACATAAGAACAAAACCGATATTTGTTTCGGTTTAATTCCCAGAATGAAACGGTAACCCTAGAAATTGGTACGCACTTATGATACTTATGAATTTTGGAATGTGTTTTTATGTACTAAGGCCCTGGTTATCGAACATTTTTATTGCATTTCATAACAGAGCAATCACCTTTCTATTCTGTAGGAAAACAGAGAATACTTTGTATGCAAGTTGGATAAATTGGCTAAAAGGGAAAAACAAAATCAAATATCAATTTCCGAAACGGCTGGCAAAAAGTTTTGAAAATTGTGTATCATGGAACTGGGCCATTAACACGATTGAACTCGACCACTGAGAACAACAGCAAAAGTTGGCGAAAACAAAAACGGCCAAAAGGAAAAGCCAAATTAATAGTCACAATACAATGTTTGAATATCAATGTATGTGTTATTCTGCTTTGAAAATCGACAACTAGATACTATAATAAATACACTCACAGTAGAAACAATTAGAAATAAACAAAATAAAAAATTGCAAACAAATGCTGTCGAAATTGGTGAAACAAACGCAGAATGTACACATATGTATATACAGCTATAGCTACAGCTAGAGATACAGATACATCTAAAGAGTTGTAGATACTTGGCGCAGTATAAAGTTTACTTACATAACTTCTATAGGATGACATGATAAATTACGTTATTTTGGCAGCGCTCCTCGATAAGAAATTACGTTGTACTTATTTTCTGTATTTTATTTTGTTTTTATTTTATATTTATGTATTCTTATTTGATAATTATTCATGTAATTCACACCACAATATTAAAACTATGTGTAGATAAATTTGTTGATCAATTCACTTCTTTTGATGCGCATCAATTTGCATGAGGACGTTGAAATTCCAGCATGTAATTCAATATATGTATTTGGATGCCATACACTCACACACACTCGCACACACTTGGCACAACAAATAAGTACTACTGATGGCAATTAGACAAACGACGCGCGTATCTTTCGGATGCATCAACTGATGCTGCTGCCACGGTGGCTGCTCAATTGCAATAAATGCAAAATAAATTAAATACATTTACTGGCGACAAACGGCACAAGAGACTGTGAGATAAAGATAGCCATATCAGAGAGAGACTGCAATAGTTGAGTACATCCAATGGATACATTTGCCGCACTTTGATTTCTCGCATATCGAATTCAAACAAAAGTTTCCGTGCGTATTTTTCGCACTGATCGGCGGCTCTCGACAGAGAGCTTGTGCTTTGTGCCACTTTACATAATCCGCTGGCAGGCAAAAGGAGAAGGAGTTGCTGTAACTGAGGGGCATTGGACAGGGGATCAAGAATGCAGCTGGTAAAGGCAACTGAGACACGTCACGGGCCACTTTTATTTATGCGCTGATATTTTGTGTTGTCGCTCCGATTTTTTATTCGTCTTGCACTCGGGGCATCACTTTTGGGCGTTGCGTTGCGTTCCGTTGCGTGTGTATCTTCCTTTTGTGTTTTTCCCGATTTCGAGAAAAAACTTTAGCTCTTGTTGCTATTTATATAGTTAAATTTAGCAAATGTATCCGCCGCACACATTTATTTTGTCGCATGCAATAGCGACGTGCTATTTCTTCGTACTCGCAACTCAAACACACGTACCGCAGCGTGTGCGACTCGGCGCGTTGTCAAAGAAATACTGCCCGATGTTGAAAATGTTGTGCTGAGATTTTCCGACCAGCGTGCGCCAACATCTATACTGAAAAATGAATTTTCCGTCAGCTCTATTGCGTGTATTTTGGGCGAGAGATCTACCGAGAGAGACAGAGACTCTCCTGTTTCTAATCTCTCAGTTCGGCTCGCTGCTTTGTAAATTGCAATAATAAAATAAATAAATACAAATTTTTGTATATAGGCACGCGTATATCTGACAAAAATATCGGGCGCCCGGTCAGCAGCCTATTTTAACTCTGTCCGAAAGTGTTTTTATTTCGACAGTCTGATAAATAGCTTGATAAAAGTATATAAAAAAAAATTGGAAGTAAATTACCTACCATAGTATGATATTCTATAAATAGCTGCTAGAGATATGTGAGTCTCTATTACTCATAAATTTGGCATTTGGATCATAAGTGAGCATTAAGTTATGTTGATCAACTTGCACTTGTATATTGAATTCTACCAATCAAAATGTGTTTCAATGAATGTTATGTAGGGAAGTATTCTGTTAACTTAATGACTTCTCCTTTGCCCACAAAATATGCATATATGTATGTATATGAATCTAAAAAGAACTTTCCGGCCCACAGCACACACAACTGCCATCAATTTATCACAAATAATTGCTAAAATAAACATGCACAATGTGCGTTGCACGCATCATAAATAATAACCTATGAGTAACCTATCAGAAATATCTATAGGAATAAATAGGAAAACAGTTATAAAGTATTACCCATTAAAGTACAAATACAACTTAAATTCGTTTTCATCCTTAAATCCTTTTTATATATGTATGTGTCATTAATAATATGTCAGCCAGAATAACAACTGCCTACATTTAATCACAGATAAATTCACATTTCATAAATTGAAACTTATGAGTTGGCAATTTGTATTTACACAGATATTTGCTATGAATATCATGCATTTAATCGTATCTCGTATAGCGAAAGAGCGACACATATGATCGCACTGTGTGCACTGATATTTTGTTATGTTCTTCATTTAAAAATAACGATCGGTGTGCCACTTTTGCCGGCCAGCCAGATCTACAGACAGATCCACGAAAAACATACACACAGTGAGCACCGGAAGCATGCGGCTCGGCTAAAATGACGTCCATTCAAAAATTCATGAAATTCAAATACAGAAATTGCCTGCAGCACATGGCCAATACTATGGGAACTGTAATGGGAATGATTCTTTGTGAACGTGTGAGTATTAGGTATAATATTTTAGTGACTATTTAAACTAAATATGTGAGCGCAAAATGCCGAAACACATTCAAATGATATCTGCGTCGAAAGCAGAGGCAATTCCCTTTTTCCTCCTGCCTTTTCTCTTCATAAATCAGAATGCGCGACAAAGACGCTAAATTGCCTGAAAATCGGAGGAAAATCAGAAAATCCAAGCGGGCATCAATAGCTAATAACCAGCAAAGGGAAAGGGAATGGGTAAGGGATAGGGATATCGATGTGGATGGGGATGAGTATGCGTATGCGGATGAGGAGAGGGAGCGAATAGCAGGGGCAAACAAAGTGGCTCGACACTTTGACGAAAGACATGCAGTGGTTCCAATGGATGCCGATTCCGGTGCCGTTGCCGTTGCCGATGTCGATGTCGATGTCGATCTCGTTGCATAGACGCCTCCGGGGCAGAGGCAGAGGCGTAGAAACTTAACCTAATCTGACCGACAGATACAAATAGCTTTCAACGCTGCATTAAAAAATAAAAGAGCCGCAACAGGCGTGCATTTCGCATGCTTTCCACAAATATTTTCCCAATGCGTGCGAGACGCCAACGCACCAGCCCCAGAAAACGAATGCAAACAAATCGAGAAACACACATAAAGAAAATACGAAACACAAAAAAAAATAGTTGCCTCAAAACGAGAAATGAATCTTGGGCAGGTCATAAAAAATACACCGACAGCCATAAAAGTCAGACCCGGCAATCCCCGGGAGCATCCAGTGGGCAAGTGAGCCAGCGAGGTGCACAACGCGGTCAATCATACGGAACCGAACTGGGAACAGGGCATCTTGCCACTGGGAGCAATGTGACGCCTCGGCTGCCATTGGTGCAGACCTTTCAATCATTTCTACGATTTTGAGTTTGTAATTTATAGATATCCATGCAACGCAGTGGTGAAGTGGATGGTGGAGGCAGCTACAGATTATGCAATGAAAAGATGCAAGCGCTAGTTAATAAAATTAATGGGGGAGGAGTTGTTGGTTCAGAGAAACGATTTGTTTGCGTGTTGATAAAACACAATATGTTTTAGTCGAAGGAAATTTGTTGTGTCACTTACAGAGCAAGAAATAATATCTCTAGGGAATATTCTTAAAAATGTAGAGGTAGATTCGGAAAAAGGTTTTCAGTCTGAACCAATCAGACTTTTTTACATATATTTCGAGTATTCGTTCAATCAAATCGATCTGAGTTCTGGCTTGAAGGAAAATTAAAAATAAATTATACATTTATTAGCGAGCTTTAGAGGTACTCAAAAAAAGATTTCGCTTCAGCCCCAATCATTTGCCTAATAAACGAGGCGCGATCAACAGATAAAATTCAATATTTTCTCCCTACATTTCTTACCTTATTATTCACAAAACATAAACAACATCAACTGAGTAATCAGATGGTCGTTTTATGTCTTGCCTTGTGTCTGGGATTGTCTTCTTCGTCTTCAAAGATTGCGTAAAAAATCCAAAATATTTTGGCCAATAAAGCGTTGCGTGTCGATTGTTCCATTTATCCATGTCACTGCTAAATATAATATATGTAGTTCATAGTTTGTTCTCTTTATTTACACAAAGCCCAAAAGCGTCCGGAATCCGGATCACTTTTTAGCTAAACATTTCAGTTGAGTTTACATTTTCCATGTTGCAACATGGCAACGGCTTCGTTTTCATCTTGAATGCGTTTGCCTCTTATGTGCCAATATTTAATTTAAATATTGTTCTTAACCAACCTCACTGTTGAGTAGAATGTTGCAATAATCGACGCCTTTGTTATTCTCACACCCCAACTGTGCTATGCTGTGGATTGATTCAAGGTTATCATGAGGACTGGAGTGCCACGTCTCAAGTATTTTATGTTACGCATACACATTATGTATACGCAACGTAGTCGCCGCTTGTTGATTTTTTGATTTCTATATATATATTTTTTTTATAGCCGTAATCACAGACTGCCAAAATTTCATTTAGGCCACGCTGAAAGGCATTTGAAGACTTTTCTTCTTTTGGTAGTCTCTAGTCTTTCAAGTGGCAGCCTGACAAACATATATGTGTTCATTTGGAATTTATGTCATAATATTGTTACTCAAGTGAGTGGAACTTAAGGGAGATTGTGTTCTCGTTAGAAAGTGTTGTCTTTGGTTACTATAAATGTTTAAATAGAAGGAGGAATTTGGAAGACTTAGTTGTTAATTTTTCAATTTATCTAAATATTGTAATTTATATTTAATTTTATTTCATTAGGATCAAGTTGATAATATAAAAAAAAACTTATAACAACTTAAAAAAAACCGCCAAAAGCACAAAAACTTTTAAAAACTTTTGCCAGTGCTGCCAGTTCTAAAATGATGAAAATCAAACGAAATGTGCGATAAAAACAAAGAAGACAAATCTAAGAACGAACAGCTGCCGAAAGGCAAAGATAAAAAGTATAAATAAGTTTGTGAAATTCAATTTGCTTTGGGCATTGCGAAGAAAGTGCAAAAATAAAAAGT
The DNA here is from genome assembly GCA_035044365.1 of Drosophila neotestacea. NCBI lineage: Eukaryota > Metazoa > Arthropoda > Insecta > Diptera > Drosophilidae > Drosophila > Drosophila neotestacea. The sequence goes on along the minus strand of JAWNMD010000157.1, from coordinate 2,314,203 downwards.
GTGAAAAAGTGAGTGCCAAATAAAAATGAATATTTTAAGCAAATTAATCAGAGTTAATTAAAATAAGAAGTACCTATGTGTGTAGATACAAACAACAGCTGTGGGAGAAAACAGGAATGGCGTTGCTGCTGGTACACCTGCGTCGGATCATTCTGCTGCTGAGTGTCGTCTACTTGACCGGAGCTGCTTTCCGCCGGCTACTCACTGAACGTCACTATGGGCATGTTTTGCAGCCTTATGGATACAATGCTCGGGGCCACAGGAGCAGCTGGACAAAAGATCCGATACACTTTCAATGGTGGGCCTACATCTACACCTGCTATGCCTACGTGCTGCTGGTCAACTATGTCAACATGCGTCGCTTGACCAACCTAATAGAGTTCTTGTTAGGTTAAATTAACTAACTAATTTATGAAATTAAAACTTTATATTTATATATATATGTACATATATTAATTTATTTAGTTTTATTTGTTGGTTGTTATTTTAATAAATAAACAGGTTTAGTAACCCACTAGCCACCCACTGAGGTGCCACTGCAGGTTGGACAGATTAAAACCATGTCAACTTGTGGTGTAGACCATTGAGCCATCGCCGCTAGCGTTCCTCATTACTGACCGAGGAGACCCAAACAAGCCGACAACCGAGTAGTGAACCCGCCCCTAACGATGTGAATTAAACCACCACGTCAGGTAAAAGGTATCGAGTCCTCGGGTCAAAGCAATATCGATGAAGAAACCCAGACAGAATCGGTCATTCTGCCATTACCGCCACCACTAGCTGTGTACCCCATCGTTGACTATTTACAATCCCTGACACTTATGGTCTTTTACAATTTACAGCGCACCGCCGAGGCGAAGCACGCAGAAACAGCAGTTCCCACATCGGAACGCAAAGCACCTCACAAGTGCCGACGTCGTCATGTGCAGGAGCAACATTAGCAGGAACACGACTCCGAGTCCAAGTTAGAGACGCAGTTGATAAACGATTTCGCTCAGTCTTGTGACTGCCCTTCTGTGATTTGCTGGCAGGTATGTAAAAGTAAATCGAACAATAATTATAAATAAGATAATTAAATAAGATGCTTACCAATCGAGGACCAAACTGCGAAGAAAGATGCATCGTAAGTGGACTCCATTTGAGACTGTTGACGTACCAACTAACAACAACTTGCAAAACGATACCATTGACGCTTTTGCCACGATCACCTGATTCTGGTTTCGCAAATGACAAAAATCCGCGACTATACAATTTAACATGTTGTTAGTTTTTATTATTAATTAATACAAAAGGTTTACCTTTCTTTATATACGTATATAAATAATATATAAGAGTAAATCAAACGTTTAGCAGAGCTGACAAAAGGTGGCGTATTTACGTTTCCCAAAGCTACCAAAAAGCTACCGAGTTTGAAATCAATGATCTTAGATTTTTATTTAGAATTCCAACTTTGCCACTCGCGGCGTTGCCTCTTTGGTTTGTCTGAATTTAATATGAGTATTAAATTGATTTATTTAGTTTTTTAATTTTCATCTGCCTGCGTCCAACTTAAAGCGACATCTATGTGTCGCCTGCTTAAGTTCGCTGGGTTGCTGTCTACGCTACGTTTTCGCAAAATATTTAAAAAATTGACTTCTTTAATTAATAAGATTCAATTTAAAAATACTACTTTATTTTAAACATGGATTGAATAATGAAGATCCTTCAAGTCCAACTCTTGGGTATAAGTTCTATTAGAAACCAAAAAAATCTAGATAACTAATATTCAGGCTAGTTTGAGAAAAAATATTTTTTAAAAAATAGAACTTCCTTGGAAATAGAGCTTTTCCTGGTACAAAAGCTGCCACACTTCTAAAAACTGTAAAAGTACAGTGGTGCCACCTTTTGCCTGTTTTGCGAAACATTATTAATGAAGAATCCGTTATATGTGCAGACGTACAAATTATTTGTGAGTGCTTGCTAGTAAATACCCTGTATTAAGCTAATATGTATATTCGATCATATAAATAAATTCAAAGTTCGAAATACATATATGTAATAGATTTTCAATCTCCAAAGATATGTTTCAAGATTTAAGATAAAAATTTATTTAAAGAAATCTGTATAAATTAAATACTACATTTTCATTATATAGAAAGCTGCAAGTTTATTTTGTTTATTATTATGGGTATCACGACATCAATATTACGTGACAATCATACGACTAAATGTGACGAAAATAAGTAAGAAGCCACATTTTCTAAAAAAAATTTAATATCAGTAGTTTTTCAGTTGGTATATATTTCGCAAAAAAGAGTTGAGATCAATTGACATTTGTAACTAAAAGATTTAAGCGATGACGTTCCGTGTCAAAAATAGAGGTTAGATTCGGCTTGGACGTGTATAAATGGAAATCCCTGCAAATTGGCTAAGCCTTTTTCAATATGAAATGAATAAATGTAAGTTCATTTTCCAGGTAATTAAATTAAAAACCTATTCTTAGTAACAGCCTTAGTATGGCATTTCTTAATTTCTCTATGATTTTTTAAAAATATATCTAGGTATATCTAAGATTTTTTCGGAATTAACCAACATATTTAGAAATACTAAATTTTGTGAAATATTTATTAAAATTAATAGATTTTTCATACGATTTTTATAATTTAGAAAATAGTAGAATATGTTAATACTTGGACATATTTATAAATATTATTTAAATTCAATTTTTGGGACTAATTAAAATCTTTTCTTCGATTTTGTACACAGCGTGATCTTTAAATAACCGAACTTTTTAGATAAAGAGTAAAGCAAACATGATAATGTTTTTCAAAGCTTATATCTTGATATCTTGATGTTTGAACATTTCACCTTTTCTTCTTGATAACAAAATGACATTATTCATTCATAGTGTATTTAATTGCGAATGACGCAGAATGTAAGTCAAAGTGTAGGCCATTTTTTGTAATTATGTTAAAATTAATTAGATTTCTAATGAGCTTACAGTTCAATATTGCAATTATGTTTATCTTATGATTAATCACTTTCAGCTAAAAAATGTGTCAACGATGAATGAAATGGAAAACACATTTAAATTCTTGAACTACTATACCATACTACATATATGTTGAGATGAATTATTGGTTTATTGATTATTGACTATAAAGATTGTTTAATTTATTTTTTAATTTATTTTAATACCACCTAGGTTAAAAGTGTATAGGGAGAGACAACACGTAAATAAATCGAAAATATAATTATGTATCGATTGAACCCGTTGTATTTGTCATTTGTTTATTTCAAATTGCTATTTATAATTTCAAGCTAATTTTAGCTTTGTAATAGTTACAAATTTGGATTAGAACGATAAATGTTTATTTTATTGCATTAAATATTCTTTGGCAAGTTCGTCGAGGCACAAACGCTGTAGGCATTTATAAAAAAACATCTATCTATTTATTCTCTACAACAAATAGTCATATACGAAAATTTGCAATGACTCAGAAGTTTTGTTGGCGGCAAACACGTCACATTATACACAGATATATTCTTTTAGATGGTCGGGTATATATGTATGACCAAAAACTGTAGTTCAAAAGAGCAAAAGCAAAGTACTTGCATTTATTAAATGGACTTTTGAGTGATGAACAATGGTAATTGACATTATGGGAACACCGTGTGTTTTGCGAATCATCATCAAACGGATATAGTTAGGGTTTGATTAAAAGTTGCTACGATGAAAATTGAAATCGCAAAAAAGAACATGTCTTGATGGAAGGGCAAATGCATTACTGCACCGTTTGATTTTCTTTGTTTTTGATTGAATTAAGTGTTTATTTTTGGTATTGGGTGTTGATGTTGGAATTTGTGGCCTTTGCAACCACCCACATCAAGTTGAGACTGCACCCACTTGAGCTGACCAGCACTTAGCAATAGATATTCGAATGCCTCAAGTGATCGTGCAACTTGTTGGGGTGAAGCTGCCTGAGGCTTCAAGTGAGACATGCAAAAAGTGGCCGAAGCATTCGTCAAATGGGCACTCACTTTATAAAACAGGAAAACACCTCATACGACGAATTTTCGGTACAAGCCGATGCTCTTCTATATATAACTGCATAGCAGGCGTGCTTCTAAGTATATCTATCTATCTGTATGTATGTGTACCTCTGTGATCATAACAATTTTGACCCAATTTTGTGCTAGCACACGAAACGTGAAGCAAAAAGAATATCGAGCAAGCGAATGATTCCTGCCTTTGGGGACGACTTTTGCTCACATCACATCACTGACCTCAGAGCAGCTGTAAAACAATGCGGAATGAGGTCTAGAAACCTAGCATACATACTCGATAAATCTACTTATATTGACAAGATTGAAGACTGACCTCTTTGAAATTAAGTATCTTCATGTAGTTCTACCTGTATTTCTATATTCTTCTGAAAAATCAATAACTGTCTCCTGGCTTCTATTTATAGCTGACTTATTTATCTTTTCTCTCGCTTGCTACATATTCGCTAAGATATTTTTAAATTATTACACATTCCAAAATGTGGCAAGCACACAAAATGTTTAATATTATTCTAGACCCCCCTTTAAATGCATATACACAAGTACATATAAGTATACAAATATATACACAGAATAAATAAAATTATGGCCAGCAACGGTCGTAGCACTAAGTATCTGGCAGATACAAAATGGCCAGCCAGCCATCTCTATATGTATATATATTCATAAATGTATACATTTATATAGTTATACCTATTCTAGAGTCGCCGCAAGTCCAACTACATGGCCTCTGCTCTGAGTGTGTATCTATACAGCCAGGTGAAATGTGTGTGGAATATGAAAATGAACATGATTATGAGCAGTGAAAATACAAACGGGAAAAATAAATAAAAAAAAAAATAACGCTAAATTCAGTTGCTAAAAATAAGCGAAAAATCATTCTTAAGTATAATGTGGCTGCCTCTGTGTGCGTGTGTGTAAGTTTGTGTATTAAACACTTTGCACAGGTGGAGCATCTCGCAGAGATCGAGCCAAATGCCAATTTCACTCAAAAAGCTCTTTGGAAAATTGAGCCAAATACATGCATATATTTTTCAAATTTGTATTTTACATATACAAATGAGACTGTAAATTTAAAATAGGTATTGGAATATCTTGAGAGTTGTCAAAAACTTGTTGTTCTTTTATTTGCCAGACCATTAAATTACAATTGTAAATCTGACAGCACATTGTCTGAAAGCCAATGAGCTAGCCAACTAAACGATCAGCATTGCCAAGGATTCACTCAAAACACATCATTATCTCGAGTTGGGTTGTTTTACTATTTTGTAGACGATTATTTATTTATGACACAGAATAATATGTTTGGATGCCAAAATATTATTAGCAGACATACCGAAAAATTCAAATTGGCTGTTGACATAGATGAATTTCATAATTTTTATAAATATTATGAAAACATGAATTGGCATTACGTTAGGGTAAAAATAATTGTGTAGGATTAGTTCTCTATTTATTGTTACATGTATAAAATTATTTGTCTTATTTGTCGTCAGTGGATTCCGCTCCCCCAATATATTTATCCTATGGAGAAAATGGGAATAACGGTTATTCGTTTTGATTCTATCTACTTCAAACTATTTCGCAAAGATCTATAGAAAGAATTAATCGACATATATTTTCCCGGTTTACAAATGTTTTCTTTAAGGCGATTAATTGACCATTACACATAGACTGAATAATTATAATAATATTCAATACCAAAATGAATAAAAAAAATTAATAAAAAAAACACTTACTAAAATAAAAAATATGTATATTAAGTTCTTAAATACAACATTCAACTTTTCTTTCCAGTACCGAAAATCAGATACACAAAATGAAAAGCCAAAAAACCACACAAACACTTATTTACACACATGCATAGATGTAGACATATGGATATGAATGTATATGTAAATGACATCGGCTAATTACAGGTAAGCGAAAAAAAAACAACTTGGAGTTTATTTTGGGTCCTCCGCCAACTGGCCTGAAAATCGTTCACACGAAGCGACGAAAAGCCAAGAAAAAAAAAGAAAAAGCAAATGAGATGAAAATCAAAGAATGTTCCACACAACTGAGCAATTAACACGCACATAGAATGCCGGAAAGTTGAGGCTAAGGAAAATGAAAAACACTCACTCAAAAGACGAAACACTCACAGGAGCCCAAAATACGAGTGTTCGTAATCGGATGAAGACACAAAGCACACTCGAAAAGTGAGTGCCGAGTGCCGAGTGCCGAATTCGTCGGTAATCTTCGGTTATTGTGGAAATTGTCCGATCGTCCGATCGTAGAAATAGACGAAAACAGAAGCGACCATCGAGCAAATAAACGAAATACTCTTTATTCGAACGACAACGGGATCTCTTGTTCAGTAGATCACCAGCCTTACTCCGACGTTTATTACGAATTATTCGGTGACTCGGTGACAACTACACAATTGCGTGCGGTGCTGTAGAGATTTTCGCTTGATCAAGTTAAATTCTTTATACCAAATCAATAGACGCGACTAACGCGTAACAACGAATTATAATTATCAACAAATTGAATCAATCAGTTGAAAATCTGACATAAAATGTCGTCATCACAAGCTGTACGCTCCTCGAAATACTCCTATCGGGCCACATCGACTGGACCCGGTGGAGCTGATGTTAACATCGAATACATCACCGACATGAGCTCGCTCTCGCGCTTGGAGGTAAGAGGATCAGGCATCATCTCTTCTGGATACGTTCAAAACTATCTTGAAACTCTACAACAAAAAGTGACGCATTGCAAAAATATTTTTAAAATGCGTGAACCAAATCTTCAAATCCAAATAATTTGTGTTTAAGAGACTAAAAAAGAAAAAACTATATATGTGTAGATATGTATGTATACCAATATATACATATACATATTTATATGTATGTATATGCATATATATTGATATGTAGGTGTATCTATATGTGAACTCGCTCGCCGCGTTTGTGTGTGGAAATATAAAATTCGTTTGAGCAAAAATATCTACAGAGATACATACATATAAGCGTCGGTGAAAATTATGTAACACGGCACCTACGAGATTCTCATTTCAAAATGTGATAAAAAAAAATTATTTTCAATTTTGTGCAACAACTGAGTGCGAAAAAGAACGTGCAAAATATCAAATTGAAAAATTTTTAATTATAAAAATACACATATGAATTTTCTTACAGGATAAGATTCGTTTGCTCCAAGATGATCTTGAAGTTGAACGTGAATTGCGTCAAAGGGTAAGTTGTGATACATATTCGAACACTTAGTTTGTAGCATTATAAAAGGTATATATATATACAAAAGTTAAAGTTTGGCAAATAAACTCTAGAATAGTTTTTCACCTGCGTATCGGCGGCAATAGGAATTTCCTCGTAAAGAGAAAGCGCCATGCAAAAAGCGATTTTCACTTTTCTCGTTTGCAAATGTCACCCTAAAAACAGCAAAATATGTGGGAAAGCAAAAAAATTGCAAAGAGTCAAGAAAAAAAAGCAAACAAAAGGAAAAAAAAAATCAAAATAGAAGAAAAGGGGAAAAACAATAGAAAAGAACAAATTTTTGTGTTTAGAGAGATGCTAAGAATAAATTACCCTTCGAGTCGAGTTGTGCGTCGAAATGATAATGATGTGCATTGAACTTCAATCGCTTTTGCCTTTAAGGCGGACACAATAACAAATGATAAATGATTTTGCATTTGCAATTGCATTTGCAATTGCATTTGCATTTGGATTTGAAATTGTGCGTGTTTTTGTTTAAAAAGCAAATGCAAAGACAGAGTGGGAAAATATTTGCATTTGCAAAGTGTCATGCACTTCATTCAGCTGCAGAAAGGCAAAAGAAGGCCCAGGTCTGTTCCTGTTTGCCATTACAAATTTAGAAAATGCGGTCCGACCGGGCTCGGCATGGCCTGGCCTGGGGCCATCGACGTGATGTGGAGGAGCACCAAGTGAATAACTTGGTAGGATGTAAAGAGTATTTGTATATACTTAAACCATATACATATATTTAGTGGAAATAATTTTAATTACTTTTGCTTTATGGATCAGCAAACTCACGCACACTTACAAACAGAAGCACAAGCATACACACACACACACACCTACATAATATGGAACAAAATGGCTAAAATTAGCGCACGACATTCAATACACAAGCAATGATTAACTTAAAGCGAAACAACAAAAATATGAACAACCGCAGCAGCAACACCAACAACAACAACAACAAAAAGAATACAAAAAATAAGGTACCCACAAACATGATCATTATCATCATGTTCGAACAATAAAGAGATAGATAGAAAAGCACAAGTCGAATGAAAAATTCGCTGGCACAGCTGAAGACTGTGTGTGCGTGTGTGCGTTGGTGTAAATGTGTGTATGGGAAAATTAAATAATTTTCTTGCACATTAAAAGTTTTCACAAGGCAACAGCAAGCAGCTTGTCTTTTATAAACTCATACATATATGTATATATATCTATGCATATAGCGGCAAAAGTATCTTCAAGATACACATGGCGCAAATGGATTTACGGTTGTACTTACGTGGCCATTGTGTTAAATAGATACAAATCCACACTTTGTATGTAGAGAATGTTGCAAAACATTTTTCAAAATATACTTATAGGTGAGGCTATATCTGGAATTCGAAATCTTATCAGATTTTTATTTTTTGGGAGAATTATCTTGGAAAATTTCAATTTTATATGATTCGAATTTCCTTTAAAAAAAGGGGAGTATTCACCACTGAAATTTCCTTCCTCCCTTTAACTCTGATTATAATACATTTTTACGAAAATGAGCTCATCTCCGTGGAGTCAGAACTTTACAGAATTGCATTTGACAGCTCCCCAATTTCGTTTCGCTCGAAACAAAAAGAAAATACATAAAATTCCATTTAATTACCAGCTCGAGGAAAAAAACTATTTGCGAATTTTCAGGTCTTAAATTGGGTCAGAGTTGGAGCAAAAAAAAACTTTTGGAAAAATTCTGATGCAGTTCAACAGAATTGCGTATAATAAAATTTGTTTTTGTGCCTTTTTGGTAATGCAATAGAAAATGCAGATACACCTACATGCAGATATTTATATGTAGGAGGCGGTAGGTATAGATACCTATAGATTTTTGTTGGCATAATGCCATTGTTATTTTGGGTATTACATGCGCATAATTATTTTTCACTGATTAATTTGATTTATATATTTTATGGGCCGTTTGAATTGCCGTGGTACATCGTGATCTAAAATTCATGGCGTGTGGGTATGCTGAAACTTGCATTAAAAATATAATTACAAATTAAGAACACTGCTCAAATATCTATCTATTCATCTATGTGCAAGTCTCTAATCTATGGACTCTTTCTTTTGCAGATCGAGCGCGAGAAAGCCGACCTCAGCGTTCAGGTCATACAAATGTCCGAGCGTCTTGAGGAAGCTGAGGGTGGTGCTGAACATCAAGTGAGTTCGTCATGAATTAATTGTATCAATCTCTGAGCTAATCTGAGAATTCGATTTTTCAATTTTGTAGTTTGAAGCCAACCGCAAGCGCGATGCTGAGCTGTTGAAGCTGCGCAAGCTGCTTGAGGATGTTCATCTTGAATCTGAGGAGACTACCATGCTTTTGAAGAAAAAGCACAACGAAATTATTTCGGATTTCCAGGAACAAGTCGAAATCCTAACGAAAAATAAGGCTAGGTATGCTAAAATTTGATAGATACTCGAAAATAATCTCTAGATCGCATCATCTCAAAATCTCCATCATCCTCGCGGTCTCTTGGCCTCATTTCCATGTTGACCTAGAAATATTGTGCTAACATAAACATGCAAATCCATGTTAATTGTTTGTTGTGCGATATTGTTGTTGTTGTTGTTTTTGTTGTTGTTGTCTGATGAATGCCTGATGTTAATAATGATGTTGATGAAGTGGCGTCAGATGGCGCTGACTTTTCAATGTCTGCAAATAGTAATGCAAACAGCAACAAGAGCAAGCAACAATGACTTATTAACCTTGCTTGCCCCGCTGACACCAAAAACGAAACCAGATCATAAACAATTCATCAAAATGCCATGACAAGCAGAAAAGACGAAAATCCGATGAGTCGAAATGTTGAAATGTTGAAAAACTCGGAAAAAGCCGCAACGGAAAATATTCAATTTGCATTGCTTGCAAGTTCTATTGACACAAATTTTTCTACACTCGAGAAAAATATTCATACTCAAATATGTATTCATTTAGTAAAAGCAAAACATCGCTTGCTACTCATATTTCCAAATCATATATCCAAAAATAAATGCATAGGAATTTCGAATTTCAAAATCAACTCTCTCTCAGCATGACAAATTCAAGGCTGTCGCCGGAGTACTACATCGAAATCAGCAACTACGACAACGTGGCGTATGCGTAATGTCAACTTGCCTGTTTGATTAGTTGTAGCCTGTTGCATTGTCTTTAACTTCAATCTCAAACTGAGGTATTGTCTGTGGTCTGTCAAATCTTCTCAGCTACACAGTATATCTCGCCTGAGTTTGCGCACTTTTTTACTCATACAGTTTTCTCACTCTCACCGTTAAGCTTGACGGAAGCTTTTACTTTGAAAAAGTTTCAACGTTTTCCGCACGCACGCAGCCATATGTTGTTCCTACAACAACAACAGCATAAAAACAAAAAAAGAGGAAAACAAATACAACAACGAGAAGAGAATATTTTGGGATTTATTTTTAGAAAAATTTTTGAATTTTCAACTACATTCTTGAGCATTAAGTTAAAGAGAGCCGCATTTCTGTTGTGTTGTCCTCTTGTTGTTGTTGTTCTTGTTGTCGTTGTTACAGTTGCTGTTGTTGTTGTTTCTCTCTCATTTGCACCAACGCCCAATCCAAATATGTCTTTGATTGAATCATATTCAAAATGTGATGATTGTTGTTGTTGCTGTCTCTTTTCATCCAATTGAACGTTTATGGAAATTCGATACGTTTTTGGCTTTTGCAACTTGTAGGTGAGTCAGGTTAAATACACTCGTATTAAGTACAGTAATTACTCGAGTTAATGACCATGCCGCAAGAGTGCAAAGTGGAAAATGTTTGGAATATCTTTAAATTATCGTTTTTTATTATTATGAACTTTAAAATAGATTGCTTCCAGGCACATTATCTTAACCTTAAACCTGTTAGCTTTTGCCTATCAATCTGAGAGCTTTGTATGCACGTTTAATCACAGATCTCGATATCGAATTCTATTTCGATTGATAAACAAAAGCTCACAGGCATCAGAGCTTACTGAAAGCTTGGCTTACACTGATCTTTCTACTCATACCTTAGCTTGCTCCTAGCAAAACTTACAGCTTTTGGGCAGCTTTGGGTAATGCTCTAATTAAATCACAGCTTGGGTGCTCACCAAATGCCGATCTCACAAGCCACATGCCATGCCTAAGTATTAAAGCTTTTACTGATTGAACTTTTAATTAATTGGGACAAATATATTTGCTTGATCGATTGCTTACAGAGCCGAAAAGGACAAGGCCAAATTCCAGGCCGAAGTCTACGAGCTGCTCTCCCAAATCGAATCCTACACTAAGGAGAAAATTGTCTCGGAGAAGCATATTCAGAAATTGGAGATCTCCATTAGCGAGCTGAATGTGAAAATCGAGGAACTGAATCGTACCGTCATTGACATCACTTCGCACAAATCTCGCCTCTCGCAGGAGAACATTGAGCTGATCAAGGACGTCCAAGATCTTAAAGTTCAATTGGACACTGTCTCGTTTTCCAAGAGCCAAGTGATCTCCCAGCTCGAGGATGCACGCCGCCGATTGGAAGACGAAGACCGTCGTCGCTCAATGCTCGAATCTTCACTGCATCAGGTTGAGATCGAATTGGATTCAACTCGTTCTCAACTCGAAGAAGAGTCCGAGGCGCGCATTGACTTGGAACGTCAGTTGGTCAAGGCCAATGCCGATGCCACTTCGTGGCAAAACAAATGGAATGCCGAAGTGGCAGCCCGTGCTGAAGAGGTTGAAGAGATTCGTCGCAAGTACCAGGTGCGCATCACCGAGCTGGAGGAGCACATCGAGGTCCTCATCGTTAAGGTCAACAATCTGGAGAAGACAAAGACCCGCCTGGCCAGTGAAGTCGAGGTCCTCATCATCGATCTGGAGAAATCCAACAACACCTGCCGCGAATTGCATAAGTCCGTTAACACCCTGGAGAAGCACAACATTGAACTCAAGTCGCGTCTGGATGAAACCATTGTCCTCTACGAGACCAGCCAGCGTGATCTGAAGAACAAGCACGCCGATTTGGTGCGCACCGTCCACGAACTCGACAAGGTCAAGGATGCCAACAACCAGCTGGGCCGTGAGAATAAGAAGCTGGGCGGTAAGTAAACACTATCTATCTATTTATTGTATTATTATTTATGAATTATATTTTATAGATGATCTGCATGAGGCCAAGAGCGCCATCAATGAGATGAACCGTCGCATGCACGAGATGGAATTGGAGCTGCGCCGTCTTGAGAATGAGCGTGATGAATTGACCGCTGCCTACAAGGAAGCTGAAGCTGTAAGTGTAACATATACTATTAACATCCGGCTCGATCAGATAATTTAGAATGTTGAAATCTATAGGGTCGCAAGGCTGAGGAACAACGCGGACAGCGTCTGGCCGCCGACTTCAACCAATATCGTCACGATGCCGAGCGTCGTCTGGCCGAGAAGGACGAAGAGATTGAGGCTATTCGGTAAGTAAAGAAATCTCATTCATATCATCCCCCTTGGATGTTGCCACAAATTTCGGCGCCTCTGTAGGCGAAACTGGCAAACATGTGAGGGCCAATCGACAATTGTCGACTCTGTCAGTTTCCTCTGCCAAATCGGAAGTGTTCAAGCCAATCGATTGATTTTGCTTATCGTTTGCCAGCAATTGCAAAAAACAATTGATATCAAACTGACCCATTTCACAGTCAGTACGATTTGAATAGTCGCCCCTCGAACAACGGTATTAGTTTACTTCCCCAGCAGTAACTCCTTTAAGTCCTGCGCCGTCGCTGTTGCGTATACGCAACAAATTCTACAGTTGACCTGCGATTGGAGTTGGTTCATATGCTTTAAGAAAAGTGTGAATGAGTATATTAATATTGCTAAAATTTTCAACAGAAAATTGCGCACTTTGCTGTGATTACATAATTTGGAAGATCGAAATATCCCAGAGGCAGTTTTGAGACTGACTGAAGTCTCAATAATAGGTGAGAGTTTGGACTTGGGTAATTGTTGAGCTTGGGCTGTGAATCAATAGGAAAATTGAGCGATTAAATGAAGAAGAATTTTATAATTTATTGTGAATCAATAAAAAATTCTGATCGAGTAACTGAAGAAGAATTCTTCCCGAATTTGATTCTTCAGTTCTTTCATTGTTTTGACTTAAAAATTAAAGAACATTTTCGTTTTGCTCAAAATGCGTGACATTCTGTCATAGTTTTTAAAACGATGCCAAAATGAATCAATCATAGCCCAAAAGCACAACATTGACTGCCAACTGATCATCATGATCAAGTTGTTGATGGTGATGGTGATGATGATGTTGTTGTTGGTAAATTGGCGTCATTATGTTGATACCTTTTTGCCGTAAGACAACAGCTGAACAACTGAACTGCAATCTTTTTATAGATTTCGACAAATTTGAAAATTTATTTGCGAAGCAGCAGCAACTGTTGCCAAACTGAAGACATCGACGCTGGGAAGAGGCAAAGCTACAGCAACAGCAACAGCGAAAACGACAGCAAAAACAAGGCGACAAAGCGACAAAGCGACATAGCAGTCTCATCAAAGCTGTATTCATCTTTAGTAGCTTTAATTAGAGTACTTTTATTCTAAGTATACAAGCATACTGCCCACAAACCTATTGACCATTCCATAATCCCCTTTCTCTCGCATACCCTTTCCCCCTTTCTCTCTTTCTCTCTTTCTCTCTCTCTCTCTCACTCTTGTGGTTTGCCCCAAAAATGGCCCTGGCGTTGCAACAGCGTCCATCGCGTTTCCGTCATGCAACAACGACATATGAAGACAACTATGGCTATACTATGAATTTCTATCAGCCAATGATGGACTATTTGGATGCAAAGGCAAAAGGCCTAAAAGTGCAGCAACCGCATCTGCCATGGTCGAGCGAGAGGGGACTGAAACAATATCGCTCCTCGAATGCGGTGAGGCAGTATAATGCCGATGAGATTATTCGCCTGTCTCGCACCTGCGCTGCTCGTGCCGATGAAATTTTGCTTAGCTTTCGAGCACAGAAGCGCTCGCCGTTCAGTGTGCAGAAGCTCGTTGACGCAACTCGTGTAGCAAAGCACATTGAACCGGACACAGTTGTCGAAAGATCGCGTCAGCGTCGTCGTCGTCGTCAGGAAGAGCTCGAGGATACTATTAAGCGTGATACGTTAAAGATTTTACAGCGTATTCGAAAAATTGAGTTAGACAGCGAAGGCGATCAAATGTCTGACGATTTTAAGCGTTCAATACGCGGCAAGTCCGCCAGTGCCATTGCCCAAGCTCTGCTCTCTGAATCGGAGAAGAATATCAAGTGTGCCAAACAGGACGAGGAGAATTATATTTCCCAAACCCTTATCCGTTCGAGTCGTGCCGCGTCCCGTGCTCGTTCCACGTCCCCCTTCGATGGCAGCGGCCAAATACGTGGCCATACTCTCCACATGGAGTTAATGGATAATCGCATGGTCGATAAGCTCGATCATCGTGTATCCTCGTCGCTCCACAATGTGAAGCGTCAATTGTCGACGCTGAATCAACGCACCGTTGAATTCTATGCGGATAGCAGGTGTGGTATAGAAGATAAGTGTTGGATATGTCGCAAGGTTTTGCGTACACATCCCAAACTCAAGGACTATAGCTATATCTATTGGAAGCACTGATCATGTTGACTACAGCAAAACTGATTCCTATAGTCCTAGTTGTCACATTAACTCCTTTCCTTTGCATAACACATCACATCGCATCATAATCACACATTATTAACGTGAATTTATTGCAATAAATAATCTCTGGTGTTTCAATTAGATTCTAGCCCAGACAATTCTGAATAAATGCGAATATTTTTCAATTGTATTTCAATCTTTTTTGCATCCCACCATCTCCACCACTCTCTGTCACTCAAGTTGACTTTCGCACTTAGGTTGTGGACTCGCAATTTATTTTAGTTGCTAGACGCTTTCCCATTTTCACATGCTCCTTCATTTCCTTCTTTTTCCCTGCATAATTTATGCTGTTGTCTCTTTGCTTGATCTTCACATTTGTCTTAGTGTTCTGTTTTCTTGGTTGACGATATTCTGGCAATGTATCTTTTGTTTAGACGTCTGAAAATTATTTCTGCTGAAATTTTAAAATTGTTTAGCTTGGCTAATTGCAACGACCCGCCGAATATTTGTCTTGCCAAATGCAGTTGACCATCATAATTGCCTGAGATTGTGTTGTTTCTCGCAATTTGATCGATGTGCTTTTCTATTAAACGAAAACTTTATATGAACCCTAATTGAAAAGAAGATCAGAGAATGCAACTAAAGCAATACAATTTAAGAAAAACAATTTAAGATGGGAAAAAAAGCTGAGAAATTTCAGAAATACGTATAACTTACTTTAAAACTTTAAAGACCAACTGCGATTCGTATGTTTGATATTTGTAAGATGTATAGTCTCATATTCAGCATTATAGAAACTTTATTTATTTTCTCTTAAATAACAAGAATTATGTTAGCTGTTAACAATCTTCACAAATTTGTGCTAGACAACTTTTTAAGAGATCATTTCTTTTTGTCCCCAATCCAACAGATGATCATGTTTCGCACCCACGCAAATTCACATATCTCTAAGACAGGTATTTCGAGTGCCCCGAATGGTTTGGCAAATTGTTGTCCCATTGTGTTTGACGTGTCCTTCAGAAAAAACTGAATAAGTTATTTTATATATATATTTGTCTCATGAAAAGTGATGCGCATGACAGCAACAAAAAGAAAGAAAAAAATTCATCACATATTTCTGCGTAGACAATAAACATTGAAAAACAACCAGAAAGAACGAAACAAAAAAATTTAAATTAAATGAAAAATACTTACGTTTGCAAAGCAAAACTCAAGCTAAATACCTTGGCAAAGCGACAACAATGAGCGCACATAGATTAAGTAACTAAGAAATGGGCTAGAACACTAAGAAAAACAACACAATTTGTTAAACAAAACGAATAGATGCGTATGGGAATTAATAGATATTATATGAAATGTGGTGGAAAATTAAAATAATTGTTATATTATCATGTATCTACATATGTATATGTAAAATTACGGCAGACTTAATAGGTTTCATTTTAGCCCTGAGTTTCCATTAGTTAAAACTTTCACTTAACTTGTCAAATAAATCAACAGCTATATAAGAATTATTGACTAATTCTGTGTTGGCAAGACAAGCAAATGCAAGGGAGAAAATTCTGAACAATAGAAAACAGACAATAAAAGACAAAAGACGAATTCACCTACGCCTAAAATTAGAAGCATGATGCACTTGCCACAATCTGTGGGTGGGGCAGCTACAGGTTCTAAGGTAGAAATGCTTGGCATGTAAACGCGCTATTTGTGACAAGTTCGATGTCTTTATCAAGCGTATAAATAAATATTCGCCAATGCAGCGACCGAATAACGCAATTTTTGACAATGTCACAAAATTCAGCAGACAGCAGCAATTGCAAACTACGAAAGAAGCATAAGACTTCAGTTTGCTGAGCTTTACGAAAATTAAATACATTTTTGTGGGTCAGACATTGGGCCAAAAATAGCAAGCGAAATGAAAGCGACAAACTTCGAGGTAAAAAGCTGATGAATTTGAGGGCAACTTCCACTAAAATGTATTAACGATTACAACTGTTCTATAATTTTATCTTCTTTAATTCTCTGATTCTCCGACATCCTTTAGCAAGCAGACCAGCATTGAGATCGAGCAGCTGAATGCTCGTGTCGTTGAGGCCGAGACCCGTCTAAAGACCGAGGTGACTCGCATCAAGAAGAAGCTGCAGATCCAGATCACCGAGCTGGAGATGTCGCTGGATGTGGCCAACAAGACCAACATTGACCTGCAGAAGGTGATCAAGAAGCAGTCCCTGCAGTTGACCGAACTCCAGGCCCACTACGAGGATGTGCAGCGCCAGTTGCAGGCTACCCTCGATCAGTATGGCATTGCCCAGCGTCGTCTGGCCGGACTCAATGGTGAGCTGGAGGAGGTCCGCTCTCATTTGGATAGTGCCAATCGTGCCAAGCGCACCGTGGAGCTGCAGTATGAGGAAGCCACCACACGCATCAATGAGTTGAGCACTGTCAATGTCAACTTAGTCTCCCTGAAGTCCAAGTTGGAGCAGGAACTGACTGTGGTTGCTTCCGACTACGAGGAGGTGTCCAAGGAGCTGCGCATTAGCGACGAGCGTTACCAGAAGGTGTCAATTGAGCTGAAGCATGTTGTCGAACAGGTGCATGAGGAGCAGGAGCGCATTGTCAAGCTGGAGACCATCAAGAAGTCTTTGGAAGTCGAAGTCAAGGTATGTAATCCAAACTAATCAAAGAATACCTCTTGCTGAGTCAGTTCTTATTCTTATATCTACACAGAACTTGTCCATTCGCTTGGAGGAAGTCGAGCTGAATGCTGTTGCCGGTAGCAAGCGCATCATCAGCAAACTGGAGGCACGCATTCGTGATCTGGAACTGGAGCTGGAGGAGGAGAAGCGTCGCCATGCCGAGACCATTAAGATCTTGCGCAAGAAGGAACGTACCGTTAAGGAGGTGTTGGTACAGTGCGAGGAGGATCAAAAGAACATTATTTTGCTGCAGGATGCGCTGGACAAGACCACTGCCAAGATCAATATCTACAGACGTCAGCTGTGCGATCAGGAAGGTGTTTCCCAGCAGACGACCACCCGTGTCCGTCGTTTCCAACGCGAACTGGAGGCTGCTGAGGATCGTGCCGATGTTGCTGAATCCAACTTAAATCTGATCCGCGCCAAGCACCGCACATTCGTCACCACCTCCACTGTGCCCGGCTCTCAGGTGTACATTCAGGAGACAACAAGAACGATCACCGAATAGATTGTTGATCGATGATCGATGATCATACACATGGATACACACACATACACCACACACACCATACACACCACACATACACACACCCCCAGCAGCAACATTTTATAATTTAAAAGTTTAGATCAACAACGAAAGGAAAAAACAACAAACAAGATCTAAAAACATGTTCAGAAAAAGAAATGCAGTAATGAGTTTTCAATTTTGAATGAATCATTGAATTTGCTTGAGAATCTTTTTTATAATTTAAATTTTTTAGAGCTTGCGAGAGTTCGTATAGGTTATACATTATAAATACATATAACACTACACATCTCCTATCTATTTATTATAATAATATTTTGAAGTTCATGTAATTTAATTAAAATAATGAACCTATAACCTAAAAAACAAATAAAATCAAAAAAAAAAAAAAAAAAAATTCAAAACTAAAATCATATGAAAACTTACAAGTTTTGCAACGTTAGAGAGATAAATGAGAGAGTTTGTTTATAGAGTTGGCTGACTAAGCATAAGCAACATCAACAGAATCCAAAAGATCAACCAATCGAACCCTAACATGAAACGAGTTACCCGAGTTACAACCGCTTCTACTTGTTTTTAGTTCATTTTATGTTTAGTAGGTAAATATCTGTGTGCTCGTAACGAATTGATTTTACATTAAAAGAAACGATTAAGAAAAACCAAAGAAAACAAAGCAATTTTCATATTTTTACTTTGTATTTTGCAATAATAACTGAATTTAATAATATTATACACATATATTTAACAACAACGCAGAGATGTATACTGATTGGGACTCTGTCCATTAGCGCAACATTTGTCATTCAACTTTTGTAAGGCCCAGAACCCAAGACACCCAAGAAACCCAACACGCAACCCATTCATTGAAGAAAGAAAAGAGATTTCATTTCACTTTATACTATCACTATTTATTAAGACTTTCAGCTGTTACTGTCACCAGGATTTAGGCGGCAGACACGGCCAACTTGGAGCCAGTGTTCAATGTTATGGTCTTCTCGCCGTAGGCACCGCCATAATTGTTCTTCTTAAAGACTACAAAGATAATAGAAATGATCTTTTAGTATACAATTCGGATAAATCAATAGATTTGAAAAAACCCACCTGGATCGATCTCGGCGACGAAAGAGCGTGGGGGCAGTGCAGCGGCGTAGAGCTTGTCCAGTGGACCATATGACTTGACCAGGAGTGGCTTACCCTGTTCCCAGCCATAACGGTTCAGTGCGTACCAATCGGTGCCGTCCAATTTAGCCGAAGAGGCAGCAGCGCCAGCGGAGTTGGTCAGAGCAGCGGCTTGGGCCTCAGCGGTCTCGGCGTTCTTGACATAGTCGCCATAGGAGCCGTAGGAGCCATAGGAACCATAGCTGGGAGCGGCGTAGCTATCTTCTCTGTAGGATGCCAAGGAGGCGGAGATGCAGCAGGCCACAAGGCAGAGCAGACGCATGTAGTTGGCGGACATGTTTTCTTTATGTATTTTTATTTTGTAGTTTAAAGTGAAGGTTGATGGTGCGAGGAGGCGACTGTTTTCCAAACTAATTAACAATTGCGCATGGCCAAATTGCTTTTATAGCCATATTATTTGAGCTGGCCAGCGATTTGTGTGTACACTTTACGTGACCAAACCCCAGTCGAACCCAAGTGCGCCGAGTCATGACGAAAGTTGCGCTGCGACACTTTGGGGCCGGCTAAGCAGAATCCGCACCGCACTCAAATCCCACTTGCAACTAACCCAAAGAGGGGTAAAGGGGGTTGACACTCTTCAATATTGATAAGGCAAAGTGAACAGACACAGTCTTCGGTTACAGTTCGGTTTCGGTGTCGGTTTACTCTTGAAACTGCGCGCCAAAATGCGACAAACTCAACTTCGACCACGACCACGACAATGACAATGACAACGACAGCCCCACCGAAGAGCAATAAGCTCCATTGATATCGACATAACTTCCCCCCTGCTTAGCACGCTCAGCTTGCATTTGACGTGTGCGGTATCAGGTCTTTGACATGGCTACCTGCCCACAACATCATCGCCTCTACCACTCTACTCAGCTTTTCAACTCTGCTCTGCTCTGCTGAATGAACTGCATCCAGCATCACTTTAGCTGCTGCTTTCGAATGCATTCGAGGTAAATTTCAATTTTTCTGTCTTATGCCGTCATTGTCGTCTCTAATTTTCATGATAAGGTTCTTTGGTATGCAGTCAAAAGTCAACACATCCGTTGCGTTCTTCAACTCTTCTTCATTTGTCAATGTCTAGGTATCTTTAGCTTTAACCTGGAGGCATTCAACGCGCTTAGCTGATAGCTCCTGGCTCAGCTCAACTTTTTGGTTCATTTACGTTCAAGCTTAGAAGATGTGTGTGTACCCCAAATTCATCAGACGTCTGTTAAATATGGAGTACCATTTAGTATTCACATATCGTAATTGTATATAAAAACTGTAAAAACTGTGCAATAACTATGAAAAAAATAGTATTTAGAATTTTAGTGAATATATAGAATTTTTAATACTTATATTACATTTATTTAATACATTTAATTGAATCTATCTACGATATTATGATAAAGGCTTTTCAGCACTTAAGTTGTGGATGTAAAGAAATAGTTCATAACCAAATACATAAAAAGAGAGCATTACTAAACAACTTTTTACTACCTTAAGAAAATTCGAAATTAATATTAGTAGAGAGATTCTATAAAGAAGAGAGAAATTTTTTAAGAAAAGTAACACATGTAAAAAAAGAAATATGATCTGTAAATGAAGCTGAAAATAAATAATAGTTTTATTATTTGTCCGTAAGTTGAATTTACTCTCGTGAATTGTTCGACTCTTTATGTAATTTATAGAGCTCTGCTGAATTTCGATATTGACAATTTACTTGCAATCTAACCGACATTTTTGAAGCTTAAAAGTAAAGTTGTCGTCTTTTCTCTGTAGACTTAACAGTTAAGAACTTTTTAAACCATATGCATAGCCACGGGCACGCTCCACATTCTCAAGCTCGTTAATTTGCAATCAAATTGAAATTTGTCAAGAGCAAAACAGCTGCAGCTGCGACTTCAATTGCCCACACCCAAACATTGGCAACGGTCAAAAACTCGTGGATACCGGAACCACTTATCTGAGAACCACCCAAGGTCGTTATGACCTCAACCATGTACTGTTTGCATAAAAGTATGACCGTATAATCAATAAGACATTTTTGTTTTGGCTTTTTTTAGTGATGATGATTTTATTGGCGCTGTGTGGACAGCGGACTTTCCTTTTTATTGTGAGAGCTTCACGAGAGTTGTTTAAAGTCTCTAGTAACGGGATCCCTCGTTGTGGTATCCACCGTGGCTGCCGTAGTTGTTCTCAGGCACGAAGAGCTTGGCGACTGGAGCAGCGGCACGGATGGGCAGAACAACCTTGGTGTACTCTGGAGGAGAAGCGTAGCTACGGTAATGGTTCTGGCCGGGGTACAGCAGAGTGGCGCCGGCAGGCTGGACAGACCAACGGGGACGGCCATAACCGCGTTGTTGGCCATAGCCGTTGCCATGGTGTCTCTTGCCCTCATAGCTGCTACCGTGCACGGCCTGTCCGTATCCAGAGTGGCTGTGACCGTTGTAGCCGGAGTTGCTGTGACCGTTGTAGCCGGAGTGGCTGGGACCGTTGTAGCCGGAGTCCAAGAGAATTGGGCGCAGGTGCTCGCTACCGCCATAACGAGGACCAGCAACGATCTCTACGGGACGATCATTGCCACCAGAAGCGGCAGCAGCGCTGGCAGCTGCAGCACCGTTGTTCTCACGGTGTCCATAGCTGGAGACCTCACGGTGTCCGTGTCCATGGCCGTAGTTGGAACCACCATATCCTCCATTGCAACTAGCGAGAGCCAGAGCGCAGACGAAGACGGCGAGAGTCTATAGAAAAAAAGGGTGTAAATTGTATGTTGAATAACCGGTGGCAAGCGGAACAGGAAGTGGGAAGACGGCGTCATGGAGCTTTACTTACGGCGAATTTGTTCATGGTTGTACTTTTAGTTTGGAACAGTTGGCACAATTAACAAACTAAATGCCAAGCACACTTCTTTATATAAGCAAAATAATTGAAGAGCTCGAAACGTGATTTAGCTACGAATTTATCACGCCGTTGAGTTTAGCTCACAGCTCACAGTGTCTTCATCTTGTCGGCAGTGGGCGGCTCCGCTCAGCTCAACTCAGTGTAATTTAGTTCAATTCACCCCAGCTCTGTTGATACTCTGCTCTGTTTTCTTCTTGCTCTCCAAATCGCACCTCCATATCAACATTCTACTTAAGCTACTTAAGCTCAAGTTTACCCGTCGCTGGTATCACCGACATTTAAATGCAACAGCCGACGCATTGGGGGATGACGGTCTCTTTAGAGTGGTTCTAATTTGGCTAAATGGGTAAATTAAGCTCATGATGATGATGCTGAGGCGTGAGAGCATGCAGCTGGATAAGAATGCCAATGCCTTCTGCTGTCTCTGCCCAGTGGAAACAATGTGTTTCTCTTTACAGCTCAACTGTCTGATTATTTTCGCTCTCTGCTGGATTATCCTTAAAGCAGTTGACTTAAGGTGAGAGCGTGACAAGAAAATAATGACTTCTATATATTTTTGACTAATCCGGCTTACACTTTTTTACCTCTCAACTTAGAAGATCCTCCCTTGACAATTTGAACAGATTTTAATAATCCCTCCTGTTTGCTTTGTTTCTAGCCCAGTTCTCACCGTGAAGTGAATCGACTTAAATGTTGTGCTCAAAAGTATGTAACGGTTTTTTGCCCCATCCAAAGTATGAGTTAAAATAATTGTAGAATTTTTGTTCAACATTTCCACGGCTTTCAGCTGATCGTTTTTTATTTTGTCACATTGTAGCTAACTTGATGATGTAGTTGCTGCATTGAAAAAACATTCAGCTGTTCATTAGTTGACGGCATTAGTATCCGCCGCGTCCATAGCTGGAGCCATAGCCATGGCTGGGTGCATTGTAGCCAGTATCAATCACGTAGCTTGGAACAGCCACCTGTCTGTAATTGCCTGGGCGGATGGCACCGTTGCTGGCAGCAGCGGAAGCGGCAGCACGAGCATTGCCTCCATTGGAGTACAGGGGCTGACCATAGGAGTTGCCTCCATTGCTGCCATAGCCGCCATTGCCGCCATAAGAGCCGTGACCGTAAGAAGATTCCTGAACGTAGGCAAGACCTCCATAGCCGCCGCCATAACCACGGTTGCTGCCGTAGGGGTTGGCATTAATCATGGCGAATAGGGCGAGGGTAGCGAAAGCAAACTGTAAATATAAGTTACAATTAAAGGATTAGTCAATTGTCAACTTGGGGCAAGTGCAAGGATTACTTACCAGGAACTTCATGTTGAATGTTTAGTTTTGTTGGTTGTAGTAATCAATGAAACTATGATTTATTTGCCAACACAGCCCGCTTTTATATGCAAATATTAGACTATGTAGATATTTACGTGACACTCCATTATATTCATACAATTAATTCGAGTAAATTATTTTATAATTTTCATAGATTTCATAATTGTACATAAGGCTATGCATTCGTATTGAATTGTATATACTCAAACCGTTATAAAATCGTTGGGTAACCCAATGTATTGCTGTCTCTGATAAAAGCCATAAGCCACAAGCCCGCCCCTCTTTTTGACTTGGCTCGAAACATGCGCTGCCAGACACAAAATTAAGTACGAGTACTTTGTGAGTTCTCAATGAACTCACGGACGACGTGTGCAACTTTGTTGTAGCCCCATTTTTTTTTTATAATGTACTCAGTTGTATTTAAATTTTTATAATTTGCACATTCCTGGGGGTTGTTATAGCTCATAGAGTCAGTTATTGGGTAGCAATTGAACCGTTGACATTGCCCGAATAGACAATCATGTTAAGCTACACCATATATAATTATGTCTGCTATATACAGATCTACTTAAATTGGCATCCTTTTTAATAAATCAAATCATTGATAATGATATAACATATTTGTTAAGTATTGTCGAGCAGACAATTCAGTTAGTTAACATAGTTTCTTCCCATTTATGTTATGACTTCATTTAAATTTTTTTTTATTATCCAAAATAGCACTTATAGTCATTTTGTTTCCGCTCACTGGGTCAGCATACTCAGCATCAGACCATAGTGCCAATATATATAATCAAATAATCGTAAGTATATCCCACATTTCTTATGATTGAATTGGCCCAAAAGAATTCCCAAGAATTGACAATAAATTGGTTAGATATTTTAAGTTTTGTTGCTTTTATTACTTCCTAACGTCTTATTGGCTTAAGTCTCGAGCATGCTATTTATTCACTGTTTGGTTTCTAAGTCGCTTAATAGCCGGAATTTTGATATCCGCTCTTCTTGCCAGCGACGGCAGCGGAGGCAGCAGCAGCCGAAGCACCTTGAGCCTTATCGGCATAGCTGTTCTGTGGGGCATAGCTCTGGTGGGAGCCGTAGGATTGGTGGACAACCTGACGGGGCTCCTTCCAGACCAGAGGAGCACCAGCATTGGGGGCAGCCAGAGAGAGCTTGGCCAGACCAAGAGCCTGACGATCAACGGCAGGAGCACCATAACCATGACCGTATCCTTGGTTTGAAGTGTAGACGGCAGAAACTGGCACCTCGACGTTGCGACCATAGTTGTTGCCACCATAGCTGCCACCGTAGCTACCACCACCGTATCCACCAGCTGGGTAGATAGCCTTGACGGTCAGAGCAGGCTGCACCTGGTAGGCATAACCACCAACTGGAGCACTAGCGTATCCTTGACGACCATAAGCAGAGGCCGAAACGGCGGCGATGGCGCAGACGAAAATACACTATAAAAATTTGAAAAAATTAGTTGACATTGCAAGTGGATGGGGAAAGGATGCTCTGACACTTACCATGAACTTCATCATTTTGTTGCTTGGGATTGGGTTAGCTTGTCTTGTAGCAGGTAACTAATGTCTGACTGGAGCGGCCAGTTTTGTTTATATAGTAAAAATCCAGGCAAAGTCAATGACAATTCGCATACGTGACGAATATGATGCAAGTTTGGTTTTAGCAGACGATCGTCTGTTCCATGGCAGGTTCTTTGTGCTTAAAGTTCCAGCCGCAATCTTAAGACGTCGCCGCTACGGAGACGTGCATGCTAACAACAATGACGCCCCGCCCTGAGTCCAAAACTTGCCACTGAATTCGGCTTGGGTCCAGATAGCAGTCTGTGTGCTTACGCCATCGTCTAAGAGTGTTCCCTTGTCGTCATTATGCAACCTCATCGTGGATGACTCGTGCGTGCCCCAGCACAGCTCTTGCCACTGTATGTGGGTGTCAATTTGTTCCATTATTCATCACCACTTGCTCCACTGTGGCGAGCTTGACATAGTTTTTAGCCATGCACAAACAGCCAAGGCATTGACTTGAACTTTCTGCTGCGTTGGTAGAAATTATATACAAAAGCAAAAAAATTACGATAAAATTACAATAAAATTATAAACTATAAACAAAACAAAGTGCCGTACTAAGCATTTTATAATAGTCAAATTTAATAATTATTTAAATACAATGATTTGAATTTATTGCAATGTGCTTCGCTTGTTGACTTCGGCATTTTATTTATTTAGATCTCAAATTGTAATCTCTAACAACTGGATTTACTTATACTATGGTTAAAAGGTTTAATTCAAAACATTAGTTATATTATAAGGCAAGTTGCAAACATTTCCCCTCGATTTCAGTTAATTGAACATTTCTCTTAGGCTGTCAGGAAAACTGTGAGTGAGACATAACTGAGAATAAGAATCATACAGCCGATTACTCAAGCATCTACAGCTTGTTTAACAACATATTTAACAGAACAGAGGCTGTCCAAGATTGCATAGAGTAGCAGTCAGCGCGGTCAGTTCTTGGCACTCAGAAATCTCAAATCTTGATGAGTGGCACGTCTTGTGACAGCCCCGCGACTTTATAAGAGCCGTGCGCCCGTTGGGGCGAATACAGAAAACTTAAAATGCGTAGTATGTGCTTTAAGGTAAGATGTGATGCATAATTAGTTACAACGATCGATAGTCAATTGATGCTAATGTCTGATCCTTTGTAGATCTTGAGGATTGCCTTTTTATTGGCTCTGACAGCGATGCAACTGAATGAGGCCAGCATTGTCGAGGCCGAGGAACTGTCTGGCGATTGTGGATGCCAAAGGCGAGGCTAGCTGTTCATCGAAAAGAGGTCGAGAATGAAACGAAATACATCAATAAATAAGCCAGGTC
The DNA here is from genome assembly GCA_035044365.1 of Drosophila neotestacea. Classification (NCBI taxonomy): domain Eukaryota; kingdom Metazoa; phylum Arthropoda; class Insecta; order Diptera; family Drosophilidae; genus Drosophila; species Drosophila neotestacea. The sequence goes on along the minus strand of JAWNMD010000157.1, from coordinate 2,287,754 downwards.
AATGCATATGCAAAGTTTGAACTGAACAAAATTTTATAAACTCGTAGACGACACGTACAAAGTGCCACTTGGCTAGTCGCTGTTTGGCTGAGCGCCGCACATGGCTTTCAGCCGGGTTAGCAGCGTGTGCAAATGGTGTGAACGCGATATTGACGCTGTTGTTGATTGCTGAACGCCTATGCCATGTTTCCCAGTCAAGGTTTCCATATACATGCGCTTGTACAATGCCGACAGCTGTTTTGGATCCTTGCCGGTTGTTAACAGCAATTTGATGAGCGTTTTCAGTGCATTCTGCAAGCGGCTCTCGAAAAGTGTCAAATGTGATTTGAACTCGTCATCATCAATATGGACGCTGCTGTTGGTGTCGATGACGTAGCCAAAAATAAGCTGGCATTGCAAGCAAATGTCTAAAGCCAATTGCATTTGTTTCACCTTCTGCGCAGAGTGAGTGGAAACTGTAAAGAAGAAATACAAAAGGTATTATAATATCTTTAAGTAAACTCCATTGCATACCATCAGTAAGGAATTCATGCAACGAGATACGCTCCAGTTGGACCACCAACAAGTCCCGCACTTCCTTGAGACTCTCTAATATTTGGGTCGCCTTTTCGTAGTGATATTTGCATAGTTGCAATGTTAATTTTGGTAGCTGCGCCAACTCACAAACGCTATAACCACGCAGTTGTGCATAGTAAAAAGAGGCAATGCTGCAAGGATATTGTTAAAAGTTAAAAGAGAGCACACTCACAGAAAATTACGTCCGATTACCGTTTGTGTATCAAGCCCGATCGAAAGCTGTAGAGCACTTGTCGTGCACCTGCATGCTCCACATCGCATAAACGCAGCGATTTCTGCAGCAAATCAAGCACCTCCTTGGAGGCCTCTGCCAGGCTGTTATTATCAGCCACGCTGAAGTCCTGCAGTTGCTTAGCTAACGTAAATGTGGCAGTCGATAACTCCCACTGCACCAAATCCCATAGTTCGGCATTCGCTTTGCGAGTGTCCAGACAGTCTTTGGCCTTCTCATAATAATTAAAGGCCTCGTTGTAGAAAGTTTTTTGTGTGTCCAGCGCAATTGTACTAAGAATAAAGCATGACTGATAAAGCAACAACTGATAGGTATATAATAATGTTGATATCTCACCTTTCATTGGGCATTGTTAGATGAGCACGCAGTCTCATAAATCTACCCATGTTGCAGTAAAGAAATGCCAGATTGACATTATCCTGCACCGCCGTGAAAGCCTCAATGCCACGACGAAGGCAGTCATAAGAATTGACAGTCAATTTAACATAAAGGGGCTCTGTGGCAGTTGCTAAGCTCTCAGTTGCAAAATCCTTGTCATTTAAATTTTCCTCAGTCACTTGGGATGATTCAGCTTTGCGTTTCATCAGACTATATTCCTCTGCAAGGTAATGTATTGAGAATGAGATTATATATTCAATTCTAGAGGTAAGTAGACTCACCCTGAGCGGAGTACATGTATTTAAGGCCCAACTCATTGCGTACATTGCCCAAACGACGCAACAGTTCATTGCTCTCCAAGCTCTGTGCATGTTCTAGGGCCTCTTCATAGCATTTGCAACTATTCAGCATTACTTGCTCCACATTCTTGACGGGCGCCAGACTCAGAAGCTCTGCTTCCTCCAGTTCCTGCGTCAGCTCAAGGGAAATTAGACGCGTCGATTCATCCAGCTGTTTATATTGTTGCACATACTCCTCAATGTCACTCCAATGCTTCGACATTTGAAAGAAACAATCCCCGGTTCGTCCAAGTAAACAACTCTGTTGAGAAACCACGTTGGCCATATATTTATTGAGGACCTGTTGACAGCGACAGGCCAGCTCGATAGCTTGCAGCGTGCACCCATAACTCTGGGTCTCGTAATGATGCTCCGCTAGTGTAGCATATGTTAGGCAAGCTTTCTCCAGCAGTAGAAGCTTCAGATGCACATTCCAGGAGCCGAAATTTTGCGTATTAAACTTAGCGCTTAGTTGATGATTGCTGACAGCTGCCGGGTTGGAGGCGTTGGTGGTGGCGAGCTCTTTGGACTTGCTACGCTTGGTCTTAATGGAGCGTTTCTTTGGCAGCCGTCCCTGGGGTTGAGTCGGAGAGGGCGGTTGGACAAGCTTAAGCTGCTCATAAGGCAATGGTATGGCATTAAAAGGTTTTGCCATGTTGGGATTTTGTTCCTCGTGCAGAATGCGCTGCTTTTCCTCTTGTTTCGCGTGCATTTCCGACTCTTTAAGCTTCTCTTCTTGACTGCCGTTAAAGTATTGTAGGCAGGAGATTCCAGCGCTAATGTGCTGCAGTGAAGTGTGGCAACGTTCCAGAGTGCCAGCAATTAAGGGAGCTGGCTTTGAATGCTTGGCATGTGATTTAAAATCTCGCAGAGCGTCGCAAATGTGACGTACAGCAACATTGGCCTTGCCACCGCTTTGAGCCGCACTCTGGTAGTATTTATCGTGACCAAAGTCGATCCCCTCGTCATCATAGTTCTCCTCCTCGTCTTCCTCCTCTTCGTCATCGTCAAACAACGATTGTGGATCATTGAATTTGGGCGCTTTTGGATCAATTCCTGCCGGAACATGCAAATCAGAGAGTATATAATGTGAGGAGCTGACAATTTGAGGATATTGCTCCTTGGGCAGTAATTTGATGCAGTTGTCCAGCAGAGCAAGTATATTTCCAGCCGTCTTGGGGCTAATGTGCTCTAGTGTGTTCTTCATATTCCGTGCCACAGAGTAGAGCAACATGCCCACAGGCACCGTAAACGGATTCATTTGTTGCTGTTGTGGCTGTGGCCTCTCCGACTTCTCAGTTGCCTTATTCTGATTCTGGCAGAGCGTAGTCAGATCATAGAGTTTGACGACGTCATCATTCCGACCCTTGAACAGCCAATATGTGTGGCCCGCCTTGGTGGCATTCGCTTTGAGAAAGGCCAGGATATTCTGCGCCACATTTCGTACCACCCTCGGTGAAAATTGTGAATTCTCCAGATAGGGTAAATCCTCAGTCTTAATTATCTCATATTTCTGCACAATGCCATCCAGATGGTAACACATAACCACCTCAGGTACATTGCACATCAGGTTGTCCAGCCAATAGTCAATGCCAGTCAACACATTGATAGGTTGAGCTGCGTCCCGAAGTCGCAGGCTAATGCAGGGCCTGTTTGGGCCACCAAAGATGGGCATATCGGTTCCAATAAGCATGCGTATGTCTTCAAAGGTCCACACTACGTTGCGATTGAAGGCATGACTTGACTTGGGATCGGGCACATTCTCATCGATTTTAGGTTCCGGTAAAACAGGTCCAATGATTGGTAAACTGGCGCGTCTGTTTGTCAGTTGCGTGGGTCCATTGACATTGTAATCCGTATAGCCTGTTTGCTTCAGACTGTGATACAGAAACTTTGAGAGCAAATTCTTTGTTTGCAACGCCTCTCGGGAACGTTCTTTTAGGCAGAAATTATGCTGCTCATCACCGTAGGCCAAAATGTGCTCCAATATAAAGGTACGAAGCCATTTCCAATCATCATCAGCCTTGCGAAGTAAATACTTTTGGATATCAAACTCGTCCAGCAACAGAGTGTTTCCCACCTTGTGGACAACCATACTAATGGCACTTTTGGAGCTATATGGCAGTTTCAGTAGCTGTTTGATGTTCTCGGCATCTGATACGACATCCACTTCACCGACGCAATCGGGAAACATTTGGCCCAGGCGAAAGCTGGCAAAGCCCGCACTCTGATATAGCGCTTGATGCAGTCCATGACTGCTGTGTGACGTGGTTAGCCAGTTGAGGGGCGGTAGATTCAGGTTGGTGTTGCATTCCAAGCGCTTGAAATGTGCAGGCACTTGAACTGGAGAAAGCTTTATGATTGCTTGACTTTTTACTGCCTCAAGTTCATGCGGCCCGATGCTGCGACAGGGTTCAATCTAAAAAGACTCGACTGTTGATTTAATTGGTATGTATTAGGAATTAATTTACTCTTACCTCTTCGTTGCTATCTTCCATTACGTTGATTATTCATTTCAGTCTCAACACAAACACAAAATGTTCACGAATATTCTACAAGTATGCGTTTGTTATGCCGGCAAACAGCTGATTTAGTGCTGCCAGCCCTGGTACTAACAGGGTTGTATTTGTCACACGCAGCTACAGCTGTTTTCTGTTCTCAGTTTATACCCCCTGCAAGAATATTAAGTTAATAACATAATTTTTTTTATAAAACTAACACAAACACAGGATGCCATTGTTTATACTAATAGCGCTGCTGTGCCTGATCAACACGCTCCTGCCGGACTTCATACGAAACTACGTAGGTAGGACTGGGAAACCACAGCACAGTAGGTCATCCGCAAATATACATATGCATTTTCTTTTGCAGCTCAAAGTATCTCGTTTTTGGAGTAGAAGTACAAGTTGTTCACAGCAAATGCAAACAGAGCTGGACGAAGCACGTGAGGAACTAGACAATGTGCACAGTGCTCAACATGCCGGCGAATATGCAAAGAAAATTAAAACGATGCGGGCGGAGCGTAAAGTTGCTGACGCTGAGACCAAAATTAAATTGTCCAAGCAAATGGATGCCATTAAACAGTCAACCATCGATACAGTGGCCTACTACGTGTCGAAAGTTCTCTTTTCGCTTATCATAGTCATAGTTTGCGCCCGTAATCGCAACTCACCTGTGATGATCTTTGACCACGGCTTTAGTTTGGCTCCGCTGGGCGGATTGCTGAGTTTTCCCACTGGCGTATATAATGCTATTTCAGTGCCCGCTTGGGCCTTTTCTTGTAATTTTACCTTTAGTCTGCTGTATGGTTTGGTAAAGAAGTAAGGAATTGTAACTTTTGTCTTTTAATTTAATTAATTAGGTTTGACTGTTCAAGTGCTCGATATACTTAGTTTGCTTAGCTTCATAAAGGAAAATGAAAAACAATTTTAATAACAAATACTTAAAACCAGAAGTGTACTTTCACAAAACAAAAAGTAAACATTCATAAAAACGGCTGATTTTATTTTTTTAAAGCACGCGCCTGTGTACTTCGTAAACGGTTCGTGTATTTTCACTCATTATAGGCTCAACATACACAAAAATATAAGAACCAATTGAAACATTTTGGTGTACATTTTTGTGTCATTTTACATTTAAGCCACCCTATAAAATAAAAGATTGTAAATAAATTAACAATTTATAACTATCGACTAATCATACTTCCAACATCAATTTGGTGTTTATCGCTCTGGTTTTGAATATCGATTTTAATCGATATATTTTGCCCATCTTTAGTAGAAACTTATTTTATTTTTAACTAGTGTTCAGGAAACTGCATTTTCAAAACTTAGCTCGACAAAATGGATAAATTAAATGAAAATACCCGCGAAAAACATCCAGTTAAGCTGGGAGAGATTAATTTCACGCCAATATTGATAGCACTGCTGTTAGGCTTCATTATAGCTGGTAAGTAAGCCACGCCACGTAGATGGACACAATAGTTTAAAGATGCTATATTTAAATTCCAGCTATCTTTGTCATTTTGAGACGACGCTCGGCGGGCCGACGTGACTTTCTGATAACAGGTTTAAGTGAGGCAGGCAAGAGTGCGATATTTATGCAGTTGGTGCATGGCAAATTCCCGGAAACCTTCACTTCCATCAAAGAGAATGTGGGTGAATATCGGTCAGGTCATTTGTCTGGAAGGTTGGTCGACATTCCCGGACACTACCGCGTACGCGACAAGTGCTTCGAGCTATACAAACGTAATGCCAAGGCCATCATTTTTGTAGTGGATTCAGTGACCGTGCAGAAGGACATTCGTGACGTGGCAGAGTAAGTGAACGTGTGGCTAGCCTGGTGTCTCATTCAACAGCTTTTCCATTGCAGCACACTCTATACCATCTTGGCTGATAGCGCCACTCAGCCATGCTCTGTGCTAATTTTGTGCAACAAACAGGATCTGACGACGGCCAAGAGCTCGCAAGTCATTAAGACTCTGCTGGAGAAGGAACTGTAAGTCTGAAAAATAACTCTGTGATCAATAGTTATTCATATTTATTTCTAACAGTCACATAGTGCGGGATACGCGAAGTCGTAAACTACAATCTGTGGGCGACGATGAAGTGAACAAGCCCATCATATTAGGCAAGCCAGGTCGTGACTTTGAATTTTCGCACATTTCACAAAATGTTCAATTTTTGGAGAGCTCCGCCAAGGATAAACAATTTAATCATCTCGCTGATTGGATTGATCGCAAGTTGTAAATGCTGGCATCTATAAAGAATGAATTATACTATCCTAAATGAAACTACTTGATATTAATAAGCATTTTGGAGTTCTTTCTTTTGCACAATTTGCTATTAACGCTCTCAGAAATTTCTCCTTCGTTACTTATATGTACGTCTTCGTGGAAATATATATTTAGGTTCATAATAAACTTTTTATAATTACACTATCTTATCTTTTAAATTAGAAAAACGAAACGAAAGAATTGTTTTACATGTTGCCAATTAAAAAACCACAGTATGCTAAAATAAATGTAAGATATATTTTATCGGCATTTGCCAGGTATGAGCATATGCCTTCTTAATACTTGTAAATAAATCCAAAGAAAGCAACTGTAGCAGTATTTTCTTATTATAAATAAATAAAATAGTTTTAAGAGTTAACTATAATCATAATTGTCGAGGCGCTAAGTTTACATTGCGCACAGAGCTTTAGAGCCCCAAATGCACGTGACACAGCACGCCAATATCGCGTATGCGTACATAATATCGATAGATATTCCATTGCTAAAGTGGCTTTTGTATTTTCCCGTTAAATATGTGATCACACCATTTGTAAGCTAAAAAATGTAAGAACTTTTTTTTACGACTTATTGCAAACAGTTCCGGAAGGCAGAAAACCAACATTAAAAAAAAATAAGTAAATCTACTTTTAAAACTTAAACATATTTCAGAGTTTTATGTTCCACTAACAAACAAAAGGTGGCGCCACATTAGTGCAACATTTTTCAACCAAGTGGCAGCCTTGGCTTCAACGAAAAAAGCTTCAATCTGAAAAAAGTCCCTTTTTATTTATATTTGTTAAAAAATTTGTTGCATATATTTTTTATTATTAGAATTTGACATTAAATTATATTTTTCTCATAAAATAATTTGTACAGCTTCGCCAACGAACAACAAATTTTTATTGAAATTACCCTCTTATTGTGTCTGACTTCAAACTAAATATTAAGTTTAATCTTATTGTTAATTAAACAAGTGCGGGGTAAACGAATGCAAGCCCGAAACACAAAGATCTTTTTACGTTAGGAACCAAAACCCGAAGGAAACAGAGGAAATACGAGAGTATCTATGGAACAACAATAATTTAATGTGGGTCTAATTGTTAATTATCTAATGCAAGTTAGAGGATTAAGCATTAATCTATTTAATCGACTTCAAATACTTCCTATCTGTTGGTTGGGCATCGCTTGAAAAAGGTTTACACTTCAATTCCAGCAAAATGCGAACAACCAACTGGCCTCAAAACATATTATCCAATGACCAAATGTTTGGCGCATGCGCAAGCTTTCAAACCTTTTTCGCGATCTGAAACCTTTAAGGGAGCATAAGCAGCAAGCGCAGCATAATCAGCAGCAGCTGTTTATATCTGGACTCCTCCGATCGATCGATCGATCAATCGACCGGCCAAAGATCAAACAGCCGCCAAAAAATCAATGAGCTTGACCTGCGTTCGTCTCCTCTGACTAGATAGAATTTCTAGGCAGGCTGAATTTCTAAGAATTAAAAGCTTTTAAGATTTGCCGAACCAAAGCAAATGGAACACGGGAAGTGAAGCTGGGCGGCTGTGTGGCACTCAATTTATGTGGTGACGGCAGCTGCCATCGTTAATGTGGCATCGCAACGTTTGCAACGTTGGTGGTATCTTTTTTGACGTTTGAAAAACTCAATTTCGAGGAAAAGCGCGAGGACTCCGCTGACTGACCAATAAACTGTCGAACCTTCCAAGAGATTTGGTTTCTCTATTGCCAAGTCAGTTGGATGTTTTGGATCGAGTGGTACATTTGTTAAATTTAGAAGCCTCACTCTCTCTCTTTCTCACTTATTTATTTTTATTTCCCTCAGTTTGGTATTATATAAAAAAAGAATTTCGTTGCGACTCTTAATTATTTTATTTAACCCTAATCCTTTGCTCAATCTTCAGTTTCAACAACCTGCACTTTGAACGAGAGCTTCCTGAGTTCCATTTATGCCCGAAGACAGCTGTCCCATTAGGCTGCAGTCCTGAGTCGGTGTCAAATGCATTGGAGCACGTGCTACGCTCCACAAAAAAAAATTTAAGTACAGCCAGATTTTGTACTTTATACAGCTGCAGACGATGTCCGATGACAATGGGGTCCATATGTTTGAGACACGCTTTAGCCAAGCGGAAGAATGACGTCTCCGTCTGGGATGTGGTCTGGTTTGCTCTTCTCTGCTCTGACCTGTCCTGGTTCTTGGCGCGTACACAGTAGCTGCAAATTAAGCACAGCTGATTAGGCAAACAAACGCAACAACCGTTTTTTCTTTTGCTTCTTTTTTGAGGGAAACAGTTTGTAAAAATCCGATATGCTTGGCCGGCTCCGATTACCAATTGGCCAAAGCAGTGCTGCAAAAATTCACTGGAAGACCAGACAAGTTGAGCATATTTGAGGTTAACCTGCTTGTCCTATTGAATTACGGGAGTACCAGACCGTTAGTATGGACAAAGCCTTAGATAGTTGACTTGACTGGGCAATAAATCTGTGCTCTTTTTATATATTTTAGAAAGCATCTATATGTACGATTTATGTTTTTAACGGACGTGTGACTACAAAGTGAACTGGTATTGACAGTGCAAGTGGAATCGATGGTTTGGTCCGTTGAAAAATGTTTCGAATATAGAACCCTCCCATTGGATATTTTAATAAGCCTGCTCCGCAATTATGCAACTTGGAGCCGGGACGGAGCGGGTGCCAGTAAAAGTTTTATGTACATAGGCCGCGACGTTTTGTGGGTTTTAAGATGGCAACGGGGCAGACGCAGAGGTGTTGGGCATCAGCACCACTGCACCACTGTCTTCCACATATGCAATTTATTTTAACACATCGTTAAAGCTCGAAAAATAAATCTTGACGCGCCGGACACTGCAATTATCACCTCTGCATAATCAGCAATGCAACAAGCAAGCAAGCAGGCTGCTCGTCGAACAACGAGAGCAACGCATGCCCCCCGGGTGATACAGAGCCGTACCCGGTTTGGAGTTGCGACAGCTGCCACAAACGGCCTCTGTTAGCTTTCATTTTTGGCACTGCCCGACCCACGCGGCCCTTGGCAGATACCCAAGTGTGAGGACGCATATATATGTATGTATGTACTCCACATAATGGCAGCCCATTTAGCACCTTGTTGACGCGGCATCTAATTAAACGCCAGTCGCGGCTGACGCAGTCGGTCCAGTCTTATTTCCGATGCAATTTTCATGTAACGCCAAATTGTAGCGCCTGGTCATCACGATGGGATGATGATGATTTCAGGTAGCTGATGGAGACTGTAGACAGAAGATTCAACAATTCCTTGTCATCAGCTGAAGAAAGAGAAGTGTTCAGATTGATTTGACGCTCGCTTTCAACGAAGACTTTCTCATCAGGTCCGCTTAAAGCCAAATTGATGATTATTTTTGATTTCGGCATATACAATTTCTTGATTAATTATAATGCGGTCTTTGGGTCGAGACCCACCAGCAGCTGCTGCTGCGAAGTTTTGTTGCCAAATTGAAGCTTTGTTGCACATAAACGTTTCTCATGACACGATCCTCAGTCTGAAGGCATGCATAATTATGGGCTATGGCCATTCCAGGAGCTTCAGTAGAGACGCCTACGGTTTACTGCTCTGTGCGTGTTTATATCAGCTCGAGAGATTGTTTGCATTGGATTGGAATGCTCAACATGGCAACATTGTTGGTTACTCCAAGCTGAGATGCTGCCAGCTTTCATGCCAATTCAACATCTCGACCTGTTTTATTAAGTTTATTTTTATAGAAAATTATATTTAAATGCAATAATTGCGTGGCTACCGAAATGAAAGGGACCTTTAAGGAACGCAATGGCCATATAAACCTAATTCAAGGACGGGTTTATTTTTTTATTTTTTTCATTTTACTAGGTAACGGCTAAGAAAAGAGAAAGAATCACTTAGCTAATTTTTCAATGTTAGAACAATTTTAATAAAATGTATGAAGCTTAGAACTTTATTAAATTGAGTAGTCCATGCAGGCATCTCACCGCCTTCACTTGGCGGAACCTAAGACTTTCGGTTTTTTCAGCCGACAGACTTATTGCCAAGGTGAGAAGACAGAAATCCAGCACGGAGCTGCTCCCGCAACGGGCGGCGCACAGTGGGGTATTTTTCTCGAAACTTTAAATTAATTCTAAAACTGATTTTTATATTTCAAATAATTGAGTGATGCCAACTCAAAAGAGATAAAATTGTTTATCAAAATCTGTTTAATTTATAATTTTAGGTTTAATATAGGCTGCATAATGTACGTTCAAAGTTGCGATTTCATTCTTAATTGATGCGTACGATACAATTTAAATTTTTTTTTATGCATTTTGTGGGTTTAATATCTTAACAATTTAGCAATGAACGATTTTTTTTATATTTTATTCTTTAACATTAGATATTTCTCTGGTTTATTGCAAATTAAAAAAAAAATTATTTTTGGTGTTCGAAAATTTTTTTTCCGAATACATGGTATATTCTAAACATGCCTTTTTTCTGGCCCTTTCTGTAAAAGTGGTAAAAAAAAAAAAACAATTTCATCGCTCGGATGGGAGGTCTCTTCTCCCCCGCAATATTTACCAGACCTGGCGCCGGATACCATTTGTTTACATCGGTGGGATACGCATTGGCGAAACAGCACTTCCAGGACTTTGAAGATGTACGAAAATGGATCGATGAACGGATCTTAATGAAAGAAGAAGAGTTCTTTTGACACGGTATTCATCAATTGCCCAAAAGATAGACAAAATGTGTAGCAAACGAAGGCAATTACTTTTAGTATAAACTCTTTTATAGTTTTTGTGGAATAGCCGAGTCTTGTTCATGAAAAAAAAAACAATATTTTATGCGTGCACACCTGTTAGTTTTCCGATCCGGCCGGTTTCGATATATGTACTGCGTGTAGCAAAAAGACGGGCCTGTACCAAGTAACATCAAGATAGCTTTAAAACTGAGAGACTAGTTTGCATAGAAACAGACAGACGGACAGACAGACAGACGGACAGACATACGGGCAGACGGACATGGCTATATCGACTCAGCTCGTCGCCCTGATCAAGAATATATATACTTTATGGGGTCTGTGAGGCCTCCTTCAATGCGTTACACATTTCGTGACAAAATTTTAATACCCTCTCCAAGGATATAATAAATATATATTACTGCGTGTTCCTTGAAACTCGAAATAAGATCAAACGTTTTTTTTTTTTACGAAATGTAGCAGTGAGTAAGAAATACATAATCTGTGAGTTTGGTTAAGATAACTCAAAAAACAACAAAGCTCTTCATACGTTCTCGACGCATTTTTTAGCCCAAATTTCTTAGTTCTGAGACCAAAATCTCGATTTTAAAATCTTTTTTCTATCAGTGTGGGTTTCGATCTCGGGACCTCATCAGAGTCGGGTAGTATATACTGACAAAATTTGGTGTAAATCGGACTAATATATCATATAGCTGCCATAGGAACAAACGGTTCGAAATCAACATCTAACCAATTTTGTAAAAAATCGGACGGCTTATGCAGGGCACTGCAAGGGTATCCAAACTTTGGCGCGCCAAAGTTAGCTTGCGCTATATTTTTTTTACAAATTAACCTCAGAAAACTCACTTTTGATTGCTTTTAAGAGCTAACAAGATTGAAAAATCCGTGTGACACTACATAAATTATTATCTCCTTTCAACTACTCCTAAAGAAATCTTTGTGAGTGCTAATATTTATTTAATTGTTGATTATGTATTCAAAAACTAGTCTATGAGCAACCAGTCAAATTCACTTTAACTTTTAACTAGTCATAAAACTATTAGGTTGCTTGATAATGCAAATCGTCTCATCGTGTTAACTTAACAGTGGTTCTTGGGTATTGTTGACAATTGCAACCACTTAATTGGAGCCACCTCATTAGAGTCTGTATTCAAAACGATGATCTCTCTTTTTTGCATTACCCCTGCTAACGTGTGGGCCATAAACAAGTGCGGCCTCCACCATCTAAATGCAAATGCACAACAAAAATTACTTAAACGCGATCCACGGCCAATAGATGGAAAGGGGGACACACGAGAGGGGTAAGGCTAAACGGGTACGGTATGGTTATGTTAGAGGTCCATCGTTGCGGCACGGTACTACCTATCAAAGGCATTTGACTTTGGCAAATTAATCAGCATACAGTCAGAAACAAAGACGATGACGAAGACTCAGGTGGATGATAAGGAAAGGGAATACAAGGGTGGGATCGGGTAATTCGTTTGTCCAAAGCGGCGGCGCAGAGCACAAAATTTTCAACAAGTACGTACACTAAGTACATATAATATCTATTCAGCTGAATGTGTGTGTGTGTGTGGCGGTCACACTTTTGATTTTCTATAATTTGAGGCTTGGCTTGGATCGCTGCTCTGCCAGCCGAAAACATGCGCGGTCAGTCGTGTGCGGCGTAAGGCAACCAAATGTATCGAAATGCAACCGACCGATATAATTGCGTTTTTTCGTGAATATATTCATACTCATACACACACACACATTCAAACATGGTTGGCCGAGCGACACGCGCAACAGGCTTTTTCATATGTAAAGCACATGATTTTCCAATTGGAAAATTAGTCGTGTGTAAGTCAGCTGACTATAGGGAGTAGGGGGTAGAGGGTTTGGGCTTGGTGCTGGATGGTTAGTGGTTGGTGGTTTGTGGTTGGTGGGGTGTGGGAACGGTTACTTCAATAGCAGCGCACGCGTGGCCGGCCCGGCATAAAGGAGGCGACAAGCGAGGCGCAACCAAAGCAAAAAAGAGCCAAACCATTGAAACGAATGTTTTGCCTGAGCAATTATGGGTCCCCAAAATCAAGTTGGCAGCACCAAGAAATTGGGAGCACATGGACCACACACATACACAGCGTGCACAGATCCTGTGGTCCTAGTCCATGGCAAATCGCATTTGGGTCGGCTAATTGGGGATACGGTTTTAAATTTTTTGTTTATTTTTTGGAGCAAAGCGACGAACGCTGTTCGTGATTAATGCGCCCGCGACAACGTGTGAGTTCCGTATGAAGGCCAGCATCGGCAGCTAAAGAAACGACAGAACACATAAAAATGAAAACGAATCTTATGCCCACCCAGGTATAGGGCTTTTTGGCATTGGATGACCACGCGGCCATCCATCGTCTTTGACTGTGTTGTGTTGTCTGGTAGGGGCAAGGGCAAGGGCAGGTACAGGGACAGGTAGTCCAGTCGCACGCCAGACTCAGACACAGACATAGCCACAGACGAAGACGACGATTGATGGATTTCACACGTTGCCTGGCCAGAAAATGATGGCTATCTCTCTGGCACACATACGGCTCACAGCTTGCGGCGTTGTGTGGGTAGCTCATCAGTCAAATTGGCTGTAATTGCAATCCCTCTCTCTCTCTCTCTCTCTCTCTCTCTCTCTATGTTGCAGTGATGTTGCAGAGGCAGACGAAGACTACGCTGCCTGAGCAATGTCAAAAACCAAACAAACCGACAAACATTACGAAATGTCTTTAGTTCTGCAATCCTGACCGGGGATGGGTATGCGTTCCAAAGATTTATTGCAATTATGGGAAAATGTAGTTTCATTTATTATTATATTTAACGTAGAATTAAATATTTCGGTTGTAAATTATTTAGCATTCTAGACAAAATGACAAGTTAAGAGTCTATACTAAAATTGAATAGTGAACATTTCAAAATTAAATAACAAAATGTGTATTGTGTACTGTATATTATATAGTTTAATTATACCATTCTCTTTGCAACTTGGCAAGGAGACAATAACATTAGTGCTACATTTTCTCAATCTTAAAACCATATGATGTTGCACAAGCAAAGTAGTACATGTCCAGCCCTGGTTTTAAGTGCTGACACTTGCACAAATTATGTGGTAGTCATCCTCATGGTCCAACATTGGCGTCCTGCAGTTAGTTGCGCCGATTTCCGTTTGTCTCAGCCTGAGTACAACATGACACTAATTAAGTTCTGCGGTTTTCGTATTCCCCGTTCCCGTTCCCGTTCCTGTTCCTGTTCCCATTCCCTTTACCCTGGTGATCTTCCCTTGCTCATTCGCTGCGCCTTGTCACTGCGTGGCTTGCGTGTGATTTGTGTCGTTTGTTTGTCCGGACTCTGGGTAGTGCGGAGGAATCTTTGCAACTTTGCCGACATTGAACAGGCGCTGTATACAACATTTATAATTTATTTTTTTTGGTGTTTTATGTCGCATATTTGTTCTGTTAATATGTTATAATCTGTTGAATTACCAAATCGTTTTGTTTGTGTCTTTCATTTATGCTCATTGCCATGTGGCCATACAGCCATATTCACTCAATTGCAACTGTGATGTGACAAGAGCTGTGCCATGAACGCTAAGTCTGTCAGACCTTAATTCCTTTTTACGGTCATTTTAATATCCATCAAATCGCATCGCTGATTCGCAGCGTTCTACGCTCGTTGGCTTCTCCTCCAAAAAGCCTACCTAACAGCCAAAGTGTTTTACCATTTTGCTCTGTCGATGAATGTTTCATTCCGCTGATTTGTATGTTTCGGATTTAGGTTTACATATGAGTACATACGAGTATCTGATGCGTGTTTTGCTGCTGTCAGTGGAGCGTTAATAGTAGCACAATGTATGTAGTTAGTTGGCCTGTACTTTTGGTTTGCCGACGCCGAAGCGAGGTTGTAAAGCAAGGGTTCGAGTTGAAGACGGCAATTGCATAATGTAACCCAAAAGGCGATGCTACTTAATGATAATGAAAAAAGTCTACAATCTGAATGATTTAGCAGGCCCAAGTGCCATGACGTTTTAAGGCAATATCATCGGCCTATTATTAATCAACACAGACATTTCTATCAAGTTAGAGACTTTGGTCAAAGTACTTCTAAGAAGACAACTTAAATTTGAAGAGATCACTTTTATATTTTAGTTCTGCTATCCATAAAATTAGATCAAGTAAGTTAAAAAAAAATTCAAATAAACCACTAAATAATATAATTTTAACTATTTCTGAAGTTTAGATTAAATATATTTGTAACTAGAAAAAGAGCCCTTGCCCTAAAAAGTATACTACGATTAAGAGAGAAATATTTTTATATAGATTTTCTATCTGCCTCTCTTCCTCTCTACTGACGTTCTCCAACCAATTACGATCATTTCCCATTGATTAATCCATATCCCATAATGATCACGTGTAAAACTTATCCATGACACGATCACTTATAGTGAGATCTTTGTTATTGCATAGTTACAGATAAGCTAGTTATGATACGAATGTAATAAACAAAATTGCTAAATAGCTGTTGGTCAGAAGCCAAAGCAAAGGCCACATAAATTTGTGAGCACGTTTATTTGCCACATTCAATGCTGCCAGTCCCTGAGTCTATTTTCCTCAGCTACAAGCCAAGAGGCAGCCAAGCATGATAGACGTGCGCGCCACCACCACCAATTTGGTGGTTCAAAACCGTCAAAACGAAAAAAATTACAGTCAATTTGGGTGGAGCGTGTCGCCACTTGGAGGCTAATACTAATTTTGGACGACTTGATCTTGAGCATTGATTGTCAATTAAATTTTTAAACACTATTCAAAAATGCATACCAAATTGGCGTTTCTAGGTCTATAGTCTGGACAAAAACGCATTGCTTATCAAAAATTGTGATATTTTCGAAAATTTTCGATAAATTTGTATTTTAGTACATATATCGTATTCTGACTTTATACAAATTTGGTCAGGTTATACCAAACACAATTTGTGAGATACCCTAAGCAGCAGTAAAGTTTTTCATACTAAAGGTTGCTGTTAACCGATCGTTTCTATGGCAGCCATATGATATAGCAATCCAATTCGACCGATTCCGACATATGCACTGCATGCAGCGCAATGGATCTGTGCCAAGATTCAGACAGACAGACATACTTAGCTCTTCATCCTGATCAAGAATATACATATACATATACACGCCACGCAGGGGTACAAAAATAAGAGAAGGAAGACTTTTCAAAGGTAGTTTATACACATATATATAAACCTGTTTATTTGAGGGCTTAGAATACAATTCATCTCTTGGTACCACACTCGCATTTTAGCCAAAGTATTTGCACAACTTTTCAGACTGGTATCCTCTGGTTGAACGCTTTTATGAATCATACATACGTTTACAAAGTGGCCCAACTCGCTGGCAGTTGGCAGTCAAGCAAGACAATCCGAATTCCAGCCAACGTTCATTCCCACACTATTGAAATATTTCGCATAAATGCAGTTGAAAAAAATTATAATAAAAAGGAACCTATATGGAAACCGACAAAGCACAAAAAATTAGCTACAAGATGTGAAAAACGCTACAAATGCACTTGCGGTTGCCATTTACGATCTTCAAAGGGTTCCCCCTTACCAACCTATCTACTTATTTGCGTCCTTCTCTACCCTCCACATAGTTGGTGCATAACTCTCGTGTCTGGAGCGTGTGTCCACCACGATACAAGTATGTATTTCACATCCGCGTCTGGCAGCCATGTGGAACATGCAGACATACATACGAGTACTCATATTCGTATGTTTATTCGTATTCGTATTCGTATTCATATTCGCATATGCAAATAAATGGAAAAACCGCCTCAAAGCAAAATCGCCGCCAAAAATTCAAGGCGCATTGGAAACAACAACTTTTTAGAGACTCTCTTCTAGCGACTGGTCTTCTTCGGGATTTTCGTCTTTGTCTTGGAATGGGTCTTCGATCTCCGCCTCTGTCTGCGGCGTGAGCCGCTTGTTAGCTGATTAGCCACCGCCTCTAACAAATAAATTCCATATAACGCCGGGTCTGCAGATATCTGTAGTCACTCGCAAGCTTTGCTTCAAGCATTAATTAATAACATCCGGCGCCCCAAATCAGAGGAAACATTAAGTTGTCATGACTATATCTAGTCGACAACACAATGCCCTTTTAATAAACAAAATATCATAAATAAAAAAATATAAATAATAAAATAATATTTAAACTTTAGCAAAGACTTAACGAAATACTTATTGTAATTGAATGAAGATGATTTTAATTTAAAACTAAAAAGGAACTTTTTATATGAATTAGAAATGATTTTGAAAAAGAAATCCATTATTTCGGCGACCAGTGAATGTAGTCATAGTATGTACAGATATGTATATATATTTTTTAAGTTAATACAATTTAAAATTAGCAGACTTTTTGACAGTTTTTAAAGGGTAAGATACTATGAAATTAATGTTTCCAACTTAATGTGTTTGTTATTATACCTCAATACGCAGAGAGAGCATTAAGAATTGGCAGCTTTCGGTAGATAGGACCAACGTTTTTGGGACTTGTTTAATTACCCGTCCCAGCGGAAGAGCGAGAGATCGGGAGTTACCACACATGGTGGTCGATGGAGTCGGCCAGCAGATGCCGCAGGAACAAACAGTTTATCGCTGGAATAACATAATTTCGCTTTTCAGATGCTGCAGACGTTGGTTGAAGATGGCCGCAAATCTGCGCCCAAAAATTGAGCAATTTGAAATTCAATCAGTAGCTGGGAGTCTGCGCGTCGACCTCAGCCCCAGACTCCAGGCTTTACTTGACTCGCCTGCACTGGACTGGACTCCTCACAGGCAAATTATAGTAATTGAGTGCGCCGCAACGACGCGACGTCGAAGTCGACGTCGACGTCGACGGCTGCAAACTGCAACTGGGATGCTGCAAGCGGCACATGAATGGACTGAGCTTGGACCTGGATGGATCTGAAACCACAGACGCAGCGTGACTGTTGGCGATGGCCGCACACGAGGTCGCTGCAATGCAACAGCCGCCGAATGGTCCAAATATGGAAATGAGTTGCAGCCCAAAACGAAAGCTCACTCAAGGGCCACCAGCGTTGGCAGTGGGGCCACCAGGGCACTACTGCCCCACCATCAGTGGTAACATTGTCAGTCACGCAATGTTGCGGGTTTGCGCCACATTCGATGATCCTGATTGCAGTAGCTTTTATTCAATTCCATGTTGCTTTTTATCGGCAAGGTCGGCCTATGGCAACTATTGTAAAGCGAAGAAGTGGGTCAAGTTAATCAAATCGTTTGTCTCCCCGATAGCAATTATCTATTAACTATTTCTGGTTCAGTTTCATTTTTCATTTCAGTTTCCGTTGTTCAAGGCGGGGTAGGGCAGGTCTCACCTCTATTGTTTATCAGTTTTTTACGCCATTTCGCATGATAATTGTGGCCTTGTGTACTCGCGACCCATCAGAGACAGCTAAGTTGTAAACCCCTTTACATAAATGGTTCTGTTTTCATCCTTTGCCTTGGTATAAATATGTTTTTATTTTTCTATAACACAAATATTTGGAGTTTTCCTCTCTTTGGCTAAATTTTTGGAATCTTTTTGCTCGAAAGTTTTCAAATTGGCCGATATTGTTTATGGTCCGTTGATTACTAGCTAAAGTCTTAATAACAGGGAAAACGATCTACATCCTTTTGAAGATCACCTAGTGTTCTGGCAGCGAGATCAAATAATAATTTAATATTGCTATATTTTACAACATTAATAAATTCGTTTAAAATATATTTCATGTCTTATTATAAAGTTTAAAATCAATCAAACTATTCTACTCTATTGATTAATTACTATCCGATAGTGATCAACGGATTCTCAAGGTGGGTACGTAAGTATTATACGGGCCGAAATTCAAATCTCTAGCTTAATCATGTTCACTGTCAGGTTTTTTCGCGATTTATGGGCTGGGCAAGAATTACTATATTTGTATACTTTATGGGGTTTGAAACGCCTCCTTCTGACTGTTATATAGTACAATATTAAACAAACTTAATATACCCACACAGGGAATAATTGTGTGTTCATGTGAAAGCCATGTGGCTTGGTTTAAGGAGCACTGAAAATTGATTTGCCTTTGATTTTGCTTTGTTAGAGGTTTGTAAAACACACATGAATATGTACATCTTTATTGACTTCTTATGGACATTTTAATCTCGCAATTAAGGTTAAAAATGATTAAGTAAACCACTCAAAAAAGCCTAGCTCCCAGCTAATCATCAACTGAGGGGAAACCTTCAAACAAGGTCTGTCACGTTGTCAGGCAGCTCGTAAATTTGTATATGAGACCTAGAGATATTCATTACACCCATTTGAAATAACAATTAAGCAAACTGTTACGCTGAGGAGCTCGGCTCCCGCTGATCAACAGCCACTTCACACCAAACAGAAAAAAAAAAGAAACCCAGAGATCCTCTCTATAGAGTACTCTCGTCTGTTTTTTGTTTGTCTCATTGCCGTTGATGTTTTGGGGCGTGAAAATTGGCAACGTAAATTGCGAAAGACAGCAAACAGCCGAGTCCAAGGCAGATGGGGATACCGAGGGACCGACATCTGGGGATGGCCAAAATGAACGGAAAGTTCGACTGTGACTACAACTTCGACTGGCACTTGAACTGAGACTTCACACTTTCAAAGTAATTTTAACACATTTCAATTAAAAAGCAACACCGTCGAGAGTCCAACATGTAAGATTTAATTAAAAAACCTTAAAGGATACCGAAGATTGGAGACGGCAACGGTAACTGGGCACGTAGCTTGTGGTTATTTGGTGTTGGTGCGTTAATTGAAGGCCCAGACTCAAACTCGGTTCCCCCGTTCCAGTTCCAGCTTCCACTCCCGGTCCGGTCCTGGCCCCGGTTAGCCCCCATTTGGTTGAGGTTTTGTAATGGAAAAGCTATTAACGGCTTGTCATAACAAGCTACTCGTTGAGATCCCGCCAACTTGGGCAGTTTGCTGTTATTGTTTTCGATTTACGACACATAAATCATTAGCTTAATTGATAACCTGACGCTATTTACGATGACACAAATTAGAATTTGTGCGAACAGTTTATGGGTACGTCGAATGGGACAAAACTTGACTCTCTCACTCCATGAGGGAGTTACAGACATTGGGTGTTAATGAAACTTGATCATAGGTCCATAACTTTTCATGTTGGTGTAAATTTTCCATGCACTGGGTAACGTTTTTGGAAGCTTTCCAATAGAATGTGTTCAGTTTCCGCTCAATGCCGTGCGCGCTTGTCACGTTTCCGATTGAACAATGGAAGATTTTTGTGGAACTATCAAGACTATCATAATAATAACAACAACGACTACAATCGTTGCTGGGCAATCATTAAATATAACGACAAAAATAATCAACGCTCAACAAATTGGACTTTATCAAACACTCATCAGTACCCAACAAAACCACCGACCTCACCAATGCACATATTTATTGCCGTCGAACCACTCAGCCGACTTTACGCCGAGGATCACGTGCTGATCGTGTGGCAAAAGGCGACACGTGAATCAGACGAAGGTCGCGTGATAATAACATAATTCATGTGCATATGTATTTGTACATTTATAGATACTACATGAGTGTGTATTTGTATAACTGACATCAGTTTGTGGCTCGTGATAAGCACGAACTAGCGCAATATCACCACTGCTTTTTATAGCCACCAATCCGGGAGCGCGCCCACTTGTGACTTGCAAGCGGCGTGCGCACTGATAACAACAAGACCCACTCAGCTCTACTCTAATCAACCGAAAGCGTAGTGGTATTGTCGTCAAGGTAATCCTACTGAATGAGCAAGGTCTGTACTATAGTTAACAACATTAGAAGTTAACAAACAGAACTATATTTTTGACAAATATTTTCATCAATAACATTTAAGATAGAAAAACCAAAATCATGCTACTACAGAAGGGTAGTTTATTTACTAAAAAGACTGTTGTAAAAAACTACATGTAACTATAAGTTATTCTAAACATTTAATATTTAGTCGGTATACGGATTCTTAAAGTCCCAAAAGACCTCTAAGTAACCAAAAATTGTTCGTTCACTAACTGAGCTTTTGAGCCACAAACCTAACTACAACTATTCAAAGGGTAGCCGCTGTTCGTTAAAGCCTAGATTACTGAGTCTATTGTACATATCTGTATTCGAATAGTCAAATATATACACAGTTATATGCCTGCGTAGCACACTCCGTAAATGAACTAACAAATAAACAAATAAATTTTTGACGCTGTGGAAATTTACCCAAACAAAACAAAACAAAACAAACTCTATGGCATAGCTGCCAGATATCGCGTCGCCAGAGCAATCAAGTCACAATCACAATCACAAGCAACAAGTGCGATGCTCTCTATCTTTTTCTGTATCTCTGGAATTCTCTATTTTGATCTCTATTAACATTGTATGCCACCCATTGCCGCCTCCCACTCTCAGTAAAATCTGTAAATAATGTCACGGTTTTCATTCCTCGCCGATAAATTCCTCTGAGGGATGTGGTCTAGAGCGGGGAGGCTGGGAACAGGTAGCGTATGAACCAGTTATTAATCAACAGTTGTTACAATAAAGGTGTGGAGAGGAGGGGGGGAGGGTTGTAGGCTGGAACAAGCTAAGTATTTGTTTTTATAATTCTATTGACGTCAAACGATCAAAACAATTACAAAATTGTCTGAGAAATGTCTCGAGATCAGACCTAACCAGTCAAATGGGCAATTAAAGAACCTGGTCATATTGTCAGCTGTTCTATGCTAATTTATATAAATATTTGTTTATCATGCCAAAGAAATAAGTTATTTATTTACATGTTTATGCTTAATATCATACAATATTTATAAGTCTGACTCGATGCCGCGACGGCAACGATTTGTCGCTCTGATCGAGGAATCAAATTTGTTAACATATGTATGTGAATATGTGTATGAATATATTGTTGTTATTTTACTCACCAAAGCATGATGAGATTTGTATGGATATTCATATACTTGTATTCAAATTAAGTAGTTGCTGTTGTTGTTGTTGCTTTTTATAGTACCTGCGTCAATCCGTTGGCATTATTGGCCTACATTTGAAACTTAACTGACATGATATACCTTTAAAATTTTTTAATAGTGTTTACAACTGTTATTTTATATGCAACATTCTTAAAACCAACTATTTATAAGAGAGTCTATAAACGATCATAAAATATATCCAGAGGACTTCCTGCTTGGATCGTTGGAGGTATAATATTCAAGTATGCATTGGGAACGACACAACGATCACCATAAATTGGGATTTTGCATGAAAACAACTCATCAAGTGAAACATATTCGCAAACAAAGATAAAATGTGATTTGAGTAAAATAAATAAGACAAAAATGTGCGAGGGAACACGTCTGGCGCATATTAAGAAGCCAAAGACGAGAATGAGAACCAGTTGAAAAATTAGACAACAATAATGTTTCTCGTTTATGGGGTATGTCTCGTGAATTTTTTGTCAAAAATATAATAATAAAAGAGAAAAAGAATGAACAATGAATTAGAATATAGCGCTTTGTGCATTTGAAAATCCCAGTAAAAAATACATACATATGTACAAAAGGCACTGGGACAGTGGACTAAAAGAGGGACTGTGACAGCGGGGACGAGGGGCTGAAAAGAGGGGCAGGCGACAGGCGGCAAGCAGCTGAAATATTTTAAACTCGTTTCTTTTTGCTGCTTTTATTAATCTTAATGAATGTTAAACACTTTTATCAGAGGAGCGGCGACAGGCGGCGGTGGTGGCGGAAGTGGAGGCGGTGGAGGCGGGACAGCACGCGTCACTTCAAATACCATGTGGTTGTTGTTGGATTTGTAAAAGAACCGCAGCATTTGCGTCAATAGCAAACGTTCCCTTGAAAGTGGCCGGCAAGCAGACAAGGGGCGTCGCCAGGTGGCAGGTGGCAGGTGGCCAGGTAAGGTGAGTACTTTATTAATTTTGCCATGTATGCCGCGGGTCCTCTGCCCTGGTTTTGGCTGTAGTTTCGGTTTCGGGGTCTGACTCTGAGTTCTGGGTGCTGTTACTTTGCCTTGAACTTATTGATCGATCTTGTCAATATTTGTCATTCACTTGCAAAACATTGGAGCGGCGCACTTGCTTAGGAGTCATTGACGTTATCGTCTTTGACACACAGAAGAGGTTCTCAGACAATTCGAACCCTCATACAGAAAATACTTGTATATTGACAATACATACAGTGTGCGAGATCTTACTCATACGCCTTGTTGACGCTCCTCCAATCGCATTAGAAGTGGCAGCTAATAAGCTGCCTCTGCTGAGCAAATACTCGGTAGGTAAAAGTAGTTCACACCTGGCTAATGCCCAGGAGAGAAGGAACACACACACGTTGCGACTTATGTGGAAATCAAGGCCATTAACATAAATGGCCAATGGACAGCCTGTTGGCCAGGCTACCAGTTTTCGACTCAATCGCAGTCGCAGTCCCAGTCTCAGTCTCAGTCTGTGGAAAGACGCAGGGACTACTGATGGCCTGACAATGATCGAAATCGCATCGTGCCTGGTCATACTGCCGTGTATTGAGTTGTTATGGTCAACGCCTTTTGTTTGCCCCGCGTTTGCTACGTTGTCGTTGTTGTCAGCGTCGTGTGCGGCTGCTGCTGTTGTGAGGAGCCGGTTGGGCCTAAATAAACAACGACCACAGAGACAAGCAAACTGAAACAGAAACTGGACGCACAGTGGAAACGCAATGCAGTGTTGCCTGAATTTGAAAGTAAAAGTAAGCTTGATTTGAAAAATTAAATTTTCTAAATGAGCTTCAACTAAAAATACCTGACTAACAAATTCGTTAACTTAAAAAGACTACAAATATTTTGCTGTCGTCGCCACTTGTGTCTCGGAATGAGCTCCTTGTCCATTACATGCAAAGATATATTTTTTTTTATCATATATACCGCACTCAACAATAATAATGGATAGTGACATAGCTACATAAGAAATGTATGGTAAAAAGTTAAATATTTATGTTTATTTATATTTATTTATATTTAAATTTGTTCATTAAAATGTATGTACTCACATATTGAAAACTTAAGCTGTGCTTGACTTGTACTTCCAATTGGGAGCAAGCACGTTTAGAAACCGTTTTCCCGATGTTTCGTTTTTTTCCAGCGATTTAAATTCAATCAATTTTTCATTTGGATTAGATTTCAAATATTTACTTAAGTTTAATTTAACATGAGTACCATGCGTAAGCTTTCGATCCTTTTTTCTAAGTGATAATTGAATTTCGATTAATTGAATTAATTAATTAATTAGATTAAATTAAATATATTTGTTTTAGATAATTATTAATCAACTTAATATTAAAAATTGTAATGATAATGAAAATGGTCTTTAATGAACATTCAGCTTAAGTAAAATAGATTTTGTACCACTGTGATCAGAGACGCCATTGTAGCTGCTGCTGTTGCTCCTTTATTGTTGCTGTTGCAACAGCAGCTGGCTGGCCCAGTGCAGCAAATTGTTCAATTACACAAAGGCTGCTGCTGTTGGGATTGACTGTTGCTGCCGTTGCTGTTGCTGTTGGTGGTGGTGCAATTTGCATTTATGGCGAATCAAAGTGAGGCCCTGGCCCTTTCTACATCCTGGACTTGCAGCAGCTCATAATTGCTAGCGACTTGATGCACGTTAAACAAGTTAACACCCCACAGCTGCAGCAACTTCAGCAACTGTTGTAGCCGTAGTTGAAGCTACAGCAAGTTTAATTATTTTGCAAGTTGAATAATGGCCGCTGCATTAAATTGCATTAAATTTCACATCGATTTTTGCCGCTGTCAATGTAAGTATGGCTGCCGGGTAAAAAGCGGCTTCAAAATGGCCACCAACAGACAAGTGAAACCTTGCCAGACAGTTACCAAGTGAATTATAGAAACTATAGGTACACATATACCATATAACATTGCATAGCATACCATCATTGATAAGACTCCACGCAGAGATAGTGTTTATAAGATACGGCTCAAACGGAATAGTGCGGGAGTAGCAAGTGGAGGAGACAGTTGTCAGACAGTTAGGTAGGGACTGGCTCTAATTTACATGGCAACAAGTCACAAGTCACAATTCGCAAGTCGCGACATTCGATCGATCAATCGTTTGTTCGGTAGCCTTGCAATTGTATTGTTATTGTGATCGTATTTGCTTGTAATTGTTACACACGTTGTTGTTTGTTGTTATTGCTGATATTGTTGTTATTATTATTGTTGCTGTTGTTGACGTGACTTAAGCTAATTATAGACAAGCACGGCACAAGCTTTGCCCCTTTACACACAGTCCCAGTATTTGCTCAGACGACGGCCTACGTGATTGTGTCTGTGTCACACGACCGAGTTGTCGTCGTCCAGAGAATTCTACTGACTACCCCCCCCTACTGCATCTACCCCCTCTAGGGTGTGTGTGTGAGTGCTTGTGTGTAGGTGCTGATAAGAAAAGCACTCGACTCGTCGCGAGCACAACAAAATAATTATTGATAAAAGCAGCAGCAACAAAAGTCGACTACGATGGGGTACATGTTGCAAACAAAACAGAACAACAGCAAAATCTACAACAAATTCATGGAAAATTTTTTAACAACGCACAGTTCATTGCTTCTTGCGTGTGTGAGTGTGTGTTTTCGTGTGTGCGTGTATAAACAGCAGTCACTGTTGATGCCGCCAAGCGCATTCGTCATAGCACACGCAAAAAGTCATGCCCCACCTAGATAAAACATCGCCCCTCCCGACTCCTCCCTCTCCTGTTCCACTCCTTCAAAACCAGGCAAATGCTGATAAGCTTTACGTTTCGCTGTCGCCATATTATCACAAGCACGAGTTTTGAATCTCATGATTAGAGTCGCATTGTTAAAGGGGAACGACGATCATCAGTTAAGAGAGCTGGAGGAGCTGTTGACTGAGGTTCTCCCGGTCATGCATAAAATTTCACGGGTCCCTCCGTACTCTATTTAATTTTTCTTTTCAGTGTTTTTTGAATTTTTTGTGTTAATTGCGTTGCTCGTGCTTATCGTGCGCACCTATAGTAAATGAGGAACCCAAGTGAGCCCGGGAACTTGGTAAATTTTTGCAAGTGTTATTGACTCAGTCGAACTATAGTCAAGTGGGCTTGGCTGTAGTACATGTGATAGATAATCAACCATCCAGTGGCACAAGCTTCTGGGTGTAGTATGCTACGGTTGACAGTTGCCAAGTGGGAATCTAATTAATTTAACGGTGTTAGAAAATCATTAGATTTATAAAAATGACAGGACTTAAGATAGAAGAGCTTAAACCTTTACTTACTTTACATGAAAAGGTCAAGGAATGGAAAATTAAGATTAATTAAGATAGTGACTTTCTCATATCTGAATGAAAGAATGGACAGTACAGTTGTCCAGTGTCTTTTATGTGGCCAGGTAACTCTGTTTTACAGTCTTCTTGTTTCCTTCCTGATCTCGGCAAGCTCTGCTGTCTACCACGCGCTGCGCTTTGACTTTGGGGGAAGACTGAGTGGACATGATTTCAAAAAGGCTTTACAGAGTTGATCCATTACAATCTGAGTTGATTTTTCTGAAATGCCCGGATGGTTCATTCGTTTCTCTAGGCTTATAGGATGGGATTGCTTGACGCACCTTGAAAACTTATCCTAGCCCCTGCTTTCGGGTTCCTTTTGGAACCATCTTACGTCTATCTTGTAGTGATCCGAAAAGGAAGACTTAGTAAAGACGTACCAGTTGTTCATTATAGGGGAGTCTCTGTTTGTCTTACTGATGTCCGTGCTCCGCCCTAAGGTGTAGCAAGCATTGGCATTGAAGGTGATCCAGGACTCCTGACCATTACTGATTCAGTGATCCAACAAAAAATATTACTACTTATTTATAATTTATAATAAGTATGAAAGTTTGTAACAAACCCAAAAACTATTGACTTGGTTATAACTTCTTTAAAACGCAGTATAAGACTACATTGATGATCTTATAATTTTGCTATCAATAAACTAGTGTAGTACCCCCCGTATAGGCAATAAAATTCCCAAAAGAACCACTTGGACACAAAGTTCAATTAAATGTCCGTCATAAAAAAACAAAGTGAGTGCTGCCGTTGGCCCACAAATGTGTTGATAAGCACATCAAGCATGGCATAGTAAAAATATTAATAATCCAAATTCGCTAAAAATAAACCATCAATCATGATAGTACAATGTGACTTAATCTAATCGCATCTAAAACGGCGTCTAGGTAAACAAACTACTTAGTCTGATCATTGGCGCAGTTAATTGACCAAGCGAACACTCGTAAACCCTCCGGTTGTTGTCTCGCCGACTTTGCTATTTTATAAAGCGTCATGATCTCGCACCAAAGCAACAAGTTATAAACTGTAAAAAAAATTTTAAAAAATACCTCAAACGTTATCAAGAATAAATTGACATGCTGACCTTAATAAAGCAGGTGGACTTTGCTTTGGGTCTCGGATTGATCCAGTGCCAAAATGTAAAATCTTAACCTTTGCACCGGTTTCGTTTTTGCAGGGCAACCCCAAACCGCACAGTGTAAACAGGCAGTCGGGAGGGCCTGACTGTAATATACACTATGACAATAAAGGGCTAAGATATTTTAATTGAGATTATTTCCAACCACATATTAATACCCTATCAAATTTCGATTACGACACGAATATTTTGGTAAAACACCTTATGTATGTCAGCTCTGACATTAGTACTTACACGAATATGCAACAATAGTATCTCTACAGATGTGTACAGTTCTGAAGAACAAAGAGTCAAGTCTTAAAGATTTGGTTTTAACTTTTACTAAATCTAAAGCAAAAGCACAAAATCGAATAGTTTTTACTAGAGACCTTAACAGATTATGTTAAAGTTATTTTTGATTTTTTAATTAAATTATTTCAGACTTTTAAAAATAAAATTACAAATAATTGATTTATATTATATTCATAAACAATAATAATTAATGTAGTCTTAAAGAAAAGTCTTTAAAGGCGCCTATTTGTGAGAAAAAAGTACAATTCTTTATATGTTGTGGTATGGTTTTATACATCTGACCAAATTTGTTGAAATTTGGACTACTACATGTATCAAATCGCATTCACAGGACGTATTGTTTAAAAATCTACTTTTAGTTCGGAAAACAGTTTTATTCTTATATTTGTACCCTTGCAGAGGGTATTATAATTTTGTCACGAAGTTTGTAACGCATTGATTGAGGCCTCACAGACCCCATAAAGTATGTATATTATTGATCAGGGCGACGAGCTGAGTCGATATCCGTCTGTCTGTCCGTCTGTCTGTCTGTTTCTATGCAAACTAGTCTGACAGTTTTGAAGCTATCTTGATGAAACTTGGTGCAGGTCCGTCTTTTCGCTGCACGCAGTTCATATGTCGGAATATGCCTGCCCGAATTATCGGTTCGAAATCAACTTTTAATATGAAAAACTTTTTTGTTTTTTAAGATATCTCAACCAAATTCACTGATTGTGTGTTCGATACAGTTTCAGACATCCTTATCAAATTTGGCTGCCATAGCAACAATCGGTTCAAAATCAACATTTAGTATGAAAAACTTTGTTGTTTCAAACAGGTTGACCAAATTTGGTGAAAATCTTACTACTTTATCATATAGCTGCCATATGAGCGATCGGTTCGATATCAACATTTTGTTAAAAATCTGCCGGTTTATGCAGGGATCTAAAAGGGTGTCCAAACTTTGGCGCTCCAAAGTTAGCTTGCTCTGTATTTTATGTTACTTTCAGCATTAATTAATTGAGCTTCTCGCGAGCTGTCCCCTTTAGAAACTATGTCTAACTGTTAAACTATAAGAAATCAATTCAAATCATAAAAGTTATTCAGGAAACTATTATCCCTAATAATACCCAAAGAAAGAAGCAGCCATATGACTGTCTAAGCCACTAAAGAATGGGTAAATTAACAATAAGATGTTGCACTACCACTGCCTAAAAAGCAGAGCTTTTCAATCGATCGCTTTGATTAACAAATCTGAAATAATACTATTTAGATAGTAATAATATATCAAAGCTATAGTCTTTTTTTCTTTACTAAGAGCATCTGTCTCAACGTGTAAATTGAATACTTCCGCTATTAAAAACTATTATTGATAAGCCAAGTGAATAGGGAAGTTGACCCTTAATGTAAGCATTTGCTTACATCTGATGAGGTGATAAGAAGTCACCATGACGGAGCTCAAGTGACAAGGTTGATATTTATTATTTAATTCCGAGAAAACGGTAGTTACATACTTAACACTGTCACTTAACGGTTGGCGCTTAGTCAGATAACCAAAGCAGTGAGAGTAACCGACAAGAACAGATCAGAATTCAATATAACAGCAAATTCATTAGAAAAGTGGTTCCTGATTAACGCAAATACTTTTCCAATGGAAAAAAAAAACTCAATCACTGAGCTGAATTCTGCCATAATTCCGTTTTGAGCGTCATCGGCGACATTTTCAAATTAACTCTTAAAAAAAAAGTCATCAAAATGCGCAGACGATTTGATTTATGGCGTGCCGTGAATCCGCGTTTTATTTTTGGATTTTGATGAGTTTTTCTATCGACGCTGCGTTTGACCTTTGGCTAAAATAAGCCGTGTCTGGACAAGCACACATGCATGCACACATACTTACGGGCAGAGCGCTAATGATGATTACTATAACGAATTTGACGGACGCTCGACTGATCGGCTGTTCGACTATTCGACTAATCGACCGACAGTCGCAATCGGCACGAGCTCGACCAGCACGAGCAATACTCTCAATTGACACTATGGTTCCTCGTGTTGGGGTACTGATTGCCGCCACGCCCCCTCTCGTTGCTGTCACCCTCCCCCATTATTGATAATCATCTCGTGCGTCAGCAACGCTCCAGTCCCCCGGACACTTTACACTTTTAAAGTCGGTAGACACGGCCACGAGTCTGCGTCCGTGCTGCGTACAAAGACCAGAGCGGCAAACAGATGACCCGTGAAAAGAAAACGGGAGTCAGAAAAATATATATATACTAAGTTAAATTTCCATTTGGATAGTATTAACTTTAATCACTGTGGTGTTTACTACATGGAAGCTTTTATATTCTAAAGTGTAGCTCAAAAAAGATTAGTCACCGTACTTTAGAAGAATAATTTATCAGTATTATTATGGATGGAAATTTACTTAGGACCAATATAAAAAACTCATAGAGTTACAGTGGAGCAGGCCTGACAGTAGTAGACCCTGTACTTTTGGGAAACAGCGACTAGTGGTGAAAAAATAAAAATAAACAAATAGTGGTGTCAAGCCAATAGTTGTGAAAAGCTGTAGTCCCCTCTTCTTTCTCTTGCCCTACGCTCTGAAAAGTTGTTTGTTAAATAGCTTCGGAACGAAATTTTGCAGAACGGATTCGGATTATAAACTCACGCCGCCAACAATAAAGGTGCTCTTGTAATTAGACTTTCCAACTTGGTTTTTCGATTTACGGGGGCTTGGCAAAGTTTTAAATCGAACTTGATCTGGCCAAGATATATAAAGGAGCCTACTTGCCAAGTTTGGTATCTCTGGTTCCAATAGTCCCGGAGATCTTCGTACCCAAAAAAGGGACAGCCGAACAGACGGACATTGCTATATTTCGCATTAAATAATTATTTTCTTAATAAAGAATAATTTTAAAATCTACTGTCAAAATATCTCAGTATGTGAGACATACTCGCAAATGGGCAGAGGTGCTGATAATTTGAGCACCACTCGATTTTTGGCTTTCGTACATTCTAATTAGGCACGCCATTATGCTCCATTAACCCCCAGGGCACCAGAAGCAGCAGAAGTCCAGCGAATAAAAAAAAAATCAAAATACAAAAGAATAGAAAAAATCCATCGATCGATCGACGACTTGCGATCGATCGATTGCGCTTTCGCGATCAACTGCACGTCCCCTTGTTTTGCAAATGAGAGTTGTTGTTCTTGTTGTTGCTCTTGTTGTTGCTCTTGTTGTTGCTATTGTTGTTGTTGTTGTTGTTGCTGGTGTCTATTAGCCCCCATTTTGGCGCTGACGCTAACCGCGGCACGTGCCGCTTAATATTTATACTCCTCCCTCTTCTGTTTTCTCCCGTCTAGTTATTGTTTACTTGCGAGCAACTTATTTATTTTTTCCAGTCGTCGTTAACTTTGCTCTGCCTTTCTTCATATTCATTATGTTGTTTGTGCTCTCCCTGAACTATAGCAACTACTTTCATTATTACACTGTACTTGAAGTCCACACTACACATTTTAATTGGACCATATTGAATGCGTCTTGGCAGTTATTTCAATTTATTTCTAATCAAGGCTGCAAACCTCCAAAAATTTTTAAAAGGTTCAGTTTGGGGGCTCGAACCTTAGATATTGGCTCGGCTCAAAATCCGATTTCTACCATCGGGCACGGGTCCAGGGGCAGGTCATTTTAAGGGTTCGGTTCATGATCCGATTGGACTAACCCAAAAGTCCGCTCTTAACCGGTTTATCGCTGTTCGGTTCAAGTCTTGTTTTTACTTAATCTATTTGAAAAGAGGATATAGATAATATATTTGAGTTACTTCGAGATCAGAATCAATGACTGACCCCATGTCCATCCTTCACAGAAATAAAGACTACAGCCTTAGTATCTGGATTTCCTCATACCAAATACAAATCATTTATAAGTATTGAATATTTTACATACAGATACAAATTTAAAAAATAAATTACATACATATATTAAAACTATTTATCATCGTCCCTTAAGTATTTGTGTACGTCAAACTTAACTGTAGAGTATTTTCCAGTCGATCACTTTCGATTACATCGTTCTCACTTGCCTTTTTTTTCGAAATTGTGAAATTTCATTTTCGCTCTTTGTTTTTTTTTTACATTTCTGTTCATCGTCTTTCACGTCTTTATTTTACGTAACTAAAGTGTGTAGTGTGTGTGTGTGTGTGTGTATTGTGTGTAAAGTTTTGTTGTGTAAGTTATGTAAGCGTTGCATTGACTTTGAATTCCAGTGCAATTTCCCCAACATATTTGCACTTTGTATCGAATATAAAAGTTTTTGATCACCTAATGAAGTTGTACGCAAGTTGACTCTGTTGAATAAAAAGTAATAAAAATGTTGTTTATTTCTAAAAATAGTTCAATTAGATCGTTATTAAGATAATATGAATTAGAATCACAAAATATATGATTGAATTCAGAACGGATGCTATCTTTTTTTTTTTTAATTTTTGAAATGTTTTTGTAATGATGGCTGTTAATTATTTAACAATTTATAAATGTGCGATTACTTAATGTTTCAATCCAAATGCTATATAGGCAAGGTAAGTGCTTTCAAATTCGTCATTATACGGTTATCCCCAACTGAAAATGTCGCTTCGAATTTCATTTTTCATGACTGCTTCAATAATTCGGGTTATGTAAAGCGACAACTACAACCAAATATACATACATATATTTATACAGATACTTAGAACAATTTAAAATAGTGACAAAGTCATGGCTTATGCAAGCAGGTAAAATAAATCAGACAATAATAAAGTGAGCACACAAGAGATATGACGATTTTTTATGAGTTATGCAACCATACTTGTATTAACGAATTGGCAGCACTAAGAATCAAAAATCGTACTTAAAAATATGCTTTTTGTTTCGAATATATTGTTGTTGTTGCTGTTTTGCGCAAGAGCGTGCTGCGTTTTGTGTGTGTACACAACAACAATAATGCCAACAACTGAAAGCTGGCCAACGACTTGGGATGGGTAATGAATCGAAATGACCAAAACGTGCCACGATTCGCGTCTTCAGCGCATTTTTTACTTAGATTTTGTTCTTGGCAATTTTAGAACAAAGTTGGCAAATAAAAAAAATCATCAAAAGCTTTGCTTCAATTTGTTAGCTTTGAAGCTCATTTGTTGGCAAATCAAATAGAATACTGATACACACATACTATCACATACCTATATATTGTGTATAGTTTGATTTATGAGCAACTTTATCGAAACCGCACGCTCTTATTAAGGGGGAAAACACATCGTCGGTGGCACCTGTCGCCAGTTGATGGTGATGGTGGTGCTGTTGGTTGGTCGGCTGCTTTGACTTTAACATCAATCAAGCGCCCACACCCACACCCACACCGACACCGACACCGACACCCACACCCACACCCATGTCACATGCTGGTGGTAGTGCACTAATTGACAGAACGTCAGTGTCAAATTGGAACTCAGCGTGACAGTTGTGGCGACATTAAACTGTATCACTTACGGGTTTACCTGCCTATGAACTGTTATGGTATAAGAACTTAGAAATCATTTTAAGTAGTCAGATTTTTTTTTTTTTTTTTTGATTGTTTCTGACTATTTTTGATTAATTGTAATAATTTTAGATAAATTCTGATTTTTTGTAATCGTAATCTTTAAGTAATCAAAAAAAATGTTCAACAGTGAAATACTATATTATATATAATATAGTATATCATCACTACGATTATTTCCAAAAATAATTTAATTGATTATTAATTCTAGTCGAAATTTAACAAGTATGGTACACACCTATATTCATACATATATATGTACTCCCTATTCAAAATTGTTAACTCCAATATATTTATTCTTTCTAAGCTGTTTCTACTGTATCTATTTCTAGCCTCATACATTTAGACCGAATATGGCATTCAACGGGAATGTCGTCGCAAATTCCGCGAAAAAAAAACCACAATGAGTCGTGTGAATTCAGCTGCTGCAGTCAGTCAGTCGCGTGGACAATGACAGTCTATGACAAAAGCGTCGCCGACAACGACGCTGACTGCGCTGTCGACTGCGATGCTTGCTGCTCACGCGCTTGAAAATTGCTCCAGTGGCGCGTGTGCGGCTTAAAGTGCCCCGCCCGCAGCTGCTGTTGTTGCTGTTTTTGCTGCTTTTGCTGTTGCTGCTGTCTCAAGTTAACTGGTTTTCGTTTAATTCATTGTGAGATCTCAGTTGGCTTTATTTTGTTGCTTTTTGTTGTTTTTGTTGTTAATTATTTGCATTCTATTTTATCTTCGTCTTTTTAAACACGCGCGCGACTCTTCTGCCGCCTAGCCAAATTTGTGGTTACTGTTGTTGCTATTATTATTGTTGTATTTGGCTTTCTTTCAACGGGGGGAATTCCAGACAGCGTCTAGCACACTTAATTGTGTTTTCTAAGCTGTTGGCGAAACAAGAATCAGACAATTTGAATTAATTCCAGTTTGAATTCCTATGACAAACGGCGCCACATTTGACAAATAGCTAATAAACTCAACTTTTTTAATTGTTATTTTTTATGCTCAGGAATAATTAATTTTTACTTACTTATACGATACAATAATTTCCATGCCAATTTGAATACTTTAATCTCAGGTTTTATTCGTATTTTGTACTCAGCTAAAATACGCGATAAAGTACAATTTGATTATAGTTGAGTATAGTTCATTGTGCTTATTTAATACCCTGTTTTTAAATGAATCATTGATTGTCCACAAAAAAGACAAAGTCTACATTTCATTACTAACACGCTACAGTTTAATGAATTGACTTGAACAAAGATCAACTGAGTAGTTATTATTTAAGCCAGTTTTAGTTGTGACGACATTGAATCAATTAGTAAGAATTGTACGATACGCAAACACTTTAAACGAAGAATAATTTATACTTACTGTATTCAAATATCCGAAACACATTATTATTGTGAGCAGGTTGAGTCATCTTTAATTCATGGATAAATCACAAGTTGAAGGTGAATTTTCGTTACGTCAATACTTTGTGGTCATAACAATGACGTCGAGCATGTACTTTGGTACTTAACTTTCGATGGCGAAGGTGACGGCAAAGACGATGACGACACTGCTGTTGGGCTGATAAGGAACATTTTCAACTGCGGCAGACAATCAGTCATAACAAGCCACATTATCAGCCTCTACTCATATGGCAATAGCTCGATTCATGTGGTGAAATACTGCAGCGCACGTAGACGCTTTCGTCTTCGGCTTCCTGGCTTTGCCATTGCCTTCTGGCTGGAGGAGTACGTGTTCATATGGTCGTATGGGTCTGCCGGTTATCAGTTCCAATTTTCTGTAAGCAATCAGCCTAGCAGCAGCATTTGTTGCTTGTATCTCCACCGCCTTACCTCTGCTCACCCTATAAGGGCTGGTACTAAATCTGTGTTATGTGGGTCAGCGCTACTTTCGATTAGATCTTTTGACGTCAGCCGACGTGCCGGAACTTATAGGTATTGGCGTGATCATCATACGATGCATGTGGTCATTATATAGAGCTTGTATCCCATTCGATTCGACGACGGCGTTGCGGAATTTTAAAAGGGGCTCGACTCATTTCCGGATCCATAATACAGAGCGCAAATATCGCATACAACTATAGTTTTCGCAAAGTTCTAAGAAATTATCGTTATAAATATGATATTTGTATGTGTGTTAATGTATTTCATCAGGGTGATATGTTATTAACTGGAATTCTACGAGAAGTACAACTTTTGTTGTATAATTTAAGACGGAAATGCTTCACTGGGAAATATCCAGTAACTTATGCTGAAGATAATTAACCCCCCTGAAATATGCACAAGTTTCTTCTTTCCTCTTCAACGCACAGCAAACACATCGTTTAACTTGCTGACATTTGTTTATATCTATGACACTCGCAGGAGGCATTAATTCGTTCAGTAATTTCAATTCTAAACAGTTAAAGCTAATGCTCATAAAGTTCCGTTCAGACGGTCGGCTTTTGTGTGACTTTTTTTTTTGCTAAAAAGACAACGCTGCCGTGTGAACACACAAAATTGTATAGCTACATTTAAAAAGAAAAACTGACCAATGTAGGTAGAACACTTCCTATTGCCTGGCTTTTTGCCTCGGTTAGTCGTCGCCTACTAGACGCTTACATTTTTGTATAAAATTCTACAGAGTGTGACCAGATTCTGTCAAAACAAAAAGCTATGGGATTTTGGTGTGAGCACGAAGCGAATATTGTGAGTGGCAAACTTTACCGTCGGTCACAGAAAGCCACACAAAGCTGACCGTCTGAACGGAACTTAAGCACTGCTGGGTGAACCCTCAACCCCTCGTTTACCGAGTCGACCCTCTACCAACTAGAGTCTAGTTACTAGACCATCCCACAGCTCGGATCAAGGGCCTCAAACCTTTTAAGGCTGTCAGACTCTTACAAACACATACAAACAAACACACCAAGCCCTCTTTTACTTTCTTAAATAATTGTATATTGAAAATTTTCCTTGTTTATTATCCTATGGCTACATTTTCATGGATTTCGATGGATCCAGACTTCCCTTAGTGTCATTCGTGCCGAAACTCAAGTCTCTAACTTGAAAATTGCCAATGTTCAGTTTTTTTAACTTGTATTCTGAATGTGCGGACCCAGGTGCTTCTAAGTCTTACCATCTCTGCAAACGTTACGATCAAAAGGATGGATCCACCCCCCTTCTGCCTCTTACATACTTTAAGCAAACTTAATATACCCATACAGGGTATAAAAAATATAGAGCGACTGGTAGGATGTCGATGAAATTAAGTTATCAATCATATGATTGAGTTCCGAATAATGTGAACTTAAAAACTTAAAACCTAATTAGACTTACAGTTGGTGTCATGAATGGAAAAAATATCCTAAATATAGACCATGGTGAAACCCAAAAATAAACTGCTATTGTCAAAAGCAAGCGATTCGCAGAAGTGTTGGGGACAAAAAATAATCAACTAACGCCTGTACAGACATAACAAATTTTCCGTGTGCTAAATAAGATATCATAATGAAGTGTTATCAGGTGTTAAAAACCCAAAACGCCACCTTAAATAGTGATAATTACGTACGCATACTATAAGGGAGTATATAGTTATGTTGATACGAGCATATTTAGCGCTATGCGAGATCCGAAAGGGAACCTGATAAACTCAAGCTAGAAACTTATGTAGTTTTCCATGGGGTTCGGTCAAAACTAGAACAAGTTTTCACTGGTTTCCACTCATAAAAACTTCCACTGCGATTTATTCAAGCTTCTCACGACATAGACTAATCGATGTTGTGACTTTGACGATTATAGTTGAGTTCAATTCTCAGTCTCAGTTTCAGTCTGGCATCTTAAGATCTTAAAGGTGTTATTTGCGTCATTAGGAGGCGGGAGGAGGTGAGAAGGGATCGACGACGATGTCGCCGCCAGTTGCCCCAGGCGCAAACTTTGCGGTTGAATATTATTGTTGGCTTTTGAGCCGAAGACACTGACGGACAAAAAAAAATAAAATACTCGAACAATGCATATGGCGACGGCTGCTATATAAATAAACACAGTGCCAAAAATATAACGAATAACAAAAAGTTTCACGATTGATGGCATGATTGTTGTTGTTTTTAATATTTTTTTTTCTTTTTTCCGTTATTTTTAAATATTTTATTTATGAAATAACACCAAAGCGTGCCCCCAGTCAAGTTTTCGTTATTATTAATTATTATATTTTATTTTCTATGTGTTTGTATGGATATAATCGTCAAAGACCCAATGCCCACAAATTTGCATTACAAATTTGCACCCAGAAAGCTGTTGACAAAAGTCACCTTGCATGGAATTTCGTTGTCGCTCGGAAGGGAATAAAAACTTGTTGGAAGACTACAGATCCGCGATCATATTATACCCGTTACTCAAGTATAATATATATAAGAATTTATGCATACTTCAAGGAGTTCACTAGATATTTATAACAGCCATAACTAACGAGATATTCTTTTGATCTTGAAGCTATTAATTAGGATAATCAAAATACTAACACTCTTGTTCACTACAAAAAAAAAATTTAGACTTGCAGCGGTGAATAAGGCCGTAGGACACTCTTGTGTCCTTGGAAATAAGATAAGTCCATCGACTTGGCTGTTGATGCCCATCAAGAATATAAATTTAATGTTAGGTCTGCAATGCCACCTTCTATCGGTTATATACCATACATTGCAACAAATACAATATACCCAACAACTCTACGAGTAACGGGTATAGAAAGGTTAGCGTTATAACTCACAAAACAATAAAACTCGAATTTAAATTGTATAAATATACATTCATTTACATACACGTACATATGTATGTATCTGAATTGATGCTGGATAGATTGGTTCGCTGTTTGTCATTGCTGTTAGCTGGCTGGCATATTTCTGGCGAAACCAAATTAAGAATTGGACAGACAATGAGACAACTGGACGGACAATTTTAAATGCTGACGCACGTGAAATTCCCCGTAAATCAGTCGAAAATAACTGGAATCGCTTGTTTATTTGCCTTTTGCGTTTTGCCATTCCCAGAGAATAAAACAGTAGCCCTAGCGCCAAATCAAACAAACCTCCGACGATCCCAAACATCAGCGAAAAAGAAAACAACAGGAAGATTAACAACAAAACAAGTTAGAACTTTATGTTTCGACTATATAATCGGGGTAACACTTTGTCAAAGCACCTGAGGAATTTTTATAGTTTTGTTTAATAAACAACAAGCTAAACAGAAAGTGTGTTCGTTTTTAAGTTCTGTATTATTTTTAGGTAACTATGTATCTTATGTTATCGTAACATCATGCTACTTCAAAGAAGTTCTCTATTTAGCTCCTGATTTCTGGAAATTCCTGAAAGGTTGATCAACAAACTATGCCCTTTGTTTACAGGAATATATAGTTTTTAATTAAATTTTGTAAATAGATTTTTATTGGTTAAAACAAACAATATGTACAATATTTTAGAATCAGATGAAAACATTTAACTTATATTTATAAATAAAATTAAAATAATTACAAAAGTTGATTTGGATTGAATACACACATTTATTGCAGAATTCTGTTTTTTTAATTGTTTGATTACCAAGTCGAGCTTTATCTTATCAAATTTATCAAAAGACCTGTCGAACTACTTGTTAGCTGTTCCTTAACTATTGCCATAAGAAACAACCCATAAACATTTACCTGGATTATCGATAATTGTTTTACTAACAAACGAAAGAGGTTCAAGGTCTAGCAAGGTCGTTAAACAACCATTGAACAAGTATCTTTGGACGAGTCCAGTGACCCACTTGATGAGCGGGGCACTGTATCTGTATATGTGAATTTTGGTTGTTCGTCTGTTTGCCTCTTGGTCTGGTTAGGTAGGTGTGGCCAAAGGCGTATAAATGTAACGGCACACGCGGCGTATGCGCAACAACAAATGCTGACAACAAGACCAACCCACAAGGCGCGTTCATTCAACAACGAGCACAACGAAAAAGCACGCCAGCTCAGCCGGAACTTTGACAGCAACAAAAACAACAACACTAACAACAGCAACACAACAGACATTCAGCGCTATCTGGCCGAGTTTGGACCGGGACTGGGACTGGGACTGGAACTGGTGCCGCTGTCTGGTTGGACTTGTGTATGATGCGGGTGGCGAGCGGGCTGTTTGCAGCTCCGAAAGCGAAACAGCTTTGTTTTTGTTATTGTTATTGTTATTGTTGATGTATTGTGCTGTGTGTGCATGATGCCGCTGAACTTGAACCGGCTGCGTTCAAGGCCAGCCATGTATGATACTTGTGAGTACATCTACGATTGAGCAACTCAGTATTATAACTTATTCAGGAAGCTTGTCGTTGATGTGTATTAGACATTTCTTTAGTTTTTGGATCTTAAGACGAAGGTTTTTGATATTTTTAGATTTCTATTTTTAAATATAATTCTTTTTATTTTCATTTACAGTCTTATTTAATGCATTTCTTATAATAATCTCTATTACTGATGACAAATAAGATAAATATACAAATTCCCTAACCAATTTCCTCCTCAAAAATGTATCTCGTATTAAAAGTCTGCTAAGCTCATCTACCAAGTGTCTAAGAGTCCTTGAAGAGCATTTAACTTTCGACTAGTTAATATACTTCTGCAGCTACGATTTATTTTGACCATTTTGGAGTAACTAGAAATAGTGCAACATTTTTGGGATGACCTGCAGGTACAGGTGGAATGGTTGAGTAATCAGTCAGTTGTAGATGTTTCTAACGATGGCTTAATCCTTACGCAATATGGAAAGCGACTCAGGCTTAAGCTTAAGACTAAGCCTGATCCCCCAGCGACGGCACTGACGCAATAGTCGGTTTAAACGTGTTTCGTACAACACCTAGGCTGCAATTATAATATAAATAACATCAACAGGAGATGGCACCAAATAATCAACAAAGGTTATCAATACACAGAGGCTGATCTTCGAGCCGATCAGTCGGCAGTGCTAATTGGTCTTAAGCCTAGACAACCAAGTCGCAGTGAGCTCAGAAATTACCCAAAACACAGAACAAAGCCCAGATCATGTGCCATGGCTGACGCATTTTGGCTTTGTTAAGAGTTACATTTCAAAAATGTTGCCACATCATCGGCGCTCATAAATGTCAAATGGCTTCTAATCCAGGCCGTTGCCAGGCCGACAGATGGCTTTATCTTTTCTCCGAAACTGACCTTTGCAGCAAGTATATATGTGTAGGGAAAGGAGGGAGTTGAGGGATCTCAGAATCAATTCAATCCATGTGTGGTTCATTAAGCAACTGCTTTTGATTTCTGCACGCAGCTTTTCAGCATCGACGATTTATTGTTTAAATGTGTTAATCGATTTATAGTGCATTCATTATCATCCCCGTATACTTGTATTTTCATAGCTCTGAAATTTTCCATTCAATTCTCGCTCGGTCTCGCTCTTTCAATTGACGACGGCGCGTGCGAGTTTTGTCGCCGATTGGAGATTGCATGAAAATGTAGACACACACAAACACACACACACACTCATACATACATACGCACAACAACAAGTGTGTTCAATTTGAGCCACAAAACAGAGTGACGTCACAGCCGCGACGCCGTCAAGTTTCGGCACACGCTAATTTCTAGTGCTAATCAAGCATTTAGAGATGTCGTTAGCGGGTTACGTGTTGGCCAACAGGCAGCTGTTGTATTAGTTGTATTGACTAGTTTCTATGGCTAGTGGGTTAGTGATATGCGCCCATTTCCGGCTGCTGTCAGTCAATTGATTTGGCTTGCCATTTGCCATTTGATTGATTGCCAAAACTGTGGGCCACATTGAATTTAACTGCCAGGCCAAACTGATGGCGTCATCAAAACTTATTTGTTTTCCATTACTCACAATTGTTATGCACATTAGAGTCGGTGTAAGGCTGTGAGTTTTTGCCAAGTCTGACCCAAGCCAGCTTTAGGTTAATGCTCGGTATTTCCCCAATTATTTCCCTCAAAGTGGCTAGGGTCCAGACCCTCAGTTGAGGCTATTAATCTTTGAAATATGTACGCTAAATTACCTCAAAACAAAGTCAAAAAATTAAATATTTATCAAAATTGTTTTTCAAACGTGGATATTCCATATCATCGAAGACAATTCTCTGTCATTTGCATATGTACTAAAGTGAACTCTCGCTTTCGTTTTGGCCTGACCTAGACAACCTTGAAAGCTCTATTCGTCTATTCCAGCTCTAAGACCCCTGAATAATACAGTGTGATCTATGGGAATTCCGTCAAAATGATATAGGATTAAAGTTCAAATCGTTAATTAAAATGAAACCAAGTAAGTAATCGTTTACCCCCCAAAAGTTAAGTAGCACGCGGCTTGGCATGCGCGTCAAGAAATTGTTATTGATTGCACAAAATAATAAGCCACGTGCTTGCTTTTATAATATATTTGGTAGAGTATGATGGATAATGTTGGCTAACACGGAAATCGATTGTGGTTAATGGTGACAGTTAAATACTGCCATCTCTCTCATACTCTTCTTTACATGAAACTTAAGTCTATTGTTGCAGTAGTTCCAAGTGCTGTTTGTGACGTCAAAACCAAGTTATGGAGTTGTCAAATCATTGCAAAAGTGGTCATACTCTTTGCCAGGCTTATTTTGGTAACAATTAAAAGAGTGGATAATCCAGAAATGTTCCCAGTCACGTTTTGAAGCAACAAGGACACACATGCATACACACCTACTTTCCATATAGGGGATCTGCCTGGAGCTGAAGCAGAATAGAACGATCCAGCTTTTCACACGCTCCACATAGCAGTGTAAACAAACAGCAACAAAAGAGTTCATGGAAAAAAGCCGGCTGATATATGAGACACAAACTCACACTTTCAAAAGGTGGCGCCACACACGGCACCAATCGATACGGGACATTGGACGACAACTGATTAGAGGGGCAATCAATCAATCAATGCAGTAACAAACAAGCAGCAACTGTTGGGGGTACACTCTCTACATACATATGTATGCATATGGAACTGCAGATTGCCAAAACAATTTACAGACCTCCACCGAAGCGCAATATGTATGTATGTAGTCCAAAAAACTAACACAAAACTGTTGTTACATTAACACATTTGGGCGTGCGCTCAACGATCACAGATCTCCAATCACTGTGGGGCACCCAGTCGGACAGTGCAGATCCGACGCGAGGAATAGGTGGGGCGGGGAGTTATCCGTGGCCAGTTGGGTAAACACTGCCGCGCGCTGCAGTGGAATATT
This sequence comes from Drosophila neotestacea, assembly GCA_035044365.1. Lineage (NCBI taxonomy): Eukaryota > Metazoa > Arthropoda > Insecta > Diptera > Drosophilidae > Drosophila > Drosophila neotestacea. The sequence goes on along the minus strand of JAWNMD010000157.1, from coordinate 2,245,034 downwards.
CCCACAGTTGCGTCAACTGGTGACCAACAAAAAAACTGACGCGCACAATGCGCTACTGTTTGATTTCAATCAAAAAAATAAAATAAAATAGCGGCGTGCAAATAAATCAGAAAAATGTGCCAAGTCAACAATAACAAAAACTGGTAAACACCGTGCCAAATAGCAAATTGTGGACCACCGTTTGTAGGTCTAAAGCCAGAGTATCCCCTAGAATCGAACTCATCTGATGAGTGCTAATTCCCCGGCATAGAGTGGGCGTGACTGCCTGCCGACTTGCCTCCGGTTCTGCTGGGAGTGCATTAATGTTTTTGACGTTCAACGTTATTTGGGGTGCTAATCAAACGTATACATATTTATATTTTTCATTGTCAGCGCTTAAATTATTTGGTGTAAATCATCCAAAAAAAATTTCCATTGCCCACCACAGCACTGTCATTTTCGTATGGCACGCGTTATACGAGATCTTGCAAAGAATTGTTAATGGACGTAGTCAACGAAGACTTTATTTAAATTATATGTATATGATAGCCACCTGACTGAATTAATTAGTAATTTTGAAGATGTATTAAATGCACATTACATACTTATAAAGTGCACTTGTGGTCTGATAAGAAAATATTAAAAAGAATTAAACCACTTGACACACTTTAACAATGCGCAGAAAAAGCAATTGAAAACCGCCGCTTGGCAAATCAAATACGTCACTTCAGGACTGATTTTCCGCATAACAATATTGCAATTTACCAATTATCGCAAATTCTTGCAAGCTTTGAATGTAAATACGTTAAACAATTAAAAGAAGGACACTCTGTGACACACTGTTTGATTTTTGTGACAGTTTGATAATAATGCCCGCTCTGCCAATTAAAATTTTAGTTTATGTAGCAGAATACAATTAATTTATGACAACCAGGTCCAGACAGATAGTATGTACATTATACATATATATCATATGTACTGGAACTCACTATCTTTTGAAATTGAAATTTTTTCTTCATTTTTCAATTTGTGTGGGTGGAAGGGGACTTGGTGTTTCAAGCTCTTACGTTTCTCAGATCTAGGACCAACATATGTTGATACATACATGCATACAAATTTAAAATGCTATAGAAGACAACAAAATGAAAATGTAGAATTCCATTTACGGCATTTCGATTTATGGTCTTTAAACGGGCCATTGATGTATACTATTTTAAAAAGTTTAAATAGTATACTTAAATTTGTAAACAAGGATTTCATAACAAACAACTGTTGTGAAAATTGCATTTTTCACGCCATTGTCTGCATACCAAGAATGCCAGTCACCATATCGTCTGGTTCTGATTCTTGACTCTTGCAATTGGTGCCGCCAAAAATTAGTTCCAGTTGTGCACAAATGAAATTAAAACTTTAACAACACAATATGAATATATGACATATATGTTAATACAACTTCCCTTTCATATAAACACATATACATATGTATGTACGCATGTACATATACATATTCATACGGTTGCGTGGCTTTCTCAGGGCCAAGGCGGCCCCTTATAACATACGTATTACGTACTTTTGGGCATTTGGGACGGAGTTCTGGGGGTCTAGAGATTCAAAGAGTCGCGCGTTGGATAATATGGAATGGCCGGCTTTGCAGTTGTCAAGTTTTGCTCTGGAAAATGAACCCAGTTGAGACCGTAGTGGACTGTTTTTGTTTTCATTAGCTTATTTGTTTGTTTTTTGGCTCTTTGTTGATGTAGAACGAGCTACAAGCGAATCGGGTAGCATTCGATGGAACTGCAAATGGAATTGTTCCCAGTGAGTGTTTATTATGAGCTGTTATGGTATGCGGCATTTTTCATTCATAGAAATGCAAACCCAAGTCATGTGACTTTCAAAGAATCAGCAGCCTGATAGGGAAACATTTTCAAGTTTAAAGTTCTCAGAGTTAAAATGCGCAAATTACAAATACATAAATAACACATTGGAGTTGAATGAACCACAAAAATGTTGGTATACTGCTATTGTGAATCAAACGAAATCGAAAATACGTCTATGCACAGTCTGTCTAGTCACTTCCAGTTGGCAATGTCAAATGCGAGCCAAGTTTAATGACTTTTGAGTTGCCAAAAAAAAAAACAATGTTGACTGCTCTTGACACCCGCATCGGGCCACCAAAAAACAACAATACCAATTACTTGGCTTATACAATGCGTCTGACTTGTTTGCTTTTTGGTTTATTGAACTCGTTTTCTGACTTTTGATTAGAGCCATTTAGAGGTTTCGACGGTTTTTTGAGGCTTATGCATATTAAATCAATAGGAAATGCGAGTTGGTGTTAAATATACGGTAGTTCATGGTTTTAGTTTAGCTCGGTTCTGGTTCTACATGTAGTTCAATTGAGTTTCAAGCTAAACAACTGTTGCCCCTAAAACAAGAAAAAAAAAGTAGGCTCAAATACATGAATAAACCCGAAAAAACTTTGCAGCTGCCCCCCCCCCCCCCCCCCCCACGCCTCAAGGTCGTCTCGTCTATCGTCATTATTTGGCATTGTGTTACGTATTTGTTATTGTTTATATAAATTAAACACATACACACACAAACGTGCTTGGCATAGACAAATTTCGGATTGGGGCTCCGTCTCCGGTTAAAGCTATTGCTCTGACTTTGACATTCAACTTTCTGGTTGTAGTTCAAGTGGCACTTGAGGCGTGCCCAAGGTCATCGATTCTAGCTTCACAAATGGGCCGATTACTAACCTAAGTCATTCCCTCACCCAGTTATACTTACGGACTGCGCCATAAAAAGTCTGCCTGCAAAGTGTATAGGATATTTACACAGCCTATCGGTAGAGCTGATAGGAGCATTTCATCGGTTTGGTTGGTGGGTTTTATTTACTTAAAGCTAACACGCCGTTACGTTATCACCTTGTGCGGCACGTGACCAACGACCAGAGACCACTGTGACCACTACTTTCAAGCACAAGAATTGCCCTCGCCCCTGGGACAGAACTGGGTAGGGCAACCTGATCATTTAGCTATGGCGTCGTTATTTTACGCTTCGACTTCATTGGAATTGTTGCGATATCATTTTAAAAAAAAGAAAAATGAAAAACAGCTATACTCCGTCCCATATATACGAATATGTCTGTATGTATGTACATATATCTAAATACCAAATGTATACTCCTGTCCACACACATAGTAACGCTATACATATTTTAAGAATCTCGCAATTTGGTTTGCATTGTTTTTCAAATCATTTCTGCCCTTTTTTGCATTTTTCTGTTTTTGTTTTGTTTCTGTTCTGTTTTGCCGCGTCCATTTACATGCTGAAAATGCATCGCGATGCAAAATATCCCATATACGTATTTTCATTTGCACAAATATGAATTTATTTACTTTTAAATATAGTAATTTTTTTTTTGGGAGTCAAATAAAAAAAATATATATAATTTTTGGCGCGCCAAAGATTGTACATATACCCTTGCAGAGACCTGCATTCAAATTTGGACAACTGACAGGTTTATGATATAGTAGTCCGATCTTATCAAAATTTAGTTAGATTGCATATAACGATACTAGACACACAATTTACGAGTTTGGTGGAGATATCTTAAGAAACGATTAAGTTTTTCATAAGAAAAGTTGGTTTTTAACCGATCGTTCCTATGGCAGTTATATGATATAGTGTATCGTATATCGTGTATATAGAATATATATATATCGACTCACCTCGTCGTCCTGTTAAGAGTATATATACTTAATGGGGTCTTCCACGCCTCCTTGAATGCGTTAAACATTTCGTGACAAAATTATAATACCCTCTGCAAGGGTATACAAATATACAAAAAACGAAAAAAACAACACAAGGAAAAACCCGGACAAATCACGCTTTTTGTCACGCTCAAATCGCCGAGTGGCATTTTGTTTTTAGAGAAATGTGGCGCAGTTATGGACTTGTGAGTGGTTGGTCTCACACCTATAAATGGAGTGCCCTCTTGAAGATCACTTGGGCCCAGCGACGTGGCGAGAACAGTTGCTCCCAGGGCAAAGATTCAGATGGCGCCCCCTCACCAATTGTTTTTTAGCAAAGAAACTTTCTTTAAGGAAAAATACAATACGAAGAAAACATAACAGATATGATAATTTCAGTTTAACCATAATTTACTAATATAATTTAAAAAGTAAAAAGTTACAAAAACAAAAGTCATAATTCCAGAGTCAATATAAAACAAAATTAAATTAATTTGACAAAAACTGAAATTCGTATTTACGTACCTTTTGAAGAATCAAATTCATATATTACTTTTAAACAATACTCGATTGACAACAAACTGAATCTGCTAAGTCTCTCCTGTCTAATTGAAGATCGTAAGTGGTTCTTAATAAAATTTAGTTTTCTGAATGCATTTTCTGCTGATGCTGATTTAACAGGAATGAATAAAAATATCCCGTAAACAATTTCCAGGTTTTTGTATATTGATGTTAAATAATTGGAAAGGCTTTTAAAAAATGTAAATCCAGAGATGGTACTTCACAAGACAAGTGTTATAAAGTTGTGTGTTTTGTGCTCCCCTTATATCTTGGCACCCGAAACTGTTACCCCGTATTCCTTATCGCTACAGCGTTACATTTTAAACTATAGCTAAGTGTGATCATATAGTATAACTGACAATGCTAGCTTTGCACACCGTTTTGTTCGTTTATTACAAAATATCAAGAATCATAGTTAAATCGGAAGATAATGACATGCAAAGCCTTACTATGACGCACATGGGGTGATTTTTTTGATTAAAAATAAACTAAGATTAAAAATAAATATTTCTGCTACACGTGGAATGTTTAAATCAATGACTATGATTGGGATGAGTGATTTGCATCTAAGTATCATCCAAAAGCTAAATAAACAAAATTGTTAAACTGTTTATATACTTTTTAATTTTACAACAGATTTGATTTCTATGTTATTTTTCATAATCAGTAAAATCCTAACTTAACTTTTAAAGTCTACCGCTGAGTCATTCTCAAATAGCCGCCCCATCGTTTGATGAACTTTTAGAATTGCCTTTCGAACATTGTTTATAGATATTCTTAAAAATTATGTAACTATTGAGGTACTACTAAGTCTGACGCACATTTACCATAGCAGTAAAGGTTTTTGTTTTTTAGTGTGACTAATCCGATACATGGTACGATCATGTTCAATGCATGCAGCTGCGTCTGTCTGCGATTTCTCATAAAGTCAACATTCTGGAACAATTATAAAAACCCCTTGACGTGGTATTCACATAGTGACGAAAGCAACGCTTAAAACTACTAATATCGATGTTGTGATGTTGCAAGCGAGATTTTCATCTCAGCTTAACGACGTCATCAAAAGTATATCTTCTGAATGGATGGCTTGTGTCCCAACCGAACACATACATTATATCGTGCCAAGTTTGACTTAGATTTTCAATTGTCTTTATATCGAAAAGTATTTGGACGATCTGATATATTGAAATACCATATTAAATCTACATGAACTACCTTGCGAACTATATATGTACCTTTCGTTGCGATCGGTCCAGTTCATATGCATATATACAAAAAAAACTTCTTGTATATATGTATGTATCTTAATCTAGCAAACAGCACTGTTACAGCACTGCGTGTGTGTTTTTGTGGTCAGCCTTCGTAACTAGAGTGGACTACCGTCCATAGTGATGAATACGTACATATGCATATGCATATGGAAGTAAATATTTATAACTATTACTAGAAATGCCTATTGCCATTATACCTATTTACCTCTATCTTGGACTTTTGTCGCTCGCGATTCTTTATGGTCGCACGGGTTTTTAATCTCAGACACGGCGTCGCTTTAACGTTCACGATCTTGATAACTAAATGTATACATGCATGTATATATGTATGGATACGTAGGTACATATATAAGATATAAATATGTAAATATTGGTATGCAGTTACATCAACTCAAGACCTGTTGAGATATTCTGGTTTATTTACTTTGTGCACTTGATTCATGAAAAACAAAAAATACCTTTAAAGTCTACTCATTTTTATACATTTAGTGTGCATATATCGTTTCATATTATCAGCATGATTTAGCGGTAATGAAGCGGTACTTTTTGTTACCCTGAAAGAACTCTGTACTGCAACAAGACTTCGCGGAAACTTTTGACGCTTGAGAATATAAAGCCTGATTGCAGGGGATTTGTTCAGATTAGAGATCTCTGTATATTTATAGAAATGTACGTCGGAGCAACCACAGTACAATTTGTGGGTGGAAATACTAGATGGAATATGTTCTTAGTAATGGAATATTACAGTATCAGTTTCAGTTGGTAATTGTGTCACAGCAATTAATAATCATACATTGTCCTCATGATCTCACATCACGAGATGAACGAGATTTCAACAACTGTAAATCTGATGCAATCTGATTTACGCGCTTATAATAGGAAACTACGATGTTTAAATGTCTGCAAAGCATTCCTATAGTCTTGTTTAAAAGTGGAAAGAAGACATTTCAATGTCAAGCATTCTCTTCCAAGAATATCCTGAACAATACCATACTTTACAATCTGTTTATACATTTTATACCCTTTGATGCTTATAAACTGTATAATGTAAATTTTATATGACTTTCTGCTAACTCGGATCGTTGGGATTTTTTTAGAGTTTGTAATCATAAAATCATTTCAGTTAATTCAATACATATTACTAATAGCATCTGCTTAGAATCGCAAAACAAACATGATGAAATTCTCTATTCGGAGTAAACATATTGTCAAGTTTCAAAATGTTTTGCATGGGATGTAAGCCAAAAATGTTATAACTCGATACGGTATACATATGCATTTTGAAACTTAATATTTGCGCTGATTATACTCGTGTTGCAAAATATTTTGAAATTTTAGAAGCAAAGTCAAGTTGCGAGTTTATCAACTTATACGGAATGTGAAAGAGGAAGCAGCTTCTTATCACGAGGCGCATACTTAGAAATATGTGAAATCATCAAAAATAACCTACATACATATGCATAAATATATATTTATCCCTTATTGCGGGCATAATTCTCCAGAACCAACGCTCATTTGTATGTTAGCCCCACTTAAAGAGTGTATATCAATTTCACAAGAGCTATAAACAGGTGAGGAGTCTTTGAATTCCATTCTGTCTCGGAGAATTACAATCCCCTCTTTTTCATAATTCATTTGCTAAATACTTTCACCATGTGTTGAGACCTTTCCTTGTCCCTTTTCCAACCCAATCAAAATAGAAAACACGTTTTGCGTATTTAAATTTTAGTATTATTTTTATATTTTATTCTTTTTTAGTATCTTGATTGTTGATTTTCAAAAGTTTTTTGTTTGTTTTTTGCTTTAGTTGTTTCTTGTTTTCAAATTCTTGTTTTTTTCTCTTAGGCGCTCTTTATGTTCACTATATCACGTGGTCTTACAAATAAATATCCGTATATATACTTTCTTATACTTAGATACAAGAGAAAATCTTACATACAACTACATGCATACGTATACTACATATATGAAAACTAAAACTATATTTAAATGGAGAGATATAAGGCATAATAATTATTCTTAAGTTTTTGTCAACAACATTTGTCTGACTTTAAACAAAATCAAAACGTTTTGCGCTTTGTGGAAGACAACGAAGATTTCATTGTTTTTTGTTTTTGTTTCTGTTTCTGTTTGCATGTGTGTTTAGAGTTATTTTAGTTTTTTCCAAACAGAGCGTGAAATTTTAAAACAAAGTTCTAATACATGATTCATGAGGCAATTCAACACCAAGTACTTGGACTGAGGTAGTTTGGCGATATGCAGAATACCATTTGAGAAGTGATTTCACAATAATATAAAAATAATAATAAATAATTTATAACAATATGTGTGGTGTTTTGTTGTGTATGTGTGAGTTTGTTAATGAATCTGCTGCCAACTCGCTGAGTGTTTTCCAATAGGAAAATTGCTTAGCGAAGTGGAAACTGAAAAAGGAGTTTCGCATGCTCGGAACACTTCAAAGCAACATTTGCGTTATCCTGGCGAAATGTGGTGAAATGTCAACTGCGCACGCTCTCAACGCCTGCGCATGGATGTGTAAGTGTGTGTGTGTGTGTGTGTGTGAGGTTGTGTGTGGGTGTTTGCGTGTGTGTATGCGACGCCCATCAGTCTTTAAAGCGGGAGTGGGGGGATGGAAATTCATGAAAGAAACCAACGCCTGGTTGGATTACCATGGCCGCCAGGGTTGCTCCTCCTCCTTGATCTGCTTCTTGATGACCAGCGACAGTGGCTGCTGCTCCAGATGCACATGACCAGACCCATGCTGAATCACCGATGGCTTCACATCCATCGGCTCATAGGTGGAGTTGGCAGGACTGGGAGGAGCATAGCTACCACTGCTGCTGCTGCTGCAAGGTGCAGACTCATAGCCCGCCGAGGAGTGTGAACTGGCGGATCCCGTGCTCGCTGTGCGTTGAGGCATCGACACTAGCATTGGGGATTGTTGTGCGGCTGCTGCGGCAGCGGCTGCGGCAGCTGCAGCAAGCTGTTGTTGCTGGTGCTGTTGCAGCAACTGTTGCTGCTGCTGCTGTGGCAAGCTCTGGGGAAGCACAAGAGCAATGCTGCCGTTGGGCAACTTTGTGGGGATCACCTGCATGCCATTGGGCAGAAAATAGCCATTGGCATTCTGCTGAATCTGGCCAAAGAGGTAGGGTGTTGCTGTAATGTTGCTGCTGCCAGTTCCAGTTGTTGGTGGCTCTTGCTCCGGGGAGCTGGGAGGCGAGGGCAACACTACTTGGGTGTGTAGGGATTGTGCCTGGGCGACACTTTGTTGTCGCTGCTGATGATGTAGTTCAGTCTTGACCCCATTGATGCAGTTGCTCAGATGCTGCAACAATCGGCGACGCTGTGCGGGCTCCAGACCAGGAAAGCGGCTCACTTCATTGGCACAATCGGCAAATCCGGCCTTGAATTTGTTTATGATCTTAGGATCGGCGGCTTGTTGCATGGCTGCCTGTTGGCGTTGCAACTCTTGCAGATGCTTCACTGTCTTCTCCAGAATGTCGGCCTTTTCCAGCTTGGAATGGCGCGCCGGCTGAAAGAAGAAACAAAAATAAAGAGTCGCAAGTTAGTGAACTGTATTTTGTTGAATGGGAAAATGTTGTTGTTAAGAGAAGAAATCGCTGAAGATACTTACGTCTTTTTTGGTAGCATCCAATATCAGAGTTTTTAATTCATTCAAGCAATTGTTGATACGAGCACGACGACGTTTCTCCATAATGGGCTTATTCGACTGCAAAAGAGATGGAAAAAGAGTTGAAATTAGTCATGTGGTTAGGGTTTCAATCGGGACAGTTTGACCTCATGCAGCGCCAAGAAAAATAACAAAAATAGAGGAAGCTGCGTGTGGCTTTAATTGGACAGGGACTCAACATTGTCGTTTTTGTCGACGTTCTCGTCGTCCCCGTCATCGTCGACGTCGACGTCGCCTCTTGCCTGGCTGTGGGCCAAACTCTGTGGCACGGCGCGTGCTCTATTTATATTGTGCTCATGCATTTGCAGCAGATGATGCCAAAAATAGTTTGGCGGTTATAAATTACGATAAGCAACGAGCCGATGCGGCTAAAAATAAATACGCTAATACGCAGGTATTTTTCACAATAACAACTGCGACAGCAACAACAACAACAAGGTCGTCGTGGGAAATTCGAAGACGCAAAAAGTTTTTTGCACGGCATTAAAGTATTTTTGTGCTTGGCCAAATTTGGATCAGAGTACGCCCGCACTGAATGAAGTCATCGAACGGGCCAAACAGCCAAAAACGGCCAAAACCAGCGACAGCTTTTTCAAGCCAAAAGAAGCTGATGACCGACAATTGCAGCAACCACGCGCCAAATGGAAGCCGCTCAAGTGGGCAGCACCAAACCAATTTTGGGTGGCACTCATGAATGGACCGAATGTCAGTCCATCTGTCTCTGTTAGCTCTATGAATGAAGCCAAAACGTAAATTCCGCCAACGCCAGACGAGGCCGCTTTGTGTTGGCGAGCCGACGGCTTTTTTTTTCTCAACATTTTCCAATATGGTTATAGTCTTTCTGTGGTGGCATGTGGGAGCCGACGACACCGACAATATATTGGCCAAAAAGGAAATGCATTTGAACAGCCGAGTTGCCAAACTGTGTGGGACTCTCTTATGTGTGGACAAAGTGGGAGACAACAGCTAACTTGTGTTGGACTTTTTAGTGGTAAGCTTGTAATGAATAAATTTCATAAGAAATATTCTCAAACTGAGTTTCCTATGGAACCTATTGAGTTTTGCTTATACATTTTTATAGCTAGTTATTGTTGTTTTTCAGCTGTTTAATCCAAGTTAGCTGTTTTATTTTCAAACTTCAGTCTATACACTTTTGTTGAAACTTACCCGACGATCGCTTTTGAGCGGCGTCTCCTTCAGCTGCGAGGGCACCACGGCGGTGCCCATAACGTTGGCGTTCATGTTTGCGGTAACGCCGGTAACCATTTCGATATCGGCTATATACTGTTTATGCAGCTTTAGACACAGTTTGATAGTTTTTCTTGTTTCCTTTTCACTAGCAGCAAATGTAGAAATTTGCTGTGCACTTTTCTTAGTTTGTTTAGTTTTGAGTGTTACAAAAAACAGTTGTTTGTTTATTTCAGTTTTTAGATCAGTTCTTTTCACTTTCGCGCAACGATAAAACTACGTTAATATGTACGTTAAAAGATTTTTGCTTTGAGAGTTCGTTTTTCTAGTCTTCTGTTCAGGAGAAAGAAGCAACCGCACGCTACAAGTTACGGCAAGCGAATGGCTGTCAGAATCTGAGTGCAGTGCGATTAAACGTTTCCCGAAGCACGAAACGAGCAAGCGAACGACGACGATCGTTCGACGAATCGGCAAATGTGAATGTGTTTGTGTTGGTTGGTATTTGTGTGTGTGCGGTTTTGCTAGCGACCACCTTATCGCTGGGCTTACAGCAGACGACTGACGATTGATCGACAGGTTCGTTGGCTAAATCGAAATCGCCGCAGCGAGACGCGGGCAGCGCGAGCCACACGACCAGGCGGCGGCATACCTACACTCACACCGACACATAACCATGCATAGGCTATATATGTACATACATACATATATTTGGCTTTGTGTAGGTAGCAACGAATTTCGCTGTGTTGAATCTACCTGTGTGCACTGTTGTTGTTGCGGCTGCTGCTGCTGCCTCCGCTGTCAGTTTACCTAAGCCGCGGCCTTTGCGAGAGGGCACAGTTATTCATACGCCCCCCTCTCCACTCTTAGAAAACAAAAAGCACAGCAAGTTTTTTCGAGCAGTTCTTCCTTTTTGGAAATAACAAAACCCCCAGTGAGTGTATGATCGGGATTCACAGTTGTGAGAGCGAACAGAGCAACAGTCACAGACAGACAGAGATGGAGACAGCGAGAGCGTTGCGCTGATTCATGCGGCCAACGCGACGCAGCGTCGTCATCCCATAGAAGGTGAAAATAGCAAACGGCAGCAGCTCACCCAGAGACTTATCGTTGATATGACGCCACCCCAGCGCCGACAGGTTCGTGTGTCCTATTGTGTGTGTACATATGTACATATGCATGTGTGGGGGGTTATATGTATCTGTGTATATGTTATGATGTCGTGATCGGTCGGGTCGCTAAACAGTAAACAAGATCACAAGGTTGCTGGGGCTGTTGGGGCTGTGCGCACGCCAAGCGGAAGCGGGCGGCAGCACAACACCTGCGTCACAACCCACAGCTCACAAAAATGCTCCAAATTTTTCATGGAACTGATTTCGGCTGGGCGCCATGTAACAAGTATGTAGCTTATTCCGCATGTCAGTCGGCTCAATTAAGTGAAGGTCACTTACACATGTACAATGTACATACATATGTACATATGTATATGTGTTAACTCAATTGTACACAGTCACATACATTTTGATCGATCAATGATTTTTGGCAAGGCTAATGGGGGCGTTATACGTGCGTCAGGGGACGCTAAGATTCATTTTATGGTGTCTACGTGAAACGTTTGACTATCGCGTTTTATAGGGATTTTCCACGAGCACAAACATTTGTCACATTCGGTCATATTTGATTTTGTCCGAACTTTGGTTTTCCACGACCAAATGTGAAGCGCTAGATAAACGTTGAGGGATAACAAGCACTTAACATGAAAATACTGAATGAATATTTACATTTGGCTTAAAAGTTGGCGAATGATCATTCGGGCCTTATGGGAACTTGTACAGGCTGAACTAAACATTCAGGCCGAATGTTGAAGTTGGCTTCAAATGTGCGCAATGTGCTGCCTTGAAAGTAGCCTATTAGTTATCAGTTGCACGAAGGTTGGCTACAAGTTATAATTTTAAAATAAGTAAAGTTTTCCCAATCTTTGGATTAGGAATGTTGAGCTTTTTGCATAAGTCGTCTCATGTGTAAACAGGCACTGTGAAGTCAGTTGGAAAAGAGATAACAAAACGTACAAATGTGCACATGTTCACAGATACTTTCACAATTGTAAATCAAGTCAATAGGAACGAGAGCGAAAGTGGAAGCAACTGAGAGTTCTTGTAAGCTGTTCTTGCCAAAGCTCTCTTTGAGACTCGGTAAAGCTCTACTCTGAAGTTACTCTGTGTACTTAAGTGTAAAGAAAGCTCAAAGAACTGAGATATTGAGAAGTTAAAGAGTAAATGGAGCTTACAGAACATTGTTTTAGATATTTGTCGGAAATTATTAGCATATAAATAGGTCAACTTTGTGTACCGCATTTTGCGTTGCGTGGTGAAAATATGCACATGTGTGCATGTCACGAGCTTTATGCGTTTTATGGTTTATTTAGAAGGTTGCCACATTAAGCTTACAACAGATTCCCAGCCAGAGACGGACGACGCGACGGTCAACACCTTCGCGTTCCAATTACAATTTGGCAACCGATCAAAAGGTTGCCGCCCGCGGGCGACGACGACGACGACGGTGGCGGCGGCACTTGTGCATGCCAATTTAATTGCACACTGGCAACGTTTACATCATGTGGCTGTAGTTGTCGCTGCTTCGGCTGCTGTTTCTGCTTCTGGCCAAAAACAGCAACTGGCTGCGAAGGTGTAGGATGTATCGTACAGATACACCCATACGCCGTACAGTTACACACACTGATACAGATGTTCGGCGTGCCTGATCGCATGCAGCGTCTAAAATAAACTGTGGCAAAAATTTATAGTCCGCCGAAAAAAAGAATTCAAAAACAACTCAAAAATGTGCGCGCATTGCTAATTGCGTCTAAATTTAAACAGATGGTTAGCCATTGTGAGAAGGGGAACTGAGCGCCAGAGGTACAAATCTACACATCTACAGCCTCTGGCATTACAGCAAAAGACGGCGATGTCGCGACGTCAGCGTAACAGCGGCAGCGACTCCCACGCGCCAGACGCTGCCCTGCTGGCAACAGCGCCGCAGCAGCCCCATGTAACTAAAAATAACAGTGCGCCGTTACCGAAGCAAAGAGAGCGCATAAGAGAGCAGCAGATCCGCGTGACCAAGACAGTGAGAGAAAGAGAGAGAGAGAGAGAGACATGACGGCCGTCCAAGCAGCCATCATATGTGTACTTTTCGTACATTTTGCTTTGCGTGCGCGCGTCTCGCGATTTAATTGCCATAAAAATCGCCAACGCAACGGCGTAAAGTGTATAAAACGCGCGTGAAATGAATGCACTGCTAAATACATTGCACTATTATAATAGTTGTTGATGTTGTTGTTTTGCACTTAATGGCGCTGTACTTTTTGGCAAAGGTAACAATAACAATAACAACAAAAATAACAACGACAAAAACAACCAGACAGAGACACTAATCTTAAGCCAATTTGTTGTTTCTCTGGTTGCTGTTGTTGTGCAAGTATTTTATTACTCATTAACGTAACGACGCATTTTGGGCCAACAGGCCTTAGCCATTGCCAACGGCGTCGCTGACTTCGCTTAAAGTTCAATTCAGTGGGTGGCAAGGAGGGTAGGTAGCATTTGCCGTGTTTTTTATTTTTGCGTCAGCAAAAAAAAACAGCGGCAGGCGTTCTAAATTTAGCAACAGGTAAAAGCTCAAAACAAACGGTTTATGTTTTTTGTGTTTTCTTTTTACCATTTTGGGTGGGGAAGCAGCTTTATAAGGGCAAGGCAAATCTCGTGATGCGGAAAGAGCAGAGGCAAAAAGTGGTAGAAAGAAGGGGAAACAGAGCCGGAGGAAGGGAGAGAAAGGAGACTGTTTGATTGAGGGATGTTTAAGTGGATTCTTTTAAGAGGTGCCGTTACTTTGACGTCACTAATATAATACATACACATGAAGTAGATTTTTAAGTATATATTCAATGAATTCTTCGAATTAGTTTATATTTTAGTAATATTAGCAATAATGTTTCGTGACTTTGACCTCAGGGTACATTGACTAATTTCTTCCTTATTCCAGAGACCAGCATCCATTATAATCTCTGTCTAACATTATATATCTCATCCTTTACTCAGTGCTCATTTTGCAGATCAGTCTATTATTTGGTTTAGTTCTCTTTGGCTTTGACTTGACTTCTCGACTTCGTTGGGCGGTTCGAAAATCTACCATCAAAGTCAGGTCTTATAAAGTCAACTGCTTGGTTATTTGGTAAATATTCGCAAAATTTCCGGACAAACAGAGAGGGCACGTTAAGCGTAAATATTTTCACTGGAACTGAAAAACCCTTTCGCAATCCATTCCATGGGTTCCGTTCGCTTGTCGGAACAGTAGCTACTGGGCCTTTAGCGGCTAATACGCCCCCTCGCCCAGCGAAAGGATTTAGGCGGTGATACTGCTTCTGGTACTCGTACTCCTGCTCAAAATGGACTTAGTTACGACCGCGTTAATTAAATCGCTTTGGACACGCTCTGGTCATAGCAAAGGGTTTCAGAAAGGATTAAATACTGACTGCGAAAGGGTCAAGTTAACGGTGGCCAGGTACGTGGCTTTCTATTAACAGGATGATCATGCACATCAAAGGGCTAAAACCACACACCCATAAAACTGGCTGTGCAACAAAAGCGGTGCAATGCATTCAGCAGTCGCTGTCACTGCCACAGTCTCTGTTCACCACAGCCAGTTCATCAGCCATCAACTCTTCTGTTTATTGCACCCTTTAAGCGAGCTGCTTTTTACCTAGCAACCCGGTTTAGGCCCGGTTGAGGCAAAGGATTCTTACTGTGAACAGCGGCTCCGACGTGTTTGTTTATTCGCCATAAAAGGATTATGGGCGTGGGCAGGTAAAGGCTTCTACCACTGCAGGGTTAGACTACCGCATGTGCCGCAGTTAACCCGTTAACCCATACTGAACTCCACCCAAAAATATCGCCTTCCCTCGGCTTGATTGACTCGTTTTCTGTTTCTTTTGATGTTTGACTTTTCCAGGTAGTTGCAGTTCTCAGTCTTTCCACAATCTCATATCATAATTTTCACTAAAAAGTCAACTCTCGCACCATAAAAAATAAAATATAAATAGCTCCTCGAAATATTTGTTGCGTAGAGTTGCGTAAAAAACGAACGCAGTTCCAAGTAAATTTTGTTGCTGGTTGACAACAAATTGCATAAAAAATGATTCTTCACTTACAACGTTTATGACTACAAGTTCGCTAAAAAAAAATACAAAATAAAAAACGGGATGTGTCTAACCTATGGCTAAGGCTCAAGGGGGTTCAAGGTGAGGATGGGTTCGCGACAAACAAAGGCTCAACATGCAGAAGGATTTTATGGTTTTATTTAGGGTTATTTACGGTTCTTCGCCTCAATGCCAAATCAATTGGCGTGCAAACGTCAACTCGACAGGCCAACTCCCTCTTTGCCTTTCATCCTCTCTCTCGCTCTCTGCTTACCTGTGTCTCGAAGGAGTAAACAGCCGCAGGCGAAAGAGTTCGTACCTAGGACGAGAGACTCGCGCCGAAAGAGGTTTTTGGCATAGGATAGAGTTTAGAGATTCCACGGATTAGCTGGACAGCCAGAGGGTTGGGTTTATGAGCGTCACGCTAATGTGCCTCATGTCCTTGATGAGTCTCAGCCACCACTGACCGATTCGCAAAGAGTTTTTACGACACGCACAGCTCGAATCCTTGCCAATTTCCGGGAATGTTATTTGCGTGGCTAACACCAAATGGCCACTGAGTAAGCCACTAGCAAGCGGCAGAGGGCGCTGCGCATAAATTTCATTTCTTTAATCGCTTTCGACCTCAAAGGCATCCGACAAATTTTGGTTCAGTATCCACTGCCAACTTAATTTCAGGGTCTAATTTTTTGGGCCGCATGTCTAAGGCACCGTTAGACAGCAGCTGCCTTATCGACTGTTCAACCGACCGATAATCTACATAAATATTTGCCTAATAATAGGATGTCTTCTCTACAAAGATTGGCAGAGTTTCCCACAGCCTCCGACTGATTCTTTGTCTGTCGAGTGGGCGTCAAGTTTTTGGTAGCCAGTAAAAAATAAATGTAAAATACCATTAAAAAAAAGTGCTCAACTGCTGGAAACATGTACGTATATAGACCGTTGAGGTGCTAAAAATGTTTTACGAGTCTCAACAAATCGTGACCAGACTCAGACTGCGACTCCGAGTCCCAGACAGAGACCCAAAACAAGGCCCAGGCCCAAGCGCTGAGACCCGAGTCCATGTCGTTGCACGATACAAAGAGCTTAAGCGTACACAGAAGGTGTTGAGTATATAAAGTATACAAGAAACAGCAGATGAACTCCTCAAGCAAAATCTGGGATCAACGAATTATCAATGTCCTTCTCAAGGAAAAGAAAATGTTGTATAAAAATCTATAATATTTATTCAAGAAAAAGAATTTAATATGTCACATAATATAGAATGTTCTCTTCTCTTATAATTATTCTAGATATAATATGAGAAAAGCTAAGGGCAAAGGACTTATCAGATTCAGTTTATCTGTTTAAATTTGAGTATAACTTCCAATCAAAACTATAAAGGTTGCATTCACCAAGAATCAGCTAAGGTTACGCTTTTCATTGTAAGAGTATCTCCACTACAAGGGAATCGCGTGCAAAGGAATCTTCAGCGACAATTGCCAGTCAGGCCAAAGAAATCGACTTTGGCATCGATCATAAATGTTCCAAGAGATTGGGGCAAGGGGAAATGGAAACTGGGAATGAGAATGGGAATGAACAGAAACAGAATTGTGGACATAATCCGGTTGGACTTGCATTGCATGCACTATTGAACTTTTTGAATGAAACCGACAGGCTTGAACTGAAACAACAACAGCAACCACAACAACAATTGAAACGGCAACAATAATATTGGCAAGAGCAACAACCAGTTGAAGTAACAACAGACCAAGTCAGGCGTTTGTGAACCAACGGCAAGTTGTAATTTACGCTACACAGCGCTGGGGTGGCGTTGCCCCAAGATGTTCGGCAGCATCCCAAGTCGCATCCCATGCAACCAAATGTTGCATCGTCACAGCGGGCAGCTTGTCACGATAGCAACAACGTCGCGGCGCGTTGGAGTTGTTGGTTGGAGTTGGCGAGATCATGCCCGGCGATTACCTAAACGCACACACAGACAGACAAAGAAGAAACAGAAGGAGGGTGGAGGGTGGAGAGAGGAGTTATAGAGATCCTTGAGCTGCGGCTGCATAAATTATAGTGTGAGGGGCTGACCGGTTGCTGGCGTCGTCGGTTGTAGCTGCTGCTGCCAATGTTGCTGATGTTGCTGATGTTGCTGGGGCTGTTACTGCTGCTGGCACACTTATTGCGCAAAAAGCGCGCTCCATGGAGCATGGCAAGAGCTGAACTCACATTTGAACTGCCACTGGCACAGTGACTGTGCCTCAGATGGAGATGAAGAAAAAGATGGAGATGGGGACTGTGTCTGAGGCTGACTCCCAGACTAAAGCTGAGATGTTGAATGTATCGTCGCTGCGCCGGCGCATTGTTTTCATTTTATGGAGATTAACATTCTGCGTCTGCCAACGACGTCGACGCCGCTGCCAACGCTGACGCCGACGCCGACGCCGCCACCGCCTTTGTAACTGCGACTGACATCACCATCTGACAAGCATCCGCTGCAATACTTCGAAGTTACAGTCGAGTATACCCTAACCAAGATGAAAAGTAGAGCTTTGACTAAAAATTACATATTATAACGAAAAATAGATTTTTCAAATAAATTAAAAACCAAAAGATTTCGACGTTAAAAATAAAATTTGTGGAAGTGTGGAGTTTTTGGAAACTATTTAAGAGTTTTCTACTTAGATAGGTTAATAAGCACTCCAAATAAATCAAAGAAAATTAACTATTTATATATACAAGGTGTAAAAATAGTCTTGAATTGAAAAATATATATATTACATACATCTTTTTAATTATACATAGATGCAGTAGTAGCGTATGTTATATTGTATAATTTAAAATCTTTCATCGAGGGTATCCCAAATAATGGACTTCAAAATCTTTTCTTCTCACCATTTATAGTTGTTTTTATTTCGGCAAGTCACGACCCGCGTAATGAGCAGACTGAGATGGAGACTGCGGGATTATGATCTTCTCCTTTGTCTGTTCCAAAGGAAGTCGCATTGCCTGACTGGCTAACTGACGGACAGACTGCCCGAACATACAAAAATGTTAATTTTTCGCATTGGGCAATCCGCCGATAATTAACCTCGTTGGTGTTACGGCTGCTGCTTTTGCTGCATCTACTTCTGCTGTTTAGAGGCAAAAAATTGATCGACTTGCTGAAAATTGAATTTAAATTTATGGATACGGCGGCGACACGGCTGAAAATTGTTTGAAATATGCAATGTTCAAGTCTGATAATAGTCGACATGCTCCAGCTACTTGACGAACGTGACAGAGACTTTAGTTATTATCGAGTGAAGACTGTGATGCAATTAGGGGGATTTTTCATACAATCCAAGATAAAGGTATCAAATGTGATGCTCTCGAGAATTAGTTAAATATTGTAAAAGAGTGCAGATTTGACTTTTGAATAGATTTAGTAAATTAGAATTACAATTTGTAATTCTCTTGTGAGAGAATATAAAAAAAAAGTATTGCAAAATCTTCCTGAAATTTGGGAAATAATCAAATATTTTTTTCAGATGAAATCAGCAGTGATCACATAAACACTTATTTTCCTTTGAATTTCAGTTGTGTAAAATTGACTTTTGACTATCCACACTAATTTTTTATGGTCAGATTGTCTAAGCCTTTAACTCTTAGCCACAACAGATTTACTTTAACAAATTTTTTCACGCGCCCAAGGAAATCTTTGTTTTTATCCACAACAAAATTTGACTTTTTGGCTTTTCTAGTTAAAAAAACACATATACCAATTATTTCCAGGATTGTCATTAAGTTGTCAAGGCTGCGTTTTTTAAGCCTTTTTGTTACAAAAAACTCAAAATTGGTGAAGCAAATTATGCTGTGTCTATTTAGAAGTAATTCTCCGAAGTAGAGCTTCGAAATTCCGTTTAACCCGTTGCTAAAAAATCGATGCACATAAAAAACATAGTAAAACTTGGAAAAATTACTGTCAAAATCGGCTCAATTCCAAGAACTACATATAAAAAATGAGATTCTCCTAGCGATATTTACAAATTGTGACCTGAACTCTGGTCTGGCAAAAGAGTTGAGAGCAAATAAAAAGGCTTAAAAAACGATGCGAAGAGTTTGCTGGAAGAAGTGAGGACTGAGGACGAGCAGCAGGCAGAACACAAGGCAACGACGACAAATGCCACAAAAGGATGCAATTGTGCCGTGCAATCCATAAAAAATGCGACCGCAACAAAAGGTTGCAAGGAAAGGCTTGGTCGTCGACAAGGACGCGTCTTGGGTCGGGTTAAAAAACGAAAGTCAACTTCGGCTGAAGAAAAACAAAAGCATCGCGCGCATTTAACATTATTAGCCAGGACTAGGAAGTATGCGAGATGTGGCATGCAGCATGTTGCTGTTTATATTAAGAACGGGACAGAGCGTCATAAAATCGAAAGCGTGTGCGCGAAATGTGATTTCAAGGTTGAGAAAGGATGAGGCCCTAATCCTGGCACACTCACAGTTCTTCAGTATTCGCTGTGTTTGCCAATATTTTGATTTCAAAAATAAACAATACGCCCATCGAACTGCTCCGAACCGGGTTCAGGTCAGGAGCATGTCAACAGGACATCGTTTAGTGAAGGGCTTGGACTCGCTAGAAGGATTAGCCACATTTAACCATGACGATCTGCGAGTCGAGTTGTCAATTTCATGCGAATTGCCAACTGCGCTGGGCGTTCTGTGTTGCTGCATTTAGCAAAGGATTACGGCCCATTTCGACCATAATTAGAGACAACAAGTTGTAAAGCCATTTAGTTGTTAGCTGACAGTAAACAGTAAATTCCCGATCTCTTAAAGCAGCTAGAACGACAACCATGTCAAGATGCCAAATCAAAAGTTAAACGAAATGTCACTTAAGGTCTCATAATTTTTCAGCAAGGTCAGTTCTATGTAAATTTACAAAAATACTACTGCACCAATTTTTTGGTACAATTTCGAACAGTTCCAAAAACACAAGAGAAAAAAAATAGTGACATAAAACTAGAATTTCGGAAGGGTTACACTCGAACTCGAATTGAAAACGCCGAAAAATGTCTCAGCCCGTCACGCTCTCCTTTTTTAACGATGCCGCATTGTCTGTTTTTTGTATGATCGACCCAGTGGTCTAGTTCGGATGTTCCTGCTCAGTACCCTTCTAGGAACTGCCGGTATTTTTTCTATTCTCTTATTTTCTTTTATTTTTTTGTTCTAGATTCGCTTCGCTTTGCTTTGAGGCAACTTTTTGTCGTCGCCGTCCTCGTCGCGTACGCGGAATTCGGAAAGAATGAAATTCTTTAACCCTTTTCCATTTTCCGTGTTTTTCCATTTTTCGCTTTAAGGAACCCAATTTCGAGTGTTTTGGCTTTTATGATATGTTACCGTTTAATATTTTAATTGTAGCAACACGAAAGGCTGTCATTTGTGGCCCTTTCCCTTGCCTAAAATTTATTGTTGCAAAAGTGTTGACATATTTGGTTTCTTGGTTTTGGTCAAAGTTGTCAGCGGCTGTTAGCCTCTCTTTCTTTAAGGCTCTGGCGGCTGCTTAGTTGTCATTACTTAAGGTCAAAGTTGCTCATTAGCCGCAGGCGAAAAGGCAAACTGAGACTAGTTTGAAAAACGAGAGAAAAAATACGGCTAAAAGGGATGGAATGATCCATATCTCTACACACACATATTTTAAAATAACTGACATAAAAAATTTATAGATATTTAGAGCAACAGAATGGAATACTATGGTTAATAGGATTGATTTTGATATGTTCGATATTATGTATAATAGCATTATTGGCTTCAAGTATAAAATAAGTTCAGTTTAGATCGTGATTTCAATTCATAAGAAGAGTTTAAAATGCTTGTATAAATTCTGTCATAAGGCAAAATTAAAGTTGTATTTATTGAGAGATATCCTTAGCTATTAGAGACATTGAATAGTTTAGTCAATATTATATTAGATATTTTATTGATTTAGATTTATAAGATAGAAATTCAATAAATTTGAAGACATTTTTCTATGAAACCAGAATTTTATGAACAAACCAGAAAAATCCAAAAGTGGTTAGAACAGTGTGTCCAAACTAATAGAAACACAATGCAATTTATTTCCTTAATTAAAAAACAAAAATACATTTCAAATGGATTCAATTAATTGTTTCAGTTGTATGTTCAAAAATATTAGCACGTGTCTTGTGGTTCTACCTAGCAAACTGCATAAATCTATTTAACACAGGACAAAAAACCTGCGCCACGTAAACCACAATAAGTAGAACAATTATTAGGATAAAATTGGGTCGCTTTGGCTGCTTGTAAACAATGAATGACTAGACTGGCCAGCAACTGTGTAAAAGCCACGAAAAAAGAACAGCAGGCTGGGAAAAAAACAAACAAAGTAAAAAATCGGTCGAATAACAAAAAGATCTAGCTCAGATTCGAGCTGAATATGTGGCTGGCCGCATAGGAGTGCTACAATTTTAGTCCACGTGGACTGCCCTCATAAAAAATAATTAGGCCAAAAAATGTGAAATACTTAAGGGAAATTCGCAAATGCGAAAATCGGTCTGTCGACCTGCAAAATTCAAGCTAAAAATTTGCACGCAGGTCGACCGTATTTCTTTATATTTTTTCACTGTGAATCTATTTTATGTTATGTGTATTTGTCTTTTTTTGTCACGTGGTGCGTGCTGTTGGCCTGTTGTCCCGGTGAGAGGTCCTTGGAATGCTGGTAAATTAGGCAAAATTATGTCATGCCGCGAGGCAGTCCTGGAACGAGATCAGAACATTGAGAGCGTGTTTTCATTCTTTTCTCAGTCGGTCGAGCGAGAAAAAATACAATAAAATATAATATTTATGATACCGATCATAAAAATACTTACCCACTTACGTAAGAATTTTGCCGTGTCCTTTTTATGTGTCCGTGTACTTTTACCTTGACGGCTTACGCAAAAATCGTCTGATAGATTTTAAAATAGTTTTAGCTGACGCTTTTTGTTCGGCTTTATTTGGGTTCATTAGACAGATCGGTAGGATTTTTGCCAGGTCGAGGCTCAAGGACACGCGGCACGCTGTAATAAAAAGTTTTTAATAATAATACAAGCCAGGCTCATTAATTAAACCCAGAGGCAGAATCTTTCCCTCTACGTTCAGTTGCCAAGCAAATCGTTTTGCACAAACTCGTAAACAACATTATCAAGCGGCCCGTCCAAATGCGATTAAGTTGGCAACATTAACTGGCGACAGCTTCGCAGAAGGCAGACCTCAGTCCAGGTAACCTGTTCCCCATTTAGACTTTCATATACAATTAATCAATGCCGTATATTCAGAAGGTATTCAGAAAGGCATACAACAGCAGAGCCTTAGATAGAGCTCAACTGATAATCAATAAGATACGACTAAAGATTTCTTATCACCGCCTCACATCGATTTTACTTAAAGTCGCACATTAAGTTGATTACTTAAATTAATTGCTTATTGTATAATTACTAAGTTGAAGAAAGTTAAACATATCACAACATTTCCCCTTATACTTCCTGCACTTTCAGTACCTGCAAATGAGCTACATTCCCAGGCAATGTTTCTTTGCATTGCCTAATTACCACAGTGGGGGCGTAACAATCAAGCAGCAGATGTCCGAAATGGTCAACTTTCGACAAAATCGAAACGAAACCAACAATTGTCGCCAATTAACGGATGGGATGCTTTGCTTTTATTTGGTCCAATGCCATTCCCATTTCCATTTTGGAGTTGAAATCGAAGTCCATTATTAAGCTTGGAGATCTGTAGTATGTTTGGATGTTGAAAGACTGCATTAATCAGTCGGACAAATCGAGTTGCAGTTGCGTGAAACGAGTAGCTCATCGATTACGAAAAGTATATGTAAATTTCGATAGCGATATGAGTCTGGAGATGGGCATCACAAGGGATTGAAGAAGAGTATTGGCATGAAACGATTCCGATTCCGATTCCAAGGTTTGCAATGCCAACAGTCGAATTGTCGAATCATTTATTATTGTTTTTAATGGCTTCATGAGGCATACACACAACAATCACAGGGCTAAGGAGCTAATGACAAGCGACAAGTCAGCGTTTCCCCAGGTGGGGAGAGAGCTCGCGTCATCGATGTTGTTATTATTGTTATTGCCAGTTGCCAGTTGCCAGTGCCAGTTCCCTCTGTGACACGCTTCTGGCCAATGTCAGTTGCATGTGCCGCTTTGTTTTGGATGAAACTGAAACTCGACGCCCTCGTGTGCACTCTGACGCGGCCCACTTCTTATCGCATGCTCACACTTATACAATCAAAATACTCGCTAAATGCACATTGCAGCACGTATCCAAACAAAAAAACAACTGACAGATGGACAGACAGTCCAAGCACTTCAGGTGCAAACTGCAATTGAAGCGGGGTTAATGGTTATTTTATATAAGTCGGGAAACCAGAAACCCCTTCACTATCAAACAGTTGTCATCGAGAATATTCAATCGTTTTTATTAATGGAAGAATTTATGTACGACGTAAAAACATAGTCAAAAAGTATTGAATCTATTATTATTATAGGACATCCTAACGACATACTATACTACTTTATTTATAAATATAAATTACCTATATATTCAGCAAACATTCGCCGCACATCAAATAAATGATTACTATTTGTAATACTAATTTAGTATTGCCTTATATTAATTCTAGTTAAATAATGCAATTTCGACAAACAATTTCTTAGATACACAACTTATATACACGGGCGTAGGCAGCTTTTTAATGAGGGGGGCTGCGTGGCATTCCATTGCATACAATTCACAGTTCAATACAGTTATTAAAATTATCAATTTAATAATTTTTTAATTTTGTTAATAGTTATTTTTTTTTAAATGTTTGTTAAATGTCTTTGTTTATTATTTCGTTATTATAGCATTTTTTATTAATAATTATAAAAAAATTACTGAAATATCAATGAAATTGAATTTAATTTCTGCTCATGCCATCCAACCTAGACCGTTTGCAACCAGTCAAATCGAAGTTGTTTTCATACTAGTTGCAAAACTATTTGTTTTTTATACTAGTTAAAAACAGAGTCTGTTCAAATAGCTTAAATGTATCTCCATCTCCAACTTCTTAGCTGATTAACTAGCCTAGACCTAGTCCGTTTGCAATCGGCCAAATTCACGTTGCTTTTAAATAGACCTGATTCTTTTAGGAGTTCCCTTATAACTAATTATAAAACTAGTTGTTTAGATACTAGTTAGTTTCATAATAGTTTTAGAAGTAAATTTTTTCTACTAGTTAACAAAATCTGGAATCCAGGAAAGTTGGGTGTGTAGAAGGGTGCAATGGCCCCCTGTCCCTCCCTGCCTACGCCCTTGGTTAGATACTTATTTCTTTCCTTACTTAATATTAAGTATAAATTATATCAAATGGTTACAACATTTTGGACATATATTTTAATTATTAAAGTTATCGATATGTATATCTGTATCTCATAAGGATGTATACCTGATTTGATTAACATATGTTACCATTCACAAACTTATAGTGTTTCTAATTATACGATAAATGCTGGCATATAAAATTAAAGATGGGGAAGGTGTTAGAAGATAATTATCTTAGCTTGACCTTGAGAGAAACTCAGCTGAATTGAGCTATGGGTCTGTGTCGAATTAGATATGTATGCGCAGAACACAGATTTCAATGGAATTCGAGCTCAGATCCTGCTCCATTTTTACTTTGGGCCAAGTGCTAAAAAGGGTTTCACCGAGAAAGATCAACAGCAGCTGTTTGCAGTCCATAATTGAAGCATTCCATAGGTAATTGGTAGCGATTTTTTATGCTCAACGCATAAATTAACACCAGACAGAGCCGAGTCCAAGTCAAAGTCGGATTGAAGTTGCCTCCACAGATTTGTGTAATTGCAGAATGCGACCACTTTCAGTACCGCTGAAAATCTTTTTGGGCCGTGCCCTTGTAGTCGGACTTTTTGAGCTTTTAATATGTCCTAAGCTGTGGCTACAACCTTACTTTGAACCTGAAGCTGATTATAAGGTTCGATCAACATGCAATTTATTTTTGGGTCAGAAGGAGCCGCGTTTATATGTTAATTTTGTGCCGACTTCTTTGGCAAGCGTTTTGTACCTCATTAGAGCGGCGAAAGCGCGTTTACAAGTGTTAAATTGGCCAAATTACGGGTTGTTAACAGGATATAAAAGTAAAAGTGTCGGTCTAAAGAATACAGCAGATTGCAGACCAGCAGATTCAACAGCAGTTACCACAAGACGCAACCAAATGGTAAACCAATTTATTTGGGTGCCAAAAGAAAAAAAGGATTAAAGCATATTTTGATGATCTTATGATGATGTTATACTAACTACTTTCAAGGAGGTTTCAAAAGGCCTAAGTAAAATTATCTATTTTATTTTTATTACAAATAATTTTTATTGCATACAAATCTTTGCTGTGATTTGTTTTTATGTATTTCAAGTGAAAAGTGCTTAAAATTAGTGGAAAGCTGCAGTTATAATAATCATAAAATTGCTTATTCACATATTAAGACAGATTGTTCTAAAATTAACTTTAAGAGATGTGTACTTAAAGAGTCTATATTATAGACTGTGAATCGTGCTTCATAAATAAGTATCTCAAGAGTCTTAAAATAATAATATACAATAGATATAGAATTGGAGACTGCACTGCTTAGTCAGAATTGTATTATTCCTACAATGGGGGAATGAGAGAATCCTTGGTCTGCCAACAGGATGCAAAAGTAAAAGTATCTACGACAGGTGTCATCAGCATTCCTTTCGCCAAGTCGCCTGAAGAAGCCAGAATTCAATTTGTGGCTCCAGGCAGGGCCAGATTGTCAAGGTTCTTTGTTATAGCAACTTGGAGGATTGATTTATGCACAAATGCAAATTGCAAATGCAACTTCAAATGCTAATTGCGGCGACGGTCAAAGACATGATCACGACTCCAGCAGGGGCAGGAGACACCCTGAAGCTAAAGACAGTTCATCACAACAATGATGGAAGGTGGAGTTCTCTGTCTCTCTCTCTCTCTCCCTTTCTCTCTCTCCCTTCCTCTTCTTTCATAGTCGAATAACTGAGACTAACCCACGCCAGGTACAAACGTTGATCTTGGTTGCTCATTCATATGCAAATCTTGTGGTGACCACAAATGAAATGCCAACACGCAGAAATGCAAAGAGAGCATCGAATTGCAAATTATGGCACGGCTTGCGGAGGAAAAAAGAGGAGGGACAAGGGACGAGGTAGCCACTGGCCCGAGACTGGGCAATGTTGACAAAGACTCGCCTGAATAATTCTCTTGTTAGATAGTTGAGCTCCAAGTTGGAGCCAAAGCCAAAGCCAAAGCCAAAGCCAGAGGCTAAAGCGCGTGCCTTTGGCTCCAACTTCCGCTGGAGCTGATGCCAAGTGTCTGTTGCGATGCGTGACTTTATCTACAAAGCGTGGCCAGGGCCACAGTCCGAGAGCTTTGAAAACTAATGCCACAAGGCAAACAGAGAAGGTTTCTGCTTCTGAATTCCTGGAATCTCTGTTGACTTGGTGACGAACTCGTCGCTCCATTAGCATAACACGCAGGGCCCAACAGCAATAAATAAGAGCGCTCTCGATGAGAGTGCTCGACCACGAGATACCCTGTGCTAAGTTAAAGTATTTAGACAAAAATATTCATCAGTACTAATTTTTCTCCTAAACTATGTATAATTAATTCTTTAATAACTTTAGTGTTTTTATCTTTAATCAAACTTTCAGAGCAGATCGGGAAATATAACTTACAAAGCTTAAATAAACTAATCTGAATATGGTACTCATAAACATAATTTCCACATTTCCTAGCATTTACGAGTTCAAACAGAGGACAAAGGTATACCGGCGAGACTATTAAAGAATATATTTACCTTATGTATTAGAATTGTTCGATTCATATATTTTCACAGAGCTATAATACCCATTATGTAAATTTTAGGGTGTAGGGTATAAAAAGGCAAACGACAGCCCTTGTTCAGCGGATGTACGCTTGATTATGTTGTTTGCTCTGTTGAGACTAAGAATGAGAATGAGACTGAGTCTGGATTTGGGATTGAAAATGAGGCTGTGACTGAGACCACTATGGGATTGCCACTGCGGAGGCTGCGCATGACATTAATCACTTTTCTGTTTAAAGTTTTAAGCAAACAGATCGCGCGACTGACGCCAGTGGACGGGACTAGTCTACCCAAAATACGGTGGCTATCAAAATAGTTTTCTACACGTTTCAGCCCACCCAAATGGACAACTGGCCAAGTGGCAAACTGGGAACTGCATTTCCATTCCGTCTACCGTCTCTCAATATTTGTGCGATCACGATCACGCGCTTGGCTTACGATCTTTGTGTTAATGCAGTGCCCTGTGCAAATGTTTATACAAGACAAGAAAGAGAGATGCCTTTGCCAAGATGACGCTGTTGATCCTAAGTAGCCCAAAAAACAAAAAGGATTTGCCTGTCGCCGTCATCTACAACGTCGTCGTCAGCGTTAATGTGCCTGCAAACAAGCGTGATGTGGCAATTCTCTGGGGAGCGTCTTAGGGACTGCTGCGGCATTTCCTCTCTTAAGTAGCCTATAAGTCGTCGAGGTGTAGATCCATTAGCTACCATGCAACAAGTGGTAGCTCTTCTCTCCCTTTATAAGTCTGTGTGTGTGGCAAGCAGTCGTGTGGGTGTGCCACGAACCTGACCTTTGCTATTTGTACAAAAATTGTACCTTTGGGAATCCGTAGAATCGTTAAGTCAGTCTAACACTTGAGTGAGATATACAAACTTCTATATTTGATTAGTTCGCCCTCGTTCGAAGGAAGAGATCACCAACTGATCGAGACACTGGAAATTCATTCTTCTTACAAGGATGAGATCTGAAACTGATTTTTATGATATTAAAATTTGTTTATTATTCTTATTATTCTTCAAACTGATTCTTATGTCAGGCTCCGCTTAAAAGGGACGATCTCTAACTGAACAATAGTGTGGAAATTACGTTTTAACTCCAAGGTCGTGTTACTAACTGATCTACAGAGCGGGAATTGATTTTCCTTCAAGGTCGTTTCTTATTTCCGCTCTGCGAGTGCTCCCCATATTTGGTCACGTTTCTTGCGACTTGGCTATAACTAAATTAGATTCAGATTCACATACCGAATAGTGAGTGCGATTGTGGATGCGAATGTGTTCCAAGAAACCTAAACGCCTCTGACGTCAAACATTTGGTGTAGTCGTTGCTAATTTTGCTGTCAGTGCGATCCCATTGATTAACACAAAATCTTTTGCCCACTTTCAGTTGCTGTTGTGTGTGAATTGGGAAAAATCTGCTCAATGAATACGGCGAGGCTGTTACGGGAATGAGCACAACTTGCTGCCGGATTGCAGAGAGAATAGATAGAGGCGTGGGCGATCATGCCACGTCAAGCACGCGTCTGCACCTCCAACTCCTCCGCCTGGGGGTTTTGCTTAGAGATCTTTAGGAATTTTCAGTCACATGAGCATGATCCGTACTCTTTAGGCGTACTCTGCGTAGAAGGAAGGTAGAACGGAAACGTGCGTCAGGCTGACGTCGCTGAGAGAATCATATCTTTTGAACTAAAAACAAATATGAAAAACGAAGAAAGCTTTAAATATAAGTCTTCAAAAATATATTTAAATTCTATTTAATTAATTCAGTTTTAATATAATATTTCCTGTACAATACCATATTTGTTATTTGTATGTAATTGTCACCCTCACAGTCTCTCTCTCTCCTTCTCTCTCGCACAGACGTCTCTCTCTCTCTCTCATTCACTTTCTCGTAGACGCGTGGCCTCAGTCGACGTTGACATTTTAGACGAGGCTGCCTCCAGAAATTGTTATGCGGCAAGTTGGCAATTTGGCAACTTGTTGGGGCATCGCTCAAAATGCCTTACACTAATTGCACTTACGCACGAAATAGCGTTTAACCTTCGCGAAGGATTAAAGACGCAATCCCAGCCTGGAGCCTTAACGCGGCTTAACAGTAGTTAATCGACCGTTTAAAGCTTCAACTTTTGTTATTTTTTTTTCTTTTTGCGGTTCGCGCAGCGCTTAAAATGCGATCAGCACGGTCTGATAATGTGGATCTCATAATGTCCGCGATATGGCACTGGCTGTGGCACCAACAGCTCTCACTCCATTCCCAGTCTGAGTCCCATTTCAGGGGGGCTGGGTATCCAGCGTCTTTCTCGTCGGGCAGATGAATTGTCAGATAAAAGAAGCGGACAACGCGTCAAGGTTGCTTGGCATTGGCCAGCCCAACAAGTCGTTGGCTTCAGACGATTTTGCGAATGCAACACGCGACAATGAATTTCGCATATGTCACAGCGTCAGACGATGAAGGAGGCTGCGACGTTGGAGGTGTCCCGAGTCCCCATGTAAACAGACAGCCCCAATACGAAGAGGCATCAGCAGCATAAGGTAAGGCAGAGGCTGAGGCAGAGGCAGAGGCTGAGGCTGAGGTAGCAGCTGAAAAGGCGCGTAAATGTTGCACTGCTTTTCGAATTTTCTTTTATTTTAATATCTTTAAGTTTTTTGTGGATTTGATACTGCAGTACAATCACTTTTATTTGGGGATACGCTACACTCCAATTGCTTGAGCATATCTGTTGAAATGAGTCAACACTTTTAATGGGAGCTGGTAAATAATTGTTACGTCTGTATTCTACATTCGACATATGACTGCTATATGATATAGTAGTCCCATTTTAGCAAAATCGGCCAACCTGGGTTTTTCATACTAAAAATTGACTGACCTCAAACAAATTTCATCACGATATACATATGTATTTACTTTACGGGTTACAATTTGTAGTTTAAATAAGTTCAAATAATTATTCTTTTGGGTCCCGTGATATTTAATTTGTAGGAAGTTCAGCTTGAGTAGTAGTTAAATATTGTTTGTAAAGTATTACATTAAAAGGGTATTACACGCATAAGTAATTTAATAGTACAAGCTTTATAGCCAAATAGAACTTTACTTCTTTCCTACTCTGTTTCACCTTCTCTCTCTCTCTCTCTCTCTCTCTCTGTCTCTCTTTTTCTAGTATAGCTCATTAGCCATATCGATATAACCGAAGCTTTGTATTTTTGTGGCTATCCTTGGGACACAGTTGAATACCCATATGTATCTCCCTTGCAACGACAGCAGAGGCATCGTGGCAATAAGAGGCGATCACAATGAATGCCAATCATTGATGGCTTTTTACAACATTACGCACATCTACAGCTACAAATAAAGATACAGATACACAGACAGCGACAGATACAGATGCATATACACAGTGTATTGGATAATTTTTGGCATGTCTGTGCAATTACCTTTATGTTTATGCGATTTCAACAACAACAACAAAAATGAAAGACAATAATCAGAAAAAAAGGAATATAAAATGTATGTTATGCCTGGACAATGGCAACAGGTGGTCACTCACTTAGCCTTATCCTGCCAAGCCGCCAAAACCGAAGCCGGCACATTTTTTATAGCTTCATATACCAAACAGAGTGTTGGCAAAGATTCTTGAGAATGGCGGCATTTGCCAAATTGGACGCTGATTGCAGGCGATTTGGATTTGAGGCTGCCTAATGATTCTTAATTTAATGCACGATCAGCCGGAAATGACACCAAAAGTGAATGACGAAGGCGCTTCTTCATGTGTCTGCAGCTTGTTTGTTGCTTCGCTGTTGCTTGCAGCACGTGCTGCCACGCATGGCTGCCACACAAATCGCTAATAGCGGAAATTGCAAATGCAATATGAGAATTCAGCAGCTGTTCCCAATGACTGGACTACCATTTGGAGTTGATATTCCACCCAGAGTTGGCCTGGTTAAGTCAACCAAACACTTTTCTAACCACGGGGGCGCGTGTAAGGCCTGCCAATAACAATAACAATTATAATAAAAATAAGAACATTGCTGCCTGTTATTTTTGGGCAATACGAGAGCCCAGATCCCTATTAACAACATGGCGAAAAACAAATCAAAGGCAAGTTCACGCGTCATCGCCAGCAGGCCACACACGCCCACGTCTAGCTTACTCCTTCCTATACCACCTTACCCACCAGTACGAGAGAGAGAGAAAGATAGAGGGAGAGATAAAGGCGCCTTGGCCTTTTCTTTTTCTACTCATTTCCATTCTATTTTTTTCTTTTTGCATATTTCTTTGTTTTCTTTCGAATGGCCCCCGTCGCATTGACGTCATTGACGTGCCGCAAAAGAATTTGTTTTTCGTGAAAAATATTTGTGCGCTTTGCGGCTTTTTATACTACTTTTTACTCTTATACAGACCAATGGATATTATGACTTTGTTATGATGTTTGTTTTCTTCTTCTCTTTTTATCAAACTTTCGGCAGATTCAACTATGGATATGATCAAATGTAGATCTTTTAGATAAAACTTAATATTTGATATTTGTGGTTACATAAAAGTTATTATTATTTCTGTTTTTATCAACATTATTATTGTGCCATGTATTATTTGTAAGTATGTATAACATTAATCTGTTTTATTAATACTCTGCCATAACTTAAAAATAATACTTTATAAAAAGGTATGAATTTAAATACACCGATTTTAAACTGTTAATAAATATTTTTTTTAATTTTCCGATTTTAAAATATAGTTGTTTAAAATTAACCTCTAAAAAACAAAAAAAAATTTAAATCGTAAGAAAATATAAAAAGAAAATCATCCAATTAAATTAATAATTACTGAGGCGGTATAAAAAGAGTATCTGTATTCAAGTAAGCTCAATTATAAAAATATTCCTTTGCTCAGAAATAACGTAAGATCATTTTAAATATTGTTGGCGTCTGCTGACGCCTTTGTGGCATAGTCTGGGCCCAGATCTTTTGGGCCTGGCCAGCAATTGTGTGTTATTTCACTGGTTATTTTGCACGACCAGCATTTGCTCTGCTTATTGCCAATTTTAGCCCAACGGCCTGGGGTGATCGTCATCACATGGTTCTGGAGATCTCTGGATGTGCTAATGCTGTTGGCCTGCTTATAATCATGTCGGGTTAAACGCGTCATCAGCGCACGTCAGTCGCCCGTTGGCATCGGAGCAATGATGTTTCCCCAAACGGTCAACGGAAGATAGGGGGAGAGGAGAGGAGAAGAGAAGGTGATGAGGTGTGCTGTGTGCTGTGTGAGGGGGCGATTGCTGCCCAACTATTTTTAGTCATGAGACGAGCCGCTGAAGTATTTTGGTCATCGGTTCAAAAACAGGCGAACAAACGACGGACAGTTTTATTTTTCCAACAAATTATTTATACGCAAAAATCGCATGGAATTATTTATAAATGGCTGCGAGACGACCTTGTTGTTATTGATGCTCTCGTTATTGTTGTTATTCATTTTGTTGTTGCTTGAAGCACGACAGAAAGCGTCCTTCACCCTCAATAATTATTCGGCCATAAATGCCAACAAAATATGTGCATACTAAATAAACCAAAGCCTTTATGTAGGGGGAGGATGAGTTAATTTACTGCCAGCAATTGTCGCAACAAGCGAAAGGGAAATACATATTAAATCATCTCGAATAATTAAAAGTCAAATACTACAATATAACTAATTGCAAATCAAATTGAAGCGTAGGAAAGTTCAAATAATGTGTGATCACATTTGAATAAGCATTATTTTTGGAGCCGCCCTCGCAGATCACTCTGCACCACAGCAGAGCACACTCTACTCATCTGATGTAAATAAAATTTATTAACAAAAATTTTGGTAAATACACACACACATACATATCAAGGCAGAAAATATTTGTTGAACGCTTTACCGATGGAAAACAAATAAACACGTTATATGTTCCTTTAGGTAAACAAGGTAAGCTGCCATGAAGATCTCGTTTTTATGGGTACTCTAGATTAAAGACCTAGATCGTCGGGTTTCTGCTGCCTGACGTCACATTTTTATGATCCTGTCGAGCCACTGTCTCTGCTATGTTATTGCATAACATTGCGTTGAGTTTAGGTTTGGGTTTCTTGAGTAGCTCAGCGTTGACCTTACGCAAAATTATATCATAAGCGAGAGAGATGCTGAAACAATGGGAAAACAGGAATTAGGGATGAAGGATCATAAAAACTTGGCTGTCAAGCGTGCACTGCAGGCTACACAGTAATCTCATAGGTAAATCATAGTACTCACATCTCTGTCTGTTTCTCAATCTTCATTCGGCATTCAATATTACGGCAATGCCAATATACATAAAGCATTCAACACCTCTGACAGTTTCCTGTGCTGAAACTCATGCATAAATGCAGGTGAACAAATTCACACCATTCATATGCTCTAACGGTATATACATCCGTCTGTCTAACCCATCAACTCTTCACGTTTTAATTGCCAGGACAAAAAAAACGAATCCTAAAACTGATTTGAAAATGGAATTAGTAGTAGTAAGAGAAACTCTGGTCATTAGCAATTGCAAGACAGGTAGCTGGTCTCATCCCCTTGACAATTATTTCCGGCGTTTGTTTTTTCTTTCGGTTTTCAAAAGAAATGGATCCTTATCAAGATTGCCTTTAGTTCACGCCCACTCAGCGTAGAAAACGAAAACTGTAACCAAACGATCACATCGTTGGCATCTAGTTAGGCGTCGTCTGTTTGCGGTATGTCCTCTGTGATACATCACGGTCTGCAACTGCAACTGCAACAGATACAGATACAGCAGCAGCAACCAGCTGTGCAACGACTCCGATTCCGGAGTACACGTGTTAGCTGACCACCACAGTCCGAGAATGAGATAGAAACTCACGATTCTTCTTGCTCTTCTTTCTCACTCTTTCGCTTGTCGGCACAAAGTGACGATTAAAGCGAAGTCAGGCCGAAATGCACTAAAACAACAACAAAATGGAGAACAGCTAAAACAAAATTAATACCAAAGCAGTCGTAAAAAAAAGTGGCCAACGCCGTGATCCTTTATGGCCCCGCACGAAGCAAAGCCTTCGCGTCGCAGATTGAGCAGAAAGATTTCAAAAGGGGCGCGTGATCACCATCAAAATGCTCGTGGAGGCAATTTAAATTGCTGAGCTGGAGCTGAAACTGAAACTAAAGCTGTAGTTGTAGTTGTGAATGTTTCGGCGCGTGCACTTCCAAATCCAATGCCCCAGAACCTGCTACAGAAGTTGAAAAGAAAACAGAGGAAGACATTGAGAAAGGGAGAGTGAGCCCAAGAGGCTGAGACCGAGTCCGAGATGGAGACGGAGAATGAGGCTGTCACTCGTGTTCTGGGTGTTGAACAATTTGGCATTCGTCTGTTTTTCATAACAAGAGCTAGCCTCTCTTGAATCCATCGTTACTAAAGACACCAAGAATACACCACTGGCACCAAAAGGAGTCAAGGTTACGTCTAGGTTGAAACTCTGAGTGTTACACTGCAACTTGGTGAGATGTTTATTTGAGGTTTATAGCGTGCACTAAGTACAAAGTAGCTGCAGATAATATGAGTACATTGTTTAATGCAGGGAATAAAACCGAAACGAATTTCGGTTCCGGTTCCGGTACGTACCGAAACGAATATTTCGGTAAAAGGTTCTATTTCGGTTTTGTCCTTTCGGTTCCGGTTCTAGTATCGGTCCATAACGGCACATCAAAGTAATTTTTAAAAATTTTAAAATGTAAGAAAATCGGATTTTATCATCAAATATTTGTGTATGTATAAACGTAAAAATGCATTCATTCTAGCATGTTAAGTCTTACATATAAATCGAGAAATTTTTGTATAGTGCAAAACCGTGTTCGTACCGTACCGGTACGAACGTTTCGGTTTTCGGTTTCGTTTTTCGGTTCTTGAAAAATAATTTATTTCGGTTCCGGTTCCGGTTACGGTACTTATTTGAAACGGTTAATTTCGGTTAACGGTTCCGGTTATTGTTACGGTTTCATTCCCTGGTTAAATGTAAAATTAATTACCATATTAAACAGTCAAACTATGTCCCAATTTATATTAGTATATATATTAACATACATATATTAAATTAAAGTTAAATATACCGGTCACATATTTCACAGTTTTAATATCAAAATTTGTATACTATAAATTATAAATTTTTTTTAAATAATACGGTTCTCGTTCATGTTTTAAATTTAATGGTGGCGCGCATTTAGCTTCTTG
Organism: Drosophila neotestacea; assembly: GCA_035044365.1. Classification (NCBI taxonomy): domain Eukaryota; kingdom Metazoa; phylum Arthropoda; class Insecta; order Diptera; family Drosophilidae; genus Drosophila; species Drosophila neotestacea. The sequence continues at coordinate 2,209,256 of JAWNMD010000157.1, read as the reverse complement.
ACATTTAACAGCACTAATTGCTATGCAGCACTAGCTGTCTGCTATGATACTCGTTCGTTGCTTTATCCGACAGTCTGGCAACCTTGTACGCACTTCACCGAAAGTTGTGTGTTGTGTTACTTAGTCGCCTAGTTTCCATTTTAAATTTAAATGGCAATTGAATATTTTATATCAAACAAAGTTCGAATTTTTGAACAGAAGTTTTAAAATTTTAAGGTATTATCTGCTATACTTTAAGCATTCGGCCGATTAACTGAATAAGGAGGAGTATTTTTGCACTGCTTATCTTGTTGGATTCTCAGTATCAAATTAGAAGAATACGTGTATACATTTCGGTTTTTATTAACGCAAACAAGCATTAAAATCAAAATTTGTTCACTTGACTCTTGGGGCAGCAATAATTGCAGTGGCAGCAGCTGGTTTTGGTTCGGCCTCTGACTGACTGATGGGATAGCTGTCCAAAGAAATCAGCGCTAATTGGCATCAAAACAAATATTTGCCCGAGGTGGCAGCCAAAGCTCAGGCAACCAATGCCTAATGACAGGATGAGCACTGTGATCCTCGGCAGCAGACATATTGGACACGACTGCGGGCTCCTTTTCACACCATCAACCATCTCAGCTACAGTAAGAGTCTCACGACGTGCCAGGGTGCGATGTGGCACACCTTCTGGCACAGCTTGTTGACTGTGTCAATTCTGGGAATGTCAGTTTTGGGTCCAAGTGCCTGACAAAGGTACGAGAGAATCTGACGAGGAGCCAGCCAAGCAATAAAACGTTGAACCAAATTAGCGCTTTATTGCGTGTTTGTTTGTGAAGCAGATCCAACCGGAAAAGGGATCACTTCAACGGCCTGTTGATTTTTGGCACCTAAGCGATTACCGTTAAGTTCTTGTTAAGGATACTAATTATAGTCCGAGGTTAAACCAAATAAATAAAATAAACAACAGTTGCAATTTTCTCTTATATTCATATAATCTGTAAGGTTTTATTGACATTTCAAGCACCTGCAGAAGGGGTATTTATTTCATTATTTATCACAACTATTTACACATCGTTTTCCTTTAAGGGCTTAATAGCTCAGCTATCTCGTCCAGGTGTCAACCATTTGTGGCTTGGCTATTTTGGCGCCACTTGCACCTTATCACAATTGTTCGGCATTTGGAGTACCAGTTCCAGGTACCAGTTTCCAGTTTCCAGTTCCAGTTTCCGGTTGGGGGTAAGGCCAGCGTAAAGCATATGAAGCAGCTAAAGCACATCATTTAAGCAAAAACGTTGCGCAAGCATTGTGGCGTATAGACATTGACAACAGAATCCCAGCCACAATCGGCCAGTTGATGTGTTCTCTGGGGATTCCAGTCCAGACCGCAAACAAACTCTGTATGTTGGGCATTAATCTCCTGTGGGGATTCCCCCCGCTCAAGATCCCAAATGCTACAGATGAAAGACAAATATAGATCTCATCTCATACGTAGAATTCTTCGATTGACTTACCGCGTTGTAAAATCGTAATTGGCCGATGCCAGCACGGTCGCTGAATGTGGGGAACATGCCAAACGTCTCACCGCAAACTCTCCTGAGTACAGCTCGAAGATGTGTGTCCTCATCTTGCGCAAGTCCCAACCTCTAATAAAACCGTCCGATCCTCCTGTCAATAGAACATTGCGATCGAAATGACTCCAGTCGCAGGATAAGGCTTCACTTGCATGTGCCTCGATTCTCATCAGAGGTTTTCCTGTAAAATCAAGAGAATTCCATAAGTTTAAATGCCCATCGGTACTTACGCTCGCAAAGAGATTCGCAATCAATGGCGAAAACTTTGCGCAATATATCAAATCATTGTGTCCCACAAACGTCGTGATGGAGTTCTGCCTGTTGCAATCCCACAGCTTGAGGGTACAGTCCCAACTGGCCGAAAGAAGTGTGTGATAATTCCACTTCTCACCCCAATCCAGACTGTAAATCTCGTTCTTGTGTTCCTGCAGGCAAATCAGTGGCTGTTTGGGCGTTTGCTCTGTCATCGCCGACTCGACATCCAATCCCGACCAGATTTGCAGCGAGCCATCGCCAGAGGCTGTCGCCGCAATATCCGCGGCATATGGACACCAGGCAACATCGAACAACCCATCGGACCACTCCAGACGACATAGTTCTGTAAGATTTTGTGAGTTGACATCATCCATGGAGCTCTGAGCAAGTAGGAAAAGCGAACCACCTCCAGCAAGACCGTACAATTGGCTGTAAATTAAAATTGATAGATTTTGATAGATAGTCGATAGTGCTCGACAAGATGCCCCAATAACGTATCGAGCGACATGTTTTTAGAAATTGACTTTTTGAATTTAAATTGTCCTTTATTCAAAACGCATCATCTGTTAAAATATTATAGCTTAAGTCCTCATAGATCCACAAAAAAATGTATACGCAAACCTATGTACAGATAAGCAGAAAAGCCCTCTCTTGTACGATTTTTGTAAACAAAAAAGTTCACCACACTTAATATTTTAAGTTAACGATTCCTTTTAATATTATCAATTATCCCAATTGTCTCATCAAGATCAAGTAATTGGTTTACTAACAGCTCATAACTTTTGAAGAACTCAACAAATTTCCAAACAAAATGTCGTTAGAGTACGATTTGCCTTCTAGATTCATTGCAATTTTTAATTTTAAATAATCGTTAAAACCAAATTTGCAAATTTAAGACAAGTCGTTTCCCTGACTTAAAAAAAAAATTGTTTAAGTTTAGACTTTTGTCAATGTCTACTGTGTATAATATCTTGGGATTGGGATCATTAAAAAAACTCACCTGGTAGCTATCAGCATATGGTTTGCCTCGAAAGGTGAAAAGCGCAGGCTGTAGCCATGTCGTTCGGTTGTGGTATGAGTATGTGCCTCCATTGCTTGCAACTAAGCTAAATATTAAGAAAAATATCTTTAAATTCAATTTTGAGACAGTTTTCAATGAAGTGTTAGAAATAATCAATATATTGACTTTTAGTTTCTCACAAGTTGCTCCAGAAACTTATAGGGCTTCCCCCTGGAAGTTTCTAACCACATGTAGACCTGCGTGAACTGAACTAGTAGATGTGGTAATAGCTAATCAAACGCCTAATCCCCGACAGAACGACACTGAACACAATAGACATATTAACTGACCTCGCACGAGGTCGCGAACGCTTCTTGACATTAGCCAATTTGGTCAAACTGAATTGAAAAGCCGGAATGGGGAATACACGAGAAAAACTGCGCAGAAAACATTTACACAAGCAACTGCATAACGAGAAAATCCATTTAGTGGACGTAGAGAAACCCCACGGACAGGGCCAGTCCAAAGGTATATAAGCAGGTTGAACAAGGGAATCGTCTTGCATTTTCCGCTATCAACGAAGAGCATTTAACGTTTCAATCGAGCTCCGGGCGCGACAAATAAATATATTATTAAGATATTAAAGTGAAACATCAGCTGTCAAGATGGTTGTCTCCGTGAAGGTCTTTAAAAAAGCCACACCCAACGGAAAGGTTACCTTCTATTTGGGACGTCGAGACTTTATTGATCACTTGGATTATTGCGATCCCGTCGATGGCGTTATTGTTGTCGAGCCGGAGTATTTAAAGAATCGTAAAGTATTTGGCCAACTGGCTACCACTTATCGCTATGGCCGCGAGGAGGACGAGGTCATGGGTGTTAAGTTCTCCAAGGAGCTAATACTCTCACGGGAACAAATTGTGCCCATGACTAATTCTAATATGGAGATGACACCCATGCAGGAGAAACTTGTACGCAAGCTGGGCGGCAATGCTCATCCCTTCACCTTTCACTTCCCTCCCAACTCTCCCAGCTCTGTTACGCTGCAACAAGAGGGTGATGACTTGGGTAAGCCTCTAGGAGTGGAGTATACCATTCGGGCATATGTCGCTGACTCCGAGGATGATCGTCAGCACAAGCGCAGCATGGTCAGTTTGGTTATAAAGAAGTTGCAGTACGCTCCATTGAATCGTGGCCAACGCTTGCCCAGCTCACTGGTCAGCAAGGGCTTTACCTTCTCCAATGGCAAGATCAGTCTGGAGGTTACGTTGGATCGAGAGATCTATTACCACGGTGAGAAGGTGGCTGCAACGGTTCAGGTGTCGAACAATTCCAAAAAGTCTGTGAAGAGCATCAAGTGTTTCATTGTGCAGCACACTGAGATCACCATGGTGAATGCACAGTTCAGCAAGCATGTGGCACAGCTTGAGACCAAGGAAGGTTGCCCCATTACACCGGGTGCCAATCTGACAAAGACTTTCTATCTCATTCCGCTGGCTGCCAACAACAAGGATCGTCATGGTAAGTTACCAGAACAGAAAAGGTTTAGCTTTGACGATTCAGATTACTCCTTATGTTTTTCTTAGGAATTGCACTCGATGGCCATTTGAAGGACGAGGATGTTAATTTGGCCTCTTCGACTATGGTGCAGGAGGGTAAGGCCACGGGCGATGCCTGTGGTATAGTCATCTCTTACTCGGTGCGAATCAAGTTGAACTGTGGCACGCTGGGTGGAGAAATGCAAACAGATGTACCCTTCAAGCTTCTACAGCCGGCACCTGGTAAGCTCCAAATAATTATGATCCATAGTAATCCAAATCTAATAAAGCTACTTCCTCTTGAAACAAGGCACCATTGAGAAGAAGCGTTCAAATGCCATGAAGAAGATGAAGTCCATTGAGCAGCATCGCAATGTCAAGGGATATTACCAGGATGACGACGACAATATTGTATTCGAGGACTTTGCCAAGATGCGCATGAACAACGTTAACATGGCCGATTAAACAAACCAATTGATACCCAACCTTGGCATTGTTGTGAATGACAATTTAGAATCGTATAGAAACGTATCGAAAGCACTGAAAACTGAAAAACTTTGTTGCAGCAGTCTCAAGTCTCATCGGGGGCCACAATCTTTGTATTATACTCGTAACCGTAATCTATAACGCGCTCTATCCTAATCTATACAAACTTTAGTAAACCTGGAGTTTATATATATTTTATGTTGAAATGTTGTACTTATATTATGTAATTATAAATGTGTTATGATCAACAATTTAACAAAACTTACAGCGTTTATAATCCAAATTATCTGTAGGGCTATTTTTTTGCTGAGAGATCTCAGAGATTTCTTGTGAGTGTTTATATTGATGTTTAGGGTTTCAACTTCAGAAGTCGAATGAGTTTATGAAGTGCGCAGCACATCGAGGAAGACATGAAAAGCAGCATTTAGGGGTTGCTGTCAAGGGGGTTGCAAAGGCGCTTTGTGCTATAGGTCGTCTTAGGGAAGAGTAACCCTCAAAAACTTTCAGCCAATCAGCAAAGGCTGCCATTTCCGGATCCTTCTAACGGTCATTTAAAGTATATGACATTGCGAAAACTTTTGTATGCTAAATAGTTAAGCTTTGAACTTGCCAGGCAACAGTTGTTGTTGTGACTGACCTTGATAATGATTAATGCCAGCTGGCATGTCATCAGATCTCTGGGTCTCTCATCTCTACTAGAGATAGGCTTACATAATGCAACGTAATTGCTACAACTTCAGCTGGATCGTTGAAGCATTGCACAATTGAGGGACTGGGGCAGCATTCGATCGATTTCACACACCGATGACTCCTGGGTAACAAATAACAACAACAGTGACTTCCGGCATTTGCCTTGCCTTGGCGTGGTCTGACCAAGCCAAGCCCCAAAATCCAAAAGCAACCTATAAATGCCAATGTTGTTGTCAAAATCTAGCCACAAATTTGACGAGCGTGCAACGCGATGGAGCTGCAAACATTCAACGGAAATTATTTGCATATTGCATTGTTAGCTTTACTGCAACTCATGTTGCTGCTGCCAGTTCAGTCCCAACAACACTATTATGCACATGGTCATCCACAACGGCAACTCTACTTTGATGCTCCGGCCAGAATGCGTCGTTATGAGTATGTACCTGCTCCCTATGTGGCAGGTTATGTAGCGCCTCCCGCCGCACACTATCAACAGCAGACGCCCAACTTCCAGCTGATCAACTATCGTCCTAGCTATCAGCCTCTTACCTTGGAGTATCAGCAACAACAGCCACCTGCACTACCACCAGCACCACCGCTACCCTCCATTTATTCACAACAGAGTGTGCAATATCAACAACGTGCTTCACCTCAGGCTGAGCTTGCCAAGTATCGCTATGAGGGCAACTATATTCCCATCCAGCAGCGTGTGGCAGTTGCCCCTCAACTGTCCCCCCGCCGTGTGGAGGATCATCTGTATAATGTGCCACCAGCTCTTTTCACTAGCGACGTGTTGCATGTGGTCCCTTCACGTCCAACTCAACACCAGCAACAACAACAATCACAGCAGCAACAGGAGTTGCAGGTGCAGGCGGAGCGTCCTCGCCGCTTTGCATCTACTCAGGAAAAACCCGATGATGCTGTGGCCGCCGAGTCAAGATCAGGAATTGATAGACCTACGAAGCAATCACAATACTTTCAGTAAGCAACTCGCATTGGATACTTTCACAAATATCTGTATACACTCATGAACACTCACTGTAACTATTCACTAACTGGCACTCATTCGCATTCATCCATGTTTAAATGTATGGTCAATTTCATTCTGCATTCATGAATACACACTTCTACTATTTGTTAATCATTATTATTAATTTTTATTTAATTTTTCTTCATTTTAGCGACATTTTTATGAGATTTGATGGATCTAATGGACGAAGTCATGGTCATGTCCTGGAGCATCCGAAGGCGCAGGAGCGACGTTTTGAAACACAGCGTGGCACAAATCGGTACAAGGGCGAGGTGGTTAATTAGGATTATTAGATTCTGATCCTGCCCAGCAACTAAGACTCTATTTATTGCCAGGTAATCTGGACGGATCGTCGGGGAGGACACGGAGAGCATCGTTGGGATTTGGCGCAGGGAAAACTCTGAAGCACTCGACAAATTTGCATAGTTTACTTTCTTTACGTAACCTCTTTCTCTCCCTTCTTCCATTTATCTTCCTCTCGGTTCTATTTAGCCTGTATGTATATAAAACGTGACTTTTCATAATTTGGGCGTATTATTTATTTAAAGACAATGATTTCGCGTGAAATTTGAAAAGCCCTGCAAAAGATTTGCATAAGAAATGAAAGAGAAGACAGCAATCTCACTCTTGTCGTAGGTCAACGAAAGCCTGGGAATTCTCAGATCATTTTCTCACAGACTTTTTTTTTTTTTAAAGTGGACAGTCCGGTTACACGACTTTGGGTGGCCCATCATCGCCATAAGCGGCAGCGGCCCATTGGAAAAAGGTCAACGCGGGTCTTGGCTGTCCTTTAGCCAAAAACTGGTTCTAGTCAATGACCCGAAATGTCCTGCAGTTACTTAGTTGCAATGCAGACTGAGAGACAGACAGAGAGTCTGTCCATCAAACGGCAAATGCGGGTTATATGCAAATGTAAAGACTGCTCTGGCTAAAGGGGGTTGATCATGTCAGATCTGAGATGCAACGGGCTTATCGGCTGTCGTTGTCGCTGTCTTGTAAGTCGACGACCTCAAGGGTTGCACGTCATTTGCATAGACCAAAACACTCGTAAAGTTACACAAGTGTCCCCTCCAGGCGAGTAATGTCCAGTTTTTATTTGTCAAAGGGCATGTAGTTTCCTTTTGAGTTGCAGCTGACCAAGTCACATGTGACCAAGCTGAACTGAGGATCAGAAGCAGATCAATATTGAATCTTAAGCATATGTAAATGCGTCTAGTTTCTTAACAACGCAATGCGGGTCTTCGACTTTGTCTCTGTCTCCGTCTCCGTCTCCGTCTCCTTTTCTGTCAGTTCATTTACTGTCCAGAACCGGTTCACTTTTATGACCGATAAGGTCATCATGGTTGCTTGTAGCGACGTTAGTGATAACCCTTGGCTCGCTTGGTTCTCACACTGTTTACTAATTTATGCAAGGACATTGCAAAAGGACACTGCGATTCCGATTGATGTGGCGTGAGTTCCAGTTTCTTCCCAACACGCAACCGGTTTGACCAGCCCAAAAGATTTGCTTGGCGAGCATCTTGGGTGACCACGCGATCGTTTGTGAGAACTTCCACATTAGGTGGCCCTTGTCAGCACCCAACAACCAACTACCAACAACTCGCCGAACGGGTTCTCTCTTTCTCTCGATTTTGCCAATTGCCGAAAGGGTTAGGACATTGATTTATGCGCAAATAAATTTGTTTACTTGTAAACCGAATGCTCCTAACATATGTACATTGCACAAAGTACATAAGTATAATAAAATGGCCACAGAAACTTATAATTAATAAGAAGTGAAAAACAATTGTATGTGCTTTATCGAATAGAACGGATCCACGAGCAGGGCTGTACTTGATATGCGACCTTTGGATTGATAAAGAAGGACTAGCGATTTAAATTAATTGTGGCTAATTAAATGACCTTTAAAGGAGACCAATACAGAGAGAGAGAGAAATAAATAAATGAATAATTAAATAAATTATATGAACAAGGAAACATTAGGGAAAATCTATAGAGAAAAAATAAAACTGTCACAGAGACTTTTATATATTTCATATATAAAGTACATATATAATAGCATTTTACTATACCTATACAAGTTACGAAAAAAAAACCTAGAGACAGATTAACACTACGTAAGGATAGATCCAAAGAAAAAGAAAGATGCACATTTACTTCTCCTGCAGAAAGTCAAATAAATTTTTGTATAAACATTTAATTAAATATTCTAAAACAGAAAGTCATACAAAGAATTTCGATCGCAAACATAATTATATAACTACAAGCTAAGGAAAGTCGTAATGTTTATGCCATGTTCGAAATGATGAACTGAATGTACAAGCATACATGGACTTGGCGGAACTTTCAAAAAGATACAATGAAAAGTACTTGTATGATCTGTTAGCCTCCTTCTTACTGGTACTGATGGTATTGTGGCTGATGTTGTTGCTGTTGGGGCTGATGCTGATACTGCTGCTTGGCGTGCCCGTATTCCTGGGGTCCCTTGTGGCCGCCAGCACGAAGCAGCTGCGTTGGAGGAGGTGGTGTGGGAATCTTAACCACAATATCGGTCGGTTCACGAATAACCTCCGCCTTGAAGCCCTCCTTCGGGTCTGCAGTGTACTTAACTGTGCGAATGAAACCATCTGAATCGACAACGGAGTAGCTGCCCTTGATCACGGAGCCATCTCGGACCTCCTTGCGGTTCTGATAGTTGGTGAACTCATCGTCTTTCACATCAAAGCCAAACTGATACGAGGAGTTTGCCTGAAATCAGCATAAGAAATATGTGGATACCAATTACAACAGATATTCCGATTGCGATCATTTCAAATGCGAAGCACAGTCTGACCCAGTTTTTTATTTCCACGCAAAGCGATTACATCACATTGCCTGATCCGAATGCGTGAGGTGTCTTAGTTTCAGTTTCAGTCTCTGTCCAAGGCCCAATCTCAATCCCCCCAAATGCCTGAACACGAGCAAGTGAAAGTAATTCGGACTTACTTGCATATTTTTATTGACTCAGACACATAAAATGAAGGTGCAACTGCCGTCGATCGTTTAAGTGATCGCATAAATGAGACTTATGCAATTGGTCCGCCGTAGAAGCGACTCGAATCCCCAAAAGATATCTCCTCCCGGCTTTTACGTGTAATGGTCAATACCGCCTGACCAAGTTCGTGTTTTAGATTTTTTGGCCACCGGGTAACGCAAAAATATGCACAAGGTTGTTGTGAATTGCGAGGAAGTGACCATCATTGGCACGCCTAGGCAATTCCTACAGTTCTAACTGGGTTAAGGTAAGGCTTAGACTTGGCCGGGGCGTGACCACGTCTGCAGCATTTGTTCTTTTAGCTGACGTGGCACAAAAACCAATAAAAATTACTGCATTGCAACAAGCAGCTGAAAATTGGAAAGGCGATTGGACAAGCTTGTTTGAGAGCCGGTTCTAATGCGTGCACTGTCCATTTGGACTCGTATTGGGGTCTTATGGATACGAGCAAGTATATGGGTCGCATTTGAAAGTGATTGTAGCTCAAATTTACGAGCTCGAGATATGCAGCGTGACATTTAATGGGACCACTTTTGGATACTTGTGGGATGTTTGTGGTCATAAATATAGCAATGGAATGATTTAAATATTTATGAAACCATAAATTAGACACCTAAATTGACTTGATCTAGGGGAAATTGTTGTCTTTATAAGTAGAACAAGATCCATCTTAAATTATGTGATCTTTTCAAGGATTCATTGGACATTATTTTTGACATCTTGTATAAATACATATAAGATCAGATCTAATTAAAGGAAAGTGCCTTCCACCATAGACGAAGAAAATAAAATTATATATTCATATCAATTCTTTTACAGATTTAAACTACATAAAAGTTGATCTAGAATATCTATCTCTATTTATATGAATATAATTGAATCACTTGGCACTTTTCACTTTCATAAATCCTATTTAAGCAGAATTTCATATATCTACATATGAATTAGCCACTTTAAATAATTTGATCTACTTAAGTCCAAGCTTTCCTTCAAAGTACCTACCCAATGACCTCGATTCAACTGTAATAAACTCTTCCCTTCCTTACAGCTGTGGATTAATGTGTTGTCTATAACGACCATTGGATACTACTATAAACTGCAGCTTCCGCATGCAAAGCCCATAAAGCAAACGTCGACAGACTGCAATATAAATGCATCATACATGGGAGATATTTATGGTCATTGCTATTTGCCAACGTCAAGTATCTGCTTCAGGGGACTCTGCATTGAAGGTGGTTAATGAACTCTATGAGAAAATCTCTCTACCCCCTCTCCTACCTACCCCTCACACGTTGCATGCTTCAATTGTAATTATGCACTCGCAAACTGGCAACATTGTTTGCTGGTCACATCGCTGCTGCCTGGCGAAGCGAAAAGGAAAGTGCGCGAAAGCTGTGTTCGAGTTCGAACCCGTTATGGTGAACTTACATCATCGTACTGCTCCTCTTCCTCCGCCTGCTGTTGCTGGTGTGACTGCAACTTCTGTTGTCCTTTTCCGAGTAACGGCGAGGATGACGCCTGATAAGAGGGCTGAACCCGACGAGGAGGCGCTGGGGCGGACTGCGGCTGAGGGCGATAGACACTCTGTTGGGGCTGCGATTGGTACTGCGAGTGAAGAAAAGATATAAGATTATTTGAAAATCAATGCGGTTACCTCCTTATCCTTGCTGTTGCACCCACCTGTGGCTGTTGCAGATAATCTCTAACCGCTGGCGCAACATATCCTTGCTGTTGCTGCTGATGCTGGGCGCGTATCTGATCCGACACCGTATCCTTCAGCCTGATCTGTTGTCCCGCACTCACATATTGTTGTGTCTGCTCGGAGTTCTGCTCATAGATGGGTGTGCCATCGGATGGTTGCTGCTGTTGCTGTTGCTGCAACTGCTGGTAATATTGCCGCAAATAGGCGGGATCGACGCCCTGTTGCGCTTGAGCGAATCCACAGATCGCGACCGTGGCCACCACGAGCAAAAGTTGCATTGTTGTACGAGTTGTTATATCTGTTGCGAGTCAATTACACTTCACTTTTTTTTGTTATTCGATTCAACCAAATACGCGCACGTCCCACTCCAAAGCCACAAATGTATCTGCGATTGCTGCGAGCCCAAATTGCACTTTTATATGGAATAGCGAGTCGTTTGCTGAGCGACAACTAGTTGTTGTGGGGGTCTCTCAGTCGCTGTGGTAGCAACAGCAACAGCAGCAGCAACTCTCTAACGGCCAAGTGGAGCATTTGAGTTTGAGTTTGCATTTGCTGGTAGCCTCTTTTTTGATTTACAACAGCTGTTGGCCCGTTAGCCGTTTGCAGGTTTGGCTGCAAGCTGTAGCCTGTTAGCTGTTAGCTGTTGGGTTACGAGTAGTTGTCATTTCCGTTGCCATTATATCATGGGTAGCATTGTCCCTCCCTCACCCATCCCCTGCCACACATGCTGTACATGTTTGTCTCTCAGCTGATTTTCCACCTCGCCTCGACCTGTGTCATTGTTGTTTCAGTGAAAATTGTTGCTCCAGTTACAGTTACCTTCATTTGCATACACAAACATTATGTGTCATTCGATGATTCTTTAGAAATGTTGTTAACAGTGCTCGGCACTGTTAATTTACATACACAATCACGAAACGAACCTTGCAGAGGCCCTCTGACAGAGGCTACTATATTTTCGTTTTAAATGTTATTAGATGTCAATTAGAAAAATTACTTTTTAGCTTTGAAAAAAAAAATACTAAAATATATTTAGTGGCTTATTTCATGCAAGCTCTTTGAGTGTCTATTATTTCTGGAATTGTGACTTTAATGCTGCCTTGCAGTTGTAGAAAGACATTACGTCTGTACTGGGATCTAAAATTTATAAATTGTAGGACTCTCTTAATAGAACTTACTTCCGCCTGGATGACAGTGCAGTGGTCGGGAAGTCTGAAAAAGTGGCCTCTAGTACAGCCATCTGCCCATGATCACTGGAACCCATTTCATTTAGCCCCGCCTTGATGCAATGACTTTAGAGTCTGCTTGTAACCCATGCAGTATTTGCCGGATCTCATCACCAGAGTCAGACGTGCCTTGGTGCTCTCCAAAGCCATTTTCTGTTTTCTCACGGCAACCTTGTGGGAAGTTTAAGCCACATAATTACTCAGTCGGTTGACGGAATCAGAAAGAAGTCCAGCTCCTGTTGCCTTACAAGATATTTGAAGATTTATCTGCAGAAGCTTGAGCTTGCACTCACTTCCTTAACCCACAGGCTCACTTTGTCCGTTGGACTTGTTTCTCCAGTCGGATCCGTAGATAGATACGGTCACTTTCTGAAAATCAATAGATAACCTAGATAGTCGCACCGCTACCTCGACCTTTACCACTCTCCAAATGTCTGTAGGAAGGGCTACACACCTGAAAAAACACTTAATGTCCAGTCGGCTGCTAATGGCTTTGCAGAAGCCCAAGCCCTCGCTTGACGACCTTTACGCCACGGCATGACCCGCAGCGGCATAGTAATCCTAGTGGCATTCCTTTACCACATGAGGTTCCACCGTGGATTGGTAGCTCGACTACCATTTGCCAGCGTCTATGCCAGAGATATGACCGTACAATGACTTGATTCTCACGCAAAGAGCATGGTCGCAATTTCACCGATGTATACAGTGGCCGGAGCTAAAAACACTTTTTTTCCAATTTCTTGGATGCGGAATCGTTGACCCGCTATAAAATAACAACGTGTGCAAAAAATCAGATTTTTTGGAGCCCGTCCAGTATAAAACTTTTAATATGGTAAACCCCGTGGCTGACGGCCTATAGCACTTATAGGCAAAAACAGTCTTAGTAAGTGTCAGAAGTCTCTAAAAAAAAAAAGCATTAACATTTTTGGCTTACATGTTTAATAGTTTATCGACTATTCAATATTGAAAATATGGTGAACATCTGATTCCCAGTTTATGTTAATTTTTAGCTGAATTTGTTAGGTCGGCTTTTACATATTACGAGCGTGATTTTCGCTTAATTTATCTAGGCATTAGTTTGTCTTCTGAAAGTCTGGTTGATCTATTAGACAGGCTAATAAAAAATGGGCGTCGGCAGGGGCGCAACATAACTCTACTGAGTTATAAGTCGCTTGGTAATAAACGTTTAAGGGTTCACATACTTGAGGTCAATGAGATTGCGGCTGGCTGCGCCCAATTTAAACTTATTAAAGTCAATCGGCAAGTGTAAAAGTCTATTGTTTTACAATGTTTGACACAAATCGCTAAATTACTGTAAAGCTGAAATCAACAAACATTTCGATGCCGTTGTCGTCGCTTTGTTTTTGTATCTGTATCTGTACTTATGTATCTATTGTCGCATTTATGTGTATATATGTTGCGACCACTTTGCGGTTGAATAACTTCAAGTATGCCAACGATCTTTGATTTGATCTTTTGTTACTTCGATTGCCAAATGTTTGCATTTAAGCCCTTTACACCAGATGCAAGTACCTCAAACTGTTGCCATGCGATCGCACAACAATCATCAATAAACCTCAATAAAGCTCGTATCCATGCCCCGCCGTAAACCCCTCGTAGTACCCAGCTAGCCACAGCACATATATGTATATGTATATGAACATTCATCAAATTCGATATTAGACTCTGATGCGATTACTTAAGAGGCATACATATTGTATGTATGACGATCATTTTCAATGTACTCGCTTCTCTGTTACGCCCCAAAATTACATTCAAACAATTTTCATGGAAGATTTATATCTTGTGCTCCATTGATTTCACAGAAGGTTGTTTGCCAAGGTCTCTCTGGAATTTCTCGCTGACTCTCTTAATTGAGCGTCAGGTTGTACGATTTTCGTCAGCCGTTGACCGTTTAATGGGGGAGTCTATCTGATCGCGGATTACTTAGCCGTAAAGTGAAAGTATCTGTACATTATATGTAACAAACAATTGTTATGGCTGCTTTGCTGATTTAATGCCACACACATACAAAGTACGACTACTCACAAGTGTTTTGTTTCAATCAAATTAAAGTAAAAATCCATGCCCTGGTTATGTATGCATATAATATCAGTATAAATAAGTTTAATTACCGACGTGATTGATCGATAGGGTATGAAATTTTGTATTTGCAGCGTCATGTTATGCAAAGTATTTTGGGGTTGGGCACTCAGTACAGAGTAAACAATTGAATGCAATCCCTAGTTTGATAGTCATTATACAGTAATTAAAATCATTTATTAATTGATTTATTTTTTAAATTTTCATCTGGAACTCAAAAAACATCATTCATCGCCTCAGTGTGTATTATAATATTGTTTATTGGGTTAAATATGTAAGGTTCATTTGATGTTTTTGTTTAGGATAGGGATGACTAGAACCACTCGCTGTTAACAACTCGCATGCTCACTGTTAACTTAGAATCAATATAACATAAAAGTGAACATCTTTAACTAAAATTGTTTATGATTTTAGGGACTATTAGAGAGTTAAGAACAATTAACTCGTCTATGAGAGGCCTTCTTTTTAATACATAATTAATTTATTTCATCTCCAATTTATTTCTGAGCCGATTCGTAATATTTTAGGGTTTTGTTAGTTGCATATTTTATCGTTCTTTATATAAATTATTCAATAAGTTAAACAGAATTTCATAAAAATCCACTAAATTGGTTAAATAACTCTTAACTAGCAACTTTTGTTGTTCGCTGGCTGATCGCTTCCTGTTGTTACTGTTGATGTTGTTGTTGTTGTTGTTGTTGCTGTTGTTTTAGTAGTCAGTTGCACCAATAACGCTGTACATCAGACGATTAAAAGAGCCGCTCTGGCGTATGTTTTCATCATGGGTGTTTACCACCTGTTGAGCATACAAATCGATTAACATTGGCATTAACATTGCTATGTTAACTGCTCTGTTACTTACATTGTACGGCGGCCGGGATACTGGCGCTGATACTGGTTTCTGTAAGTGTATATTGTGGAAGATGTAAAGGAAAAATGCTTGGTAAGTAAATACATTTTTGAAAGTGGCAAAGATTTCGACATAGTTTTATTTTTACCGCATTAATTTTATGTTATGAGCGTGCTTCCTGTTAGTTGCCCATTATGTTAAAAATGCTAAAATGCTTTAAAAAAAATGCAGGTGATTTGGAAAATATACACAGAAATGAGATTAATGATGCTGTACGACTTGCAAATTCCATGACAAGTTATCAAAAACCAAATTAGTATTCAATTTGGCCTGTTAGTAATCATTACACTGTCTAACAGCACTTTATCATACGACTCTAAGCGGCGCTTAACATTCTGGTAGGCATAGCGTAGACATGGACACAAATAAAGGACACATATATGCTGTGACTGTACTACAAAATTTTGTATGTTCGGCTGTACGTGATACGACGATACATTTATAGAGATAGAGAGAGAGCGATAAAGAGAAAGAGATAGAGCGCAAATGAACTTGACAATCGAGCGATCTAGTTGGATTTTTAAGTACAAATCTCACATATATTTTTGAGCTAGGTGTATTTTATTGAACTGATATCGATTACGTTTTGAATTGACGATTTGACAGTTGGCGCGATCTTACCTTTCCTGGAACCAATCTGTTTGGTTGATAGACCTTAGTTTGCACAGGTATGGTTACTTCCTGTGGCGAAGATTGACCATAGCTGCTGTAGCCGCCCTCTTCTTGAATGGCTCTGTAGGTGTCGCTATTCCTTGGATCGTAAACAACAGTTTTCTTATAACTGTATGTGTCCGCGTTTGTCGATTTTAAAAGAATTATTTATCGAAAGTTTTTTGAGATCGTTGAAAGCGCCATTTTTGAATTATTTGTCAAAATATTTTTATGTTATGAAATTTTAGAATATTTTAAAGTTATTTGATTTTAATTTTAAATATTTTGTTTTTTGTTTTGGTTAAGTTAATTATACGTTCATATATATGTGTACACATATATGAATGTTTAGAGGTTTTTTACATCGGTTGAGTAGCGTGAGACAGAGTAGTGAGAGAATAGAAAGAAAAAACAGGATGTGCACAAAATACGTTAGAAATATTTTGATTTTTGTAGTTATCTTCTAATCAAATTGGCATAGTGTTCTCGTTGTCTTTAAACTCGACACTTAATCAAACAACTTTAATTAAAAATATAACGTCAACAAATCTCTTAAAAGTAATTATTAAAAGTAATTTTTAACAAAACTGCATAACAAAATTTGAAAATTAATAAAACTATTAATTTAAATATTAAAGTTATAAAGTGAGTGTTTTGTTGGCTCAGTTCAGAAAAGGTCTTTGTTAGTTTGGTCTTCATTTAGTAAAGTTATTAAGTACTTAGGTTGAGGTTGCATTGGAATAGGAACTTAATGTGTTGTCTTTGACACGTTTTAGGGGTAAATTCAGCAAACGTATTTTAAAGCTATGTTAATATTATAGGAACTTGTTTACGGATCGTTTTAGGAGTGGGTAGCTTATTAGTGGGCAGGACAAGGGCTAGGATCATTTCTCTAGTAAAATTATTGCTCTTTTTGCTATTGCTTTATAAAAAATATTGTGATAATTTATTTTTGTTGATAGAGTTGCTGCAGTTTCTGTTGACGGTGCTGACGTTGTTGCTCTGCAAGTTGTTCATATTGCTTTTGATGCTCCAGTATTTTACGTTTTTGTTCCAGGAAAGATAGATCGATGAAAATTCTAACATTAATCGTGCAGCTAAGTTCTAAACATTGTGTCTATAATTGTATAAGGGCTAGAGTTTTGTGTTGTAGGTATAGATTGGTTTGGTGGTTTGTTAGGCATCTAGTCCAATATTATACCGATTTATTCTCTTTACTCTTCCAATTTGTAATATGTATTATACGAATAACAAAATAGGTATATACAAAGTCTGCCCTAATTGTTTCCATTACACTCCAACTACAATTGCTCAACCCTTGTCATTCCGATAAGCATTCTGTGATAGATCTAGGAACACACGCCGGCAACAAAAAAGCCCTTAAAATTAATAATTTAAGCTCTAGTTTCTAGAGAGATTCATGGATATACCTCATCGCATACCAGATCATCCGTTGTTTTTACTTGCGATAGGAATAGACTCCAACCATTTTGGAATATATACATTAATATGTCTACATATGTACAATACATATATATGTATAACAAAAGCACATGCAGAGTGTACTACTTATGTATTGTGTCTTTAGGTATCGTGGAAGAACTGAGTATTTGTTGTATTAAGTTTCATTTTGAGTTCAACAGATATTGGATTTTATATATAGGATTTAGACTTTACAAAGGTTACGTTTGTTGTGGTAGGGTATACAACAATTAGGTTAGACTTGACTGACAGGCAGGAGAACGCATAACATACAAGAGTACATAGTTGCATACATATGCTTATGTGCAGTGTACACTTGGGGATATGGAAATGTGTATACTCAAGTTACATTCAAGCTTCCAATAAGCCTAAAATCAAGTTTCTTGAAAAATCGAATGCTTCTTTATATACCATTTTAAAGTAATGCAAAACTCAATCAATCCATAAAAAAAAATATATTGATAGTAGCAGGCTGTGCTCAAGATATGATTACTTTTACCCGTCAAGTTTTGTTGGCATGGGACGATGCAAAGGACTTTCCTTCAAGCGATAACTATCACTTGTGGCAAAGCTACAACAATATACATAGAATATAGATATATATACGAGAGTATAAAAATATGTATGTGATGTATATAAAGAAAATAGTGAGCGTAATTGTGTGTGTACAAGTTAACATTGAGCAAGTAGTAGACATAAAACATCTATGGACTCCTTTGTCTTTTGTGTGTGTCTTCGTTTAGTAAATTTGATATTCGATTTTGTCTAAGTGTTAGTGGATTTAGACGGCATCTTAACTAAGAATCGATATGCATTGAATTTGGACTACTTAAAATCATGGCTCGCTTTATAATTAGTTATAAGCTAACTAGGCGCGCTTTTGAGCTGCATATATGTAAATTTTTACAAAAAACTACGCAAATCAATATATTTTATTTAATTTCAAAATATCTCAATTTGTTTGTTAACAACGAAATCCAAAAATTTTTAAGTGTTAGTGTTTTGTATCGGTACTAAGCTTTTGATATTTGGTCAGTTCAATAGCATAAAAATGTCCAAGTGAGTGGTAAACTTACGGAACTGTTGTTCTAATGGTGTCCTCAATGTTGTTGTTTGAGTACAGGCCAATTGGCGAGTTGAATTGCTTGTGGAAAACCTAAAGTAATACACATTTGTAACAAATATATACATTTAAATATGTATGAAAATATAAACTCGTTTTGAAACATACTCTGCCAGTATCGGCATCCTGGCCAACAATCTTGTGCAACATGGTGTCGGCCACGCGTTGCTTCATGATACTGTCATGGTAGTCATGTCCGGGATGGGCGCGAACAGCAGGATTTGGGTAGTGTCTTAAGTAAGACTCTGTGGTAGGCGCATCCTTTTTCACTTTGGCACCGGGCAGAACCAGTGGAGTTGTTCGGTAAGGCTATGAAACAGCAAAATTAGTTTGATTAGTCAAAATGTGGCTGAAGCACTTTGTTTATGCCAAAAATCAATGTGGATACATTTGGCAAGCTTACAAACTATGACCAATAATATCTAAATAAATCAAATTATGTACAGAGTCCGATGGGGCATTAACATTATACGATCATTCAAACAACCGCAGCTTTCCAAAGTTTCGAGAACTTTTTCGTTATGCTTTATTTCACGCAGACAGTAGTCACTGTATGTATGTGTGTGCCTTGGTATCTTTGAATTTTGTATACATTTTATTTACCAAAATTCCATCTCATACACAAGAGCGCGCCTGTCTATATATTTTAAATATATCTCAGAGTAGCAAGACTAATATTTATAGACTCTTACGTAATCGTTTTTGTCTTCGTCCAGCAATTTTCAGTTTGCTTGAATGTTTTATTTTTGCCAACAGAAGCTATCTGGCCACACGAAGCCGCACGAGCGCGTAAGTAATTCAATATTCGTTGCGACAATTTAAAAAAGTGCGCCCACTTATCGAATGCATCACTGGGTAGAGTTGCCAGACTGCATTCCAATCAGCTGCTTGAGGCGCGCAGCTGACATTCAATTCCCGCCATTTGCTTACTTTTGCTTTGCCATTGAACAAACCGTGTTCCATTTAAAACTCACAACTAAGATAATTTATTAAAGTAATAAGTTAAACACAAACAAATGGCCGCCGTACGCCGTTCTACGCGCTTAAGCAGCATTAGCAAGTCTGGAGCAGCGTCGACGGCAGCGCTGCCTCAGTCGCCGATGGCTAGAACGCCACGACGCTCAGAAGTTTGGCGCAGACGACAAACCAAGCAGCTAATTGACAGTGATGACGAAGATAAGGATGATGTTGTTAGTATAATTTCAGAAAATAACGAAAACAGCAACCTGTTGAATAAAATGGACAAGGTGAACAGACGTAAAATGGCCACGGCAAGCAAACTACACGTAGAACAGCCAAAGACGCCACGCAGCAGTAAGAAAACTACAACAAAACCAACAGTCGAAGCTTTGACTGGTATGGCCAAACGAATTGAGGCCAACATATGTGCAGCCAAACTGATAGATGGTAGCAGCAGCAGCGAGGAGGAGCTCGATGACGCGGCACATGTGTCACCACCTAAGCAGCGCAAGGTGCAACCTCTGCCACAACATTTGATCAGTCCTTCGAGGCTGCTGGACAGACTGAGCATAGATGATCGTGAGGAGCAGCCGGAAGAGCCGAAGAAGACCGAAACAAAAATTAAAAAAGAACAGGAGGAGAAGAAGCAGGAGCAGGAGCTTGAACAGCCACCACAGCATTCGCCACCAAGAAACAAATATCAAAATGCCCGACGAGTACTGAACAGTGCAGAGACGCTAAATCTTCCCGGTCGGGAGGCACAGTTGGAAGAGCTAAGGAATTTCTTCATCAGTCATTTGGATTCTCAAACCTCTGGCAGTCTCTATGTATCAGGTCAGCCGGGCACTGGCAAAACAGCTTGTCTGTCCTTGTTGCTTAGGGCGCCAGAGTTTGCTCAGCGTTTGCAACGTGTGTACATCAACTGTACGAGCATTGCCAGCGTAGGCGCCGTCTACAAGAAACTGTGCATGGAGCTGAAGTTAAAGCCAGCGGGGCGCACAGAACGTGACCACCTAGAGGCTATACAGCACCACCTGCGCAAAGCCAAGCGCATGTTGTTGCTGGTGCTCGACGAGATCGATCAACTGTGCACGACACGACAGGAGGTTTTATATACAATTTTTGAGTGGCCTGCTCTGCCTGGTGCCCGCATATTGCTAGTCGGCATTGCCAATAGCTTGGATCTCACGGATCGGGCACTGATGCGACTGAATGCTCGCTGCGAGCTGAAACCAAGACTAATGCACTTTCCGCCCTACACTAAACCACAAATTGTTGAGATATTCAAGTCTCGCCTAGCTGAGGCACAGGTCTTAGACGTATTCCCGCCCGTCACATTGCATCTGCTGGCGGCCAAAGTAAGTGCGGTGAGTGGAGATGTGCGACGTGCCCTTGATATTGGAAGACGTGTCGTTGAAATTGCAGAGCAGCAGAAACGTGCAGGAGAAAAGGAGTTTAATATGAAAGCTCTTGAATTGGATGGACAACCAGCTGCAGCTAAAGGTAAGTACATTTATTTTAAACTCAAGGCAATTGTCGACGTTTTGTTCATTTATAGACATGCTAAAGCCTGTTCAAGTTAGCCAAGTGGCCGCTGTGCTCAATAAGGTCTACGGCGCTTCTCAGAATCTAGAGGAGGACATTGAGGCGGCCTTTCCACTACAACAGAAGATAATGCTGTGCTCACTGGTCTTAATGCTGCGTAACGAACGCAATAAAGACATCAGCGTGGGACGCCTGCATGAGGTTTACCGTCGAGTGTGTGCCAAACGGAACATATTGGCTCTTGACCAAGCGGAATTTGCGGGAACTGTTGATCTCGTAGAGACGCGAGGAATTTTGCGAATTGTGCGTAAGAAGGAGCCGCGTCTAAACAAAGTACTGCTGCAGTGGGACGAAGAAGAAGTCCATGCGGCATTAAGCGATAAACAGTTAATAGCTTCCATCTTGAGCGACACCGCCTGCCTGGCCAAGTGACAAACAAACCAAACATCTTCGACAATCATTATGAATATAAATATATTTGTGCTCTTTGGCTAATTGCGCATTTCTCACAATTTTTATTCACCTTGGCCATAGAACGAAACGTACGTCGGACAAACAAATCTCAAATATACAAAAATAAGTTGAAAACGTTCATTTTTTGATGCTAAATTTAAAATACGTGGCTGGCGCAAGCTCAAAAATATGTTGAAATATCATTTGAGGGTCACTTTCGAAATTTTAATTCAATTCAATCTGTTTAGTGTTATTGTCCTATTAATAAGTGAAGAAAATATTGTGCTCTCAAAATATTTTCTGTATATTCCAAAAATGTTGACAAATGAATCTAGTAAACTTGTATTATTTGCATATATGTATGTAGATCCTAGAAACTGCGTTAATGTAATATTCAATAAATTAGTACTTATCTATATTATCTTTATTGTATGAATTGTTTAGCATACATTTATTTCTAAAAGTGACAACAATTGTTCACTTTGGCTGCGTCACAGTATTTGAAGCAATGCCAAAATACTACCACATTATTGCCATGCTTTTAAAATTAATTTCCCAAAAAGCCTAATTATCGCCAGTGTTGGTTTCATTTTGAAATTAATTTCATTTATAATCATTTTGTATATTTGTTTTCTTGCCTTTGCGAACTGTTGTTGTTGCTTCTTTGGCTTTTCTCTCAGCGCTTTTTCTAAAAATACCCAACGAGGTGGTATGAATTACATTGAGCACCAAAAAAAAGAGCAATGAATATGTTTCAACAAAATGTATTCAGAAATGTTTTTTGCTTTCGACGCATATTGACGAAAAGCGAACAAATATGTTTGAATAATAAGCTAAACTGAGGTTGTATATAAGAAGCAGATTACGCGAGAAAGTGAAAATGAGAGAGCAAGTAAATGTGTATATATGTATGTATACTAATCTATGTACATACTGCAAGTAAATAAATGGAAATACAAATTTTAATTGGAAATATTTTTCGAATTGCAGTTGGTCGTCGACATTTGTATTTAAGCATTTAAGCCAGGGAATGAAACCGAAACGAATTTCGGTTACGGTTCCGGTACGTACCGAAACGAGTATTTCGGTAAAAAGGTTCTATTTCGGTGTTGTCCTTTCGGTTTCGGTTCTCGTATCGGTCCATACCGGTACAGTAAAGTAATTTAAAAAAAAATTTAAAGTAAAGAAAATCGAATTTTATCAACAAATATTTGTGTATGTATAAACGTACAAATGCATGCATTTGAGCATGTTAAGTCTGACATATAATTCGAGAAATTTTTTTATAGTGCAAAACCATGTTCGTACGAAAAATAACAATCCAATTTTTTTAAAGGTACCGA
Organism: Drosophila neotestacea; assembly: GCA_035044365.1. Lineage (NCBI taxonomy): Eukaryota > Metazoa > Arthropoda > Insecta > Diptera > Drosophilidae > Drosophila > Drosophila neotestacea. The sequence continues at coordinate 2,186,172 of JAWNMD010000157.1, read as the reverse complement.
AACCGTACCGGTACGAACGTTTCGGTTTTCGGTTCTTGAAAAATAATTTATTTCGGTTCCGGTTACGGTTACGGTATTTCATTTGAAACGGTTAATTTCGGTTAACGGTTTCGGTTCCGGTTACGGTTTCATTCCCTGATTTAAGCACATATTTGGACAACAAAGGTGGAGTTCGAATTTTCTTTTTAATAAAATAAATTCATAAAACAATTGCCTGAAGAATTCATTGGTTTCCCTAAAGATTCGAGTTGAATCGTCAATATTTACTATTTTGTTAATTCCTTTTATTTATATCGTATAATGCTTACTTGATATTGAATGCATTCATTGAGGTCTGGCTGCTCCTTGTAATAGACGGGGGATCCGTTTTTGAACTGGACGTACTCCATTTTGAATTTATGTGTTTTGTGTTTGCGTGGGTTTTGAATTTAAACTCCTTTATGTGCAAAAATTGTAACAGATTAGAATTGAAAATTGTACAAAAAAACTCTTACGTAATAACGTAATGTTATGAAGCAATTTAAATGTCACAATTAATGTTCAATATTCTTCTTCTTTATTTTTGGCTTTTGCTTAAACTTCTTTATTCAAATTGTAAAACTTGCTTTTTTGGCACGTTTAATCAACGCTGCGCTGCTAATTCTTCTTCTTCACCACTTTCGGAGATCGCTTAACTGGGATTCGGAGGGATGTGTTTCGTCTAGATTTGTTTCTAGTAGTTGTTTATTTTTCAATATTCCGAACGCAACTGATTTGAAAATTTTCAAATGCTGGCGAATTATTGCTATTTCGGCTGCGCGGAATTCCAATCCGTCTATATAGGAGATCTATATATGAGTTGTTGATTTAGATGTATGTGTCTGTGTGGCCATATAGAACAACATCTGAGTACCAGTGCTGACGGTCAGAGGCCGTCCAAACCCACGCACACCACCACAAAAGTTTCCCTCACTCTCTCTCAATTTGTTAAACATACTCGTGTATACAGTGTCTACAAGATTTGTGCAAATAGATAATTCAGAGAGCGTAGCACCAAAAAATACAATAACAACTTACATATAAACTTGGACTTGGATGCTTCGATGTTGTCGTGAGCGATTTTCATTTACGCCCACGCGTCTTTCACCAAAGTCCGCCCCAGTCCCTCCTTATAACGACATTTATATGTATTTGCATAAGTTTATCAATGTGCTGTCAGTTTATTATGTATTCTTATGTATGCCTCATACATTATATATGTACATTATATACATAATATATATTAATTGCTCTTTTTGGAATAATTTGATTTTTTCTTAATATTTTCACTTGTTTTTTGGCAAATTAGGCACAAATTGAATAGTGTCTAGGTTATTGTTCGGCTCGAATGCAAAAACATTAGTTAGACAGAAATGAATATATAAATACTTAATACATTTTCCAAACAAAATGTTCAGTTTGCTTTGCTTGTTTTCAATAACACTGGCTTTTGGAAATTGCCAATATAAAAATTCCGAAGCTCCATGGCTATATTTAAAGATCTAGCGCTGACATAATGTCAAAACCAACTGACACTGGAATGGGTATTAGGACAGGTGTAATTAACCTTCATAAGATAGCCACACACCCACATTTACAAACTTTCTCAAGTAAACACAGCCACTGAGCGTCAAAGAACTCTCAAGTTCGACGGAAAAATCCAAGGCGCCCATAATTTACGTTTAAATATGTTTGTTTTTACCATTATGAAGGCTGTTTATATAGATTTAGGCATTTTTTACAAAGGAACACAATTCGAATAGAATTTTTCAAATGGGTTGATCAAGCAGTTGCTCGGAAAAAAAGTGTTTTAGATTTACCTTAGGGTTTTCTTCTTTAAAAAAATAAACAAAGGAAAATGTTAATCCTTCGATCAATACACTAATGAGTACTTCGAAAAATCGATAAATGAAAAGAATATTGTATAAAACTGATGACAAATCACACCAAGCAATAAAAGAAAGATATCACAACCTTGATTTATATTTTTGTGCTGCATTGACAAATAAAATGGCGACCTTGACGAGTGGCAATTTTGTTGTCTTGATTCATTAGCAGCGTCATCAAGCGCAAGGTGTCAGGTGAGGGGAGCTAAGCAGAGCACTTTCATTGGCATTGCCTGAAGATCACAAGGTAGCGTCCGACATCCGACAGCGCCCTCAGTAGCAGGCACACACATACACACAGAGACAGATATGCTTGGCATATACATATATGCCTAATTCATACATACATGTACACATGCATTCGTGAGTAAAATATTCACCTGCATGCAGGCAGTCAAAGTGGCCGAGTACATATTTTTAAAAATATTTTTAGATTTGTTTTGGTTTAAGGAAGAGGGCATTATCTCTTCTTTGGGCTGCAAGAGCTGTTTGTGCTTATTTTGTTTATATTCTCGTTAGTTTTCCACCTGCAGACTGCGTCACAAGACTTTCCTGCTTAACGCCTACGGTTTCTCAGCCAATAATTATTCGCATATACATATAACGCTATATATAGATCGTGTAAACAACAGAGCCTTGACCACAAAATTTCTATCCTCTGATGTCAGCGGATGGCGAATACAAATTTTTTCAAAATACATATCTATTTCAGCATCCGCAGGACCTCTCCACTAGAATCCTTATCGAAATAAATATCTCTACACTTTTCGAATAACTGGTAAATTGCTTGTTAAATCTGTGATTGTTTAATGTAAAAGCTTCCAAGAAGGTAGCAAAAAACATGTTTATAGAATAATTTATTTAAATAGTTAAATAAATTTTTATTAATAAAAAAAAGCCGGGAAAATAAATAAATATTTCATAACATAATCTGTTGTCTACTTCTCGGCACGCATGCAAATTGCAAAATGCATTTTATTGTTGTATACTTTTAGAACTAAGCATCACAAGCAGTGCTGCCTAACCCTCTTTTCCCCGTCAAATCTGGCTGTTTTTGAAGGCCAACGGCGTGAAAAATTTGGGAATTGCAAGAAGCAGGAGTTCTGGGTTTTAGGAAATAATTTTTAGCCAGGTTAAACTTATCACTTGTCTGTTTTTTCTGAACCTTTTCATCTTTTTTATAGCTTTTTTTCGGAAACTGTTCAGCTTTTTTATGGCTTTTTTGTACAACTTTGTAGCTTGGCACACATACGTCAAGTCGAATATCGATATAAGGACGGAAAAAAATACCATCTCGGCGGTTTTAATAATAAGTTCAAGCTGAACAGCTGTACAGAATTAAAGCAGTCAAATATTCCCGTTTAAATTGTAGACACAATCATTCTTACACATATTACGGAATATCTTGAGTTCGTATACAGTTAAAATTGCTGATTCGTAGTTAGTATTAAACCTTCCGGCTGAAAGCAAATGAGTTACAGACGGGACAATACTGATTGGCTGGTTTACAAGATTTATTGTGAAAACTTGTATGCATCCGCCAGAATTGCTACTTAAAGAAAATACTTGGAACCCTTTTTGAATAAAAGGTACCACTTGCTATTAATCAGTATAACATTTAAGAACTGTGTTCAATAATTAATAGATATTTTTGTACATTTTTCGCTTACCTGATTAATAATAGCTGCTTGTTCCTCGGCTACATCCTGTTGATGATCACGTGTCGGTTTGGGAGCAAACACATCCGATTGTGCCACATAACCGCCAGAAGAGTTTAGCTGAGGAAACACGGTTTGCGGCAAAGTATCTACAGGCAACTGCAATGCGCGTTCAAAATGACTAGGTCCGGGTAGGAAAGGAGAAGGACCGCGATGGGGATGCTGAGATGGTTCCGGACTGGCCGGTGGCAAGGTTGAATTGCTCCGTGAACCGCCCTCTTGATTGACACCCTGCGTATAGGCGATTTTGTTGTCCCTTGAATGGATACCAAATCTAAAGTGTAGTATTCTCTACGTTTATAGCGAGCTCACCTGTGCACGACTAACCCAATCTCGTTGCCTGCTCCGCGAAACAGCTGCTGAGCATCAGCGTGACTCAAGTCGCGTGCATCGTATTCGCCGATCTTGGCTATGATGTCGCCACGCAACAGCTCCCCATACGATGGGCTGCCAAGTTGCACCTGTGGGCGAAGGTCGTCGAAATGAAATGTTTGCTAATGTTTTGACAGACCTGGGCCTGCTGGTAACCTTGGCATAGATGCACAAACATCATTATTATGTGGGGTTCATTCCCACTTTTTATTGTTTACATGCGTTGCGTTGTCTCTTATTTGATTTGCCTCAATGAGTTTTACTGGCGTTTCAGAATTTGCAAATCTTTGGCACCGTTGCAATTGCATTCTCTTATGTATGTATGTCAGCGTGTGCTAGATTCGCTATTTATACCCTACGTTTCAAAAGGATGCAAGGGTGTGCTAGATTAGACAATAGACAACTTAAGTGAAACTGTTAATTTTCTGCTAAAGTAATTGTAGCATGAAAGGATTCAAAAACACTTCCTATTAAGATATTTAAATTCTCTACCTTTTTTAGAGTATTTCGTTATTCGCGTTTGTTAGACTGTTGAACTCTTACTGTTTTGATTTCTTGCTGTTGTTTATTTTGTCATTAAGTAGTGCAAAACCACAAAGGCCAAAACAGTTTGGCAAATTGCTGGCAAGAAAATGGACAGTTCTCTGTCGTTTCTTAGCAACAATTGTGATGAATGGGCCATCGCTGCGACATTAACCACAAAGCGACGGGCGACAAGGAGGAATCTGTTGCCAAGCTTTTTAGCTCTTTTGTTGCATCTACAGCTGCCCTAGTTACATAATGCAGAACTAGTGTAAGTATTCCAACATTACCCTGGTTATAATTAACGGTGTATCCAAATCGTTTCCACCAACCAAGCGTATTCCCCATGGCGTGCCCTGGCCATCACGCTGAAGCACCACCGCGAACTCATGCAACTTTGGGCTCATGTTTGATACTTTTATTAAAGTCACTTGGTTGAAACTGCGTCTCAATTAAACATATTAAACGGCTTTTTTTATAAACGGTTACAGTCTATGATTGTTTACGCGAATTTTCAATTGTTTATTGGCCAAGTTCTCAACCCGAGGCAAAGGTAGCGCGTGCAGCGCAATTTTAGCGTTTTATTCGATCGCAATGCTGCTCAAGTACTAATTTTAAAATACAAATTGTATTCCTTTTCGTAGCATCGGCAACTGATCGTGATATACTACGAATACGAGTACACTGCGCTACAATCATGTAGTCAGCGGCTGCGAAACATGAACTCAATCCAAATACCAATAATTTTATAATACACTTTCTTCTGGGCAGTAGAGTATATTAAACAATCTGAACAGTCAGCGGCTGCGAAACATGAACTCAATCCAAATACCAATAATTTTTATAATACACTTTCTTCTGGGCAGTAGAGTATATTAAACAATCTGAGCTCGATCTTAGTAAACCTACAACTGTAGACAATATTTCCTTTCGCATTTGCATAAATCACATATTTTCCCTTTTTTTTTATTTTACTTGTTTTATTTATTTAAAATTTTGGTAGTGTATAAGCTAATTTATGAACCGAAAAGCTAGGCATTTTTTGGAAACACTTGATCCAGTTACATAGACCAAATGACCATGAATTTAAACGCCACTTGTCATCGTCTGGTGTCGTAGAGTTTTTTTTTCAACCACCAATAAACGAAAATGACGATGAGATTTCCAAATTTTCATAAATTCTATTAGTTTTTCTCTGTCTTTGCAGCAAAGCAAATGAGAGGCTGTAATTAATTTCTTTACTAACACGCTTCAGACAGCTAGCAATGGCAACAATAACAGTCCCCTATTTTAAATAAACAAATCAAATGTTTGCGCCATTAGCCAATAGAACGTTCAACGAGTCGTATGCGCAATCTGCAGAGACTACCCGTCCGAGGGCCTTGTCTGGGATATTATCCCATACATACAGATGCTACCTTGTACTATTCCCGGTATGGACTTTTTAGCTTTCAAAGTCGAAAAATCGGCTACAACGTCAAAAGAAATCGAAACGCAATTGTTTGCTTTTGTTTTTGGCAACATTTTTACTTCTTACGACTGAATTTTAGCTTCTCGTCGTATTCCGAAATGCGGGCGTTTTTCTATATACGTACTTAAAATTGCAATATATAGACTGGCATTTATTTGTTCAATATATTTATTTGGTTTTCTTTGGCGTAGGTTGAAAATGATTTGAATCTTCTCGAATTAAACTAGAACCAGTTTACTTTTAATATAAAGCTTGTAAGCTTAAAATTAAATTAACTAAAGAATAAATAGTACTTCATATATCTTAACCTATTTATCTCACTCTCAAGCAAATAAAACACATTTTCCAAAAAAAAAAACAAAAAAAAACACAGCATTCAGGCATTTGGATTTCGAAAACTGCAGCAAAACAATTACGTCAATTAGACCAAAACATTTTAAAAATTCAATTTGTGTTTGGTAATTTTGAAAGCCGCATATTATCTGGGCCAATAAAGTAAAACTGCAGAAGTGGCCAATTTAAAAAATGTTCTCAACAAATTTACGAGCCGCCAAGTGCAAAATGTTATTGAACTGATTTTTGATTTGATTTGCTATTGGGGCCACAACAGCGACGATTGGCAAGCCATATGCATGACATAGTCTTCACTTACCCCACTGTACAGCTCGTCAGCAAAATGGACGTGTTTCTTGATACCACTGCTGCTGCGACGTCTCTGGGTCAGCCGTGAAGGAGGCGGTGGTGCCGGGTGTGCGTGGGCGTGAGCGTTGAGGCAGGTACAACATTCCCGTAACTGGGCACTTTCCAAAAAGCCGGTCGATTGTATGACGATCTGCTGGTCGTCATATCTGGCCGAAGACTGGAGTAAACAAATGGAATACGCTACGAAGACCATAAAAACAATTCAAAATTCTCTGTTTTTATTTTCCGGTCGCACGATGTCGATGCGTCTGCTCACGTCAACGTATATGAGTAATATAAATGGGTCGAAGCAACAAACAAAAAGAACAGTACGCACAAAGAGCGCCTCCTAACATGTTAAATACGCGAACAGCAGGTGAATAGCATAGAACCAAGTGCATGCGGATTATGAATGAATGAAGACACTACATTTGCTCATTGATTAAAAATAACAGCTAAATATTTTCAATTTCATACATTTACGCAGCCCACTTCAAGCGAGTTAAAAACTGCGCGCCGCCAACTTAACGTGAGTGACGGTGCTGCCACCCAGTTCTTATACATTAATTAGCGTAGTGCACTTGCATTTTTACATCCCTGCTTTTATTAATTTTAAATGACAACAAAGCAATAACATAAAGGTATATTAATTATCAATCTATGGGGGAAGCAAGGATTCAAAGAAATCATGTCGATTTTTAAAGCACGGTAAGAAGTGTACCATAAGTCTTAGCAAAGTGAAAGTATGTAAAGGAATGTTTCTGTTTACCATGCAGAGTAAAGGAATTCGAGGACATGTTTGCACAGGATGTAATTGACCTTAAGAAACTGCGTCGTCAAACATTCAATGGTTAGTTTGCGCTTGTTGTAAAAATAACATTTGTAATAACTTATCAATAAATCCACAGGTGTGCCAGATGTACTCAGCTTTCGTGCGTTAAGCTGGAAAATGCTGTTAGGCTATTTGGGACCCAAGCGGAGCAATTGGTCAACAACACTGGCAAAGAAACGTGCGCTTTACAAACAGTTTATTGTGGAACTTGTGCTTCCCCCTGGGCACAATCAAAAGGGCGAAGGCGATAATGAATCAAGGGGCGTTGGCTTGCAAGATCATCCGCTCAGCGAGGGTCCGGAGAGTGCGTGGAATACGTTTTTTAATGACAATGAATTTCTACTGCAAATTGACAAAGATGTAAGACGTTTATGTCCAGACATATCATTTTTTCAACAGCCCACGGATTATCCCTGTGAAATAGTTGTTCACAGCAAGGGGGAGCAGGGCAGACGACTGCATGAGCGTGTCGTTCCCTCTGTGCTTAGTTCGGCTAATGTGGAGCGCAAGGGCTTGGGTATGACAAAGGTAAGTCAGATTTGTCGGTTATAGGATTAAGAGTTCAAAAAAAATATACATTCCAATATGCAATCCATGTGGAATTTAAAAGCAAGTAAGTTTAAGTACTATTTAATAATGTAAAACTAATATAAAGAATACATGCAGATAAACTTGATCACAAAACGCTCGGCCGAGAACTATGCCGCAATGGAAGAGGGACAGGAAGCGCATTGGGAAGTTGTCCAACGAATTCTGTTTATCTACGCAAAGCTAAATCCTGGACAGGGTTATGTGCAAGGAATGAACGAGATAGTTGGCCCTATTTACTATGTTATGGCATCAGATCCTGATCTCGCAAATCGTACGCATGCTGAAGCGGACTGTTTCTTTTGCTTTACCGCACTAATGAGTGAAATACGCGACTTCTTTATAAAGACTCTAGACGATTCGGAAGGCGGTATAAAGTGTATGATGTCTAAACTGTCGAATATGTTGAAATCAAAAGATATTAACATATACGACCACCTTAAGAGTCAGGAGTTACATCCACAATATTATAGCTTTAGATGGATCAACTTACTGCTCTCACAGGAATTTCCACTGCCCGATGTACTACGTTTATGGGACTCGATGTTCTCGGATGAGCAGCGTTTTAATTTTCTCATTAAAATCTGCTGTTCAATGATATTGTAAGTATAAGCGATCCATTGAAAATTCAGTCATAACCATGTCACACTGTAGAATCCAAAGAGAAGTCATTCTGGAAAACGATTTCGCATCGAATGTAAAGCTGCTACAAAACTATCCCCCAATTGATATTAATATTGTATTAACTCACGCAGTCTCCTTGGCGTAGCAGTTTCAGTTTTCGAATTTAAGCCTTAGCTTGCCTATTTTTAAAAATTCGTCATGAGAGAGGCCCATAGTCTGACAAGCAATACGTAAAGCAATCAAGGACATCAACGTAACGCCAAATCTATTAAAACGCATGCTATGTAAACTCAAAACTTAGTTTCTGAATTTAACTGTCTTTATATATATGCTTTTGATAACCTTTAATTTTATAAATATTATTCATCAATAAACCAGTGAATTTTAATTTCTGTCATCGAAACCATAAAAACATAAGGTCACAAATATAAATTTAATACGTCTCTCACTTAAAACAACTACAAACGTCATTTGTCCTTTGTGCCATCTTATAAGGAACGCTGAAGAAAATAAGAGTATTTAACTATACCGAGTTTCTACTTGTTTAACTTGGGTGCAGTGTCCTTGCAAATTGTTTGTGCAATAAATTCTATTAAAGTGCGAGTCGGACGACCGGCCATGCCACGTCGCAGATACTCGTACTCGTCACCCTCTGTGATCATTACATTGGTGGCATCCTTTGAATCAAGAATATAATTATCAGCAAAAATATATTAAAGCATACACAAAAAATGTAACTTACAATATGCATCCACTGTCCGCAAGGCACAAACTCACGCAGGAAGGCAGCGGCCTTGCAGGGTCGCCCACCACGACCAATGCCGTAATTTTGAACATCACTGCGGCCTCCGGAACGGACCGCCTTGCTGTAGTAGTTCCACAGAGGGAAACGCCACACGCGATCTCCAGTGTGCATGCTGGCGTGCTTAATTTGCTGCCAGAGGATCTCTGAATTGGTAAAGACACCACAAGCAGCCTCGTCTAAGGCCTGACGCATATATCCTGAGCAGGTGCCAATATCAATAATGCACTTGGGACAGAAGTTCTGTCCGTACAACAGAGCATCGGCCAGTACGAGCACATCCTCATGGTCGGTACACTGAACCTCAATGGTCTTTCCGTTCATCGATTTAACCATGTCGCCAGGTCGGAAGGAGTTGCAACCCACAACATTCTCACAAAGCGGAATAAGACCACGAATATTGACCTACGACAGAAATATTAAACAAGTTCAAAAGTATCTCTTAACTAACCGGTAATCTCAGTCCAGCCACAGCACGACAAGTTGCCACCACCACAGCGGCTCCAGTCATGTCACCACGCATATGAAACAGTTCGTCTCGCTCCTTGAGACACAAACCACCTGCATCAAAGGTTACGCCCTGTCCGACAAGCACAATGGGACGCTCCTCTGAGCAAGTTCCATAGTAGCTAAGCTCCAAGAAGATGGGTGGCTCACAGGAAGCCTTTCCCACGGCGAGGAAAGCGTGCATGGACTGACTCTCGGCCCAACCTTCTACTTTCACTTCCACGTTGACACCGGATTTACAAAGTACCTCAACGACATTTTGGGCAAATGCTGTGGGGGTCAACAAGTTGGAAGGCATCTCTTGAAGTTGTCGAGTTAGATTCTGTGCAGCGGCCTTTTGCAAACCTATTCGCCATCCTTCAATGTCACAAATCTCATCCTTGGTGGCATATAAATCAATTGAAGGAACTGATAATCGGCGCTTTGGATCACGCAGCTCCTGGTAAACCCAGATGCCCAATGCTGCGCCTTCAGCGGCAGATTCGGCATGTCCACAGTTCTCAACTTCAATTCGATCTGTGTCCAGTTCGGCCAGGATTCTGCAAGCGTCTGCCACGGACCGACGAATAGCCTCTTTCTGTTCATCGAGAACCTCATAGGGATTGTAGCCCAAGCATTCCTTACCTAATCCAACTACAGCGACAGCCGAATAATACGGCACTCGTTCCGGCTCTATGGCGAATAGTAAGCGTGTTTCTCCTCGCTTAGGCATTGGCCCCGACATACGTAGGACCTCCAGCAAACGTCCATGTGTTTTTTGGACATTGTAACCCCAGCCAGCTTGTGTTAGAATGCCCGCATCATTCTTGTCTTCCTCATCAGCATAGACGCCAAGGATAAGCCCACGCGAGGGAGGATCAGCACATATTTCCATCTGTTGAATTTGCAGCATCTGGTTTATCATCTGCGAGTAATTCCTTTTTATTATAGGCGTGCGTTCTTTTAAAGCCCGACACGCAAGTCGTCCTGTTGCTCGAAGCATTTTGTCATGAAGTAAACTAAAACTTATTTTTAAAAATTAAAAAAAAATATTTAAATATATGTCAGTATTTTTAAAGCACGCAATTGTAATGTAAATGCTATCCTGAATATTTGAAATTGTGTGTGCGTGTTTTGTTTCTAAACGAATGAAACGAGACTGATAAATATAGTTGTACACACTTAAAACTCTTTATATCAAAGAGACTTAAAAAGCAAGTACTACTAGACTCGAAAATATTTTAAATGTATAATCTATTAAAACCATGGCAAACGTATCTCAACCAAATATACACATTGTGTGTTTGATTAAGTTTTAAACAGGCTGACCAAATTTGGTGTAAATCATATTACTATATCATATAGCTGCCATAGGAACGATCGGTTCGAAAACAACATTTAGTATAAAAAACTTTTTTCTTTCCAAAGATATCTTATCCAAATATACACATTGTGTGTTTGATTAAGTTTTAAACAGGCTGACTAAATTTGGTGTAAATCGGACTACTATATCATATAGCTGCCATAGGAACGGTCAGTTCGAAATCAACATTTAACAAATTTTGTAAAAAATCTGACGGCTTACACAGAGAAATTTAGAAACGACGGAAAGCGGCTATTTATGTTTCCCGTTACAAAAGGTCCAGCTATAGCTGTAGAAGTATTCCTAATACCTAATATAAATTATTTATTTTTTGTAATATTTATTAATTTTTTTTTGGATTAGGCTTTTTTTAAGTCACACCTGTATTTTGAAATCGAATTTTTTGAGAAACGGTTAACAATTACGAAACTGATACAACAAGATTTTACGAAACCGATAACCAAACAGAAAACCGAAACCCGACCATACCCAGTGATAATATACCATTACAATATTAAATTTAACTAAATTCAAATTTTTGTATTAACATATGTGGGTAAAAACAAAAGTTTTTTTTTCAACAATAAATTTAGGACATATTGGCATAACCGACGTATAACACGACATCCTGAGGAGTTATGCTTCGAATATCTCTGGGTAACCTAGTCTATTTTTGTTTTTATTATTATTTTTTCATCTTGGGCGCAGTGTCCTTGCAGATTGTTTGAGCGATGAATTCGATCAATGTTCGGGTAGGACGACCTGCCATACCACGACGCAGATACTCAAAGTCAATGCCATTTGTTGTCATCACATTTGTTGCATCCTAAAGGATGATTTAAATTTAAATTCAAATATTTCGAGCAGCAGTAATAAAGATACTTACAATATGCATCCATTGCCCACAAGGCACAAATTCACGGAGGAAGGCAGCGGCCTTGCAGGGACGTCCACCACGACCAATGCCGTAATTTTGAACATCACTGCGGCCTCCGGAACGGACCGCCTTGCTGTAGTAGTTCCACAGAGGGAAACGCCACACGCGATCTCCAGTGTGCATGCTGGCGTGCTTAATTTGCTGCCAGAGGATCTCTGAATTGGTAAAGACACCGCAAGCAGCCTCGTCTAAGGCCTGACGCATATATCCTGAGCAGGTGCCAATATCAATAATGCACTTGGGACAGAAGTTCTGGCCGTACAACAGAGCATCGGCCAGAACGAGCACATCCTCATGGTCGGTACACTCAACCTCAATGGTCTTTCCGTTCATCGATTTAACCATGTCGCCAGGTCGGAAGGAGTTGCAACCCACAACATTCTCACAAAGCGGAATAAGACCACGAATGTTGACCTATGGGGCAAATAATATCCAGTATTAACCATAGCTCAATCATTACCAATTTCTAACTCACCGGTAATCTCAGTGCAGCCACAGCACGACAAGTAGCCACCACTACAGCGGCTCCCGTCATGTCTCCACGCATGTGGTAAAGTTCCTGGCGCTCTTTCAAGCACAAGCCACCAGCATCAAAGGTAATTCCTTGTCCGACAAGAACAATGGGTCGTTCCTCGGCGCAAGTTCCATAGTAGCTAAGTTCCAAGAAGATGGGCGGCTCGCAGGAAGCCTTTCCTACTGCCAAAAAAGCATGCATGGATTGGCTCTCGGCCCAACCTTCTACTTTTACTTCCACATTGACACCAGATTTACACAAAACTTCTACAACATTTTGGGCAAATGCTGTGGGGGTTAACAAGTTGGAAGGCATCTCTTGGAGCTGTCGGGTGAGATTCTGCGCAGCCGCTTTTTGTAATCCAATCCGCCAGCCTTCAATGTCGCACACCTCGTCTTTGACAGCGTATAGATCTATGGAGGGTATAGAAATTCGAGTCTTGGGGTCGCGCATTTCTTGATAGGCCCAAATTCCGAGGGCAGCTCCTTCGGCAGCAGATTCAGCATGCCCGCAGTTTTCTACTTCAATACGGTCGGTATCCAGTTCAGCCAGAATCTGGCAAGCCTTTGCAACCGAGCGTCGAATAGCCTCTTTCTGTTCATCAAGGACCTCATAGGGATTATAGCCCAGACATTCCTTGCCCAATCCAACAACTGCAACAACGGAATAATATGGAACACGATCCGGCTCAATGGCAAACAGGAGTCGAGCCTCGCCGCGTCTGGGCATGGGTCCCGACATCCGCAGCACCTCGATCAGACGACCATTGGTCTTCTGGATATTATAGCGCCAGCCGGCGTGGGTTAGGATGCCCGCGTCGTTCTTGTCCTCTTCATCTGCGTAGACTCCAATAATGAGACCTCGTGATGGCTGGTCTGCACAAATGTCCATCTGTTGCAGCATCAACATTTGGTTTACAGCCTGCGAGGCAAATTGACGACATAGTTGTCGCTGATTTGTCACACGGAACACCACACGACGCGTTAGACCAAACATAGTTTTTGTCGAATCTTTTACGACGTGAAATTTTTGGAAATTTCGCCAAATAAAATATAATTTCAATTTCCTTCTGAATTTAAACAATGAAAACTAAAAGAATTTTTGTTTTCCCGAAAAAACACAATATTAAATTTTTAGGATACTACAAATTTGACCGATGTTTACTTTACGACACATTTACGAGAACTGAAGGGCTTACAGCATTGGGCTTAGAACATGGGCCGGAGGTTTCAAAAGGCCTACTAGGTTGTTTTTCATGGCCAACTTGTAGAAATTTTCAAATTTTTTTATGGTAAATATGTCAGCTTAGTGTTAGGAGCTTTAGTAAGCATTCCTTTTCCTCAATAAATAAATCTTAAACTTAAATCAATGCTGATATTCCTATGCAAACATTTTCGAAACTTTTACCAAACCCACTTTACCTAGTATATGTGTATTTTTCGGCTCTAGAAGAGAATAAAACACTTAATAAATTTGTTTATATATATATACATATATATTATTCTCTTCTAGAGCCGAAAAATACACATATACTAGGTAAGATGGGTTCGGTACATATATATGTTTATATATATTAAGTTTGTTAAGAACAAATAAAAGTGTGTAACAGGCAGAAGGAGGCGTGGCAGACCAATTAAGTATATATGTTCTTGATCGTTTGAACGAAAGGATCTCAAACATGGCAAGACCTAGGTTCATTCTAAGGCCACAAAAGGACCAGAAAAGCAAAATTGGTAATGGTTACAAAATAAATATTGCATAGTTAGGTAATTAATCCACCCATCCCGGAAAAGTTATAGAAATTTTCGTAAGATTTTTTTTGTTTTTATATGCATTTTCTTTTATTATTATCATTAGATACGTAATTAGGTACATTTCTTTATATTTATTTTAAGTAATATAAGTAATACTGCTTTAATTTGAGACAAACTAGACACATATACATAAGTGAATGAGCATTAACATTTTATACACTTATTAGTTAAATATAGTTATTTCATTTATATATAAATAACAATTGATTAAGTTTTATATTCTGTTTAACAAGCTTCTTGTACTTTAGAGTTAACATTACGGGTATGTATGTATACATGTAGAAAAATATTGAACGTGGGTTGGCTTGGGATATGTTTCTTCTTATATAGCTTTAATTACTGCATCCTCTATTTTATCCTGTAGGTGGGGCAAGTTTTTCTTATGATTTATGTTTGTCTTTGATAAGAAAATATGTTTGAGTTTGAATAAAGTATTTAATATCTTCGTGTTGCAACATTTAAGTAGATTTCTAATTAACAAAGAGAATAATTAACTTTAAAAGAGCGCAGTATTCTAAGAACATGTAGAATAGGCACATTTTTGATTTTTGTATTGATTATCATATATGTATATTATATGTATTTAGATCAAAAACTTTTTTATGTTTCTGAGTTTTAAGCGATAATTTTTTGGCACTTGTTTTTTTAGAACTTACCCAAACATTTCGTTCATGGATGTCCATAACAAAGTAAATTACTATTATCGGTTTAACAAGTAATAATTTGCTAGTCGAGATTGCTCGACTATGAAAAACCCTGTACCCAGAATCGAGGGACGGATAGGTAGACCAGCTCTTCTATTGATGTGATTAGGGATACTTATAGGAATAAGAGTTGTCTTCATCTGCTTATAACTCATATCTTGCGTACAGGGTAAAAAGAGGGCAAATTTACCTAGGCTAACTAGAAATTACAAAGGCTAGATACCCTAAATAATACTCTTTCCTTTCTAGTCATTCATCATTGGTTGCAACGATAAAGCACATAAACACAGACAGAAATGAAATAAATCGAACCACTTCTTTATCCTCGTCGAAAATACAATTACTCAGACAATTTACTTTAATACGCAACATGTCGCATAGTCAAATGATAGTACCCTTTATGAATGTATTCAAAAGGGCGAACTACAATAAAGCTTAAGGTATTAATCACAATATTGTGGTCACGGTTACGGACATTCCCTCTGCGTTAACGGATCTTTCGGTTGCGATTTGCACACGGTTTTCGAAACTCTCTACGCTGTTGACCTTGCTGAGTCCTTTAGGAATATCCTCATCATAGTCGGAAGCGAGCTCTTCCTCCGCCAGGTAACTACATTTAGGAGGCCGCTTTCGATGTGGCTCATCCTCGTCTAAGTCTAGAGAGGGGGGTGCGGCATGAAAATAGTGAGTCTTGGCCTTTGTGCATGGTTGGCCCGCTAAGTAGATAACCCCATCATCTGTATCCTCGTCATCAATATGACGAACTAGATAGTTGCCATAGCCCGCCTCGCATTGATAAGGATTGGACTTGACGTGGACATTACGACAGCTGCCGCCACAATTATGATGACTCTCGGCATGACCGCCATCAGCTCCATAGCAGTGACCCCTATGCAGGTGGTGCGGCTGACTTGTCGAGTACGTATGCTGTTGCTGACCCACACCAGCTGCACCGCTGCTAGAGTGGGCTACTGACTGCTATATATGGGAATTGGATCGCGCTATGGACAACGAGTATGGACTTGAGTCCTTTTGCAACCGCATCGTATTGTAAATGGGAAACTCGCAGCAAAGGATGAATTTTAAAGCTCCCGGTACCTCCTCGTAGACAGCCGGCGGAATGGGTATCAGCGGCGATGTTGACGCCTTGTACTTGCGGTACTCCACTTGACTGCAAGATACCTCTTTATATGACATATAGATGTACAAATTAATAATATTCAACTAACTTTTTGTACTTCTCATCAGAGCTGCGTTCTCGCAGCGGAATTCCAGACAAGAATAGTATAATCAGCGTTGTGAAGATGGGAGACGCAATGGCTATCCACTCCAGACCGCGGATTACATTCAATGATATGACGAAAATGCCCCACCAAACGATGACCTCGCCAAAGTAATTTGGATGCCGTGACAGACCCCAAAGACCTAAGATGTCATACAAATAGTTAAACACACATGTAGTATATTAAAGTTAAATTTTTGAACTTACCATCATTACAAAACTTTCCATGATTTGCAGGGTCCTGGCGAAATGAGAACTTCTGCAAATCCGCATAAGTCTCGGCCAGCAATCCAACAATAAACATTCCTGTGCCAGTGGAGTCTAATGTGGTCATTTTTGTTGACTGCGGCTGCGAGTGACGTGAGTTGATTATTATAACTGGCAAAGAGACGATGAATACCCAAACGGCCTGCAATACATATGTACATACATAAATACTTATTATATATTCAGATGAAAAGCGGACAATTAAATCAAGGTGAGAAAGATAGAACAACCAAATGTCACTCAAATGCCTTTCAGTTTAATTATATGCCAATCCCTTAACTGGCGACAAGTTCTAAATTATGCAGAAAACATTGGCAAATGTCGGAAATTGGCAGATACATTGATTATAAAATGAATTGTACAATGTTTTCAGATGAGTGACAATGGCAATAATGAGCAGGTATTAAATTCATCTGAGGGCAAACTCACCTGAAACGTCCAAAACACAGCATAGCGTATAATATTGCTTCGCGAGTCCTCAAACTGCTTGTCCCGCCCCAATTTAATAATGCGATAGACCAGGTATCCTGTCAGCCTAACTCCCCAAATGCAAACGAATACTGTGACCATCAACTGACGACTCTCGTAGGCCTGCAGAAAAAGAGATGGAAACATTGACGGAATATAAAGTTCAGGTAATATTTTAAGTGAGAGCGATTTATAAAAATATAAAAATAAGGAAGAAAACAACTTAAATCTCCTGTGATTTAATTGTAACTGATTGATTGTACACTTTTCAATCAATATTTTATTCTTGTATATGCACAATTCAACCTCCCTACTCTTAAATTGACTACATATTTATTTTTCGACCCTGTACTTTAAAAAAGAGCAAAAGAGTCTTTCATGTGTGCATATAGCCATGTCCGTCTGTCCTTGATATAAACACCTAGATGTCAGAGACTATAAGAGGACCCCAAACTTGTTAAATTTGATCCTTTATATAAAGTTGTTTTTATATTTTTGCCCTTGCCGCTGAGTTTGTCCCGAAAATTTCATCTAAACAATCTTTCACAGCGTCGGCCAAATGAAAGAAGTACAGACGCTACCGCTACAACTTATAAAGCTTGCGGTGTGTTTGGCCTTGTACCACTATTTGTTTTTACTACTATTAGGTATCGACCAATATTTGCTCTTTCCCATAAGTACAGGGTCTCCCACTGTTGAGCTTGCTCCACTCAATGCACTGTAGCTTAATGGATCTTGCAATTCACTGTTATTCACTAAGCTGATTTCGTTATATACATCTGCTGGGTGTCGTGGTAGTTTTGCTGCAATAAGAGTGTATTCTGAGTGAAACTCCCTGAGGTACGGCAAAGCACGGTATTTCATTTATTTTACTTTACTCGAAGGATAACACAAATAGCAGCTGGCCTATTATATCATGAAAACTGCAAAAGGGTTTTAATTCAGCCCCAAACATTAAGAGGTGGAATATACAATAGGGTAAAGAAAACTAAAAATAAAAGCTGGATAAGAAGGATAATCCAAAGAGTAATCGGTTAAATGGGTGTTTAAAGAGTTTTTTTTTAATTTGCGCAAAGCGATTTTCTTAAATGTACCTGCAGCATAAATCTAATGATAGATTGTCGCACTTACGGGCAGTCATAAACAATTGGGCTGAAAATGTGACAAACAACTGAATGAAGGACCTTGGCCGTAGTCCACCAGACAAGGTCATGCAGCTAAACAACAACAATGAGAACGAGAACGAATGTGGGCCAATTGGGCGTAAACTTTTGTTGTTTGCGGCAAGCTCAGTTACTGCCAGATTCTTCCTTTTTTCTCTCTCACCCAACTTGTGTGTGTGTGTGCGAAATTCACTTTTCAATGTCAGCAACTAAAGCCGCCAAGTCCCTACTCCCTACACTTCATACCCTGCACATCTGTGACCTGCAGGCGGGATTTGTTGGGCATCGTTTGAATAGTTAACAGTGTTTAACTTATAGCACAATTAAGACCATTATGTATTTAACCACTTACCTTGGATGGTCGATCAACTTGTCCCAAAAAAAAGGTGAGCAGCGCGATGACAATAAAATTAGCTCCGCCGGCAAAGTCTGACAGCTTGTCCATGTGCAGCATAGAGTTGATTAGGAAGAATAACAACTGCATGGTGACAATCACAATGGCGCTAATGGCAAAATGATCAAGACCCAAAATATTAATGGCCATTGTAATAGCTTAATCCTATGTCAATATTCCTTCAAAGATCGATTTTAGATCACCTCCAGGTCCTTTAAGATTTCAACACGATTTTCTCTAACATAATTCTTCTATTATAGTTGCTTGCATGACGCGAAATGTAAATTCTAACCATTTCTCAGGGAAGTAAACACTTAATATCTTTATTGAAATAAGTGTTGACTCTGTAAGTGAGAAAGAATAATGACAAATTTATTAATTGATTAAAATTTTTTTTGATTAAAAATTAAGTATGATAATATGTAAAACATTTAGAATTGAAATGCCCAATTAAGCCTTTAAGAAGCACGTACAATGTACAAGTAAATAATGTAAATGCAGCAACTGTGGGTGCGTGAAATTAGGCATTTGTTTTCGCAGTCATTAAAATAACACCTACGGCGCATTAAGGTCAACTTAAGACACCTTTAAACTAAAGAAGCCGACGTGTTTTACACGAAGACATTTAACATGTGTATGGGTATGGCGGTTTTCTTATTGTTGCATTGTGGCATTGCAGGCAATTTGTTGCCCCAAGACAATGACACCGTGTCTGCCGCATATCCAGGCCCAGATTGTTTTTCCAACTTTTGGCGGCAATGGCACTTTTACATAGTTTTGTTGGGTGTCGTTGTCACCTTTTTGGCATCTGCATTAGTTGGCAATGCTGATGAAGGGGAAAACTTTCAAGGTTATTTCAACATTTGGAAGAATGCACTTTAAACGAATTAAATGTTTCTCAAACGTGCCTTTTTTAATTTAATTAATTCTAATTAGCGTCGATTTAGAAAGGTAAATATTTGGCACTTTCAAAATTGAACGCTTAGTTTTAAAGCGTTTACATCAGTCCCAAATAAAATGCCTGTCACTTACTATCAAGCTGATAAATTATAAATCATTATTGGGCATTGTTGTCGTTGGTTACACATGTAAATAGGCCACGTTTTCCCATTTTCAGCGCTTCCTTGAATAAGATTGTCAAGTTCGCCAAACATTTTTTAAACAAATTAAATCGTTTTGTTTCTTATTTTGCGTGTGTAGTTGAGGAAATTTAAAATATTTTTAAAGTATTTTGCATCTTAATAGACATTTGATTGCAAGCAAGGAAACTACGCCCCTGGGCTGATAAAAATCGGTACAGCATCTATTTATGGGTTTTAGTTCATGATACAGATAAGAACTCCATATATATGTAGATAGAATATACTTAGAATATAGGTTCAAGTGGACTGTAATCATATACTGAATATTCCCTGCACCATCTTAGTAATAATAGATCTCAGTCGGAAAGTATTCAACGTGTTTGTTCAATGCATCATTTAATTTTTATTATACTTCTACAGATTTTAGACTGTATAACACGGGGTTTGACTTATAAGTCTTCAGCATAGATAGGGCCGATAGACAAAGTGCATTCTTGAAAAAGAAGATTAAGTTAATAGTAAATTTGTTTCTATAAAAAATAACCCGTTTTCGAACTCACGCCGTTGATTTATCAGCTGAACTCTGTATCTATGAATTTTAAGTAGTTTCAAATAAAAGTTGGACCGTATTGCAAGCAAAATATCTTTAAAAAAAATAAAAGGATAAAGATAAAGGGCAAAACCACAGAAACGGCAACACTGAATAAAAAGCGGAAAACCCGGTGAATTGCGGGCTTGTGATGCCAATGGTTATCCCTATTTGTATTCCCATTGTTTGGTGGAAAAACGTCAAGTTTGCCCTGTCACTTAGCTTCAATTGCATGGCAAATAAACAGGCATATGACTTAAGTCCTGTCTACTGCTTATAAATATGTACTTGTGAGCCTGTGTAAATATTGAAACCGAATCTTTTTTAGCGTCGGCAGTTACTTTCAACTGATAAATGAAGTGGAAAACAGCAAAAGCGTAACGAGAAAAAACCCACGCAGATAAAGAAAAAATTTTGTTATTGCTTTACTTCGTTTGCTCTTCTCTTGGACACCTTCTTAGCTTTCTTACATATTGCTTGTTGAAGGTCCTTACATATACACACGCACACACGTGTGAAGGACCTTACGCTTGAAAAGACAAAACGATGTAAGCACCAATAAACATTTTAAAATATGGCCATTTCCTTATTGCCATAATATTACCCACAATGGTTAATACAGGTCGTCAGTTACTGACTTTTTTTATTAGTCGAATTATGTTAACTTTGGAAGTAGCGCGAAGAAAAACTAACATATAATGTTTGATAATGTTGCGTACACACTACTGACACCACGCACTGCTCCAAGTAAACTGATGAGAAAAGTCCACAACAGCATACAGCAGTGCTGCCAGAATTTCATGGGCTGAAATAGCGAAATTGATAAAAATAAAAATTTCAAGAAATAGCTAAATAAAAATTTAAAACTGCTAAAAAAATATCTAATTTAATTGAGAATATGATACGTAAATAGAGAGCTAGTAAATAAAACACAATATTTTTGTTAGCTTGTTTTATTGTAACAGCAATATTTCGTCAGCATCAATAACGTCCTAGACATAATTAATCCATATATTTTTTCGGACCCCGAAATCATTCTTAAATAACTAGCTGGCAATGTGTAATTGAAGCAACACATCCCACTTCTACTAAGTTCATATCTGTCAATTTAGAAGAATTTTAGAATTATAAACTATAAATTAGAACTGTTGTAGTTAATTTCGAGCCCGTTTGATGATTAGAAAATGATTAATCTCCTGTACGATTCAAAAAAGACTCGAAAATGTTTCATACACATGCTCAAAACGTGATTGAAAAATTGTTCGAAAAAAAATCACCTTGGCTTGAACGACTCGTAAGGGAGTAAAAACTGATCAGAAATTGGGTGTTAAGACGACTCGAAAAAGACTCGTAAATGATTAAAAATTGATCAGAAAATCGGGTCATATACGACTCATCAAGAAGAGTCGTAGCTAGGGTACATTTTTCTCCCGACAAAAGTATCATTTGTGATCAGAAAACGAGCGCATATATGCTTATTTTAATCATACTGACGACTTGAAAAAGTCTCGAATGTGATCAAAAATTTTTTGATATGCTAGTAGGGTTGTTCATTGAAATATTCGAATACCTCTATAATGTCGGATTTATTCGTCCGCAACATGTTGTGGACGGAGAATACATTAAGTCTATCGAAACTATTGAAAAGCTGTTAAAAGTAGCCGAATCACTTATTAAAATAGATAGAATTCTAGCTAATAGCATTTAATTAAAAGTGCAGCTTTTGCAGTTTCGAAATAGCTGGATCTAGCTATAAAATAGCTAAAAAGGCAACACTGGCATGCACCACAAGAAATTGGGGTAGTTACCATGCGCAGGTTCACTTTCTGGTGCTCTCTGACGTCACTCTGATTTGTCTTTGATTCTTCCTTCACATAATGAGCCTTTGCCAGCAAGTGTTGATGTAAATTCAAATAAATGAAGTCAGTTTAATTATATAAAAATTGACATAAAAACATTTTACATTTCCTTATGTGTTGATGAAAGTTGCTATGGCTACTAAAGTAGCCGAATATTGCCCCGCAACCTGTGTTGTGCGGGGGCAGTACATACGTCCCTAAAGCACTTTACCGTTATGTTGCCGGTACACAATTTGGAAAACTCCACACCTCAAAATGTACGGAATAGTAAAGTCTACCTCCTCGCTTTCATATCCCATTTCTTCATGAAACTCTACTTTCTCCATTTTCTGATTTTTGTTAAAAGGATCTTCTTCTCCGCGCCAAAATGAAAACAACTTTTATTTCAAGGGCCACCATTTTCACTTTAGGTACAGCTAGTTTGTAGTTCCCAATGTGACCCAAGGCGGCGCTAGCAAAACAAGCGCGTACTTAAATTTGCGGCAAAATATTGCATTAGCTAAAATCTATTTTTTAACCAATAAAACGATTTTTATTGCAAAATAAGATTATTCGAAATTAGACAAAATTAAGCTACTCTCAAAACATGTCTCGATTTTCGAGCTCTACTGGGGGCCAATTTTCGTTATCGATTACTTATCTTGTCGTCTATAAGAATTGTATCTGTTTATACGTACGTGAACCTTTTACGTATTTGTGTGAAAATTGCGTATACAAGAACCGTTACATGTATTTGGTCAACACACGACCGAAGTTGTCTAGGAATTGCAGCCTTGCATCTTTAATTTTATTAATTTTTTGTGTGTTCTTGAAACATTTCGCGAAATCATAATACATGAAATGGTCCGTACATAAGTAGAAATATTTGGTGCATTAATATAATATCGCGAAAAATTATCTATCGATATACTAATATATTTCAACAATCCTAGAAGAAGCAACGTTAAAGATTAAAATAATTAAGAGAAACATTGTTGTGGGCTGGCTCCTGCATCGGAGTTGCAGTTGTTGCGTAATTTACGCGCACTTGTGTGTGTCTAAGGTTGGAATTCTCGAAGAATGGCGCTGACGTTGCGCGTAGCATGTTTAACTCATGGCGTTGGCCGTTGGAGCAGGTGGCCACAGGAGCACCATCGATTCCTGCAACTTTGTGCCAACAGCTCCAGCTGTAAGGCGAAGGGAAGGTAAAAAGAAACACATGACAGCTCCAATTATCAACCGGCATTAAAATCTCATTTACAGCAGTGTTATCATGCAGAAATCGAATTACACCACACAACACCCGAGGCAGCCAACACAGACCCAACCAGTACAACGAGCTGAGCCAACACAAGCACAGTCAATTCCAACGACCCCACCACAAATCAAGCGTAATGTGGCTTCCGAGATAACCAGTGTAGGCAAGGCCATCTACGAAGCGAGGTGGGATGCCAAACAGGGGAAACCACAGCAACCTATAACTGGACTTTCTGTTGGCACAATGACAACGGGACCAAAGCCAACCGTAGATCAGGAAAAAGGACCGAAGGACTTGGAGGCAGTCAAGTCGAAGCGGGATCAGATGCGGGACAACATGCAAGATTACATCTTTACGCGCTACTTTAACTATGTAAAAAACTATGACAAAGTGCTGGAGAAGAACTTTCCAAAGGCTATGCAGCTCTATCGAGTGTTCTTTGACGGAGTCAAAGACTTTTTTACGGACATGAAGCGATTTTTAAAAATTGCACGTATTGCTGACGATTCTCCACGGGGCATCCGGGCATTGAATCGACAGGAACTGGAGTTGTACATGCAAATGCCGCGCGACATGATGAAGGTGGCGCCGGCTTTGATTGGCTGCTCACTGCCCATGGTAGGCTACGCTTTCTTTCCTCTCGTGTAAGTATGATTCACGTATTGAAAATTGAATTATTTAATTTAACTTTATCACTTTTAGCTTCTGGTATCCACGCATATTTCTTACGCAGCATTTCTGGACGGAACAACAGCGTAGTGAATTCCAGAGTTTCTACATGAAGCGCAGGCTTCAGTGCAACAAGTCCGTGTTCCGTTGCTTGCAGGCAAAGTTAAAGTCTCTGAAGGGTCATCATAAACATGCCGAATTCGAGGGCATCTTGGGGCAGTTAGGTAGCGGAACGCATCCTTCTGCAGAGTCTCTAATCGCTGTAAAGGATATATTCGCCGAGGGACCCTACTCACTGCTGGGCATGTCACGAAAACACATTGTATGCGCATACAATTCCAGCTGCAATTTTTTTGATAATCTGTTTTTTGTGTCTTGCAGAAATGTCTTATCAAATTACATGGCCTTCAAAATAGCCTGTTCAAGCGACATCGTTTGCATGAGCATGCTTTTCTAGTCCACTATATGGATTTAGCCATCACACGGGAAGGTGGTGTTCACAATTTGAGAACTGATGCACTGCGTTATTCTTGTTATCTTCGCGGTCTTAACCCCGACAACTTAAGCAGGGAGGAGATGATCGAGTGGCTGCGCACTTGGGTGAAGGTCTCCACGTCAATACAGGGCGAGCACATTACTCTGTTTTTACATTTACCTATTTTACTGGGCTACAATCATCCCAATAATTGGAAGACTATCTACTGCAAGACAGAAGCCTAAACAAATCGGTGCTAGTTGACGTTTCCAAATTTCATTTGAAAATGTGTTTTTTTTTTGTTTTTAAAAAGCAAATAAAAATGTGAAAATCTCAAACGTTGTATAGACCATTCTCCCACAGAGTAAACATTGGGGTTCATGTTTTTCCTAAAAATAACACTTCTTTTATTTGCTCCTTTGTGTTGGATGTTGGATCAAGCAGTTACTTTCGTTAATGATTTTTGTTTACTTCTTGGCCGCTACCTTCTTGCCACCCTTGGCCTTCTCGGCACGCAGACGCTCGCGACGATCCTTCTTGAGGACACGTGGAGTGCCATCGGACTTGGTGCGCTTCTTCAATGTGTTGAAGGCAATGGTCAGCAGCTTGTTACGCTGACGCTTGGCATAACGCAGCTTGAAGCGGTCAAAGTCATTCAATTGCGAGCGCTGTAACGAAATAAGAATACATATTAAATACATAAACTAGTTTAGTAAACCAATAACAAATTATAGAAAGGAATAGCGCTGGTGTTGTCTTCAGTTAAAAATAAAAAGCTAGCTTCATGTATGTATCAGCCGGCAATTCCTATCAAGAACTTTCAATTATCATCATGTGCAGCACTTTAAATAGTTAAAATATTATTGCAGAAGATATGACAATGTTTTCGAGTTTTGAATCTACTAAATGTATTTGTCGAATGTTTTTTTGAAATAGTACTTTGGCCTTTGAATACAATTGTGAATATAATCTGCAATAATATTAATTTATCGACACTCTGAAAACAGCTCTGTTTCTTGAGCTCTTTCGTTAATTTGTATACGCACCTTGCAAATGTTTTGTGCCTTGACGGACCAGGGGCTGACTTTCCACTGTGCCTTCAGGTCACTGTCGACCCAAGCTTTGCGTACAATGCGTGTAGGCGCAGTGTAGGGGAACTTGATGCGGTATTTGGTCAGATGCAGATTGTTCAATCTGTATTCCTGACGTGGAACACCAGTCAGAGGGCCATCAACCAAAACCTGCAAATAATATTGAAATATGTAAGTTACGTATATTTTTAATTTAAATCGAGCTATATTTGTGTTTCGTTTGTATTCAAAATGCTTTCAGTTAAGTTAAATTAGCTTCATTTATGTGTCAGTTGGCACTTCCTATCAAGAAGACAAATTATCATCATGTGCATTAGTCTCAAACGAAACCACAAATAATCTTGTTGCTGTTTCTTTACCATTGTTGGAGGCACTTACTCTGTTTTGGTCAATGACATCGACAATAGCCACCAGGCGACCCTTCAGGGGACCTGCGGAGGCCTTGGCAATACGACCAGTTTGTACGAATCTCTCGAAAGGCTGCAAAGTAAATGGAAAGACAACTTATATAAATATATGTTCACCCAGACACTTTGAATGCATGGAACAACAGCGTGTTAGTTGCCTGCTAATCACCACGTGAAATATTTTAAATACTTTTTATGCAAACATTAATGGAAGTGAACTATTTTCTTCTATTAGCGGCAACTCAACACCCTGTCCTCATTTATTTTATGCAGTATTTATTTCATCGCGCTCACTTTAAACTTTTAATTTTCACATTTTTCATCCAAATGCGAAAAATACTTTGTGATCTCTTACCATGACGCTAACCGGAAAGAAAGAGAAGGAACGAAAAAGTTTTGACAGCTCAGCGTCAACATGGCGAAGTGTGCCATACACAGGGCTGCATTTGTATAGTAACTTAGTTATTTATTCGATTAAACAAAGGTGGCGCCACTTTCGAGTGGATTTCAAAAACGAATGGACGAAAAATTTTCCACTCGTAAGCGGTGGTGCGAACGGATCGCATTGAAAATGTACATGACTTTTCTGTGCATTTTTCTAAGCTTTTCGGGAAAAGCGCAGCTTACTGAGAAAGTTGTGAACGGAACTAGGCCCTTAGTGGATCTAGAATATCGAGACAAATTTTAATAAAAGCGGCTTAAATTTGTCGAATTTCGGATTTCCTTGTTTTGTTGATTAAAAATCGTTATCCCGGTTAAAAATCTAGTTTTAGTTGTAGCAAATTTCTATCGTTTTATTAGCGCCGACGGCCATGTGAGGAACTACAAAGCGAATTTCACAATCTGGCAACTTTACTAACATGGTTGGTAGAGATGGGGAACAATCGATAGTGGCCCCATTCGATATTTTCGATGTTTTGAGAGCGAAAATTCGTTACTATCGATAATGTCGTTTATTGAACGGTACAATTTAAAATTATAACCAACATCGAATGTATATTTCATATTTTATATATCTAGTGCTAACAACTAAAAATATCAGATATAAAAATTATTGTATCATTTCAGTTTTACATACACTATATAAGGAACTCAATCGGAGATCAACTCTCTAACAAAACAAGAAAGTTCAAGTCATATGTTTTGACTAAGTTATTAAAAAAATATTATTCTATCCATGCATTTCTTTGGAAAAATAGAAGTTTGTCAGCATTGTTCTCCTTAAGCTAAGCCCTCCGGTTACTAATTATAAGTCCAGCCTTGCTGAGAACACATAAAAATTTTGGTTCTATATGTTTCATACTAGAATGAAATGTTATTTATGTCTTTCCGTATGTTTAGTGCAAATTGGTATAGTTATCTTCCAGTGTTGTAGGGGATCTACATTTTTATCCGAATGCTTCAAATTAAAATATTGTCGAAGGTCAACAATTGCGTCTGCCCTTCTTGTTTTAGGAAGTTCTTCAATATTTATTCGAACAGAGTTATTTTAATTTTTTGCCTTTTTCTTACCCAAATTTCTGCAACTAAGCCTCGAGTGATATAAAAAATGCTCAGCACCAACGATAGCGATAAAAAAACTATCGATGGTGGCTCGGGAAGATACAAATTCGATACCTCGATAGTGCCATCGATAGTTTCAGAGCTCTATTATTTACATAAACTTTGTAAAAAAATTTATGCATTGAAGGAGACGGACGACCTATTTAAAAAAATGGTATATATACACTTTCCAACAAACCTGACGGAGGAAGAGCAGATGCTGCAAGCGAAATATCAAAAATTAAAAAAAAAGGTTTGTAAATGGCTACGCCGCGTCTGTTTACATCTGCTTTATAATACTTTTATTTTTGTATTTTTACAGAAAAAAGCATTGCAAGCACACAAAGCGCCCAAGCAGGAGCCCGAGAGCGCCTTGACTTTAAAGCGCCCAACAGACGCACGTGATGCTCGGGAAGTGGCACGCAAATTGATCAAAAGTGGAGCCATTCCCGCCATACAAAAGCAACAAACCAAACAAGACCAAACCTCATTTAAGAGACCGAAAGGTCAAGAACGTGCCAAACGCTCGACATCGGAAACAAGCGTAGCTGCCTACCAACCATTTTCGTCCACCCAAAACGATGTTGCTCAGGAAACAATAATCAGTGAAATAATAAAAGAGGAGCCACGCCGTCAAAACTTATATCAACACTTTGCAACAGAACGCGATCGCGAGGAACGGGGACTGACGGAAAAGGCGACTCTTGATGCGGCTCAGCCGGAAAAGCCTCGTGCTGGAAATACAATCTTTGTATCTGGCAACAAGGTTACTGAGGAATTCCTTAAGAAAACGTTCAATGACTATGGCACCATTGTCAACGTTTCTATGGAAATCGAAAAAAGGTAACCTTTGGATTAGGAGTGATGAGCAAATTTGTAATATAAACTAACATCTTGTTATATTGTACAGTCGCGGATTTGTGTCATTTGCGAAACCGGAATCGGCTGATCGTGCCATTGCCGAAATGCATGGTAAAAGCGTCAATGGTATCGTTTTGCAAGTTCAGTTGGCACGCCGACAGCCCCAAATTGAGCCCATCAACGATGCATCATCCTCCGCAGTTTGGTCCTCGATTGGTAAGCACTTGAATAATAAATATAGTTTGATTTACTTTTAAGTATTTCGTTTAAATGCAGCTGCCAGCAAATCACAGAAGGGCAGTCACAAGGATCAGCGACAAATGGTTCAATACAACGACGATTTCTTTAAGTAAACTGTTGAGGATATGCACATCTGCAGTTGGACATCTTAAATCTTTTTCACCTCATTCCATGCAGTTTATTCGGTATTTATTTTTGTATTCTTTTCCCCAGTCTTAACATACATACACGTAGACTGTTGTCGTCGTATTTAAATAGATTCTTGCTTTATTGAAAATACGCTTATATAAGTATATATAATGTACTTACATACGTTCACCATATTGCCAAGTAATTTCGATTCACATGAATTATGGCGAATAAAGAAAAGTTACCCGATTGCATCAATTCTTGTGAAGTCAAACAAATGATCTTCTACCAAATGTGTATTGTACCTACTTCGGGTCTTAAAACAACAATCTCTTCTCTTAACAATTGACTTTCCTCACTTAATTTTGTTTAAATAAAAATACGTGTGTGCAGTAGAAAAATGAGCAGACATATTTGTAACAATATTATAAATTCATAAATAAGTAGACTGCATGTTATCGCCAACAAACTTGAGCCTTTTTGGGGCTACTAATAAATCATTTATACTTAGTTTAAGTACATATTTAATACAGAATCGATGCTGCGTCTGATATTGTTTTTGGTATCTTGATGTACTTTGATTAATAAGTACTAAGAGATTTAGTTGGTATGTGGTTTCAGTGTAAGATGATGACTGAACTGGGATTTGTTATTCGATGTACTGTTGTTGAAACTGTATAACTAGTAAGCAAAGACAACACCCCTTTTGCCACCTACATCGTATCCATCCTAAAGTAAATATCTTGTGGGTTAGTATGTAGTTATATCATTAAGGTTAAGGCCTTTGGTTTCGAGCGGTCACTTCTGGCCGCTTTTAAATTCGTTTCATGCTCCAAAATGCAAAGCTGCCCAAGCATCATTTGACATCTCTTATAATCTCAAAAACTGGCGATGTCCAAAGATTGGGGAGTTCTTTTCACGTTTGCCTGCCCTCATTGCCAGGCGGATTGAAGTAGTCCCAGTGATGTGTGTGCACCTGGCGACCCGTCAGCAAAAATACAAGCACACCAAAGGTAATCAGTATAAAAAGCATCATGAGTGCAGAAATGTTTCTCGGCTGCTGAGTCGGCTCCAAGGCAGCATCACCGCGGACAAAGTTAGTCAACTGATTGATTATGTTGACTAATTCCAAGCTGCAAGCGGAGATAAACTGTCGACCCGCCTGCACCACCGTCTTGGGCTGATCCTCATCATAGTCTTCCAAAGGTTGTGTGGCACTGCGGGTGCGCGAACGACGTGATCGAGAACGAGGTCGTTCCACCAACTGCTCTTCTAACTCGGACTCGGAGTCGTGATCCTGCTGATGCTGCTCCTGCACATGACGACGTCGGCACTTGTGAGATGCTTTGCGTTCCGAGGCGGGAACTGCAGTTTCTGCGTGCTCCGCCTCGGCGGTGCGCTGTAAATTGTAAAAGGCCAAAGGTGCCAACGATTGTAAATACTCAACGCTGGGGTACACAGCTGGTGGTGGTGGTAATGGCAGAATGGCAGATTCTGTCTGGGTTTCTTCATCGAGATTGCTTTGACCCGAGGACTCAATACCCTTTACCTGACGTGGTGGTTTAATGGGTGGATCCAAATCGCTGGCGGCGGGTTCACTGCTCGGTTGTCGGCTTGTCTGGGTCTCTTCGGTCAGTAGCGATGGACGTTGTTCTTTTACGCGTTCCACAATGTTATCTATGAATCCTGGCGGCAGCTCAATGTTCTGCACCACAAGTTGACCTGATTTGCAGGCCAGCTCATCCGCACTTACCTGTGCACCATGAAACTGCGAGACTTGGATCTGTCCAGCCTGCAGTGCATGTACTCGCAACCGTTCCACTTCCAATTCTTTGATGTGACTCGGCAACTGGGATTCTGGTGGTGGTGGAATTTGCACAGATTGTACTGGTGTAACTTCACGTATGGTTTGCTCTGCAATGGTCAATGTGGAAGTGACAGTTGGCTCCATTAACGTGGTGGATTTGCGACGTGGTGGCGGTAGCGGATTCGGTACTTCCTCATCCTCTTCAGTGTGGTGTTCCTGCAATTCCTGGCTGTAGTCGGTAGAGGGTTCGGTGGGTAATGTGGTTCCAAATTTGATACCGACTTCGGCCATAGTAGGTTCACCAGTGGTAGCCTTCGGAACGATGGGATCCTTAACTGTAGTCTGTTGTTTCTCCTCGGGTAATGTGTGGTCATCCTCGGACATTGGCTGCTCCACTTCAGAAAGACCTTGGTCTATTTCAGAAATCGTCTGGTCCACTTCGAATGGCGCCTGCTCTCCTTCGGATTGATGCTGTTCAGCTTCCGAGAGTGTCTTCTCCTCCAAAGCTTCTGTTTTTCTGTACTCCGCCAACATCTTTTCCATTTCCTCTTGCAGTTCCTTTTCCAGAGCTTCATCCAGCTCCTGGTCGATGCGTTGCTGATTCTCTTGTGTGTCTTCTTCCTCATCATAGTGATCCGAGTACTTATCGCCAGCATCCTCATCCTCCTCATCGTATTCACTGTCTCGTAGCGTACGCTCCACTTCATCATCCTCCAGCTTGCTGTCATAGTCACTCTCTAGTTGTGCCTGTTGCAGTTTTTCCACAGCCGCATCCAAATCAGCTGAACTAGCTGCATAGTCGCTTAGGGCGATTTCACCGTGTTCCTCCTCATCGCCAGCTGTTTCTATATCAGATTTGCTCTGAACGGAGCTATCTGAGAGCAGACCCTCCCTTCGGAGCTCCTCTTCCTCTCGACGTAATTCCTCATCCTCCAGATCTGCTGCGCTAATTGGTCGTACAATAAGCGAGGCTTGCACCATGTCATCAGCTTCACCTGCGCTGAAACTAGGCGTTGGCACGCGTCTTTCGATAATCACCGCTGATGATGGAGTCTGTGGCCGACTCAGAGATTTGGAGCGATCCGCTTGAGAGGATGCACGTGAGCGTTCCGACAAGCTGCGCTGATTTGCATCGCGGAAACGTTGTAATCCCCTGGCCAGTTGTTCATCCTCGCTAAGCACACGTGAGCTATCTACCTCATCTTGCTCCTGCGCCTGCACGCTACGCAGCACATCTTCCAGAATCATTTTGCCAGTGGAGCCTGTGGAGCGTCTAGGCTCTATGACTTTCATATCCTCGGTTATCTCAAACTCCTCACACACAAAATCATCAGGGAGAGGATCTGTTTGTGTGGACACCTCCACCTCGAACTCGCCTTGTTCGCAACTGTCCGCCGTGGATGAGCTGGCTATACGTTCGCTGTCCTCATAACTGTCTAAAGCACTTCCTCCTCGAGTTGAACGCCTCTCGCGTGGTGGACGTGGCGGCGGCGGCAACGGTCGGAATTTCATTTTGTTAATGACTTCGCCGGATTGTAAATTGGATCGCGGAGAATCGGGTCGCTGTATTGCTCCTGGCTCCTCATAATCGTCCTCCTCCGGTTGCTGGTGTCGATCTGGCATAACGGCCGGCAATGTCGCATAACTAGGAAATAGGGTTCAAGGTGAATTAGATACTGGGGCTTGGTCTAGGCAAGCGGCTAATATTTCTTGTACAAAAGGAAAGAAAAGCTGTGCGTGTTTCAGGTTTAAGTTTTATTTGTGTGTGTGTATATGTATCGGTAGTATATCGGGAGTTATGTTTAGTTAGCAGTACTAGCTTATGGCGCCTTAAGCCTACAAACTTAAAAACCAAAAGAAAAAACTTAACAAAAATGCATTCGAGACAGTTTAAAATGTCGTAAAAAGTCGCAAATCAAAATTTAAATTAACTCAAAAGGCAATGCAAGCGACGCAGCGTTGGCGATTCTTACTTTGACTTGAGAAGCAACGTGGTGGCTGGGATCTCTTCCAGACTTTCACCCGATCTTCGACGTGGCACCAGCGGCGAATCCTCACTGGGTGTATACTGCTCAGGCGGCGGTGGACGTGCCGGCGGCGGGGAGCCTCGAGATCCTCGAATGCTGGGTAGCGTGGCAAAACGTTCACCAGGCGTGCGGACAAATTTTTTCCGACGTGCCGGAGGTGTTGGCTTCGGTACCTGCTCCTTGCGCACCACGGCGTAGCTAAATGTGAGAAAAGCAGAGCGCAACACTAAGCAACATTTAGCTGGAGAGACTTAACGCGAATTTTACTAACCCATCACTCTCCAGCATATCGATGACATACTTTTCTTTATCCTCTGCTATTGGCATTGCTCTGTGCGCTTCCAAGCTCAGCGATTCAGCACCACGTGAGGTGCGCTCATCCTCG
Source organism: Drosophila neotestacea (assembly GCA_035044365.1). Taxonomy (NCBI): domain Eukaryota; kingdom Metazoa; phylum Arthropoda; class Insecta; order Diptera; family Drosophilidae; genus Drosophila; species Drosophila neotestacea. The sequence goes on along the minus strand of JAWNMD010000157.1, from coordinate 2,152,866 downwards.
GAGCGCTGAGTGCGGGCGGAGGCTCCATCCGTAAAGCTATCGGGCGTGGCTAGCGGTATGTGATGATGATATTCGTGCTCAGTGCGATAAACAATTACCTGACAATGGCAAAGACAATTGATTATTAGATTAGGGAATTTCTGTTGGAGTAAAAAAAGAATTTTCGATATTTTCCGCAACATTAGCTTATACTAAACATATGTTAGAATAACTATTGATGTTAAAATTAGTGTTACGCTGGGTTTAGCGTTAGATACAAGTTTGACTCTCACAGAACTTGGTTATTCGACAGACGACGATTCCTAAAATGCCACAAAACTTTACTGAGCTCATGATTAACTTAAAAATTGGATATCTTTAGTGAAAGGATGTGGGTAATAAAGAGAAATTAAGTTAAATTAAAATACTGTTATTGAATAGTAACGATTGATATTTTAAATTTGAAAATTTTTACTTGAAAGAAACATAACATTATGTCGGCAGGGCCCGACAGATAAACTAGATTTGCCTGCAAATATTGGAAGTCTTCATACCGAAACTGGTGCTCCTAGATCTTACCATCTCTGAGATCCTTTTGTTTATATGGACGGACGGACAGACAGACAGTAGGACACAGCAATATTTTTTTTTTTTTTTTAAAGCTGATTAAGAATATTCATACATATATGTTTAATGGGGTCTGTCATGCCTCCTTCTGTCTTTTAAAAACATTTGTTTTTTGAACAAATTTAGTATACCTCCACAGGGTATAATAAAAATGAATAACATTAGTTAAATTAACAGAGAAGTTCAGAATGGAAAGTTTCATTATTAGAAGAAAAATTAACGTTTAGCAGAAAAGCATCTACTATTGTTAAGTCTTATTTTCGATCAGCTATAGAATTTATACTAGAAAGCGTAATGAACTTTTACTCACATCTTCCTGTGGCTGCAAAAAGGTATTCGATACTGATCTACCACCAAAGCCATTTATGAACGAGTCCGCATCCTTTTCCACTGATGGCTCGTCGCGTGTGCGCTTCTTCTGGCGTCGTGGTGCCTGGGGACGAGTCTGTGGGTTTGACACCTCCGACGATGGGATACCGCTAGCAATGTTAAGATTGTTGATCACCTGTTGGGGCTCTGTTTCCTGACCGTGCATAGGAGGTCTGAGATAATCCTCATCATCGTCAAAGTACTGAATGCTGCTGCTTCCGTCGGCGATGGGGATGTCCTGGCTACCCTCTATAGAGTATTTACTGCGACTGCGCGCCTTCCGAAGCGGACGCTTTGGCAGAAAGTCGCTGCCATTTTGGGATATGGACAAGTCATCGCCATATTCGCTGCGTTGAAACTCTTGTGAGTCCTCAAAGTCCGGACGGTAGTTGCTATGCATGCGTCGTGGCTTTGGCGGCGGTATATCATAGTCGCCGTAGTCCTCAGGATGCTCCTGCTCCTGCTGAGTCCGGGAATGACCCACGTGCTGCAGTGCGTTGGGCAGATCATAACCTTCTCTAATAGCGTCGCTTATATATTGACGCAACTGAATGTTATCTTCGGAGATTCCGCGTTTACGTAAAAAGAACTCATCGTCATCGATCTGTTCCATGACGACCTTTTTGCCAGAGCTTGCTGTTGATTGGGCATCCTGGAGATCCTGGTACTTGTAATAACTGGCCTCGGCCTCTAGTTCTGCTTTATGCAGCAGCTTATTCTTCTGTATGTCCTTCTCCGTCCAGCCTTCGGCATCGCGGCTGTCCTCAGAGCGTAAATCTGAATCCTGGTGCACCATTGGACGGCGCTTGAACTCCCTTGATCTCTGATTGGAGATCTTATGTATGGCACGATTCTCCTCATCAAACTCAGCAAACTGTTTGCTGTCCGCGACTGCTCCCAAGATGCCCATGTCGGTTTGGGGCACAGCTTCACTTGCCGTATCCTCTTCCAAGTCATCCTTCATGCGACGCTCTAGCGAAGATTCCCTATCGAAACTCTCCAATTCACTGCCGTAGCGTCTATAGCGTGATCCTTCACTGTCATTATAACTTACATCTGAGAATTTATCCGCCCAACGGGACCGCACTGGACCTGGACCTCGATCACCTTGAGGTGAGCTAGTCGATGTCTGAGAAGGCTGCGTCTCAGTGCTGGGAATTACACTTAGACTCAAACGTTCCGTGCCGAGCGAAGACTCCATTGGCGGGACAGGTTCGTCGGCTATCTTCTTCTTGCGAAAAGCCCTTGGGTAGGTGCCAAAGTTGAACTCGAACTTCTTCTTCTGGGTAGGAGCATTTGTCGTTGTGGTTGGAGACTCTGCAGACACATCGGGCATCTCCGCTTCATTCTCTTTAAAACTTTTGCTGCGTCGCAGCTTTAGTGTCGAGAACTTCTCTGGTAGCTTAAACTTGGACATGTCAGGCTTATTAAACTTTGTGAACTCCGGACGCTTTAAGTCCTTCAGTTTGGACATGTCAGGCCGCTTGATTTCGGGCATACGTATTTTCGAGAACTCTGGGGCAAAGCGTCTGCGTTCCTTGGCCTTTGCCTTTGGACTTCCCGAGACGGGTTTCGGCTTTGGCTGGGGACGCAGCTTGGTTCGCAGCTTCCCTGCCTGATTGCGTAGGCCATCTTGCATTTTCCGAGTGCGATCTTGAGCGGAAGCCATGAAACTTTTTTTACGATTCTCCGGCTGCAGGGGTAGCTCTTCAAGGGCGCTTGAATCCACCTGGCTAGTATGTATTTCATAGTCTGTGCGAGATTCGGTACGTGGCGTTGTTCCAGCCGAGCTCAGTTCAATATCGATTTCCATGGGTTGTTGCTGTTCCTCTTGCTTGAAGCTGCTGTCATATTGGGCGGATGCCGGGTGTACTTCGGTATCGCGTGCCGGCGAAACGCCCACGGGCTCATAGTCGTGATCACTGCAATAGAACAAGAGTACAATAATAGAAAAATTGATAGCCCTAAGCGATATCTGACAGACAATGAGCTGATCTTATGTATAATGTTGTTTTGCTGTTGTTGCAAGCCAAGGTTAGAGAAGCCGTCACCCTACTCATCATAGCTATCGGGAATGTCAGGAAAAATGTATGTTCGGGGGGAATCGGCTTAGGCCGATAGTTTTTGGGGGTAGCCATTGCTTACCGAGAGAAATATGTCCGCTCGAGGAAGTCTCTGTGTTCGTTTTGCTTTTGGGTTAGGGGCGTATTGGACTCAAAATCCGCGAGACGCGATTTACGCTCATCAAAATTAAAACTAACCGTCTTTGTCATGCGAGCCGGCGACCCAAAGAGTTGATCTTGGGACCCGGTCAAGCGGCTACTGCGATCATGGGACTGCGTGCGTGGCTCTCTAAACGCCGTTTTCCCCTCCAAGCCAAAGCGTTGTTCCGATGGAGGACGAATAGGTCGATACACCTGGCTACCACTGTCCGAGATCTGGATAGGTACAGATATTAGAGGACGACTACCGTGACTTATGACCGAAGGATCCTTGCTGCCTGAACTGCGAAACTCGGACTCGGTCTGTGACCAACCGGCACCAGGCATCTCGATCTCACTAGAGTAAAGATTCCGATTGCCCGCCATGAAACTAGCTCCGCCTATGCTACTCAGAGTTCCTCTAGGCACTGCGGAAACCACCACGGGAGCAAATGCCTCGCTGATGTCCACCGATGCTCGCTCAGAAGCCGCGAAATCCTCGCGACTACTATACATAGTTTGGGCATGTGGTGGCGGTGCTGGTGGCATTGCTGGACGTGCACTGTACTGATCCATGTCATCTACTTTCAGGGAGAAGGTCTCAGTAACTCGTACGGATAGTGGCTCCGCCTCCTGTCGCTTCATAACATTTGCTGTGCTGCTAACAATAGACATGGGCTGAGGCTTGCCCTTGTTGAACACGGAAAGGAGCTTGGCGGGAGAGGGAGACTTTTCCCGATACGGCGAGGAAGATCTTTCTACTAAGGGAGAGGGTGTGCGGGAGCGTTGAGGTGTAGGAGACTTTCTTTGTGCCTCTTGACCCTTCGAACTGAACATGTTCTTGAAGCGCGAGGTATAGGAACTCTTCACTTCGTGAAGTTCTTCCTGCGTCGAGATGGATCCCACAATTGTAGCAGACTGTGAAACAGCTGTAGGTTGCCACTTTGTAGGACGTTCCGGCGACAGTTGACGTTCGGGAGTGTGTTGACGCTTGAGCATTTGATTTGGTAATGTTGTGGAAAGATGCGTAGGGCTCGGACTTGAAGGACGACTCGAGGGTAGCTGCAAAGTGGACATTGCTGCTGGTGGCACTGGCGGTGATTTAGGACGCCTGGCGGGCCGTGGACTACGACTGCGATGCTCAACCATCTTTTGCTCCTCGCCATGCACTAGAGCATCGATGTCCACCACGGGCAAATCACTGATAATCTCAATCTTTGTTAGCTCGTCCACCTGAAGCGGCTTCGCACTCAATTCGCTGGCTATAGAAGGTGGGCGTCTAGTTTGTGTCTGTATGTTATCCCTGATGTTGACAATATTGTGTTCTTGGGCAATCTGCTCGAGCTCTGCGACAGTCTCAACCAAGGGATCAATGGGCGTGACCGTTGGCTGATAAGGACTTTGCAATGGTTTCAAATCCGATTCATATAGAGACGTAGGACGCACTGCATCACCAGCAAAGCGTGAAACATCAATTGGTCGATTCTGCGGTAGAGTATCGCCGGGATGTTGATTCTCCTTGTTGGCTGAGCTGGGACGCATGTAATCTGGAGACAAGGGCGGTTTGGCATTGCGAAAGTCGTGGTTTGATGGCGCTGGCGATGCCTGGTGGGAGCTAAATTGTGGCGGAAGGTCACCCATGCCCGGAGTGGGTGTCGCTGCAATAAGATTCAATTGTGGCGGATGAAGAGAGCCCGGAATAATGCTAGCTTGAAATAGATCCGCATTGGAAGTGCGACGACTCGCACTCGCCGAGCGTTGTCCACCTGCCGAACGACCCATCGTTGTGGGTATGTTGATGTCAGCGCAGTAGAGATCCGTCTTAGAATTCCCTGCCGAGATGCGACGTAAGGAGGTGCCACTGCGCATGGACAAGGTGTCGCCAAAGCGTGCAACGCTGCCGGAGGACAAACCTCCCATCGACAGCTGACGACGCCGACCGGCAACAAATGCGCCTTGACTACCCAGCATTTCCGGCTCTGTGGCATCCGAGATGCTGCGCACGACCAAGCCACGTGATCTCGCCGTTTGCTCCAGCTCCGGATAACGTTCCATGAAGCTCAGGTCCACAGATGGCGCTACATCCGCATGGCTTACCACCTCAAAGCTGTGGGTTGACAAATCATCATTGAATGGATGATAGTGATCATCGCTATGTTGTCCTTGACGAGAGCAGGGTCTGGAGTCCACGGGATTGACACGCTCCGGCAACAGCGAATCACACTGAAAAAATTGGCAGGCACAACGGACATCCAGGGAGGCACCACTCGCACTCTCAACCCGCGAGACAAAATGTTTCTTCTCTGCGGGCAATGCGCCCACAGACGCCGAGCGATGTGAGTTGAGCATGGTCAGAAGATCAACGGATAAATCAAACGAATTAGTTGAATCAGTTGAGTGTCAGCAGCTGATGATGCCTATTTACTTGGCACTGGTCCGTAATCCGTCTCCGTCGTTTGGTTATTGTTATTGTTGCTGTTGTTGTTCCGTTTTTCTTTGCGATTTTCTTCGTTTTAGTTTCGTTGTCGTTTTGTGGTTCGAGATCTTTGGCTATTTTTAAGCATCACCAAAGCAGCCGCCGCCGAGATTGGACATTGAATTGTCTTCTTTCCTTTTCGCACATGTGAAAATTCTTCTAGAGCTTTTTCTTTTTTTAGAGGCTGCATACAGTTTTTCCCCTCCAGCTATAAGCTGCAGCTTAGCTTTTTTCAGCCGAGCTTAAACCTCTTTTTCTATATAATTTGAATATTACTTGATTCTATTAGATTTCACTTTGAGGACCCCGTTTGTTGTAGCGCGAGCGTGTGTCTACATCGTTGCGATTTTCGGCCAGGACTGAGAGCTTTTCATTTTGCGCGACACAAATTTTACGAAATTCTCGAAAGATGAAAATGTTGTTCTTTTAAAATTAGCATATGTTACACACACACTGACAATGGCGACACGAATTTGTTTTGCACTTGTCTTAGTTTCCTTGTTGTTTCTATGTATATATTTTGCATAATCGAAATCCCATTTCTTCGCAAACGTTGACTACAACGTCGACGTCGCTGCTTTTTCATAATTGGGATCTTTTCAAATTAAAGCAGGAGTAACAATTGCTTGGCCTGCACTTTGAGTTTCTATTTTGAGCAATGCGTCGCTGCCTGCCGGAAATTTTCTTGTCATTCGTTGACCTTTAAAGCGTTTCATTTCAGATCAATTGAGTTCATGCCTCGGTGGCAGTGCTTACACTAGTCAACAAAAACAGGCACTGCTATGCTTCTCATTATAGTGTTCAGCAATAGTGTAAACTAATCATAAGCCAGTAGTTAATTGTTATCTTCAGGAATTCTTTAGAAAGTAAATAAGTGTAGTTTGTAATTACATTTCACAACTGTAATTTTACAAACATTTTCCTTTTATCCTGTATGAACAGTTTTTGTATTCAATATAAATAATGGGTAAAGCAATGCTTTCTTTTGTATATTGTCGTAATGTACTGTATTTGGAAACAGAACTAACTACTTTAAAAAAGACCCAGTACTCGTAACTGTTTGGCTGTTTTCTTGATCTGCATCAACAGCCTAGATCTCAGATACTATCAGAGCTAGAGACACCAAACTTGGTAGGTAGGTTCATCTATATCTTGCCCGGATCAAGTTTTTAATAGAATTTTGCCACGTCTAATTACAAGAGCCCCTTGAATGACACCACTTTTTGCTATATTTAATATACACTATAGTCGGAATCCGGAAATTTTCATTTCGATCTTACAAAGCTTGCGGCCTTCTACCACTACGTATTTGCTTTTACCACTGTTCGCTTTTCACCACTATTTGCTCTTTCTCATAAGTACAGGGTCTCCTTCTGTCAAGCTTGCTCCACTCTAGCTTAATGCATTTTTTAAGAATCTTTTTAAAGTAATTTCTTACAAAATACTAAGGAACATTAAACAAGTAATAATACCAGCATCTTGTTTACTAGAATAATTACACAATTCTCTTAAATTTTTAAATAAGTTCAATAAATATACCAAAGCGAATCCAGCCTGACATTTGCATGTCTTAATTTTCATGTTGTGATATAAAAGCGATGAAAGAACATGCTTTGAAATAGTCTCTTAAGATCTATTCTTTTGATGTTAACGGTTTACCAATGAGTTTGCAAGTTACCATCACCGAATTTATAAAAGGGACATTTACAGACAAGCACAGCTCCCATTCATGTAGGTCTTACCTTGGGTCTATATCACGTCAAATCACCTAAAGAGCCGTCTTCAGTTTAAAACCTCTTTACCAATAATTGTTAGCGGAGCCACTGCTGCGACAGCAACATAGCGTCCAGGTGGTTACTGTGTGCTTACTCTGTGTACTTTTGGATATGATAGGGTCTGTGTAGTGGAAATCTTGGAAGTATGGCTTTTGGTGCCTGCGACGCCGTCGTTTGCTCCCAGAACCATGGTCTCCCGGCAAGAGGGTTAGTAACAATTTTAAAAGCAAGTCAATAAGCCTAGAATCTCTGCAAGACGGATGTGGCAACAACCGTGTGAATTGGCAGCGTTGTATTGTGCTTGATGTTAGTGTCATGTTTTAGATAGATATCTTAGAAAACCTGTGCACTTACCTATCGCTCTTCGACTTGGCCGCATTTGATGCCGCTTCCAGGACATCTTCAGGTAGCTCAATGTCCTCACGATGCGGCTCGGCCTCATCTTCGACGTGGGAGAAGGTGACCTTTTTGTCCGAGGGTGCCGGAGAAGCTTCCTTCTTCAATGAGGGTCGCAATTCAACAGCCTCCACAGGTTCCTCACTTTCCTCAGTTACGGGGGACAGCTGCGCAACACGCGCACGATCCTCATCTGAGGAAGCGGAGTCTATGGATGAAAGTGGAGCTAATAGTGCTCCTGATTTCTCTGCCGCTGCGGAAGCAACCTGATCCTCCTCGCTGCTACCCATGCGGTCTAAGGGCACAGGCTTAGTTGCTTCAATATCATCAGCGGCCAGATGATCTTGACGCATCAAAGATTTCTTGAGTGTATCAAGCTCCATCATGGGTGACTCTAACGAAAGTTGAGACTCACCCTGTCCAATCTCCTCGTAGACGTGTTCACGACGCAGACGTGGCGTTTTCTTGGGTGGAGACTCCACCTCGACAGCTTCTTCGACCGACTGCTTGGTTGATTCTTCTACAAGCTCTGCAACAGGATCGGTGATCAGAATAGGTGCTTCAGTCTTGATACTTTCCACAGGCAGCTCAATAACTTCATCTGGCTGTGGAACGCTAGCTGTACTTGTGCTAGGCAACTCCTCTTGATCCTCTTCCTTGTTACGTTTTCTGCAAGGTGACTCATCGTACTCAACCAGCTCTAGAATATCATCAGAGTCCTGCTTCTCTATAAAGTGTGGAATCTCTCCACGATCTGATTTTGGCGATGCCTTGAGCTTCATAATCTTTTGCTGCTCGCCAAGGACAATCTTATCCTCCTTCTTGAGAGTGATGCGCTTGATGTTTAAACGCTTCTTTTGGCGCTCCGCCAAACTCTTAAGCTTCTTCATAATGTCGAAGCTTTGCTTTTGCTTTTTTTGTGGCTTTTTATCTGTATTTGAAGCCGGAACTAATGGACCCGGCGGTGGGGCTAATTCGTGCAAACTATTCTGTCTGCTGGGATTAGCAGAGCTACCCGGCAGAGATTGTGCGTCGTCGTGAGTGCGTCCACTCCGTCTGCGCCTGATAATATCACGGATCTGTGCCAGTCGATTCGTTTTCCTTGGCTTGGCACGTCCTCCAACTGCGAGCACCGAATCGGAGACGCAGGAAATGCACTCGCTGAGAGCGTCCTCGTTATGTGGTTCGTGCTCTAAATCGCTGTCCGAATCCTCGGACTCCTCGCTGCTGTCGTCTGTATGGGTTGGCACCTCGTCCTCCGACAGATCCTGTATATAGCGCTCAGTCTCTTTAACTAATACCTGCTCGTCATAGCGCACTTTCTTCAATGACTTGGGTGACTCAGACTTAAAACGAAGCTCCTGTGATTTGCGCAGCAGAAGAACAATTTCCGGCTCCTCATCGGGTCCCAAGGGGCGCTTGTAAAGATGCGTCCACGGATAGCCACCCTATGAAGGGAAAAGTACTTTTTTTAACAAGGCGATACTTATTGGAAAAAAGCGTTATAAACTTACCCGATCCTTTGCTCTTCTAAGATCTTCCCAGCGATAGGTCTGAAGAGGTACAGGTGGTCTATCCTGACTATTCTGGAGCAGATATTTCTTCAACGACTGGTAATAATCTCGTTTACAGTCCGCTGAGAGTCGTTTGGCATCCTCATCCGAATGAGTAATAAGGCGATCTTGTTCAATTTGCGGCAGAGAGTCAATAAACTCCTTGCGTTGTTGCTCCTCTGCCTCCGACTTGGGTGTAGGCACTTCGACCAATTTTAATTCGTTAGCATCGACTTTTGTAGTCTTTGGCTCTCCTCCTAGCTGCTCCAATACAATCTCCGGCTGTGGTTTGCTCTTGAGAATGCTGGTCAGCTCATTCAGTTGGGCATCAACCTGCTTGGAGAGCGAGCTCAGTTCCGAGAGTTCCTCCTTGAGCTGCTTGTCTTGCTCAACCTTAGACTGCTCTACATTGTTGCTAAGACTTTCGATTAGCTTGCGTTCAATTTCATTCACCAGCTGCTCAGCTGTTTGACGCACTTCCGCAGCTACTTCTACTGTGAGCTCTCCTGGTCCTGCCGTTGTCGTTGTCGTTGCCGCTGCCGTCTCGTCTACCTCGGCAATTTGATGCGATGGTGCGAGAATTTCTATTGGTCGCTTGATCTTGACACCCGCCGGTTCCACTTCAATTACATGTGAATTACCATCAGCTTCTACTTTGGATGAGCCTTGTTGTAACTCCTGCTCAATAGGAGCTAGTTCATTGATGCCCACACCGCTTTCTTCCGCGTTAACGTCCTCGATCAGATGAGATTCCAAATCCAGCAAATGTGATCCCCCTGGTGTAGTGGGCACGTTAGATTGTGTAGGATTTGGCAGACTACTTGCTGGTTTGTTGTTATTGTCCAACTCAAGCTTTAATCCAGTATTGCTGAACTGTTTCTGTTTCTCCTGAGATTCCTCGGTGATGCCGTTGATCAGTAGTATGGTCGGCTGCTCAGTGGGGCCAGTTCCAGCGCCAGGTAGCGACACTATAATTTGCAAATCACACACAAAATATTTACTTGCAATGCCAAGAGAACAGGTGCTAAAAATAACGAGACATTTTCGCAGAAAACAGACAACATTCTGCGACAATGACAATTACATAAGAGACGTCTCACAAGCACAACCAGAAATTAGAGAGAAATTTAAACAAAGTGACACACAGTGGTACACAGAGAATGGTGAAGAGATGAGTAGTAGTAGTTTTTCGAAATTAGTTTCACATTCTGCAATTGTATTTGTAATTTCGAAACCGTTTCACATCGTTTTCGAAATTATTGCAATTACGAAATCCGTAGGAATCCTTTTCTTTAGGAATATTTACCACAATTGTTCAACTTTAAATTTGTCAAAGTTTCGTTGTGTAATTCGTTGTCGTTTTCCAAATTTTATAAACAAATAAAATTTGATCGATATTAAATTAAATTTATATTATTTTATTGCACTATTTTGTCGAAATGTATTCAGAACTTGCAAATGGTTCACATAGACGAGCCGTGCAGTGAAATTGTCCGGGTCCAACTGGCGTCAAATGAAAAGCCCCAGAGAGGCCCCAACCTAGCAGACAACTGAACAGTTTTGATTTTCTCAACTCTTTGCATGGGTTTCTAAAATACAACAGTACTTAACAAATTTGCTTTTCAAATTGTTGCTCATGTCTTGCTCTTTGGCTTAGTTTTTATTTTGCGCTCATTTCGAATTTGGCTTTTTGCCTGTTTTGCTTTTGCTTTGTTTTGGTTTTGGCCGCGTTAAAGAACTTGCTGCAGACAAAACAATTACACCAACAACTGGAAAATCAGCAACAAGAACCGCTCGTAAACAAAAATGTGTTTAGTTTTTTTTAGACACATTATAGTTAATTTAAGGCTGCTCAAAAAAAAACAGACTTCAACTCACTAACCATGCTCTACTTTTATATACTCTATGCCAATGATTTAATAATTTTCGGAAAAATGAATTATTGTTTTATGATAAAAAATCAAATATTATTGGCACAGAGTCAAAAACGTTATTAATTTTTCTGTGGAATGCAAAATATTTGCAAATTAAATCAAGAGCCATTAGTATTACATGCCCTCTGAATCCCTACGCTAATGAATACCTGACTTGGTCCGCCTGTAGATATGTCTTCTTGTCTATGTGTATCAGACGATACTTTTAGTTATAGCTTGCAGTTACACGATAATCGCGTTTGTTTGTAATTATGTCTAACGTAATCAAATAAAATTAGAGATCCACGAAACTAAATTGTTTCGTTACGCCTTTCGATTCTCTCTGTGTTTCTACTTTTCTATGAATGGGGCCACACACTAGGGGCGATCAGTTGTGCTCATACTTATATATACATATACAGTATATGTTTTTATATGGAAGGTTGGGTGCTACAATGACGTATAAAGTGAGTAATTATTTCAAATGATTCGGTGCATATATGATATAAATACGCTGATGTTTTATGGGCATCGAGAAAAGTTTAAACAATTTCATTACATCAGCTTTTTTTTGTTAAGATGTTCTAACAGTTGAATTCTTACGTACTTACAGCTAGTTATCTGCTACCCTATATAAGTCAACCAGGCATGACTGAGTATTTTTAAAGGGAATGACTATTTACATATCTTATTTAATTTCTTATACCATTGCAATGAGTATTATAATTTTATAACGAAATCTGTCTAAATTAGTTAAACGTGGTACAGGTCAGTCTTTTTGGAGCAGGCTTTTCATATGTCGGAACCGACCAAATGGGATAACTACTTATATTATAGCCACATCTCAACAAACTCAGGGATTGGTCGTTTAATAGTTGTGTGGTATTATAACTATAGCTGTCATCAGAAATTTAACTTGCTCTTTAAGTAAATGATGTTTAGACCTTGTACTTAAAAAAAGTACAAAAGAGACTATTGAGTTTGCAAAAAAAAAAAGAGTAACAGGCAGATTAAGGCGTGGCAGACCATACATAATCATACCATACATCACAATAAAATTTCATCGGATATAAACGGACAGTGTCCGTCTGTCTGTCTTTTTAAAAATATATGCACACATCTCAGAGACTATGGGAGCTGGATACACAAATCCACACATGGTATGTAGATTTCTTTATATCTTTCCACATCAAGTTTGCTTTAGAATTCTGCCACGCCTTCTACCACCCCAGCAAATTGATAAAATTACTTTTACTTTACTTTTAGAACACATTTCAAAGTCTAATTAGAAGAGCCGGTTTAGTAGAATCACTATGGAATTTAATACAAATAATGAACACTATACATATGTAGTTTGAACGTGTCCTGAAAGTATCATCTCGATCCAATAATAAACTTTACCACTGTTCGCTTATCACCACTATTTGCTTTTTCCCATAAGTACAGGGTCTCCTACTGTCGAGCCTGCTTCACCGTAGATTTCTGCATCTTTTTTTGTGAAAAGTATAAAACAAATATCGAACAAATATTTCCGTTTCATATCTATACAATTGTGCATATAGTACTTTCTATTAATGGACACAAATACACAAATTTTTAAACTTTATCTTCTTGGGTGTTTGCATTTTTTGTATACGATACAAGCAATATGCATATGTGAACAGTCAAAGAACTCTCCAAATTTATCAGTTTTTTATTTGCTCTACATATATAAATCTGTAAAACTTGATTCTGTCGAAGTTTCGATACAATTGAAGCGAAACTGACATGCTTGGCTTACATGGTCGCCACACGCAAATAGTTGCAGTTGAATAGATTGTTGGATACCTTATATTTCAAGAAACTTCCCAAGCATGAAAATTTATATTTTTCCCAGGCCGACACGAATGATTTGTTCCCCTTTATAAAATATATCATCCAGTCGGGAGGGCCCGACAGTAAAATGCCCTGTGGAATTAAAGGACGATGTTAAATTCCATATGCATGCAAACAGAGTTAACCTGTTCACGTATACATACATACATATATATGTATGTAGAACATTAGAACACATAAACAAGCACGCACAAAACATTAGCGTCACTATATGGAATAATTGTCTTCGAATTTCTTCCGTGTTTGTTTTTTTGACGGTGGTGTTATATCACCCTAATAACCATTCTTGCCGAATCTGAAATTGACGGGCATAGCTATCGACTCGGCTTTTGATGCTGATCAAGAATATATAGGGTCTGACACGCCTCCATCTGCCTGTTACACACTTTTTTTTAACAAACTTAATGGACCCCCACAGGGTATAAAAATAACCATGCGAATTGGATAGAGAATCTCAAGAGCAATTCAATGAGAGTTTATTTGAGCTCGAGAAAGGGCCCAAAAATGCAAACAGTTAATTCGTGCTCAGTTCAACGTGGCGTATATATATATATCACGTTCATATAATATCAACTCTAAGAATACTTAATCCGTTGAGATTATATTCGCAGTCGCAAATTTGCCCAAATGATTGTGCGATTGATTGTGAGTTTAGAACTTTCAAAGTGCTTACCGCAAATTGCGTAACATGCAAATTCATTTTCATTTGAAAATGCCGGCTTTTTACTTACCATAATTGCCAATAACGCTAAGAAAAATGTATACCATAATCAGAGTAACAATGTAAAAAAGTTATGTAGAGGTAAACAAAAAATAAAACAAATAAATTAAAAATAAAATAATTTTTGCGTTTTAGCGACCGCCTCTCAAGCTTCACATGTTCGACGTCTAATCGCGCTTGGAATACTACGGCATAGAAAAAAAAGTAATAAAACAAGCAAAGCGACGATGTCAGACAACGACGAAGTAAACGACAACAACGACGTATGACGTTGTCATTAACATTGCCATTTCTCTCAGTGATGCGACAGTGAAGGCAGATTAGCTCTATGTATTAGCCAGAAAGAGACACAGACTAGCCCAAGCCGAACGCATTTTGCATTTTTAGGCAAAAGTGACTGGCGCTGGGGCAGGGACTGAGGCCACTTTCGACACTGGTTGCATGTGCCGGCGAGCCAACATTCAAGGTCGCTTAGCTCCGCTTGGTAGGGGCGTCTTTATATTTAGAACTATTTGAGCGTATCGCCATAGGGTGCTTTGAAGGCTTCAATTCGAGTCAAATTATTTTATTTAAATTGCCAAAACTCTATAAAATACTTAGAATTATTCATTAGTTTCTACTAAGTATTTATTATTCATCACAATGTGAAGCAACGTGCATGAGGTAGCTAAAGGCGTTGATCAGAAACTGGCACACATTGCGTATGCGTTATATTGGTTTTTTTCCTGCAGCTCGTTGGCCCGGTGTCGCCCGGCGAATTAAATCTTTCTGTCTGTTATATTTTGCTTGCTTGAAAATAAATTTGTGACACAATTTCAATTACAATTGAGCTCAAAAGCCGTTTATTATTGAAATTTTCTTTCTGGTTTTTAGACTGAAACTTCCACTTTGTTTTTCTAAACAATTGTCATAAAGACTTGGGAAATTATATTTTAGTGCATTTTAACGGCCACTTTATAGCTAAACAAATTCTATAATGAACACTTGAACAATATGATGACCTTGACTGGACTTGTTGGCATTTTTAATGTTTGTACCTATAGTATAAATATAGTTCAGGGCGACATTGCCAGCAAAGAATAAAAACACACACACACACACATACATTAATGTTTATATGTGTGCATGTAAGTATGTAGATATGTATGTTTACGTCATATTTGACGATTAGTTTCAAACACAAAAAAAAACAAGAACACCCGACGACAATTGGCCGACGAAGACGACGAAAAGAAAACGGAAACGGAGGAGAAAACATACGCAGTATGAAAATCAAAAATCAAACAAGCACATAATATAACGTATACGCTCAGTATTCAGCACATGTGTAGATGAAAATCACAACGAGCACTAAAAGTAAAGGCAAAGCAACTTTTGCCACAAGAGAAACACACACTGAATGTTTATAAATAAACTATGTTTATATGTATGTATGTGTATATAGATATGGATAGATAGATATAGTATGTATATAATGCATTCAATGACAAGACAATGTAGCACATAAATACAGTTCTTTATGCTATGGAGGAACAGAAGAAAATCTTCTAGCTCTGAAATGTTTGTAAACACTTCACACGCATGTTGCCAGCAACATTTGTAGATGACTATTTAATGAATGAAAGTGAATACACAACGAGACAAAGAATATCCAAATATTCCCAAGGATATAGTGGACTCGATTCTATTACCAATCACAGGTGCCATGCAAACCAGAAATCGTGTTAAAGTTGTCATTGTTGTTGCAATTGTTGCTCCTTCTGAAGCCATTGTTCTGCCGCCTGTAATAAGGTCAATAGATTGAGTTAGCATTTTGCGATTTAGGTTATCAATCGGCTCATGTGATTCTGCTGGTTTGCTGCAATTTGGTGCTAATTGCAGATCAATCAAATGCCCATTAGTAAAGTTTTTTATTGATTGAACAAGTTCTCGTATTTGGTTCCGTATTTTATAAACAGCCCACCTGAGTCATCATTCGTTGGATGCTAATCCATGACAAGAGTGCCAAACTGATTAGGAGCATTGCGTTTTTATTTATTTTTTTTTTAAATTTTAGCACATTTTGTTAGCGTTAAGTTAGCTTTGAGAGCAAATTCCAACATACATAACTAATAAGAATGTGAGTTCCTACACTAAAGACTCTTCTTTTGTTAATAATTGTAGTCTCAAAAGAGATGGAGATGAGATTTTAAGATTATTAATAGAAATGTGAATTCAAAACAAGTAAGTTTTTTACAAAAGCGTTTACGTTAAAATATATCTTTACAATAACTAATAAAAATACAATTTAATTAATAAAATTTACGTATTTTATGGGTAACAGTGGTTTCAAAATTCGTTTTCCTTTATTATTTGCAGTATTTTAAAAGAAGATAAGCATGTGTAGCTTTTGTATTTATTGTTATTATTGAAAAGGGGAATTGAGCATAATAAACATGAATGTAGATTGGGCACAAGTTGAACCCAAATTAAAAGCTTCATAGGCCTCAAAGAATATATTTTAACTTTAGTTGAATAGGGTTTAAAAATAAATTTAATAATAAACTCGAAATCTTCAAATTCCCAGATTTGGATTGTCATCATCAGAAAAACATTTCTACATTGCGGCTGTTCGTTATTGGAATAAGTTACCTCCTTCAATTAAATGTATTCGCAATTCAAAACTAAGCTATACACATACTTACAATATATTAATCATGTAAGATAAATATAAATGTTTTAATAATCATAATGTCATATCTTTAATTTTTCAATCAAGCTAAATTATTAACTTATTACCATTAACTATTATTACTTGTGACTAGCGCAATAATTAATTAGCATTTTTGTACTTGTAGCCTTATGATGTTTCAATATATAAAGAAATAAAAAATAATTTAAATGATATCATTTAATTAATTTTTTCGCTGCTTATTGATGCATATCTAAAACTCTAAAGCAGCAGTTGGCCTTTCAATTTCATTGATTTCTTATATAATTGTAAGAAACTGACTTAACTTTTAACGAATAGGATTTCCCTTGCCAGAAACGTCATATTCGTAAATAGTTCTAAATGAATTACCCAACTTGAATTGCGGCAAATCTTATCTCTAAGTTTAGCAAACAGTTCGAGCTCATTTGTATTTGCGATAAGATAAAAGTTACAGTCTAGTTATATGCCTTTTGTTTTGGGTCATATGACTCTCTCAGCTGGTATACGTGCCCAGCTTTCAGTCTGCAAATGGAATTTGAATTGAATCAGAATCCCACTCATATGAAATCAAAATACAGCTGTTTTCCTATCTTCTCAAGTGGCATTTAGAAAACTGCAGATTTGTGATGTTTTTCTCAATTGAAATCTCTTTATAATCGACACTGATTGTGGCACATATTTTGGTATGGCAGCTGCTTTTCACTTTCGCTAAAGATTGAGGCAACCCATAGATCATTTATTTTCTACATTATTTTAAGTTTGATCGATGTAACGGCAAAATCTAACAATGCCTAACCCACAAAAACAGACACAAACAATGAAACCAGCTTGTCAGTTCCCATAGCGAGACACACGCCCAGAGGCAATAGATAGAAAAGAAGCTGTCGTAACCCCTTAACGTTCTGACTCTTTAGCTGTCTGAGACATGCCAAGCTATTCATAAAACACCAAAACCTGAAAGGGAAATCATATAAAAGACACCGCAGAGTTTATGCTCTTTGTCATCTATCGAGAATAAATTGCAGCTATAATAATAAACAACCATTCAAATGATAACTGAGACTGCAGCAAATGACTGGAATACCTTTCGAGCAGTTAGATAAGTAGAAAATATTTATGGTTTAATCAAATATTAATTAATTGTTACTTCATGATTCCTTTTGAATTTTTTTCTCACAACATAACAAAATATTCAAATGGCGCTACAATTTCCAACTTTGTCACTAAACAGACCACTCACATTATATTAAGTAAAATGGTATATACATATGCATCTACTTATGAGACACATTCGTAGTTCTATGTATTTAGAAAAAACAGAGGTCTCAGTACTTTTACTCGCCCACGCGGCGTATGCGCAATGTCTGCTCAAACTAATCATTCATTTTTGGCCAAAGTTCTGGGGCTGCTGCCTACCTTCGTCCCATGGATGATGTTGTGTTGACTGTGAGGATCCGTTACGCGATTTGCGTCCTTTTTTGCCGCGTTTGCCATTGCTACCGACGCTGTTGTTATTGTTGTTGTGGTTGGACTCCATTTGTTGGCTGACTGAATATTAACTTGAAAGCTATAAAAGACACGCGCGTTTAAGTAAAATAAGTATATATAATGTCTATAATCTATGTTTTATGTTTTCACACACACACACATGCACTGAATGACGCACAGTCGCCACAAGTGACATTTGGCAAAAGCTAACACAAACTCGCACACCCGCACAGTTGTCGCGTTTCTTTTTTGTCGCTTTGATTACTTGGCCCGCTGAAATCGCAGATATACATATATCTATCTATATCTATCTGCAATATATGTAGTATCTGCACACACAAAATAAATACGTTTATATATCTATTTAAATTTCAGATTTTCTCAAGTTATTTTTAATGCGGTGATTTAATTTTTTGACACCAACACAGACTCTTTTTTTACTTGAGTTTGACAAAAGGTTTTCCTAAAAAACCGTTCAAGCTTTTACGTATACTTGATGTTTTTTAGGTAAATATTACGTGACGCCGCGGGATATTACTTCTAACAATTTCCAGTTAGTAACTAACTTTTTTTTGGTGATTTTATCGAGTTACTGCCGCTGTCAGCTGTGGCTGCGGCTGTTGTCGCTGCTGATGTTGCTGCTGCTGTTGCTGGTCAACTGTTGCTCGTCATATGTTGTTTTAACAGCCACGTAGAAAAGTTTCCAGAGCTGTATCGTTATTTTTTTATATAGGGTTCGTTTTGCATGTGTAGTTGTTAAGTATTTAAAACTCAAATGAGCTGAAAACTGAATGAAAATCGCGCACGGAAGTTTGCCGCGTCAGTCCATGCGTCGTTATAGTCGATCGTCGTCGTCGTGGTCGTCGATTGTCGTCGATCGTTTGCCGTGCCGAACGCGACTAATAGCTAAATAACTGAGTGGCGACTCTGGCGACACTATCCATTGGGTAGAGAGCTTTTACTTTTTGGACTAGTCACTGGTGGGTCACACGCTCGACTCTCGTTGGACATGAAAATGCGAACGCTCGTTCGCCGCACTGTAATTGGCTTTTATTTCTATTTATTGTCCGAGTCGTGTGCGCATTTTGCCATTTTATTGTTACTTTTTGGAAAAGCGAGCGCAAATGCATTTGTCTTATCACATTCTATTTGAACTTTATATATTTAGCCACTGTATCTTCTGAGATGGAATCGCGTCTCATTTGGTTGGCTGCCAAGTAAATGAGTAACTAAAGAAGACGCAAAACTATTGCGACTACAACTTAAGTACGACTAGCAAGTGTTTCTCCTTCCATTCGAAAGTTCATCATAAGTTTGTATACCTATTATAGACAAGTTCAAGTCTGGAAAGTTCATGTTTTTTACATCAGACATGTCTGTTGAGGGTGGTAAATAGTGAGTGAGAACTGCACCCTACAGACAAAGTTCAAATGCCGGCGCTATGTAGATCAGTTCTGAAGTAGAAGAGGACTATAGTGCCTCATAAGCCGGCCATTGTGTGCACTAGCAACTGTGAAGTGGTCGGTCAAGTTGATGCCACTGTTACTGCTACTCTTGCTTTTGTGATTTTCTGTCGCTGTTCATTAAGTTCATTCCACTTGGCATTAAGCAGTGCCAACGAAACATTTCGAGAATGCAGCGACACGGCACTGACAGTGAGTTCGGTATCTGTTTATAGCCAGTCGGCATTTAAGTATCTCTCTACATGGTTGACCCTGCCAGGTCTGCCTACCAGCTAATTAATTGCCGTAGGCTAGCTTAGGTTATGGTACAGAACGACCTTGGAAAAAATGCAGTGTCATTTTAGTCCAAGTCTGATAATTTCAATAAATTCTTAAGCAATTGTTCTAATATTAAATACATAAGTTAGCTGCCAGGGAATATTGATATTTGACCTTTGTTGATTGTGTGCGTGACAGTGTTGCGGGATGAGGGCGGAGTTGTGAGTACTGAGCCTGTAATTACAGCAACGTGAAAACACATACAAAAGCGTGCTAGACAACTACAACGAAAATAATAACATGAATGACTGGATAACAATAGCTCCAGTTGAAGGAACGTTCCACACACAAAAAAAAAAACAATAACAGCAACTATTGTTATCAAGAGCAGAAGGGGAATGTACCTACAATACGAACTGCGTCCTCAGCGAGCGCGCTTAAGTAAAGTTGATTGACAGAATATAGACGAACCGAGAAACGATTTATGCAGCAAAGGGGGCGCATTAGGGGCCATCAACGATGGCGATGGTAGTTGTGTGGCACTGTGCATGTCGTTAATCGAACGCACAAACGTGTGGCACGTTGGCAACCTAATCATTACTTTTTATTATTACTATATACAACCCGTTGGGCGTTTATCGATTTGCCTGCCGAATTGTCTAAAATGTTTAATGCATATTTCATAAACTCTGCTCACTTCTTATTGATTGTAAGCTCCCAGTCGCTGCACAATTGAGCACACATTTAGTTTGCATTAACATTTATATACACATCACAATTAAAGAATCCTTGTAGTAAGCAGCTGACAATCCAAAAACCTTTTGCACTTCTACATATCAACAAGGACACGCTCACGAGCTGCGGACAAAGCTCCACGAATAGCGCCAACAACAGGACTGATTTGATGGGTCTTTCTGGCGTTTTTAATTCCCATTACAGGAGCCCATGGCACCGACGCTGTTTTTGTTTATCGCTGCTTTGGGCTCTCATACCATTTGTTGTTTTTGTTGTTGATGTCGGCATTTTTCGTCTCCAGGATGCGGACACCCCAACCCGTTGCTTTGACACTTAAACCACTGACATTGTAGAGTCATGCGCAATGTCCACTTGGTAGATGTCTTCGACGGCTACCGGTCTTTCATTGGGACTTTATTTAAATGTTTATCACAAATTACATTTTTTATAATGTATTATAATTTTTATAATAATGATTCTGCATAAACTCCACATCTATGTATGTATAAATTAGAAATTTTAACATCTGCATCATTTTGGTTTAAATTTTAAATTACATTCGGTGCGATATTTTAATCTTATCGGCGATATGTGTATCGATATATTTATAATCGAAATGTGATCGCGCTGGCGTTTACAGCTGATCGAAGGTTAGGTAATTTGTATTCTTTTGTCTTGAGCACTCACTGACTGACATTGAAATGGCTCTACGGTATTTGGGAAAAACTTGCACCAGCTTGGTGCAACGAACTTCATGGGGCACTACAGCCGCAGCGCCATGGAGCCGCACTCTAACGCATTACCCTATCAACGATACCATGTTTGGCATGGATGAAGAACGCCAGAAGTTAAGGGAGATCGCCTTTAATTTCTTCCAAAAGGAACTTGCACCTCATGCCAACGAGATAGACAAGTTGGATAACTTTAAGTAAGGCTCCCCCAGTGATTTGCTAAGTAAAGATTTAAAAGAATCGTTATCTTGTGACAGGAATCTGCGTTCTTTTTGGCGGAAAATGGGTGAACTGGGATTCCTTGGAATCACAGCGGAACCTGAATTCGGAGGCACTGGTGGCAGTTACTTGGACCATTGCATCATTATGGAAGAGATTTCAAGGTTAAAGAACTTCTAAAATAGTTAAATACATACTTTTAAAGCTACTTAATATCAATACATACTACATATAGAGCGGCTGGTGGCGTAGCACTTTCTTATGGCGCCCATTCGAATTTGTGCATCAACCAGCTTACCAAGAACGGCACACTCGAACAAAAGGCAAAGTATCTGCCCAAACTCTGCAGCGGCGAACACATGGGAGGCTTGGCCATGTCAGAGCCCGGCGCTGGCTCTGATGTTGTCTCAATGAAGCTGCGCGCGGAACGAAAGGGAGATTACTACGTACTCAACGGTACTAAGTTCTGGATTACCAATGGGTCCGATGCCGAGACTCTGATCGTTTATGCCAAGACAGGTGCAAGTGGTGTCCCCGATAGACACGCAATTACCGCCTTTATTATTGAAACAGGCTGGGAGGGCTTCAGCGTCGCCCAAAAGCTGGATAAAATGGGCATGCGTGGCAGCAGCACCTGTGAGCTCGTTTTCCAGGACCTTAAAGTGCCCGCTAAAAATATACTAGGACAGGAGAACAAGGGTGTCTACGTGTTGATGTCGGGTCTGGATTTTGAACGTCTGGTTTTGGCTGCCGGCCCTGTGGGCCTTATGCAAGCCGCCTGTGATGTTGCCTTTGATTACGCCCATCAGCGTAAGCAGATGAATAAACTGATTGGCGAGTTTCAGCTCATCCAGGGCAAAATGGCCGATATGTACACCACTCTGAGCGCGTGCCGGAGTTACCTGTATTCTGTGGCAAGATCATGCGACGCAGGCGTACACAGCAGCAAAGATTGTGCCGGTGTTATATTGTACAACGCTGAGAAAGCAACTCAAATAGCTTTGGATGCTATTCAAATTCTTGGCGGAAACGGTTACATCAATGATAGTCCTACAGGACGCATTTTGCGTGATGCCAAACTGTATGAGATTGGTGCTGGAACCTCCGAGATCCGACGCTGGCTAATTGGACGTCAGTTGAATAAGGAATACAAGTAGACAACTTTATCAATAGACAAGCGTGGCAATATTATGAATATGGACCTTGAACTGTGTACCTATTTTAACCTTACAGACTATTTGTTGCATTTATTTTCTATACGAACTTTTCGTGAAATATGTATATTAAACCCCATAATCCACAAAATACAGAACAATTTATATATATTGTTAAGGTATTGTTTTTATTAATTTACAAAAAATAAACAATTCATATATGCAAAAACGTATATACTTATACGTATACAAAACGAAATCAGAAATTATGATTACATAGAAGGGGAAATCCTTGCTTTGAAAGAGCATAGAACAATGTTTACGTACATAGATTATTTAAGAAATAAAATCTAAATTGTGTGAACAATAAAATGTTTATGCGCTCTTTACCTTTAATTGGCGCTTAATTAACTTCAAACATCGTTAACTTTTAGTTTTAAGGTGCGCAGTAAAAAATGGCATTGATCTAACAACAAATCGAATAAAACCAATTTGTATATAAACGGTCGTGTATTACGGTTACAAGTTACGAATATTTTTGTTGATTTGCTTAGGTTTCGTTTGATTAGTACAAAGTTCAATTATATATGATTGTGTATGGTTTAATCTGGCATAAGTTTCGGATGTTAATGTTGATATATATGTATATATACATATATATATTGGCAATAATTTGGCAGATAAACACATACAGAAAGCTAGCAACAAATGTACACAAAAATCATCTGGTGTACGTATTGAAAACATAGAAAAGCTGAAGTCGTTGTTAAAATTAAAAGCGATTATTACGTTAAAGTTAGGGCGTATGTGTATGTGGGTAAATATATATATATAGTATATATAGACAAAGTTTTGCTAGTGGCTAATTAGAATTAATTGTTAAACTATTACTATTAGTATGTATGTAAATGTTAAAAGCACATTTGGCAAACATTATCATTTCGATTCGTTAACATCTTTTATTCCAACTCATTCAAGGCGAAAACTGTGCTTCTCTGTCTTCGTCTCGGATCGTGATTCAGTTGTTGTTGTGAACGATTTGCGCTCCATGACGCGTTGTGTCATCGATGTTAGACGCTCGGAACCCTGCTGATCGACAATGCTTATCTTGCTGCCATCCGTGTTGAGAGTCATCTGCGAGAAGCTCGACTCCAGTGGCTGCGAGAGGGCCATTTCACTGCTGCTAACATTGCTGTTGTTAGCCGCCTTATCAAAGTTGCGAGTCTCGTATCTGCTGAGAAATATATATAAGTTTAGACAGACAAACAACCGGTATTTCAAAGTGTTGACTCACCTGGATGTGTAACCCTCGTAGCTCTGGCCGGGATAGGCATTGCCGGCAGTTAGCTGTACAACACCTCCTTGGCCAAAGGTCTTGTCATGTAAGTCCTGCACACACGCTTCTAGATTACGATTCACAGTGGGTTTCTGTGGTGTCGGCGGTGGAACAACGGGTGCAGATGTTGAGGAATTCTGCGTTTTAGTGCTGGACGTTTCAAAGCTATTCTGGTAGTTGGGATTAGGTGTAGTGGATGTGAAACCATTGCTGCCAGCACCACCAGCTACTGGACTACCAGGATAGGGGCGTGGCACAGCATTGGCAGTTAATTTGGGATTAGAGCGAAAACTGTGACCTGAGGTCGCAGTTTGCATGTTAGAAATTGTCGTTGATAACGGCGGCGGTGGCGGCGGAAAATCTCCATTGGGATCATCTAGTGGCGCATAATTGGCGGGCGGCGGCGAAACAGCGCCCGGATGATGGAAATGCTGTGGCTGGGGACTGGCATAATTATAATGATGCTTCTGCTGGCCACCGCTGGCACCGGAGTAATAGCTCGGCGAACTTGGCAGATCACCCGACTGGGAGCCAAAGTAAGCACCTCCACGACCCAAAGTCTGTTAGAATTAGCGTTAGGAAAAATAGAAGAAATTTTGTTGGTTAGACAAATTAGGGTTAGATCATTAGATAAGTTAAGGCTACAGCTATAAGGAAACCGACACCATGTGATAATTTCCGTAAGCTACTTAATGCCAATTTGTTGGTGCGATCAAAAACTAAATTGAGTAGAAAACTTGTTCATACATTGTTTTGGCTCTTGGTAAGCGTGCCATAGGCATATTCCGTGTCGCTTTCATCTGTGGTGAATCCCTGGGTATTTTTGGCATAACGTTGGGCCTGTCGCACATGCTTAAGACGTTGACGCGCCTCCTCCAATTCCTTTTCCTTGCGCAGCACAGCGGAACGTGCATTAATTTCCTGTGCCATGCCATCCACCATCGATGTGTTGATCTTTAGCGAATGTTCCTCCTCTGCCTCCAGGCCTTGTTGAGCGGCATGCACCAGATTGTCGGTGGATTTGATGACCGCATTACCAGCTGCCTGTAGACGACGTCCTGCCTCCGAATTAGGATTTGATTTCACCTTGCAGGCAATTAGCAATTGGGCGGTCGATGCAGCCACCTGTTTGGCAGTAGAAATGAGCATTTCCTCGGTGCCAACACCTCGCACCAGATTCTGTGCAGCTTCCACCAAACTGTGCGTAGCTGCAGCCACAAGTCTTGCAGCCGATATAAGACCTTCCGACCACTGACCATCATCAGAGCTAGTAAGTGGCCGACGAGCCACCTTGCCTTGGTCAATCAACTCACGTTGAGCGGCATTTGCAGCACGCACCAAAGCAGCTGAAGCTGCCATGATGCCCTTGGCAGCCTCCAAAATCATCTCATCGAATTTCATGTTCTCATCAAGTTCGATCTGTGTGGAAGGCATTTATCCATTAGTAATTGTTTAAAAAATTAACTTAGTTTAATTAAATTAAGTTAGAATCATAGCAAAGCAAACACCATTTAGTTATTGTTTAGTTATTTAAAATTGATTTGATTTTTGATTGTTTAGTAGAGTTTTAACGATCACAGTAATAATATGTTTGATTCCTGGGTGAACTTTTGAATGTAACAACCAAGAATATCAAACATATCTTACTGGAATCATTAAGATGAGTAGGTAGTTGGTTGATTGGTTGGTAGTTTGGGGTTGATTCGAATCTTTCAAACTTACAGACTAATGAGTTAAATATGTGACAACTGAGTGCGATTCGTGCAGTTTCAAATTGATTCATTTTAAGTTTAGTTAGTTTCATTTCACCATTCACATTCACCATTTAGAACTAAATGTATATCTATATATATATATATCTGATTAGATCGACATTAACACACCTTAACATCGGCCTGTCGACGTGGTCGTAGCGATGCCAACTTCTTGGCAGCCGCATCAATAGAAGCCGCAGCACCCAATAGTTCGTTCTCGGCAATCACTGTGGGATCCTCGGGATCAATCCAGTCGGAGCCCTTTAGCAAACGTGCCATGGCCACCAGATCCGTAACACACTTGGCTACGCGACGCGATAAATGCATGCGATCATCTGCACTACAATTGTGCAGGATGCCATTGAGGAGCTCTCTATAAGATTCGCCCACAGCGGTTCCTGCCTCCAGAGTTCGCACACGCAGCTCTTCTGTCTCGGCACAGTTCCATGCCACAGATCGGCACACAAGCAGCATATCCGATATGGCACGACGACCCAAATTAGCTGCAGCCACAATGTCCGCCTGCAGATTGGATGTGCCAGCGGCCACAGCTTTTGCAGTAGCAGCAGTAACATTCATGGTGACACGGATCAGATCCTCGGGTCCCACCTGTTGACTGCCAACGGGAGGAGGTGTCTGCATAGCCTGAAAAAGGGATAGAGACAATGCATTGACAAGTTAACACTGAAGATTATGAGTACACTTACGCGTATCTCCTGTGAAATGGCCTCCACGGTAGCTTCCATTGCACGTGTTCCACGTGTGTGCTCATCCTCCACTGCCTTAACAGTCTTTAGCAGCGAGGAAACATTCAGCACCATGACCTAAATTCAATAACAAAGTGTTTTTTTTTTGTTTTTTTTTTTTTGAAGGAAGTAAAATGTTTGCGATTAATGTTTGATTTAATTGAGATGTTGATGGTAGAGTATATCTTAGAGGTACATAAATTCTACCAACTACACGCTACAAATTAAAATCTACAACTACATTTCGATGGCTTTGGCACAGTTAAGATTGTCCAATGGAAGTACTAAATATAAAAATAAGATATACAATTGAAAGAAGTCTGTGGACAACAATTGACTGACGTTTACAATATGCATTTTATTCGAGAGAAGTTCGTCAAAGACAATGTATTCTAGACAACATTCACAAAAAAAGGTTAACTTGTGGATATTCTGGAGAGCAAACAGGCATACAATCAAGTTAAATAGGTTCTAAAAATTAAAATGGAAATTAGAAATATTTTTAGAGATGGATTGCATGAAATCTGAAACATAATAAGCTTGTATATCATTCTTTAAATATCTCTGGTTTACAGTTTGCTACCCCATCGGATCCACAAGTTTTACAAAATTACTCAATTTGAATTCACAAATTGATTGATAATGATCGGTTTTCTCTTCTTTTATTTATTGTTTTGTGCAATGAATAATGTATTGTTAAAGAAGAATTTCGTCAGTTTCCAAATATCCCCCTAATGATTCATGATTTCACTGCTGGCTGATGATGCCGCTGTTGCTGCTGTTACGGGACACGTTTGTATGTATGCGTTAGTTTCTGTTTTGGAGCTGGCAGCCGATTGGCAAACATCTTGAAGCGTCTGCTTCATGTGGTTGTTGTTGTTGTTGAGATGTGGGTGTGCATGGATTTTGAGTTTATCGATATCGACAATAATATCAATTGACCGATTTGTATGTATATATGTATGTTCATTTCGATAGGCGGTTTTGTTCGTAGCATAATTCCACAGCGAGCGTAGCGCATGAAGGGAGCGTGGATAGCGTTTGATTTTTTTGTACAATTCATGAGAGTAGTTTTGTTTATGTATGTGTGTGTGTGTGTGTTTGTGGGAAGAGATAAGAGCAAAGACGTCGAACGCACACAAATTAGCAAAAACGAAAATATACAACAAAATTTATAGAATTTTCCTTTTTACAAATGATTTAGACTTTTTTTTTGGAAAGGTGATTCAGTGATTTTTTGGGTGGGTGAGGGTCTAAGGTGGTGGATCGACAAAGAGAACGAGAGGGAGGGAGAGTGTGTTGAGAGCGGGCAGCTAAAGCATGCAGAGCAGCAGAAGGGTGGGTGGATTACTCGCCAAGAGTTGGAGATGAGAAATTTTATGTGTATGTGAATGTTTTTTTTTGTTTTTGTTTTTTTTTTTGGTTTTAGATTTTGGGGCAGTTTATACATAATGTACACATGTATATGCATTTGTGTGTGTATGTGCTTGTGTTGGTTAAACATTAAGAACATTAAAAACATTTAGAACAAACATCAGCCAGCAGCATCAGAAACATCAAGAAGAGAGATGGAGAAGAGCAGCAAGTAGGGTAAGATTAAAATGAGTATCTGCAGCAGCCGAGAATTAAGGGCTCGTCTTTGTGCAACATTAACTGCACGAGGAAATTTTTTAAATGATTTTGTTTTTCTTATAAGTAAATATTGTAAGTGCCAAAGCCATTTAACGATTATGTATTTACGAGTAATTTCATAACGCCATACACAACATTTACACATGTTATGTATGCGTATGAGTCTGGGTTTATTTTGTATGTGTGGTTCTTTAATTATCTGTAGCTTAAACACACTTAGAAATTTTGATGAAAAATTAAAAAAAAAAACGAACTATGTATTCTCTATGCTCCTTAAACAGGTTAAAAAACACATACAAGTTGTGGTTAAGCTTTTGAGCAACAGACAGGATGGCATTCGTTAGCGATTTAGGCCATTGTCAAGCTAGAATGTTTAGGGTGGAAAATTTACTTCTATGCTAATCTTGTAACCATTAACCATTGTATTCAACCATTGAATACAATTCAACCATTGAATACAATGGTTAGTGCTTGTAACCATAGCCACGTTAAAAGTAAGTTACAAAACTGTGAGTGAGGTGAAAAATATATATTAAAAATTAATGCCTAAAAATATTATACACTAAAAAAGCCACAACAACAAAAGCCTCACAGCAAAAGATTTGAGAATGTGTCAAAGAATTAGAGAGAGTTTAAGAGTATAAGGTTAGATTATAAGAAATAGAGACATACCCTAGCACTCTCCTTAAGGTCCTGCATTGAGGGATCATGTATAGGCTTCCCAGAGGCCAATTTAGTGCAGTTAATCAAATCGCCCAGAGCAGATGCCACATCCTTGACAGCATTAATGACCATAACCTGTGAGTCGGGTTGCGAGGAACCCAAGGAGCAGGCGCCTCTCTTAACGGCCTCAGCAAGTTGGGCTAAAATCGAAAAACAATATTAATGATTAACTTCATGGATCAGCTTTTTATATTTCAGGAATACTCACTAATGGTAGAGACTGCATTCTGTGCCGCATTCGCCAGTTGATCCTGTGTGCCGGCAGCTCCTGTTACAAGCACCTTGGTGTCCTCCACCAGAGCCTTGGCAGTTTGCAAAATGTGCTCTCGATGATCGGCAAAGCTGCCATCGCCGTCGGAGTGCAGTGTTCCCGCAGTGGCAAACATAATGGTAGTGTCGAGATCCCCAATGATGCCAGATACGGTGTGGGCAGCATTAATGCAGGCCTGGGTGCCACGAGAACCAGCTTGAAGAGCGGCTAGCACCTGGGCTACCTTCTCAGATACGTCGCGAGCATTGCGAGCAATCTCCTTTTGGGCACTGGAATCGTTTGGACTGGCTCCTCCAGCCGAGGATTGAATCATGGCACTCACAGAACGTCCCAAGTCAATGACAGTGCTGCGAATGCGCATGGCAACATCTGGAGATGTCGTTGTCGTGCTCGCACCCACCGAATCCTGGGTGAGTTGCTGATAATGCTGAGTCATATCAATAGCCAGTTGAGGTAAAGCTACGGGCTCCACACTGCTCTTTGCATTGATCTCGTTGCCAAGACGAGCAATCTCCTTGGCGGTGGCCACCATCCTTGTCTGATAGTCCACGAACGAATCCGAATAGGAGGCATTTAACAACGATTGCCGTTTGTCCGTCAATCTCGTAATAGCACGATTCACTTGCTCCATTAGACCCGTTACGATGCCCGTCTCGGCATTGATCTTCTCCACAGTTTGCTGCAACTCCTGAATGGCCTCCCGCGTGCCATCGATGGACTCATCTAGACGTGGATGGGCGTGTGTGGCTCGAGGATTACCCGCCGAGTCCTTGGCCGATTGCACCAAAGTGATGGCACTCTCAACTACGGACTTTGTCTGATTAATCAAGGACATTTGCTGCTGACTGTGAACAATGTGAGTGCAGGCGCCAATAGCACCATTCACCATTGGCACCACATACCGGGAGATTTCCCCAACAGTGTGTCCCAACTGTTCGGCATTATTCTTTCCTGCAACGCGTATGGGTTCCAACTTATCTAACAATTCCGCAGCAGAGTTCAAAGTTTGACCGCTGAATCCATGTAGATTATTATCCCGACGACGGCTCAATCCCTGAGCATTGACGGCCAAGGCACAACTGTCCAGTTCCCGGGTGCAGGTGCCCAGAGTATGAAGCACTTGCTCACACTGTGCCTGTCCAGGCGCCTTATCACGTATATTATCGACAAGACGTTTAACGGATTCTGAAACCGGCGTGGAGTGCATGGAGAGCTGTTGCCAGACAGGTGGATTATCTGGCGACAAGGCCAGAGATTTAGCTGCCTTGACCATCTCGACTACGCCATCAATGACGCCACGTCCCGCCTGTATCACGGGCTCCTGAGCCTTGCGACCCTCGGCGCTAATCTTAGCCGGTATGGAAATGAATTCCGGACTGGAGGCATATTGACGCACTGCCTTTACAGCCTCTAGTAGCGGTTCAACAAGACGCTCTCGACTACCACCCGTGGGATGTTCCTCAATAGCCTTAATATCCTGGACAAGATCCGAGGTAGCCGTCGCCACCTGCTTAGCGAGTACAATGAACTCATTCTTGGCCACGGGATTATTCGTATTCATGCTCGCCTGACGACAGATAGAGCAGAGGTAGCTCGTGTGTTTGGCAATTACCGTCAAGGCAGAGATCATCTGAGGTTTTCCCGACTGGGCGCTACTCACAATGTCGCAATGTTGACGGATTCCCTGATAAGCCCAAGTCAACTGCGCCTGATCAATAATTCCAGGACGTCCAGCGACGCTACTTGGATGCGAAACACCAATGAGATACGCTGCCTGCGAGGAACTCTCGATAAGACCCTGAATGGAGTCATTAACACTGTTTACCGACTGACTGAACTCCACGTGCTGCGATTGCTTTGCATTGTTGATCATCTCCGAGATAGCATACCCCAAATTCCGGGACTTGGACGTTGCCTGTTCCACGCAATCAAAATATCCCTGCTCGTTGACTGGCTCATGGGGATAATCGAGCATTAGACGAAGTGCCTCAATGTTGCGCATCGCATTGTCACATTCCTTTTGACCTGGAGCCGACTGAATGCTGGCATCCACCAATTGATTAATGCTTTCCGTAACACTTCTGGCAGCGGCATGTAAAAGATTCTTTGCATTCGGCTGGCCAGGATCGGCAGCAATCGATTTGGCTGTAGATAATAGCGAACACGATTGCGTGGACACATTACGCAGACACTCGATCATCTGGGAGCGCACCGGTTCATCGGTTTGGGTTTGTCCGGCCATCTGCATGCTCACCGACAGCAAATCCCTATAGTTGGCTGCAAAGTGTTGACTACTATCTGCCAACAGGGCAGGACTTGCATAGGATTGCACAATTTGTCCTCCAGCGCTGCTAAGTTGCTCCGCCACCTGCTTCAGTTCCGACTGCAGTTCGGCGTAGGGACGGTTCGAGGGAGGGAATTCGCTGACAGAGAGAATCTCGCTGAGATCGCTTACATTACGCAAAGCAGCATCTACTTCACGCTGGCCGGGAATACAGTCTACAGTGCGTGAAAGAGCTCCCGTTACATCCCGTCCAGCTTGGGTCAGAGCCTGAGGGTCGGAGACGCCTTGGAGCGTGCGCTGTGCCTGCTCAATTAGTTGTGCCGAGCTGGTCACTACGTCATCCGCACAGTCAATGATTGCTGGATTCTGTGTGGTCGCCGCAACGCCATGCACACTCCTGGTGAAGTCACCTAGAGCCAAAGCCGTATCCCGTCCAGCGGCACCTGCATAGCTGCGTTGTCCCTGCAGCACCGAGCTCAGCAACTGGCTCAAAGCGATGCCCACATTTTTGGCCGACTTGCGCAACTCATCGGCGGTATTCTCGACCGTGTCGCCGGGCAACGGACGTAGTTGACCCGCCAAGGCGGCCTGGCGTGTATCATCCAGCACATGATGTAGCTTACGCACCGCTTCCAATGCGGATTCCAACTCTTGACCACCACAGGCATCACGTGCCCGCTGCGCCACCGAATGCAAAGCGGAGACACTTTGTCCCAAATGCAAAGCGCACTTGGAAAGTTGCGCCGCAGAAGGAATATCAGTTACAGTTGGTTGCAAAGCACGTGATGACTTGGACACTTGCAGAGCTGGCTCAATAAACTGCTCTGCTGCCTCGATAAGATTCAGCTGGGCATGTGCATCATCCGGCTGAGCGCGTGTCGTTTTAAGGGAAGTCACCAATCGTGGAATTGTATCTGCAACACGTTTGCAATCCTGCAACAGCGATTCTTTTGTCTGATGATCCTGACTGTGCTGCACCGCATTCTGGGCAGCCGAAATGCATTGAGTAGCAGCCGTGGCAGCCTGCTTGGAACAGAATTCCAATCGCTGAATCAGATCACGCTTCATGGCCGGCGTATTGGCTGCACTCGTTGTAATCTCCCGCAGCTCTTCGGCCGCACGACGTAATGCGTTCTGATTGTCTGAATCATGGGGATTGGAGGAGCAAAGACGAGCTGCCTCCACCAATTTAGCGGTGGCATCGGCCAACTGTTTGGCGGCCGACAATAGACGTCGCTGCATATCCGCATCCTCCTGCTGATCCGCCTCCCCCTTGATGCTCTGAATCAACTGGGCTGTCGTCTGTCCCAAAGTGCGTGCATGTCGGACCATTTCCTGGGGATCATTAGTGGACACCAAGATGTCCGTGCCAATGATGACATTCTCAACGGGACTCAGTTCCTGGCTAGTGCGATGCGCTTGCTCCCGAGTGCTGAGCTTCACGTGCTCCAGCATCTCCATAAGGCTTTTCGAAACATCACGAGCCGCAGCTACCAGATCTGCCTTTAACTTAGGATCGTTGCTCGCCTCGTTGCAAACTTCACATAGCGAATTTACAGCTCTTGCCACATTTCTGGCAGCTGCCTCCAATTGCTCCCGACAGGCAGCATTATGCAGAGTTGGAGCAACAACTTTGGCACAGGCAACGAGTTGACTAGTGGCCAGGGCACATTGACTAGCAGCTCCAATGACACGATTCCGGGCTTGATCATCCTCACAGCTGGCGGCTATGTTTTTGGCCCTCAACACTAAAGCAGCCGTAGTATTAGCCACAGCCTTGGCTAAAGCCAACAACATGTCGTGGAGATCGCGATTCTCTGGTGCCTCCTCCTCGGCAATTGTGCTGAGTACATGGGTTGTTGCCTCGCCCACACGACTGGCGGCATTGATGAGATGCTGTGGTGGTTCTTTGCTCTCCGGCTCGGCAGCCTTGAGAAGATCACTGAAGGCATTGCACAGATTGCGAGCTGCCTCCAACAATTGATCGCCATTCGAATCGTTCTCCATGAGGGCGGCAATCAGGCGCACCTCCTTGGTCACTTCTGGTATAGTTTGGGCAATTTGCGATACAGACGCCGAGATGGCTTCCGTATCCACTTCATCAGGTTGCGAAGCTGTGATTATTTGAGCTGTGGCAGCGCTCATTGTGGCAACATGCGAACTGACCGCCTGCTTGGACGTGTCCAGCGTATTCTCACGCCACTCGATAGAGCGCAGATCGTTTCCCAGCTCTTGAATGGGTGCCTGCCAATAGATTGAGTATTGAGTATCGAAATAATAGAGTTTTCCGCATCCCAAATCTCACCTTTGTGCGCAGCTCTTCGTCGGCGCGTATTAAGACATCCTGGCCAGCTGATATATAGCCAATCAAAGCACGCTGCGGCTCCGTTAGATTCACAGAACTAATACGTACCTCCTTAGTCTGTGGAGGGTATTTCGAAAAAATAGAAATGAAGTTTAATAAAGATAATTAAATGCTTTCCATGATAACACATACTTTGTGAAACTCGGCATGACCATTCTCTAAATATATTCAACAGTTTATGCAGCATGTTAAAAGTTGGGCGATAATTTTTTAGACTTAGTTGAAAGTGTGGTTATGTTAAGTTAAATTTTAAGGTTATGGTGCAATGGCAAATTAGATAAAATCGCATGAAATGAAATTTTAAGAAACATAAAGTTACTTTGTCAAGGAAGTGGAAGCCGGAGCGAAGGTGGATGACGTGGTTCACTTACCGTGGGCGGTTGATGCGCATGATTAACTTGACCGACAAAAGCTCCGTACTGCACTGTCTGCACCTCGTTCTGGGTAAACGTGCGCTCACCTAAAGGTATTATCCACAAGGATCAGAGTGATCAATACAAATTTTCATAAGCAAAAAATTTAAATTATATGTACATATATCTTAAGAGACTGTTTCAATCCATTTTACATTTTTACGACTTTACTATATTATTTTATTTTAAATTAAAAATTGTATATAGTAAAAAAGCTGAAGCTAAAGTGCACATAAGTATTTTAAAATTGAAGCCATTAAACGTACCGTCATAGGGCCGCATAATTCCCGGATGCGCCAGACTTTCCAAGTTTAGCTTCTCCACACGATTTGTTTCGTGTTGCAAAAAGGTGGCCCTGTAAATGATAGATCCACCTTTGTAATCATATATGTATGGTTAAGTTAGCCTTTTCTTAACTTACTTGGATGGCGCAACGGACTCCTCCACCATAGTGGAACCCTCATCGCCCTCGATGCCAAAATGATCCTTGGTTTGTTTCTTTTTTAATATAATATCGATGTAGCCAGCAATAAGCTGCACAATTTGTTCAGCCTCTGTAGTCTGAACCGAATAATATTGATTCGCATAGTCACCAAAGTCCAAAGTGAACGTGTTCGGAGAAGCACCCCAACGACGAACTGTGGTCAGTGGCCAGGAAATAAGAATCTCCTTGGTGCGCTCGTCCAGACGCAGCACAGAGTCTTTGGTAACGCCCAGAAGACGTGGCACCAGCTTGTTCTTGCCATTCATCTTTTCCTTGACGAGAAAGAAAGTAACGCCATAGGTGGGCAACTCCCGAGCCGTCTTGGTGTAGAGAACTTTGGCATCGATTTCCGAAAGATCGGCATGACGTCTATGCTCTGCAAAGACCTTCTTCTCAATGCTTTTCACACGCACATAAGATTGAGGCAAGAAGTCTTTTAAGCTAAGGGAGGAAAATGAAGATAATCATTGGAATTGTCTTTTTGTAGATGTTAGTAGAGGAACCTACTCCAAAAATCCGGGCTTATGCTTATTCTCGTTATGCGGTCCGAATTGTATGTGTACCTGGATGCCAGCGAATTCGCAAGCTAAAGTAGTTGTAACACAAATACATTTTTAATACGATTATAATCTTCAAAATAAGCTAAGAACCTACCCTTATCCTGTGTAACAGGATGTGTACCATCAAGGATTGCATCCCTGGCCTGCACATAGAGCAAATTCAGCTGCACCGGATCCCTAGAATCAATGTTCTGGTCCGAAAAGAAGAAACGACGACGCAAGAGTACCGTCTCGGACTCATCGATACCCTGTTCGCGCAGCGTGCGACCCACATCGACCCAATTCACTAGAGAATAATGGGAAACAGCTAAGTAAAGACTCTCCGATAAATTACTCCAGTTTGCTACTCACTTTCATCGTCAGTTTTGAGTTTTTTGCGCAAACTTTCCATTTTGGCATCGCGATCCTTTTCGGTAAACTTGCGCTTCAGGGTGAGCGTGCCAAACTTGTTATCCGGCAAATTCTCATTCTGAGCCTCATTATCCTCACGGACTAGGCCATACTCCTCGTGATTGGTGATGCCGATCTTCGTGCAAATAACAACCATCAGCTGGGAAACAGGCTGCGAATCATCAACCAAGATGGTTTTTACAGCACCATCCAACATGCGGACCCGAAGAGTGCGCAACTTGCGTCGATATTCGACCGTGTCCTGATTGTGCAGGATATAATAGCCCAGTGTTCGTCCCGCCTCCAGCCAGACGCCCTGCTGATTCTGCTCATCCGAAATGAAGAGTCCATATTCGCTGGCTGCAAAGAAGAGGAGGTTAATTCCACTTAGTTGGAGAGGATCTCTTTTGTAAACAGTTCAAGCACTTACGTTGTCCTTGTACCGCTTCAGCAAATTTATCTCGTATAATTTTGCATGCATCGAAGACTGTGGTATTTGGTTGGAATTGTATGGTCTTGGTAACTCGACCACCTTCCAGCTGTATGCGCAGCGACAATGTGGACATTTTTTTTGTGTCGTCCTCGTCTCGGTCGAAGTCTAACTACTTGTTCTCCTAGTCCTAATCGTTCGCTTAAACTTAGTGTATTACGTGAAGAAATTGTAAAAGGCACTGCAAATGTAGACAGAGAAAGATGGAGAAACATTGAGTACGGGCGTTATAAACATGAAATAAATAGCCGTTCAAGTGTTATAAATAACGCAGGCCAAATCCAGAAGTAGAATCAAAAACCCAAAAACCTAAAACCACCCCCGAGCAAGAGATAGCCGCATCAGGGCAAGCCGGGGCATGCCATGCCAAGGCAGCCACCACCCAAAAACCAGAAACCAGACAACCGACAACCGACAAAGTCGCCCCGTTGCTGATGAAAATCTTCTATACACACACATACACAGTGGGCACTTCAGTTTCCAAATCAAAGCCAGGCTATTGTAGCTTGGGGTGAATTCTCTCCCCCGCTCACCCGTTGTCATTCTTGTCATTATGCCAAGCAGAGACGCCAACGTCGATGTCAGCGTCGACGTCGATTATTGTTGTTACTGCCCTGTGTGTTTCTCTAGCTACGCCATTTTATGCGACATTAATGCCTGGATTTTAGGCTAAATTCACTTAATGCCTCACTGCTCTCTTCCCCCTTTCCATGCTGTAATTGATTTTCTGTCGTCATGTACCATCTCTTCTCGTAGCAGGAGACGGGGCGGGTAGGTAGGCAAAGTGTGTCAGGCCTTCTTTCCAACTCCGAGCACTATAGCATTATTTTCTTATGTAAAAATCGATAATTTGCACAGCTTATGTTTTGATTTTTTTTTCTTTAGCGCTGAAGTGAAGCACCCGGAAACACTTGAAATTTCCGGCAAAAAAATGACTGTCATAAACGCCAAGACCGTAGGAGTATAACACACACACATAGGCATACACATGCACACACACATGGGCTCAGTTTAAATTTACTTTTTGTCACTTGGAAGAACACAGCCTGCTCCATATGGCGGCTTGATGAGAAGAGGCGACAACAACGACGCCCGGGCTGCTTTATGGAGTAGTGATTGTTGAAGATGCACGTCTGCTGGCCACGAAATCTGGCACGTAACTGAAAAAGGTTACCTCAAAATTGGACCAGCCTAGGGGATGCTGCGACGTTGCTGCTAGCGTCGCTGCTGACGTCGCGACGTCAACCGCATTTGTTCTGTCTGTCTGCTGTTGCCTCTGGGGTGATACACAGACAGCGACGAAGAGCGAGAGAAAGCAAGCAGAAGAGACGGTGAGAGCGCCGCCTGCGCAGTGCTTAAGAAAGTTTACCCAAAGGGTGCAGCCAGACTACAATTAGAATACAGTTCATCCCCAGAGCAAGTGTAGACTTTTCACTCTCTTGCTCTCTTTTGCTTGCGCTCTCTTTGCTGTTGTAGAGCATTCACGCCCGGCAACGGCGACTTCGCCTAAATGGCGCCAGGCGGAAAAGTGTTAGCGTTTTGCGCAGCTTAAACGGCGCAAAGGTAAACAGCAGCAATACAGGGGAGAATTCTGATCGGAGCTTGTAGTTGCACTGCGCGGGAAACCGTGTCTAAAATCTTGAATACGAAGGGAGCAAGCTGCGCAGCTCTCTTGACGACTTTCACTTTATTTTTTGTGGTAAGGCATGTGGTAAAATGAAAGACATATGCAAATTATTCTCACAATTTATTCCTATTATTATTAATTGTTACGATTAATTCGTATCTATTACAACTGACAATTACCAAAAATAAAAATACTTTTAAAAATGTTTTTTTACTGGTTTTCCGCTTTGGCATTTTTCCTCGCATGTAACTCAATATTCTCCATTAATTCAATTAACTGGATGGCAACTAAAGTCTCCCCCAAAGCATAACCTCATAATAAAAACACATAGACAAACTGAGAGTGTCACAGAAAATGGGAGTTGAAATGGGATGTAGGATGTGACAGGCAATGTAAGTAGATGGATTTCACAGAGCGCAAAGGCAAACAGTTTCAATGAATGAAGAGCATAGTATAAACAAATAGACACACATACATACATTCATGACATATACATGTGTATGTATGTATGTTGATAGATATGGCTGATTTCAGCTTCATGTGGAAGCCACAATGGATCCGCATGGGGCATCGTCGTATTGCATTACAGCTGCTGCCTAAGGTTTCAATTGATGACGCTGTCAGCTTTCAACATTGGCTATAAATGCGACTTTCAACAAAGGCAAATAAAAATTACAAAATACATAAAAATATATTTACGCTTACTTTAGTGGCTATATAAAAATGGATCCACGCTTCCAATGCAAATGTAACTTGGAATTGCAATACTACAAATACATGCTGTTATTGTTGTTGTAGATGGAACGGCACGAGTTCTCACTAATTGGCAACCACTTTTCGCTCGGAAGCCACACTGTGCTGCTAATGGACGTAATTTACTGCCACCCAAGTATCCTATGGGTCTAACTAATTAATTGACTGCCTTTTCCTGTAACAGTGTGTGTGAATGTTCCCCTCTGTCTATATATACATATATGTGAATGCTAAGCGAATGCATATGTATGTAGAAGTTAACTTCTTGAACTTTTAATAAATTTGGAAAGTACAGAAACAATTAATGCATCATAGTTTCCATTAGAATAAACTTTCCTATTAGCAAACAGTTCGACTGAATCTCCTTTCTTTTAACTGGTACAATTATAACATGGTATAATGATAACATATAAGTTTATAAATTCTTTAAGTTAATTCTTTAACTTTCATATATACATCAATTTATCTGAATCACTCAAACTGTTTCTCAAAAGCATGCTAGAGTAGAGTGAAATCAATTATATATTCTTTAATTTTAGCTACAAATAACTACATAACAAACATATTTTTTAACACTTCATAACCTATTTTCAAAAGTCATTAAAAGTCATCGAGCAATTAAAAGTACTTTATATTTTTGGTTTAGTAATAGTTTTTACTTACTCTTCATACCCAGTTATAAACGCATCAATAAATTGTGTGTTTAAGATTACGTAAATATTTCCCGGGTGATTTCGATGCTGTTGTTATTTTTGGTTATTTTTTTTTTTAGAAGTTTTTCAAAAGGCACATGGCTGTTAGCTTAGGCTTATGCTAATAAAGGCACGCTCGGAGCGGGTATTGTGTGTTGAAAGTTGTGTGTTGTGTGTGTGTTGAGTGTTGAATTAAAAAATAGGTTTTTCTTTTGTTCTTTTTTTTTTGTTTTTGGTGTGGACGTTGTCTTTGAAGGCGTACGGTGTGAAGAGATTTTAAAAATCGTTGACTACAACGGCAGCACGCAACGATCGGAAGCCAACGCGAGTGCAAGGCAACTTTTGGCGGCTGCACGTCGAGCTGAGGCACGTTTGTGGTGTTGAAACTGCGGCACGGAAAACGTCCTGCCCGTTTTTGTACAAGAAATTGTACGGAACCGAAATGACAATCAAATAACGTAAGAAATACACTAACAATTTGAATCAGATTTAAGATCTATTTCTACTTCTTTCTGACGATTACAAAGTATCTTAAAAACCGCGAATACGCAACGAATTCTCGCAATTAACAAATAACATTTAAAATGTGCTTCTAAATGCTAAAAAACATGCATTGTATATATACGGTGTATATAATATAAGTTAATATCGATAAAATCGTGTAGTTTATATATATTTTTTAAATCTTAACTCTGTCTGTTATGTAAGGCAACTTATTGGCTGAGCCTAAGGCTCCTACTTCCTACTTAGTTATACTTAATGTGCAGTTAAAAGGCGCATTGCATTTTCTTTAATTTTGACATTTAAGGCACACGACGATAACGTAGCAAATAAAAGTCGCGTATTTAAGTAAAGATTATAATAATCGTATGATAACAAGGCACTTTTTGACGAACTCTTCTGAACTGAAAGGCACGAGGAACAGAAAAACGAGAAAAACTTAACAACTTCTTTAACTGATTTAACACAAGGCACAAAATGGTAAGAATACTGTTTGAAGTAACACTTGAACTTGTTTGCACGTTGGATGTTGCAAGTTTTTGGATGATGTCAGCGCTGGCGTGTCCTGCCCGATCGGAGGCTAGGCCTAGAATGATGTGCTACGCCGGCGACACATCGTGCGCTTCTGACGCAAACATCATTCATGCCACAAGTCGTAAGCATTATGAAAATCAACTTGGCGTCACATCGACGAAACGCTGGATGCTGGGATGCTGTGCGCGCATGCTCCATGCGACATGCCACAGGAACACTGCTGTTGTCACGGATTGGATTTGTGGTGCTGCTTGTGTGCAAAAGGGATGGGAGAAGTAAAGTGCGGTAGATCAACAGAGTGGACGAAGGAGAGGAAGAGGGTGCACAGCACTTTGGCTTGCTTGTAATTTTTTGGGCAACCCCGCAACATGGAATCCACCACCAACTGTGCCACCCAATGGGTGGTCCATGAACACCAATGGCTGCCTCGATTCGTTGCGTTGTCTCGCTGCTTATGTACAACAACTTTGCTTATTGTTGCCCTTGTTTTTGTTGTTGTTGGCTTTGTCCTCTGCCAAGTTGTATAAATTGAGCAAGTGACTTTTTGTTATTTTTTGTTTCAAAAAAGTTTACAAAAACTTTTTACAAATCTGGTTACTTTTTGATACTGCGGGAGATGGCAGCAAAGTTTTAATTAGCCAGCGTGAAAACTGATTAATTGCACCAGAAAGATTAAGTATACGCAGCGTATATTCAGCCTGCCCCTAAAAGAAGACTGTCACTTTGATTGTAAAATTTTAATTTAAATCTATAGTTTTTGATTTATCGTGTTTTCTTGGCTATAAGAAGACGTATAATGTTAAATTAAAAGGCAATTAGTGAGCATTAAGATAGGCAAATAAAAAAGTATTGTCTTCAATTACCAAACTCTTAAATAACCTCGATTATCTAAACATTTGCTGAAGTTCTTGAATCAAGGATATTGTTAGTCAAAAAAGATTTAGATCAGCGAACTTTCGACGCCGTTTTGGATTGATTTTTATCCGAATTTCGGTTTTTTTTTCTGTGTAGTAGCTGCAGCAAGGAAGTTAGCGACTTACAACCCCGCCCCCAAATGGAAAACTAAAACAAACTCAAGTCAACTCGGCAATCGCAGCTGCCATGAAAAAACTCAACTGGCGCGACTTTCTGGCGCCAATGCCTCCATTTTGTCTGGTCACATAAAGTATTTGAGTGTGTGTGTGTGTGTATGTGTAGTTGACGCGTGTGCGTAGGAGTCCTGTGCTCAAGGAATCTGCACATTTTACAATTTGCTGCTCTCTTTTCCACGCAGTCAGCATAAAGTAAAATTGTTAATACCGGTATCTTAACAATAATGGGGTATACACAACTTGAGCAATGCTTTGCAACTTGAATTTAAACGAAGCTATAAGCCAGCAGCTCTCAGCAAAGATTGTCAACTGGGTAAGGATATTTTTAAGTTTATCATTCCAGCAGCTAAAGTCGCAGTCACTAGTTTCAGATTGCTTTCTTGCTCTTTTCATGTTCTGGTCCTGTATCTGACTCGTGGGTGATTGTCGCGGGAAGAGCATAACAAAATGTCACGACGCTGCGCCAATGTGGAGCCTTTTTATGTAATTTCCAACAATTTTTATTTGTCTTGGCGACCAGAAGAAAAAATGTCCTCAAAGTCGTATAAATTGCCAGAGGCAATGTCATAAAATTACGAATCTACTTGCACAGTGAAAGGGGCTACATCTTCAGCCTATATAAATATGTATATGGTCTATGTAAATATTAAAAAGTACCAAGCGTTCGAATTGCTGATTTGTTCTGGAAGTCCACTTGACAACACGATCAAAGAAATATTAATAATAAAAGCAAGACCTCTGTATAACAATTTTACAAGGTTTCATAATATCTTTTAAAATTCAAGGTCGTACCATAATTGTAGAAGATATATATATAGATATAGTTCAGCACAACCCGCAATTAAATTTCAAAAAGAAAACGAATAGTATTTTATAAAAATTAAAAAAAAAAACAATAAGCAACTCTCTGACTTTGAATGTAATTAAATGGTGGATTTCATTATGAAGTTCAAATTATGTTTGCTCGTTTTCAAAATTATTGAAGATAGATGGCCTGAAACCCTAGTTCGATTGAAAGCAATACTTCTTCATGAAATTTAACGTATGTTTTATAATGGTGAAAGAAGATCAAGTACCAAA
Source organism: Drosophila neotestacea (assembly GCA_035044365.1). NCBI lineage: Eukaryota > Metazoa > Arthropoda > Insecta > Diptera > Drosophilidae > Drosophila > Drosophila neotestacea. The sequence goes on along the minus strand of JAWNMD010000157.1, from coordinate 2,110,515 downwards.
AGTGTATCAAATGAAGTCGCAATTTTTCACATTTTTCTACATCCAAAATTTGTCAAACTATGTAATGCTTTGGTAGTCCCACACAAGTAGGGAAAACGTCGATAGATTTTCAAGTTTAACTTTGAAAAGCGACTGAATAATTATTATGCAAAATTATTTTAAATAAAGTTTTAAAATGTATCCCAATGTTTTTTATAATTATTACTCACCTTTATCGGAAGCAGTTGGGTTTTAGTAGATAAATTATAAATGCTATTTTGAAAGTTTTCGTGCTAATTGTTGTCGTTGTTTGTGTTTACTTCGTTGATGTAGTTTTTCCTATTGTTGTTATTCTTCTTCTCCTTCTTAGACTTTATTGTTGCATTTATCGATTTAGTATTTGTTTAAGAAATCTGTAAATAAAAGTGAGTAAAAACAATGAGAACGAGTGTAATATAAAGCAGACGCTTTGTGCAACTTCAACAAAGTTGCAACACATGCAATGCACTCAAAACTCAACGCATTTTTCCTGTTTTCATTTTCCATAAAAGCAAGAAGAGAAGTTGCAGTTGCAGTTGCTGTTGCTGTCTGGACACGAGAATCCATGCTGAATGCACATATATGGCAATTTGTTGCCACCAAGAAGACAGCAACTGCTGCAGCCGGAGTTTGCCACATATGTGCATTTAGATGTTGAAGCTAAAGAATGTTGCACCAGACTATTCCATTAACTCCGTATGCGAGTTTTGTTTATAAAAATCAATCAACACCCAAAAAGACAAAGTTGAACAAAAGCGTGTAACACGCTCCAAACCAAAATAAGCCGAGGCCAACCGAGAGCCAGGTTAGCAAGGAGCGGATGAAGTTGGCTAAGAATGCGGCTCTGACCATTAACAAGGCTTTCAGCAAATAGGTACATAATAAAACAAGTAGAAAATGTGGAAAATTCTCTGCTTCGACAGGTGCAATAAGAGCAGCCCTCGAAATGACGACAAAAGTGCCAGCATTTTTGTTGTCGCGTGGGCGATGCTACGATCTGTGGCATGCAACGTTGGCGGCCACCTGAAAGCGAAAATGAGACCAATTGAGTGGCTTGAACGTAGGCGGCGGAGGTGGCATCGTTTGGAGTATAGCTCTCGACAAGTTGTTTGGCCGGTCGTCGACAATTTGGCCCGCTGATTGTAGGCCGATTGTTGTTAAAGCCCATCGCGACTTGCATTGTTTGTACAGCCAGATAACGGCACGTAGTTAAAATGAATACAATTTGAGACCTTGGCACGATTCTCGCAACCATCGGCTCAGTTGTCGTCGTCTTTCTAGTCACTGGGAGCACGTACGATCCGTGAGCAGGGCTCAATTTGCTTGAAAAACACCAAAGTACTATGTGTATCTAAATAGTTGATACCGCAGCTGACAAGCGACAAGTGACAGTTAATAAAATATCACTTTAAGCTTAACTGGGAGATTAAATAACTTGAGAATGCCTAGATTCAATTTGTTTAAGCTTTCATTAAGTTATCATCTCATTATTGTAAATTCCTTTACCGCATATAATAAAAAGTAATTTAGTAGACTAGTCTCATAAGCTTGAAATAATGTTTATTTTACAATTTTAATTTCTTTAGCTGGTGATAAAATAGATTTTAAAATCTAAAACTATTTTATAATTGCCATTTCGTGGGTCTGAAATTATCTAATAGATTAAACCAAAAATCAACCTTTAGTATTATAAAAAATGCAGTAAGCTACAGTGAAGCAGGCTCGACAGTAGGGGACCCTGTATTTATGAGAAAGAGCAAAAAGTGGTACAACATGGTGAATTTGGTGAAAGCACTAACTATTGAATCGATCAGCAGTGGTTAGTGGTGAAAGTCACCAGGGCAGATTTGAACATAAGCGAATTTTAAAGGTGCTCTTGTAGTTAGACTTCGAAATTTTGTACAAAAGGGTCCAATAAGTGCAAAAAAAAATGCGTAACAAGAAGGAGGCGTGGCAGACCCCATAAAGTATGCATATTCTTGATCAGCATCAGCAGCCGAGTCGATATGGCCATATCCGTCTGTCCACCTGTATATCCTTTTTTTGAATATGTAGACCTCCGAGACTATAAGAGCTAGAGACACCAAACTTGGTATAAAAGTTCTGCTATATCCTGCCCAGATAGAGACTGTTTTAGAATTTTGCCGCGCCCCTACCGTCCCCGCGAGTGGAAGATCCAAATTAACATTTAATTCAATTATACAATATTAAACTATTCTTTTTTTTTACCACTATTTGCTCTGTCTCATAAGAACAGGGTCTTCTGTTGTCGGGCTTGCTCCACTATAGCTTTATAGATCTTTTTCTATAACTGAAAGCTATACAGTATACTAAATAAATCACTCATGACATAATAAATCAGAAAAATAAAAAATACAAGAAAATACAGTGTTTGACACTGTGTTGAAAAAAGTTTTGGTAGCGAATTAAGCCCCAAAGATTTTGAATACAAAAAAAAACCGTGAGCAGCGCATAAAATCCGACGTAACATCTAAATAAAAAGTCTATTGGTAGTACCAATTTGGTACACATACATATCTACGTTTACTAAAAATAAATGAGTAGAATTTTCAAGGTAAACAAAGAATAATTCAAAGAGCAACATAAATCGAATGTGAGAGATCGAAACGGATTTTCCAAACTAAAGTGTAGGGCGTATCAATATAAGAAAACAGCTCAAATTCCTCCTGCCCCGCTCCATACCAACGCCTACAACTGTTAAACATTTTCATAGATGTTTGAAAATAGAATAGGGCAAGGGAGGGGAAAATACAAAAGACGTAGCAGGATCAAAAAATACTAAAAGCACCGGCAAAATCAACGACAGAAAAAAAAGGTGCGAGATGACGAAAGATTCAGTGAATCTCTGTGTAATACCAGGGTCCGATCTCGAGATTTTTCCGCCCTCAAATTATATATGTAGATTGTACAGCCTGTCAGTCAGACGACGATTGCTTTGCTCTGTTGGGGTTTTTAATTTGATTTTTACGCGACTTAGTCATCGCACAAATTTTAGATATTTCGTTTTTGTGCATGTGAAAGCGAGTCAGTTTAGAGGTCCCAGCCAGATGGTCCGAGCATAGACTGTGCCGAATGATGATGACTCGCAGCTATTACATACAATTGATGTCAGCGGAAATTGCCGGGCACTAACTGAATATTTATTTTTCAATTGTGCCACAAAAATTATTAACCAAAAAATGTGTCATGCAGTAGAAAGAAAGAAAGAAGATAGAGAATTTGAGAAACCCGTTTCTAGTATTGAGATATATTCATAGACTAGGGGGCTTCGTTCGCTGCGATAAGGTGTGCGATTGAGGAACACATTCCCTATTTTTCGAAGCTAGCAGTGGACGAAGCCTTCTAGTATTATAATGCTACTAGGAGGCTAAGTCTCATAGTTTTACACAATTATATTATTGTCTGTAAAAGCAAGAAACATAAATTTCCGTACATAAAAGCTAGAAAAATTTCGAGATTTGGCGAGATAAAAAAGGTCAGATTTGGCGGAAAAGCGTCAGTGGTAAAATAACGCCAAGCTCTCAGTTAAGATAGTTTTCCTACTACATAATTATAAATTTGCATCCGATTGTTTCAGCTATTCGGTATTGACCAAATTGGTTTAGAACGCATCAGACAGTCCCGATAGATAATTATCTGATTATAATCTGTTAGTTCAAGGGCGTAGGCAGGGGGTGCCATTAAAACATACATATATTTTAAACAAATTTATTTAGATTGTGTCAATTTAGCCTCGTAGCTCGTACCGTTTGGACCCCACAATGATCTGTCAATAAATTTGTCAGTACCAGGAGATTTACATATGTATACAGATATCAATATAACTTAATAATAGCAGCTAAGCGTCGCATAAACTAAAATATCTTTTAACTAATTGTAAATACAACTTTTTTCAGATTACAGCACACTTTGTCTTTAAGTTCCACATTCTCTAGAATTGTATAAGACTGAACTTTAAAATGCAGTTTAAAAAGTATTCCAAAGTGAAAACATATTTATACATATACTTATCTCTGTAAGCATGAGCATCTCTTTTTCATAATTCATTATATCATATTACGACATATCAGAGCATGTTTTTATTTTCTTAAAAAAAATCACATTCCCTAGAATCGTATCTAATTTAAAATTACCAACAACTTTAGTCAAAAAAGAAACACCTATATTACAGTTACTCACTCGTACTTTTTCTTTATTAACAGGTCAGTCAACTCACGCTCAGCAGCTGATCGAGAATTTACAATTAAAATTGTTCTGTAAACAGAAGATTTGCTGGAATTTTGAAATGCAAATTGTAAAGTAAAGTTGAGCAGAGCCGAGTCGAGAGTAAGAGAGATAAACAAATTAACTACTTAAGCAAATAAACGCAAGAGTTAAGAAAAAGATAGAGACCAAGAGAGCATGTGAGCATGCAGGGAGAGAGTATGAGCCCACTCAACAGCGGGTCGGGTCGGGTCAACTAGACAAACAGGGCCCAGGCGAACTTTGGCTTACAGCACAGTCCGTGGCATGGGAATGGCACTTTGGATAAAACCGCAGATAACCCCAGCTGTAATTTGAGTAAACAAGACATGGACGTCGACGTCGTCGTCGTCGTCGTTGTTGTCGTCGTCTCTGTCGTCACTCGGGCAACTCTGTTGTCTGTCTTGCCACACAATGGGGCACAAATTTTGTATCACTATCAGCCCAACAACGGCAACAATGAGCATCCATTGGCTTTGGCTTATTGATGGCAAAATCCAGATAAAAGATGCATTAAAAGTAACAAAATACACAATAAATAAACAACAAACAAAAAGCAAACAAACAAATCAAATAGAATGACGTTCAAAACGGGGTTGTACCCATTGAGTCAGTGAACATATATGCGATTGTGTGTGGGTGGTTGGGTGTTTGGGTGGTTATGGGGATTGTAATTTTCAATTAGCCTGCATCAAGGTGGATGGTAACATAATGTGTACAAATTATGTCAATAGATAGACATCAGATGGCCAATTAATCCCCATTGAGGGGAGTGTGTCATGTGTGTCAACCCTTTTATAACTGGATCTGATTAACTTTAATTAAGTCACACTTATGCTTTAAATGCTATGTATACTCATAAAATATATTGTACATACAAATCCTTGAACTCACTCATTTCCCACGGCCATGGAAAACTTGCCAAGATATTTGCCAAAGCAATTTTATGATTGGCTGCCAAGCTTCTCCATTCCAAGCACTTTAGTGGCAGCTCTCCTCCCCTCTCTGTCTCCTCCTTCATCATCCCATTCGTTGCTTGAAGGCAAAAAAAAAATTAGGCTCCCGCCAGTCGGGCTCCAATGGATTTTCGCAAAAGTGAGTGCCAAAAGAAACAAAAACACACACACACTTCTGACTTATATATGTACAATGTACATCATACATATATGTAACCATATACGCATATACATATGTATATAGATACAAATTATATTATATATATCTCTGGGGCGGCTCCCGTTGCCACGTTGACTTTCGCATGCCATTTGCGTAGCCAGGCAGCACTTGAATGCCACATTGCATCAATAAACTAAATGAGAATAAGACGTAAAATGCGAATTACTTGTTTTACTCTCCACAGTCCAACTGTCTGTCCGACAAAGCCGTTCATTGATTAACGGCTGCACCCCACTCCACCCAAGGACAGGCGAGAAAAGTAGTGATAACTGCCAATGGACACGCCATTCAATATAGAAGCTTATCAGCTCACTTAGGGGAATGAAGATTCCAATAGGGTGCGGTAGGGTAGGGCATTAAGGAGCACAATTTCAGTTATCATAACTTAGATGAGTAGAGCTTAATTGGATTAGATTTTCAAAAACACAAATTTTTGGACTTTTAAATATAAATTTATATTGCTAGTAGTATGTTTTTAAACAAGTGCAACAAATGCTAGATTGGATTAAGTATTTTTTAAGTTTATTGTATGAATTTTTAAAATCGTAAATTCTAATTTGTAAAAAATCTTATTTTATAAAATGAGTTTACTGTAGTCATCAAGCCAAGTTCTATCACGGATTAGCTTACATGCAAGTACAGCTGAAACAGCTGACTAATGGAAACATTTGACAGTTGTTTCAATAACTTACGACAATCTTCAAAGTCAAAACATTTACGATATATCAAATCACTTTTAATTAAACACAAATCTTTCAGACTGCCCACTGTGAGCAGAGTTTGCAGTAAATATGCGATTCGACAGAGAACCAAGGAATGAAGCGTCTGTTATGGTTTCTATATATCTGGTTAATCATATGAGTGACGTAATTTGTACGGCATAAGAAACCCCTTGGTTGCGTCAAGATAAAAGCCGATAAACAAAACAAATATAAATAAATCTATATATATTTGTGAGTAACATTGAGTAAATAATCAAAATAATATGCACAGCGCAAACTTATTTTGCATAAGTTTTTCATTTATTCGCGTTTCTCCCCAACAAGGCGACAATTTCAGACTTGAGAATCGCGACTGGAAACGACTCTGACGAAGGCAGCGGGCGTTGTCTATATACATATAGATGAACATATTTATAAATGAATAAAGTATGTAACATTAATTGTAGTAATCCTTATCACGGAGTGAGGAGCAATAGTCCACACGGTTTCCTCCTGCTTTCAGTTGTATGACTAAACGGCTGAGAGTGCAAAATGGGCAGAAAAATCATGGAATGTGACTTGGAATTAGACTCAGACTTGGAAATTGAAGTTAAAAAGGAAATGCTTGAAATTCCATTATGGTCGCCCACTCTCATCGATTTTGCTTTGGTTTTAATTTTTTTCTCAGTTCGTGGCTGTTTCTTCCGCAACAGCGGGGCAGTGGCAGCCACTTTCCACTTGAGTTCCGCGTAATTAGGAAACATTTCAAAACAATAAACTATATATAAATATGCATATCTCTAAGAATGGGTGCGTGCATACGCCGAAATAAGGCAAATTCGTGTCGAACTCGATAAAAAAAAACTTAAGTTGTTCTGATTCTGGTTATTGCTCACAATAAACTCGTATTTCGGTTATTTTCCGTTTTTGTATACCCTCTAAAGAGCATGTAAAGATATTGAAAGTTGGAAGAATGTATCAAAGTAGGAAGAGAAAAAAGTCAAAAATTCAAGAACGATTTGAATTGATTGATCAATATTGGTTCCAAGCTAAGTTGCAACAAATAAGGATTACATATATGTATGTTCATACATATTAATTTAGGCATTATTATTAACTGTGTATATATTTCTAGCTTGAGATATCATACACTTTATTTTACTTAAATGTTCTTTTTCACCAATTTCTTATTTTAATATCTGCCAATATCAAATATATAATATTAATTTTAATAAATCATCAATTTTAAAAGTATCTTATAGATACGTAGTGTCTCTAGTCGATCAATCTTGACTAGTGCAAAATACTTGTTTTTTTTTATTTATTTTGTGTTTGGGTTGTTGTTTCTCAAAGACTGAAACATGTGTGCGGCAGCAGTTTGAAAGGCGGCACACGTATCTGTATCTATGTATGTATGTAAAGAAACACACTCATACATGCATACATACATACATGCATATGTATGTTGTAGTTTGTGCACTGCACAAATGAAAATGCTGAGGCGTTAAAAAATAGAGCACACAGTTGTTATTTTTGTACTTAATTATTATTGCCTCGTGTACACTGATGTTTTTTTTATTGTTGTTGCTGGGCATTTGGAGCACTGAATTTTGATGTTGTACACACTTTCCACAGACTCAAAACATTACAAATTTTTTGCTTCATTTGTTTTAATTGAGCTTGAAATATGGGGAGCACTAATTTTTTCTATTTTCTTTGGATTTCGTTATGCAGTTAAATTTATTGTTAAGAAAACATGTCAAAAGTTTAAAAGAACTTGACTCAATTGGGGAATTCATCGAAATCTTTGTATAAAACTAATAAAAAAAAAAGTGTATTACGCATCTCAAGGGTGCTACATTTTAAAATAATTAAAATCTGCTCCAAATTGTAAAATAAAGTACGGCTTAGCCGCGAAAACATTTTCGAAAGTTGTGCGACAACAACTTTGTTGGGAACTAGACAGGATGCGAGCAGGTAGGGGACAAGTGTATTACCAAACGAATTCCCCACACAGCTGCACTTAATGTAAGTCAATTAATGAGTGTATGCAAAAAGTTATTTAAATGAAACCGATTAAAATGTATTCAAAATTGGGCGCAACAAACTACCGCCTACAAACGTTTGCAATTGGCCGAGTTACAAATCCGAGTTGAGTTGTCATTTGCATTTTTTTACTGAATGAATTTATTTACTGAGTGTGTCTGATTTTACAACTACATCAACAATCACAACTACATCGATTATGACGACCACGTCCAAGTCCAAGAAGCTAAGCCCACACAGCGACATTTTGAGAGCGCAACATTATGAGAGCGATGGCATGGAGTGAAAATGATCTCCGATCTCTTTATGTAATTTGTTTATATGGCATGAGGCCATAACTGAAGCTGTTAAATAAGGTCAAAAGCTTTGTGAAGAGATACAGACCACAACAACAATACCATCAACGAGCATTGACATTTTTAAAAGAGAGAAAAGATAATTGGGAATCCAAATACGCCCACAAAAACTTCAGTGATATTTGCCAAACGATCTAACAAAACAACGTGTGAAAAACAACACAAAAATTTAAGCTTCAGCGAAAAAGCTCGAAATGAGCGTACAGAAATTGAAATGCAAATGAAAAGGAAAAAACCAACAAACAAAATAAAAACAAATCAACTTACGAATAAGACTTATGTCTTCGCACGTATCTTCAAGATACATTCGTTTATTTTTTATGAAACATAAAGCGGGTAGATCTTCGGGGCAATGGCGGAGGTGGGGGAGAAGAACAGAGAAGCACAGTAGCAGCTGGCTAGCAAACCACATCGATGGCAGCGCAGCATACAAACCGTACACACACACACATTCACACACCAATATAAAATCATACGTACTATATGTAGAAAAATATAAAACCAAAATAACACTAATAAAATAAAGTCAGGGGCAGAGAGCTACGTCAGCGCGCGCAAGCGATGAGGTAATTCTTTGGCTTTTGCTGTTTTTAACTTGATAGGCACAACAAAAAACACTTTTACGTTTCTACAAATGTGATTATATAGAGTAAAAGCAGTAAGAATTCCAGATTTTTTGGCTTCTGTTTAGTTTTATTTAACGAGTTGCGCAGGCGCTAAGTAGAGCAGCAGCCTGCGTGGGCGTCTGCTGCCTGCAACACGTCGAGATTACACAATTAATTTGCTTATTTGTGTCTGACGTTTAGCTTTTTTTGCTTTTATCCGTTAAAACAACACCATATGTCACGCACTAATACACGCAAAGGTCGCAGCGCACATAAACGCACACACAGTCGTATACGTTCAAAAATATACGAGCCAAAAATCGACGATAACTGCCGCAGTATATTTTCTTCGTATTTACTTATTAACGTAGTATATGTATATGTATACCTTTTGCTAAATTTTCTGGCGTTTTACATTTATTTATTGCTTTTTGATATTTGAACTTGAATATTGCACATACACACACAAACACAAATATATGTACTCGTATTTAGTTATCGATATCGGCCACGGCACGAATCGGCACCGACGACGGTTAAAACTCAACTGAGGCGCGCCTACAGCAGCGCGCCGAACGCGAGCGGATCAGAGAGCCAATCAAGGCAGTCCACAGAGAGCACAAAAAGAAGTGAGCGCCACTCACGGCACCTGCCATGCTCACTTTGCTCTTTGGCGCTCGATCGCATTGGTAGGCAAATGTAAACAAAACAAAAACTAGATATTCGAGAGAGCGAGAGAAGAGAGCGTGAAAGACAAGGTGATGGACCCATGCCAGTGGGTGCACAACAACAAATACACATACCAACAAGCACTACAAATGTCGTGATGACTAATTTCTGTAAGCGATGGGCCATTGTCGTTGTTGTTGATGTTTTGTTTTACAAATTTATTGCAAGACGCAAAAAGAGGAAGCGACAAAGTGGAAGTGGAAATGGAAGTTGAATGAATAGTCAGCCGGTCAGAAGTGTTAGTCACTTTAAAATGACTTGGAAAAAAGAGTAAATAAATAAATTTGTTTGCCACAACCATGCGTAACATTATTAGAACTCACTGTAGACTTGTGTATGGCCCCACGCTGCAAGGCAATAAGTTTCATTGAAAAGTGAGCTGACATCATGCACTTTCATACATTACGTATAGATTTTTGTAAATATGTTTTGACTTAAATGGTTACTGAAAAAAAAAAGAGTGTAAACAAATGGGACACGAAACAAAAATCAAGTTTCTTCAGCATTGAGTTTGGTGGATGTTTTTGTTTCAATTATGCTCAATTATTGACACAGTCATTAGGCAATTGATGGAGCGACTGATAAAATGCTTGCCTTGCCTCCTGCAGTTCCAACAATTGAAAAAGTGAAATCTTTAAACCAGCAGGAGATGAACACGCGCTGACTTGGGATCCGATTTTAGCTCTGCGTTCCCCACGTCAGCACTAGGCTAAGGGTTGCAATTGCAGTTAATTAAAGCAATTCGCATTGTCAACTGAAGCCGAGTCTGAAAGCGGGAGCATCTTAATCAGTTATTTCAGTCTTTGACTCTTCTTTTGAAGCGGAACTCATGAAGTCAGCTAGAAATACTACTGGAGGCATTGACTTATCTTATCGCCAGTCGAACGGAAAGTTCTTTTTGGCTTTTCAATCACTCCGCACACAGCCGATAAACAAGTCGAAAAACAACAAAAACAATTAAAGTAACAATAAGTTTGATACAATATGGGGGGCAGAGCGTCATAAAGATTGTCGTCTAAGGAATAAAATAATTATACTGTGCCACTCAAAAAGCCAAACATGCTTTTTTATTTGTTTTAAAAATCGAAATGTGAAACATTTTAATTTGGGGAAATGCCGCCGAATCTGATGATGTTGAGCGTGTACCTTTTATTTCGTTGTTAGCTTGGAATTGACTAAAATTATACAAAGCCCTCACTATCCCAGTTCGCTTGGGCTTTTCACAGCCTTCATAGATTCAACATCCCTGCCCACCCTAAAACACAGTTTCTGAACGAGGCAAGACCGCAACCTTTGTGACAGTCCGGATCAGCTCTCCTGACTTGGTCTTGATCTTGACCGCTCGAACCAGCTCTTCTCTGCCAAGAAAAGTCTCTGTGACCCGTGCGATGTGACTTAATAAGAAGCTACTTAATCGTGCAGTTGGCAGCCTCAATAGTCTGTCATAAGTCTATCCGAAATCGCTGACTTGGTTGTAGCTTCGGTGTTATATCAGTACTCGGAATTATAAATGGTTCTTTAGTATCACAATGGACCGTCAAGGGTCCAGTTGTGTTAAATCAGATCTCAACCTAACCAACTATATGGAAATCAATGCTATGCCCCCAAAGCTATCTATCATAAAGTTCTAGGTGATGCTCATTGCAATCACAAATGCAAATATAAATAAGTACATATATGTAAATAAACATTTGCATGTTAACATAACGCGATAGAAGTTGTATACAACTAAAATTATAAATTGAGAAAATCGGTACAACTAGAGCCTTCTGTTTTTGCTTTATACATATACCATATTGATGGACCGAAATTAAAATCAATGTTAAAGTCACGAGGCTCTATTACTGTCAGTTGGTTAAAGGACGTCGGTTATTTTTGTGTTAATTGAATTACACGCAAAATACTTTATTGCTTCCGCCGAAAACTGAAGAGCTTGACAATGGGGCCTGTTGCAGTTTGGCGTTCGTCGTTTTATAGCAGATAAAGTTGCAATTAATTAGCATAAAACGTATGCCAAACAAACAATAAACACTCAAGCATACACACACACGAAAGATTAACACACACATACACTAATGCGGGTCGCAATGACAACGGCAGCTAGTATATAAAACTCCAGCTGGTCGCTTAAACGCCAAAAAGTGGACAGGCGGCGCCATTAAAACGGGTCAGAATTCGCGTGACCAACTAACAAATATATAAAAGGGCACACTGGACTCTGGGTGATGGAGCTGCTGCTGACCACCCCAAAAAAGGGAACACTAGCAGCACCAGCAACAACCACAACATAAGTTTGCAGCTGAAATAGCTCTTGCTTTGTTTTCATGCAAAAAACACAAAAATGTCGATTTCCTGACTTGCATGCCACACTTGGATTACTTAATTATTATAAACTTACAGAATTGCGTAGAAAATCAGGTGCGAAGATGGAAATAAAGGTATAAATAAAATAACACAATAAACAGGGCGATAGAATGAGTCGCGCTTATCGATACTCTCAGTGCAACACTGATACACTCGTGCATATATCGATACGTTTTTTTCGATTGACGTAACTGCGATAGTTCGATAAGTGCTCATGGATGTATGCGCAGGTGGGCGGTGGGCGGCAAAATTCAATTTTTTCTATAATTTTCAACTTAAGTAAGTTAGAATAACTGAAAGATTTTTTTAATGGGAATATCTGGCAGCATTTGATGTTAAAAATAGCACACAACAACATGATTAATGATAGCAAAGACGCTTGTACGCACCCCCACACGTCTGTGTGATAAATTTGTCTGCCTTTCCTGGCGATCAGAACTTCCGGCGTGATTCTGTGCTTTTGGCCGCCGTTGAGAGCCAGCCCAGTATACTGGGCACACGTTCAACCCTATGTAACAACTAAATACATAGATGATACCCATCTCTTCTGTGCCAAAACAAAAACTAAACTCTTGGCCTGCAAAAATACATGTAAGAGAAATCATAAAAATAAGGAAAAATTCATGACTTTGGCGAAAACTCAGCGGACCGCATATCGTGCGACAATCAAGGATGGGGGATTTTTACTAAGCGCTTAGTGTTGTTCATGTTGTTTTTCTTATTGGGGGTTGTAAGGCAGCTTGCTGAAATAAAAATAAATTTAATGTTTCTGTTTTTCGACAACGACAACGACAACGACAACTGAGACGACAGAGTAACTGGCATTTTCCACCCATATCATATGCGTAATTTATGCTAGAAAACATCTCGAGCATAAACAGGAAGTTGCCATGGTCCATGGTCCATCCAAGTCAAGTTGCAGTCGCGCTCATGTAGGGCGCAAATTCAATTAATTTCAATCGAACGCCTGTCGTTTTGCGCATCCGGCATTGATGCCGATTTTGATCACATCGAAGATGCTACAAATACAAGACAATCACAGCCCAATCTCAACCAACGCCCTTTGCCTATAAATCTCGGGGAATGCATGCGTTCTGTTATGACTGGCCAAGCCATCGACATGTGACTTGTAGCAAGAACTACATATAGATATATCTAATATTGAGGTCCTGCTGCGTCATTGCTTTGGTTCCGGTTGAAGTTCTGACGGCGCACGAAAGATTTATGTCACTTTGTTGGCACAACAGCATAACCGAAAGGCTTTCTTTTTAGGTATTTGTGTGTATGCGAGTGTGTTTGTGTGGACTTCAAGTGACCCACTTGGGACATACATTCAATGCTGACCAACAACAGCACTAATTGAGCGATCTTCCGGTTGGCTAATGGGTTAAAAGTGCTCGAATTGAGCCCATATATCTTGTGCATAGCTGCGATAATTTCGGCACTTTATCAACCAAAATGTAAGGGTTTTTTGCAGCCAGTGAAGATTTATTGACAACAAATTGCGCACATGCATTTTAAGTTACCAATTGTCTCTCTTTAATTTTTATAGCTCTAGAGAGACTAATAAAAAGAGCAAAATGGTAATTCTATATCATATCTAATACATATTTTATGCTTGAGAGTCACAGGTTCCAGAGTTTTAAAATAGATCGTTAAAATTCGTATCCTAAGCAGTGTTTATTTTTTATTTATTATCCTTATGTTAATATCAAAATAGTTTCTGAATCCTTAAAAGGAAAATATTCAACCTACATTTTTTGTGACTTGGTTTAAGCATTTGAAAATTGCTAGGTTAAAGTTACTTTGTACTAAGATTTTACAATTTCTTTAAAAGGTATTAACTTTTCGGCTTCTTGTCCAACTTACTATCTGATTATTTAAGCAAGCCACACAAGAAATACAAAACGGAAGTCGTATGAACGAAATTCTGGATAATTACTATCTATAAACATTAGATGAAAACTTAATTTATCATTCAATTTCGTTTCATTCCCCATATACATAAAATTGGATAGCTTTGAGTGAACTTACTTTATATGAAAAGTTCTAGTTTATTCTTGGATTTTTACTGAGATCTTCTCATTCTTACAATTAAATTGGTCTGCTTCCTGATTTCTCATCTAATTTAATATTGGGTTGAAGTCCCCCATCCCACAGAGTCCTGTTTTATAGTTAGACTTGTTCTATTTGCAGCACTTGTCACTTTCATAGTATCCCGATTCCAGTCGCAATTTCTCGACCTCAACAGCCATTAGACCATGTCAGCGCATGCCACGAGCCGGATAAATAGACTGTTGAGTCATTAAACAATTTACGCAGCTATAAATTTACGCAATTTACTTATTGCGAACAGAGTTTGGCCGAAGCACACACGAAGTGAATCCTGCGGCCAGCACTCTAAGCAGGACAATAAAAAAATAACCCTGTACCCATTAACACATCTGTCTAGATCCCGACACAAAGTGTAGAGAGAGAAAGAGAGAGAGAGTGTGTGTCGACCGCCTGAGCGATTAACTTTTTGCATCCTTCACGCTTCGTTCACTTCAAAATCCCTGCAGTCGCCTCATCATCATCATCATCATCATAATCGAGATTGGGGCGGGCAATCGCCCACGCTTCTCACTTCTCGCTTGTTTACTTGATTTTTTATTGCTCCAGAATACGTAGTAGATTTTAAGGCCTGCCGCCTCCCTCAGCTGCAAAAATGTTAATGAAATTGTCATCAATTAAAATTTGGTTCTTCCATGACCGTGATCCAGACGACAGTGACATTGCATAAGTTTCTTGGTTGTTATTCCCATTTTACTTTTTCCTTTTTACGACCTAGACGTCTATTTCAGTCTAGTCAAGGGTTTAGGAGTTTCAGAGTTATGAAGTGTCCATCATAATGCACATAACTGAACGCTCTCGTGCCTGGGATCGAGCTCAGCTATCATAATAATTTGTGGTGAACCCCCTGACATTTTTAACTCTCTAAAAGAGGGTAAAACAGAAAGCGGGCTGAGATCCAAACGGCTGCCAGCAATTTGTAGTCGTTAGCTTGTTTTTCCAACGCCACTTAATGGCTTTTCATAAATTTTTATTGTCTTGAATATAATAATTTTTTATGCTCGTATGCAAATGCGTTCATTTTTAGTGCTCAAAATTTGTCGTACAGTCTATTTACTACTTAGATCTAGAGGGACAATGGATGAGTATAGTTTTCTATATCTGATGTCATTTAAGGTTCATCTTGACAGACTTGTCCGACTATCTTTGTGCCATTTATTTGTCCAAGCAGAGCAATTAAGCAAGCATTTAACATGTAACTACTTGCAACGCCCTAGAGCTTAGCTGTAGCAACAATTCACATGGGGTCGGACATAGGAGGCAGAATTCATTACCTTGTGGGAAGAGGTTTGGGCGGACAGACAGACAGTTTCCAATTCGATGACTTGTCGCACCCAGTCAAAAGGCCCTCAACGATAAACGTCGCTGATAGCACAGCATTTATCAAGGAATAACAACTTGTAGCAACAACAAAAATAACATGCAACACAAGCTCAATTGAGTTTCAAATTGATGTCACCATTATCGGGAGCTGTCATCTAAAATTGTAAGGGTCTAAGCAGGGATCCTGGGGGTTGAAGCTCTTTGCTTGGAGGCTGTGCGCGGACTGCTTTTGTATCTTTCGTATTTATTTTTAATTTTTTCATCATTTATCAGCGGGAGTTGTCCGAAACATTTTCACATGCCCGCAATTGCATATTTATGTAGATGCAATGTGCAATTTTAGTTTGCGCTTCGATTTAAGTGCTCATAAATAAAAATCCAGTCAAGCAACCCCTGACATTAAATGAACCCCCCTCCATATTCCCAAGCACTACGGACCTATAGACCAGGCCCACCCCAAACGGTGCTGATGCCGCTGCCGATGGCTGTCAAAAAGGCAACGGAAAGTTTGTAAACAAAACTAATGCCGACATGGGTGTTGATAAAGTTCTCCAAGTCGCCCGACATCCTCCATCCGCCGTTCTCTTATTGAATTGCACTACACGCTTGATTCCCCGCTAAACGGATGTGAAAGCATCAGCAGAGGATGAGGCTGGGAATGAGGATGGGGATGGGAATGGATTTCCAAATAGTAGCGAGTATGACATGTGGATTCGTCATACCAAAAAGCGCAAAATATTATCCAGAGTTCGAATTTTGTTCTGGATTTTCGCAAAAATCACAAAGGGTGCTCGCTATAGTGGTTAAACGTAATTTTTGGAGGGTTCCTTCTTCTTTCAGAAGTCAGCAATACTGCCACTTGTGTCTAATGAACTATCTTCTGTCATTTGAAACGTAAGCATTTACAGAAGCATTGAACATCTGACGGGGTTTTTCTGTAAACCATTTAAAATTATTCAAAATTTCCTTGTAAATCTTCGGCTTAACCAAAATAATTTTTTTAAATATACATACATACTTGCTGAAGAATAACATATACTAACTAGTCTTATCATTCAATTGCGGGATAAATGAGATAGTTCCGGAAACTAAAAAACCTTCTAAAATACTAGTTCAAAACCCATTTTTTTTGGAAATAAGGATCTTTTATAAGGAACTAGCCAAAGTTTTGTTTAAATCCGGTAAACGGTTAACAAGATTCAGAGGTTTCAGGGATGCAACTTTTAAGATTTTTGAAAATACCGATTTTAAAAATTTTCTTGTGTTTATTTTTAATTTTTTTCTTGTGGAAAAAACACCGCTCAAGCAAAATCTTTTCGTGATAAGTGCTATTTGGACCCTTCTGCATAAATGGACAGAATCATTATTTCGATATTCATGATCTTTTCTTGTCTTTTTAAATGAATATATTTTATTTACAAATATTTTGCATGTCATTTATTTAAGTCCTAGCGCTTCCTGAAACTATTCATTCAACATTTTGAAGACTTCACTCTATTTCAGTTAAAATGTGTTTAATTTTGACTTGTACTATAGTACTATAGTATACAAATTGGTAAAGAATGTCAAATTCACCGCTCAAATGCGAATCCCGCTGTTTTTTTCTTAAAACTAGAAATTAAATTGCACAAATAAATAAGTTATCTGCCATAAATCTAAAATTTTCGGTGTAGTGTACAAAATACTTGGGAATTATAAATATCAATATCAAAGTTTCAGTATTTTTGCATTCTACTTCCTCAAAAGTTATTAGCTAATTACAAAAGCAAATTAAGTCCAATAGGCGATAATTGACAGTGTATTTTTAATCCAGATAAGTTGGTGGGGATCCTATGACAGTTATGGAAATTTATGATTCATTATCATGTATTTGGTCTGTAGCTTGCTAAAACTGCCTTTCCTATCCATATCCCATTGCAATGTAATCCATTTGTTTACGCAACATTTGTCACGCTGCCTCTGATATTCTGGCTAAAAGATGCAGGATATGGGTATGGAGGAGAATCACTCAGCACCCATGCAGTGAAAAATCATCCACCCCGTAACATTGCAACATAACTTGAATAGGATTTTATGTCTTTTTTTCACAAATGCTGGACAAATGTTGCAAAATTGTCGTCATTGGATGTTAGGGATTTATGAAATTCATTTACTAATGGATTGTGGTAAACGAAAAACTCCGCAGATGTGTAAATATGTAAGCGCTATGAATTATTAAAGCCAAACTTTAAACTATAGATAATAGTAAAAATGCTCAACTAAGAGATTGGTTGAACTTTGAAAAAATACTTATGTAACTAAGTAAATTCACAAAAATAATATAAACATAAAGATATTAATACATGTGTATCGAGCCCGTTATGCAAAAGAACTGTAAGTTAACATTAGTATGAACATTTTTGTTGTGTTTTGACCAACCATCTCAACCAAACTTACAGATTATGTATTTCTTACTCACTGCTACATTTTGAGAAAATTTGTTCTAGATCGGATGACTATATAATATAGATGCCATAGGAACAATTAGATGCAAATTTAAATTATGTATGAACAGCATTGTTGTTTTTTGAGCTTTCTAAACCAAATTGACAGATGCAGCGAAAATATAATTTCATTATATTATATAAAGTACTACTACTTTAAGTCCAATTGGAGGTAAAATTTGAATTTACATTTCCCGCTTTTCTTATAAGAAATGGCATAAGGTCCGGCTATAGCTGTGTTCCCTATTTTCACTTCACATATCTCCCCGAGATTTCAGCGACCGGAGCGATCCAGGGGTTGGCAAGCGAAGCGAGCAGGGAGCCAGCCCCCTAGTATTATATAAAGTACTACTACTTTAAGTCCAACTGGAGGAAACAATTGAATTTACATTCCATTCATTTACCGCTTTTCTTATAAGAAATGACATAAGGTCCGGCTATAGCTGAGAGATGTGTTCCCTATTTTCGCTCGACATTTCTCCCCGAGAAGAGAGCACTAGTGGACTTGGCACCTGCTTATGTAAAGTACTATTATTTTAAGTCAAATTGCAGGGAAAAATTTAATTTTACATTTCCCGCTTTCTTATAAAAAATGGCATAAGGTCCGGCTATAGCTGTGAGAACTGTTCCCTATTTTCACTTCACATATTTCGACATAAGGTCCCACTATAGCTGTGAGAAGTGTTCCCTATTTTCACTCCACAATTCTCCCCGAGATTCGAGCGTAGCGAGCCGGGGGCTGACGAGCGAAGCGACCAGGGGGTAAGTCCCCTAGTATGTTATAAAGGTTCTATAAAAGCAGTCGGTCAAAAAATGATATCTCAAACTAGCCGATTATGTGTCTGGAAACTTTTTATTAAAACTTACCAAATATGAATATAATCGGAATACTTTATCGTGAAGCCGGTATTTGTCAAGAGTCGAAAGATCTCCGCAAGGGCGCGACAAGGATAGCTGCACGCTGTCCTTTTATGGGCCGATCAAGACAGGACAGGTACAAACTATTGTAATTAATATAAGTATGTACCAAATTATTTTAACTAGTAATTTTAAATTAACTTAACTTTATTTTTTGCATTAAATTTTTAATTTTGTCTTATAACTTAAACATACTACTTGTAGTCGGTGTAAGAAATAGATAGAAATAAAAAATAAAATAACTTATACTTAGCTCTAGCTTAAAAAGTGCTTTGAAATTCGAAGTAAAAATTAATTTTTTTACTTACGGTAGGCGCACTGTGACCCGTTTAGTGCTAGTGTTGCAAAAATTATATCTTTTAAACAAATTTAGATAATTCCAAAATTTAAAAAGCCGTTAATGGAAAACTTCCTTAGCTTCTAAATGGGTGATAGGTATAGCTTGATAGGCCTACAGGGTGCTTAAAGCTCGACTGCCAAAGTTGAGAGTTATTTTCTTTGCGTGTTTAATTATAAAAAAAATTCTGTTTTTGTCAAAAATCGTAAAAAAAATTTATTAAATTTAATTTGAATTTTAAAATAACCTTATATTTATAAAGTAGTAGTAACATAAGTACGTT
Organism: Drosophila neotestacea; assembly: GCA_035044365.1. Taxonomy (NCBI): domain Eukaryota; kingdom Metazoa; phylum Arthropoda; class Insecta; order Diptera; family Drosophilidae; genus Drosophila; species Drosophila neotestacea. The sequence continues at coordinate 2,090,801 of JAWNMD010000157.1, read as the reverse complement.
AAATGGCATCCACGTCCGTTTTGCAACAACTAGACTGGCAGTTTTGTATACATCTTGATGAAACTTGGTACGGGTCCGTCCTTTTATTGACAGCAATACATATCGCTCATTTTCTTGAAGAGTGACACATCTCCTATGTAAATCATATGGATTTGTGTGTCACTCTTCTAGTGTCACTCTTCTAGTAAATAAGCGACATGTTGTAACCATCTGATCGGCTCACTATATCATATAACTGCTATAGGAACGATCGGTCAAAAATAAACCTTTGGTATGAAAAACTTTCTTCATATTTTTAAAATTCTGAACCAAACTCACTGATTGTGAATGTAATATTGACTGATACTTCCTTTGTTTAAAATCGGAATAATATATCATACAGCTGCCACAGGAAATTCCTATCAGGAATGATAGCTATGTGTTCTTTTTCTTCAATCAGTTTTATTGATTTAACTTTTAAACGGGAAAGAACGGGCGTCCAAAATTTTAAAAGTTAGTTAGAGTAATATTCACTTAAGCGTTCTAAAAAATGTCGCCCAAAAGTTCGTAATACTTAGTTTGCGAGTTCTATTCTACCGAAGTTTAAAAATAACCTCATTTTAGTGTATTTTTTAAACTCTCTTGTATGAAAAGTAAAAGGTCGAAGAGATTTTGTTGTTTTTTACTAGAAATTAACATACTTTTCAAAAGACACCGAAAATGTTTACATTTTGGTAAAAATTTGAACATTAGTATTTTGAATACTTGAAATCTATTCTTGATTTAAGTATGAATTACGTAAAATCAGCATAAAATCAAGTATAAATGATCTTATTACAAGAACAAGTAAGCTTGAATCAAGTAATAATGAGTGCGAAAATTCTTAATACAAGTTCGGAACCCAGGTTCAAAACCCAACAACGGCTTTAAGAAAACTCTGTTTTTTAATGTTTTATGTTCTGTTTTGGCATTTATAAATATATTCCTTGGGTATAATTAAACTCTTACAAAATAATTGTTGTAAAAGCTGGTTCTGTACCGAAATGAATGAAGGTTGCCTAATTCCTAAATCAAGAACTATATATATATATTAAGTTAACAATGTTTCATTCTTATAATAAAAACAAAAATCTCTGCAGGGATTTTTGTCATTTTGTCCGTCTGTGTAGAAAATATAGGTATTTTAGCATAAGAGAAGTTGTGTTCAAGAAAACTAGAAATAAGATCGAAAATTCTTAGTTTTAAGTTGATTGGCACTCAGTTGCAGAATTCTTAGAGCTTGCTTGAAGCATAAATTGTACTTAACTCATGAACAAACGCACTTCAAAATCGTACTTAGGATCGTCATCCTCGAATATAGTAACTCTCCGTACTCTGTTAGATAATAAGTACGAAATTCTTAAATGATTTTCTCTATTTCTATGATCTATGTGTTCAAAAAAGGTTCAGACAAACATAGCAATGTCGACTAGGCTGTTGATGCTGATCAAGAATGAATGCACATTATGCCGTCTGGCACGCCTCTTTCTGCCTTCCACGAACTTTTTTTTTGAACCTATTAGTCCCTTTTGTACTTTTTTATAGTAAAATTACAAAATAGAATACATTTTTTTAAAGAACATTATAGTTTAACATATTATGTTTAACAAATATTATTTTTATGAACAATTACTTATTATAGCGGAATTTAATCTTCATTGTCAGATACGACTAAGGTGCCATCGAGTGAGGTTTTAACGATAATATTTATAATTTTAAATACACAAATTTTCAAATCTTCCATAAATCTTATTAAAATTGTCCTGTTGTAAGGGGTACACGGGGTACAATGAGCATCAAAAATATAATAGTTAAATTATTTGAAAAAATATTTTTTAGTAGTGCTTGTTTTAATTTTACTTAACTTTCTGGCAAAGGTACGATCGTCCTATGAACAAATTCTGCTGTTCATGTGCTTCGCTAAATATCATTTACATATGTACATAGTATTTCTATTCCAAATTGATTTACTTTTTTTAATGGAATTAATTAATTGATATACGATTTAACATGTAACAAGAAGTGCATTTAAGTGCATTTGCCCACGTTTTAAGACATTTTTTAATAATTTATAAACTATATAAAAAAGCGGAGTCTACTTTCTTTTTAAATTTTTTAATTAAAGGATAATAGATATACTTAATTTAAGTATTTCCCCAAAGTATTATGTTCCTTGGCAAGGTATAACCAAAAATTTTAGGAAACCTCATTTCTATGAAATATTCTTTTTGGATTTTCGTCCTTTCATAACAGTTGGGTTTTATTTTATAAAAAGTATTTTAACTTTCCATAACATTGATTAATTTTACAATTATTGTTATTCAAGCATTTCTAACTTAATATTCTTTGAAACTAAGATATCTTAAATCGTTCGTTAAAGTTTGTATTCTTTCAAATAATTGACAATTTAATTTGGTTCTTTTTTCGTAAACTCATTATATTTTCAGTTTATTAGATGATTTGATCAAATTACTCATATAATTTAAAGACTTTAATTGTTATTGATAATAAGTCCGCAAAGGCTGATTGGAAAGTTTTCCCCAAATCGTAGCCATTTTGTACGTCTGACGCGATTGGCTGTTATAAAAACATATAATATCAGCCATTCAACTCCCCCGGCCGGGGAAAAACATTTTACTAGTCCTGCGCAATGCAAGCGTTTTCATGTACATAATGGTTTATATCAGCGGTAGCTTTATATACTTGTTAGGCAGCTTCTATCCAACCAGACTCGCACCCAAACCCCTAAACCAAACCCAGAAAAAGTTTACAACTTCACCGCGACTTCTGTCGGCTTCTGCCCATTTATCTTCTGGCTGGGGCTTTTTTGCTCGATTGGATAGAAGGACCCCAAACCTCTTAATGTTCTGTCCACAATACCCACCAATGGCAGCAACATTTTATTGGCAAACTTTTGCTTCCCCTCCCTACTAGATTGCAATGTCGCCGAGCTGGCGCCATTTTTGTCGCATTGTTGAGGGGAACAACGATTTATACTATTGTTCTGCAATACCCTTGGAGAAGGGCATCTACTGAGCTTAAATATATCTTACTTCTTGAAACCATTCAAACCCATTCAGTTATAAATATTCCTGCTCCGCTCTAAAAATAAAACTCAGTTGTTTTATTTTTATATTTGTTTTCTATAAATTGTTTTTAATTTTCATTTTAAACATTGAGACTGGAATGGAACATATAAAAAACACGCTTTTCCTCTGTATTATTATTTATAATTATTACATAATATTCAGTATAAAACGTCTATACGAAGAAAACAAAACCTACACAATAAGTGTGAAAAATTCCTTACATAAATTAAATTTCATGCTAATAACATAAGCTGATAAAATTGTTGTATGTGTCGCGTCTCTTGCACAGCACAAGAAATGGGGAAAAATAAAGTCTGGATCTTGTAGTTAATTTAAATTTAAGACTCAGACGCTCTAGCTCAAATAAGTATAAGAAAAAAAGTATTTATTTGCTAAATTTACGGAATTCATTATGTATTGTTTTTTCATTATGTTGTACATTTTTGATAGTGAAATGCAGAGTTCATAGTTTATAGCTGTACACTGATATGCACAGTTTTAAATTGGGTTACAAACGCAATGAGAAGGATGATAAGAATAATAATCAAATATAAAGAATCTACTATTTTGAAACTACAACTGCAAAATTTGTCTTGTGGCTTTTGTCATGAGGCTTTTATCATTGTTCAAATTAATTGTTCACTTTCATTTCAGTTAAGTCACATTCAATTTTGGGCACCTGGCGCGTTGCGAATTAATTAGGTCTACATTAAACAAATTTTACAATATTGTAGAGCAAACTTCGCTGAAGTCTTAAGTATTTCATTTCAACTAATTTTAGTTGTCGCCTATTCAGGTGTGTTTGTTGTGTGTGTGTGTGAATGTTTGTTGTTTACGTTGCCGATTGGTTGATAAAACAGACTACTTAGTAGAACTTTTTCGCTTGCGCCTCGCTGCGGTTCCTGTGCAAAATTAAATGAAAGAGATTATTTACGATCTCTATCAGACATATTAGACTATCACTTACTTGAATATATTGTAGATGAATACTAGTAGCAGTTGCACAACGGTTACACTTAGGAACAACGTAACACCAACACAGTTGCCGGTGGGGCATGGTGCTGTCTGCGCCGAGCCTTGAGGCATGCCCAATCTGAGAAGCAGAATAAAAATGGTTTAGCAACAGATAAGATTCTTTCTTTAAAAATTTAACTTCTTTCTTATAAAATTCAACGAACCTTTGACCAACATGGGAAATGCCCTGCTTGACTTGATTCATGCCATCCCGCATTTCTGTGATCAACGATTGCACATCATAGCCCGTTGACTGAATTTGTGCTGTTGGTGCGTTCTTCTGATTTGTTTGTATGTTATCAGTACGCACATTGATATCGCCCGCAAGCTGACGTATTTCACGTATGGTGCTAAGCAGAATATTTTGATTAGCAATTAGCAAATCTATATCCTGCCTTGTAACGCCCACTGCGCCTGGCAGCTGCTGGACCGGCACGCTTCCAGCCGCAGCAGGTGGAAGAGCTTGGCCTGCACTGGCCGCAAAGCCGCGTGAGACAAGTGACAACGTATTCTCTTGACGGCCAATGATCTCGTCCACCTTTCTTGACAATTCGCGCAGGTGATCAGCGATTTGACTTTGACCCTGCCAGATTTGACGCAACTCCCTTTGATTCTCTGACTCGTAAAACTCTTCCCACTCCTCTTCGTCTTTGTGCTGCAATTAAATATCAGAAATAACAGCTTTTTAAAACAACGTATTATCTACAAAACAGATAACGCCAATCACACTCTCTCACAATTAAGTTTCAGAGTGGATTAGACCAAAAACTGCGATAACGTGTGCCAACTATTGACTAGAAAGGTGTTACATTTACCGCTTCATCTGGATGTTCTTTTTTATATTCCTGTTTTTGCTTCTCCAGTTTCTCCTGATACTCCTTGTATTCCTGTGTCAGCTTTTCTTGGTTGTCTACCTTTGGTGGCTCCTGCAGTTGACCCGCAGCATGCAGCGACGTGGTCAAAAAGTGGAACACATCATGATCATCAGCCAAGCCACCAGTGGCTGCCGAAATGCCAAAGTAACCATTTCTGGGCAGCTGCACACCGTCGGCACGTAGACACATCTCGTAGTCATCGTTGTTGTTCGACATGCCGTTGTGGATGAGTACGGTAAGCACATTGTTGTAGTATTCAATGCGGGCACGCGTTGGGAAGGGCTTGTTGCGGAAATCTCTGAGGCAGCCACTGAGCAACTGTGTCGTACCATCGTTGGCATGGTCGTATTGCTTGGTGCCGTCGTTCAGCACAGCGCTAATGTAGGGATTGTTGTGTTTATTGTCGTTATCAAACGAATCAAAAATGATAGCTAGGCCGTTCCACCGGTCCGAGGAACCGAAGACGGGTCCATTGTAGTCTCCCTTTTCGGTGGTGTACCAGAAAGCCAATCCATCGGCACCAATTCGGCCACGTCCTGTTACGCGGAAGACAATCTCAACGTCCCACCAGTCAAAGTTGGTCTGCGTTTTTGTCCAGATGGCGCCCTTTTGTGAGCGCAACGAGGGCGCCACGCGCACGCTTTCTGCACTGGCAATGGCATCTGAAATGCATAGCAACAAGTGCGGATTAAGTTTCGCATTGATTTCAATATAAATAAACTGCCAGCGTGTACACTTTGCTATGCTTTGCGTTGTTAAAAGTTTCGTCAATGCTGATGCTGTCCGCTTGCCATCTCCCTCGCACTCATGGCAAGCACCGCAAGACGGCCAAAACAACTGACGTGGAGCTGCCCCCTTCTACTTACTTCCCCCGTATTCCCAAAACGGTACGGTGCCATCTTTTTGAGCCAAATATGGCGGCTTAAACGAGTACTTATACTCAAACCGTCTATGCACGCCAATGGCACTTGGGTTCACGTTGGCCGCCACATAGTTTTGTTTAATAATTATGCAGAAAATGGCCAGGAATTTGCAAATCGTTGGCAGCAGTAATTTCGACCCGGTCGCTTGCATCTTTCTAGTGTTGGGTTGCTCATGAGCGTTTTTCCAACACTACTTTTTTTACAGTTTGACAGCGCCACTATTGCTTACGATATATCGATAGATATTTCTCGCGGTGAAATATTTATACACGATATTTTTATCAGACGATAGTATTATTATCGATATTTTGTGCAGCACTATTACTTGAAAAATCCTGGTTCAACCTTTTTAATAATATCTCTAAGCAAAAGGAAAACAACAAAGAATTAGTATTCAAATTTCCTTTTTCCTAAGTGTTTTCTTAGCGCTCTTCAATTGTTTACACAGTTTTTTGCAGCTTAGTCGACAGTTAGTTCTAAAAAATAGGCGCTAGCAAACAAGAGATGGCACCAAAATGGGACCATTTCCCATACACAGCCCTGGTTCACAGATTCGACTCGACACTCGAAAAATAAAAATCATTGATATTTTGCATGGATTTTTCGTAGAATTTGCTCTACCTTTCCAGATTTTTTGGGGCTCATTTGAAGGAACTAGGCCCTTCTGGGGATTCAAAGCCGGAAAAAAAAGAATCCTCTTCAATTTATCTAATTTCGAATTTCATTGATTTGTTAAAAAAAAATCGTTTTTTTACTTAAAATATATTCTTTTATATAATTTTAAACAAGCGCGCGTACACTGGCGCCGTCTATAAAGTACGCACGTACCAAAATGATCCCAGGATTGTCACCTCTAGTCATTTTGCTAACGTTGTCACGAAATACTATTTTCATAAGTCTTGATTTCCTGTTTTCACGTTGATTTTTTGCACAATTTTACCGTTTCGGAAGGGGGCCAGCAAAAAGACAGACCTGTACCAAGTTTCATCAAGATAGCTTTAAAACTGAGAGACTAGTTTGCATAGAAACAGACGGACATGGCCATATCGACTCAGCTCGTCGCCCTGATCAAGAATGTATATACTTTATGGGATATGTGAGGCCTCCTTCAATGCGTTACACATTTCGTGACAAAATTATAATACCCTCTGCAAGGGTATAAAAATATGCGTATCTGCGAAGGTGCGTACTAGAACCTGAAATAAATTTAAAATGCTTGGTTTTGAATTAATTTCATCAGGCTCTAGCGCATAGACTTAACTTTAATATTATTTCGTTTCAATTGCCTTTTGCTTGATATCACCAAAGTAGTTTTCCTTTCAAAAATGTTTCTTTATATCATAGTCATTGTGTGTGTAGTAAGTATGTTGTGGTTTAAGTGTAGAGCTTATATCTAATTAAATAGGTTTTACTGCCTGTTAGCATATAGTGTGGACAATACAACATATTGTTAATCTGCACAGTTTATGTAGGTGATACTCGTCATTAGCCTGTGAGTCATACCATTTTACAAATTTTAGTTACTCAATTTCAATCACAATCACTTACGTTTAGTTGTGTGTATTTAGGTGTGCAAAGGTGTTCGGCCTAAAGAAAGAATAAAACACAAAGTCGCTTATAGCAAAACATAAGTCTAGTCTATGTGAACTATATATTTAAACCTTGTTTATTACAAAAAATCATAATTAAACGCAGGTGCAAAAAGGAGGTAATATGAGCATGCCTTAATTAATCGTACTACGACATAATAATAAATTAAGTTTCAATAATTGTTATGGTCTGCATAGTATTACATTCATGATGTTAAATACGGGCAAAAAAATATATGTGAATGTGTGTACAAAAGCGTGCAGTGGGATTTAAATTTTTTGTTGTTTTGTTTAGTTTAGTTTTATAGTTAGAATGTTATCTCTTTTAAAGTGACGTGAAATAAACGTGTGCCCTACAGGCTACAAAATACAAAAACCTATCTGTATATATTTGTTGTTTATATACACGCTACGATCGTAAATGTAAGATTGTTTTTTTTTAGTGTATACGATAAGACTTATGCCAAAAATGTTTGCATGCTTCTCTTATCTCTATTTAATCAGTGCCAGTTTTCTTTCATTTATGTTATTGTTTTCACTAATTGTTGAAATTGTTGTTGTTGCTGTTGTTATTGTATTCATCGTCTTAAAGCAAATTCATCTCTTGCTTTTTACTGGTTATAAAATTCATTCATAATCACTTTATAGCTTATGCACATTGAACATTTCTTACATTAAATATGTACGTGTGAAATTGTGTGTGTAAATCTATCAAACTGATTCCAAAACGAACGCAAATTGGGTATAAAAGGATTAGGAACAAAATCAATTTGCTGACAACGATTCAGTGGCAGTTAACAAATGTGTAAGTGTGTGTTTCATAAACTGTTTAACAAATGCGACTCTTATTAGGTGACTTGTGGTCTCTGCTGGCGAAGGGGCTGTGTGTGTGTGTGTGTGTGTGTGTGTGAGTGTGTGAGTCGGGCTGAGGTAAATTATATAACAAAACTATTACAATTATACAAGATTAAAAAACCTATTATCGAAAAAGTACACATAACACGCTACTAGATTCTCTGCTGGTATGTTTTACAGTGGATCGATCCTCTTCTTAATGCACATGCTGATGATGCGCCGCACTTGGCGGCTTGCTGCCAAATGCATTCATCAATTGACCTTCATATATGGCTATGAGCAGCATTATGACGACTCCGCTGAGCATGCCGACTATTTGTAACATGAACTGTGCAAGTGACTTGTGAGCAGCAGAAATCTCCGGCATCTATAAGTGGATATACGCTTATTATTGAATTTTCCAGTTGTTAAACATTAAAAAAAAACTCACCATATCGACCAGCGCAATGTAGATGAAGAGTCCCGCCGCCACAGCAAACATCCATTGTGCAACATCTTGCGATTGGCCAAATACAATGCCAAAGATCATACCAAAGAAACTAAGCACGCCCGTTAACAGATTGTAATAGACAGCCGATTTAACCGACATGCCGGCCTTTATAAGGATGGCAAAATCGCCGAGCTCGTGCGGCAGTTCGTGACAAAAGACAGCCAGAGAGGTGGAGAAGCCACCAGCAATGTTCTCCGCGAATGCAGCACCAATAGCCATGCCGTCAGTAAAGTTATGCAATCCATCGCCCATAATAATCATCCAGGCAACGGCGCTTAGCGTCTCAGGAGGCGAATGCACATGTCCATGTCGATGACTGTGACCGTGGTGGGAGGATTCATGTTCTCTTAAAATTACTGTCACATGATCATTCTTATCCTTTCCCCCATTTGCTGTTGTTGGGTTAGTATCGAGTTCTGTGGTCACCGTATTGCTGCTATCCTGGTGATGCTGTTGCTGATGATTGTTATGGCTGTGATTGTGATGATGATGATTATTCATCTCTGCGTAGTTATTATGAGAGGTGGAGAGCAGAGATTGTGCCGCTGCTTCACTTGAGCCTTCATGTTCCGTCTTGTCACAGCGCCGATTGCTGCACTCACCCGAAGATGCATCGCCACCAGCTCCAACAGCAGCGGCAGCTGTAGTCACAGCCGAAGTCGTGCCCTCATCGGGCAAATGCATCCACACATCCTGCTTATTATTCATTGTGATCTCATCATAACAATATGGATACGAACTATATTTCTGTTTGCACATCTTGTCTCCCGCCACCGAGTTGTTCACCGAAGAATCCGGATCACGCATAACTTTGGCGCGTGAAGGTTTTTTGGTTTCCTTCTTCTCAACACTTTTGCGCCACTCAGATATCATAGTTAGTGAGTGCTCCGTGACATAGAAGAATATGATACCGGCCAGACAGCCCAAACCCTTCATGATCATCCCTTGCTCATCCTGTCCGGCCAACGACTAAATGAAACAGTGATTTTAAAAGTTAGTATTAAGCAACACCTTTAATTTTTATCAAAAATTAACATAGGGGCGTTTCATTTGTAGAGCCTGTACTTTAAAGTAAAATAGACTCCTTAAAGATAATCAAAAAACAAACTTTGTTCGTGACAGCAAGGAGCCTTTATATATATTTTTAACACAAAGTCAATAGAGACATCAAGTTTGACGTGTAAAAGGAGTTCTAAAACGGAACCGGTTTTCATTCAAAGTCTCTAAACTAACTCTTTATATGACATTAATTTATTAGAAAATTAGACTATTAAACCATTTTGGTGGACCTCTTTTTTCCTTTTCAAAATTTGGCTGTATTTTTAACGTTTTTTTTTTGGGTGATCTTACAATTATGAAAATTACTCGAGAGCGACACAACCAATTTTACCGAGAGCTAATGAATACATATAGTTTAATATATATGTTTAAAATAAGAAAAATATGATTTTTTTAGATCATTTTTACGATTTTTTGACTGAAAAGTTGGAAAAATAAATTTAACCTTAACCGTTCTTATTTCAAAATTTACTCATTTGTTAAACTATTGATTTAAATTATAAGCTACGTATTAATGATATATTTATTAGCTTTCGGAATCTGCAAGGCTTTTTCAAATCGGCTGTTCTCGAGAAAGAGAACTGAGAGCCGAGTTTGCATGCCGGACATTCATTGCTTCGGCTCAGCTCAGAACTGCCCTCTAGGCTATATAAATATTCTGATATATATCTGATAACTGTACTTACATGGGGCAACAAATGCAACAGTGCATCTCCTGTCATAGTTCCAACAGCCAGCGACACCAGATACTGAATAATGTGCTTGTAATAACGAGATCCCATAAATGGTATAATAGCCACGCCCACCAGGCCCAAGATGCCACAGGCAAACACAGAAATAAAGGCATAAATCCACACTGCAATAATTAAATGTCAGTATCGAATCGGATATATGCTATATCTATCATTGAACTACCATAAAAGATGTCATCCTTTTGCTGTTTTTCGTAGCTGTCAATCTCGGTAAGAATTGCAGGATCTATGCAGCCACCGCTGCTGGTCGTCAGCTCATGCAGCAGGACAGGACATAGATGTAGCAAGTCTTTGTCGTTAAGTTCATAAGTTGCCTGTTTCTGGGTCTCTGACGAGCTGTTTAATGGTGAGCAGTCACTGTTTGTGCTGGATCCATTGGCGAACAACGTGCAGTTGGCATATTCGTTGTGATGGCCAGGATGATGAGGCTGTACATGATGCACCAGGCGTTCAGCTGCCACGCACTGTAGAAAAGAGTATTAATATAGAATCCAAATTACATAATTTGTTTAACTTACACTGCTATTGCTACTGACAAGATGGTGTAGCCCAAGCTGTTGGAGGAGACTCTGAAAACTACTGGCATTAAGCACCTGCTGCTGCATTATCTGCTGCAGAAAGTACTGCGTTATTTGCGGGACATGCTTCTGTGAAGAGGCTCCATGCTCATGATCGTGACCCGCATGACGCTTGTGTCTCCTGTAGGGCGGACTTGTGCTGTAATTTTGGGTGTCATCCTCATCGGCTAACTGCCTTTGATCGGTGGTTCTTTCGTTGGAGGGACTCAGATTTGCATAAACTAAGCGTGCATTGAGCTTCTCTTCTGTGCGATGTGTGGCCAGCATCTCTGCAATGTGATCCTGGCAATGCAACCGTTGGGCGCACAGCAGGCACACCACACACACGGCCATTATGTGACGCGCCATCTTGCTTACTTTACTGATCCTCTCCTTCCTCAGCTGCTCCCTCTGCTTCTATCTTATGTTTTGGCTTATTGTATGGTTTTGTGTCCCACTCTGCTCATTATATATTCATCAATACGCGCGCTTTGTTGGATCTGCAATGGAACGAATAGGCGAAACGGAATTAGCAAACTTTTGGACGGTTCAATGAAGCGTGTTGGACGACTTTATAAAACCCCCACACTCATTACGCATGTGCCGATCGCAATTACAAATACTATTGCATAACTTAATACAATACTCAGATAGCACTAGCAACAACAACATTAACAACAACGAGCGGAAGTTCAAGTTCATTTGGCGGCCACTTAATATATCCAAATATGAACAGTTTATTTTTGGTACACCGACTCGGCCATTCAATTTTGAGTTGCCCCATAAAAGGTGCGTTTTAGTTGCATTTCTTGCTCGCTTGTTGATTCTAAAGAGATGTTTTTGGATCAAGAAACAAGCAATCAATTTAAAGTAGGCGGGAAACGGATTCTAAACCAGTTTTATAATCGCTGCCGTGTTAAGCTTGAAATAAGTGTTGGAGCTGTAGAAAAATTCATCATTCAATTAACTTCTATAAAACATTACTTTATTAAATCAATTATATTACAATTCAAACTCCAAGCTGGAAACACTTAATGCGTCGCACAGTGGGCCTTTCCTTATTTCGGTTTGCAAAATTCATATCTTTTGAAACATTTAAGATATTTCAAAAATTTTAAGACTTTTTAATAAACTCCTTAAGCTTTAAATTGAGTACTCATACCTTCAGTATTATTATACTCAATTCGTACTCAAAACTAAATATGTTTTATCAAATTTCAATATTAAATTAAACATTTCATAAGTATAGAGAAGTTTTTTTTTACATATTGATTTATAAAGATATTTCTTATTTAAAAAAAAATCTTTTCGGGAGTGGTCAAAAAAATTGGATATTAAATTTTGCAACAAAACATATTTCGTATGTAAAGATTTATTAGGTTGTAGACACGGTTGCCACTTCAAAAAATCAGATTGAAAAAAAGAGATGAATTCACTAATATAGAGCCAAATTTTTTTTCAGGCCCGGCCCGAGCCCGAAATTTCCGAAGGAAAAAGGGCCCGAACCCGCCCGATATATTTTTGTGATGTCTAAACCGGTCGAGCCCGGTCTTAAAAATTTTATTTAAAATAAAATCTTATCCAAATTTGTTTGGATGCCCAAAGGCGAAATTAACGTCTTAGCTTGTTCAGGAATTAAATAAAAAAATTCACAGTAATATCGGAATTTTTGAGTATTGGTCGAATTCGGGTAGCAAAAAAAATAAAGGAACTTTGTTGTGTTTCGGGCTTTAAGTGCGATTTTTCGGGCCGAACCCGAATATGTTGTAAAAGGCCCATGGGACCCGAGGCCCGGACCATACCCATCTCTAATCACAACCAAACTCGCTGATTATTTATTTAATTTTTTCTTACACGTCCCTGCCAAAAATTTGGCTAAAATCGGACCACTATATCATAGAATCGACAAGGTCGTTTAAGTTATTTTCGCGGTCACTCAAAAACATGCCTGTAGCTTACGATATTTTTGACAGGGTATACATATTCCACTTCTAATATTTTGTGTACAGATGTATTTGGCACTTATCTGCATATTTGCTTTAATCAATTCTTTTTTAAATTTCGCTTACAATACATTTGCGGGAAGGGTTCAATATGCTAGCCGCCCTTCGGACTCTTTGCGCTGTTTCGTCACTAGCGTGTACTATTTTATACAGTTAAAATTTAACCACACTAGTAAAAAAAAACCTTTAATATGTTGCTAATTTGTTCAGTAATAACAGCTAAAACAAGAATTAAAATCCACTTTATACTTTATTAGTTGAAGAACTCGCAGATTTGTTTTTTAAGTAATCGTAAAATACTTAATTACCGTTGCAAATATTACGTAAATGTTACATTCCCAAATATAGTATAGCCTGTATAAACCAAACAACGACGTCACCAGTTGCCGCTGCAACCGCAAATGGCGCGTGGCAAAAGTGAAAGACAACAACAATGTTCCCCTAAATCACACTGAAAATTGCTTTGTTATTGCACTTGTTGTTGCAATTGGTGTTTTTGCTATTGTTGCTGTTGTGATTTTAACAATTTTGCAATTGCGCACTGAGTAAGCTACCGGTCAATTAGTTCGTATTTCTCCTCCTGCACCGGGCGGGCAAAACCAATTATTGATAAAACTTTACCCAAAATATTTACGGCGCGAAGTGACTGGCAGGGGGCGTGGGGGCATGGCAGGGGCAAAAATTTGCGTGGGTGGCAGATATTGTATAAGGTACAAAACAAGGGGGTGCTTCGCCTACGCAATTGTCAAGTTATAATCGACCTAATAAAAGTGAATCGAAACGAAACGTCATCGTTTGCTTATGTTTGTGCCTTGTGGTGTTGCATAAAGTTGGGCGTGTGAAGGTCATACAGGAAGTGGGCGGTGCCTGCCATTGGCATTGCACTTTGGCATTGGCAAGGACACAGAGAACACCGCAACATGCTTGAAGGTGAAAGGTTGACACGGTCACACTTGTTGCCAAGCTGACTTTGTCTTCAACTTCATTTCTACTTTGAGATCGAATTCAATCAAAGAACTTAATTATCTGACAATAAAAATCAATCAAAATGCAAAATGTCACCCAAAAAAGTTTAAAAGTCGCCTTACACATTTTCCTGAGCAGACGATTTGATTTACTTTGCTTTATTTTTTGCCTTTGGCTTTTGTTTTTTTTTTTCTATCTCATGCAATTCTTTAATTTGTCGTTTCCAATTAAGTCGACAATTGAGTCAATTGGTCAAGTGCTAACCGCCAATCGTTTTGTCGTTATTTGTATTTGTAATCAAGCCTCATTTAAATTCAGTTCGAATGATTTTTATGAAATCACACATAATAAAACACTAACAATAAGCAAGAAAAAAAAAGTCAATACTTCCATGCCGCTTTGCTTTTGATTGTTACTATTATTCAATTTTAAAAAACAACACACACAGTTTTATATCGCATTTTCTCTCAAGCTTTACCAGCATTAAATATTTTAATTTCGGCTTGGCGCGCAATCACTACACGATTGTATGGAACTTATAGAGATTAACTCCAACACACGAAACACTAAACCACCCACCAAAGTGCTGGACGAGCTCCGGACGCGCTTTCCACCTCAACAAAACTGAACAACGCGCGTTACTTTCAGCTTGTTTTATAGTCAACTTTTGTATTTTATTATTTTGTTGCTTGCCGTGTTGTGTGGGTCGCGTTTGTTGATCTGTCGACTTGTTACAAAGGTGTCGTCGCACCCAGTTCCGTACGATAATTGGAACGGGGTGTGTTTCAATGGACCCATCTTGCACCTTGCTGGACAGTAATATCAATACTAAATTATGATCCTAATATGATTGATCAAAAGTAACAGTTAAAATAAGACAATGTTGAGGTCTGAAATAATTAATAATCAATAAGCTCTTTACGATGACACTATGTAAATGATACTCTTATGACGTATTCTTCTTCATTATGTTATAAATCAAATAATCTTTAAAAAGCTTAGCTTTATTAGATTCTTAGAGACATGTCTTCAAGTTGATTTACTATGTTTACTAGTTTTAAATCATTGCATATGAATATGTATATCAGTATTTTCAAATAAATGTTTGATAGCAATCTAACTTATTAAGATGGAAGATTACATAACAAGCAGGTATAGAGAAACTTTTTAAGGATCATTTTTCATAAAGGTAGTCTGCAGCAGATTATTGTGTTGTGCTGAATTTGTTATTTTTATATCTGTTAAATGGATCACCTTAACGTGGCATCGGATTAATTTAGACGTACATATCTACCTATGTGTTTAGAGATCATGTTTCAGTTCTCCAAATATCATAAAGATAAAGATGCCGACGAAGTATATTAAAATTTTGCACACAAAGCAACACGAATCCTCCTTAATGGCAATAAACTTCACTGCTGACTCATGTGAATTCTCCAAAACTGAAATTTCATACGTAAAGCCTCAACAGCGATAAGAGTATGCATACATACATAAGTACATTCAAAATGTCTACGTTGTAAGACATAGTTTCATTGGCCATGTTGTGGGAATCGATTCACCTTATGTTATCATTGATCACAAGGGCCACAGATAAGCCACTGTCACGACAAATATATGTGAAAACGATAGCAAAAAAAAATGAAGAGTTGAACATGAAATTTGGATAACGGTTAAGATATTTCCAGACAATGTTAAAGCTGGATCATGTGACATTAAAGATAGCCGCATAAACATTATGGCAGAGATGCAAAGTTCTGGATATAACAAAGATTTACAAGTACATTTTACCGGTCAGTCACGTTCCCGTCTGTGGGCTTTGGCACTACCTCTATTGTGACCTTCCCATGTCCATTGACGACGCTGTACTCATAACAAGCAGTAAATTTCGATGGGCAATAGTTAGTTTAATATGCTACAGCCGAACATACGTATACAGATACACTTGTGTTTATACGTGAACAGTGGTTCATAGTAGATTTCTTACAGTACCAATTATCTGGAATTGTTTATCGTAATGGCAAAGGAGGTAGGAGATATGTCAATAAAACCTGTGTAATTCATTTACCCCTATAAGGCATATTTACACTCGTTGCGAAATGACCGCGGAATGAAGAACTCCATATATTAAAAAAAAACAGAGGTCACTCCGCGGTCTTTTCGCGAAGAGTGTAACTAATGCCTACAGGACAAAATCCATGAACCACTGTGTACAGTATATAATTGTACTAATAAACAAAGTGGGATTAAAGGGCTAACGATAAAAAATCGCCTTGCAATGTTTTGCTTCCTCATTTTAGGAGTTGGGGGCAAACGTAACAACACAGATAAAAAGTTTTATTTTAATGTATGTCATGGAATAATTTATTTCGTTGCATCCATAGCGAATTGCGTGGCCAATTGTTTACAGCATACGCGGCTGCGATGTGTTCTGATTATGATATAGCGCCTTCTTCATGACCATTGCCAATTGATAAAACCCGAACTCTTCAATTATAAAAACACATACATTCAGAAGTAGAATCATAAATTTTCACCTTTGTTTTTTTTTTTAAACAACTTGAAAAAAAATTAAGTAAGCTACAGAGGAGCAAGCTCGACAGTAGGAGACCCAGTACTTTTTGAGTGCAAAGCGTTCACTATTAATCCCATTCAATAGATGGCGCTACTACGAACTGATACGTTGATAAATATAGATGTCGCTAGCGTCTCTTCTTCTTCCTTTTGCCCGTAACATTGTTAGTTGAATAACTTTCGCGTTTGTCATCCGATTTGAATGAAATGTTCAGGACAGATTTGTACTATAGTGTATATGTACCAAAAATTAAGGCGCTAGCATTAAAGGTTCTCTCGTAATTCGACTTTAAAATTTTATTTTTCAATTTACGGGGGCGGAGGGGGGCGTGACAAAAATGTAAAACAAACTCGTTCAATGCAAGTTATAGATGAACGTTCTAGCTCTTATAGTCTCTGAGATCTAGGCGACACAAAAGGGCGGACTGACAGACGGACATGGCTATATCGACTCGGCTGTTGATGCTGATCAAGAATATATATACTTTATGGGGTCTGCCACGCCTCCTTCTGCCTGTTACGCACATTTTTTTTGCACAAACTTAATAGACCCATTTGTACTTTTTTAAAGTACTGGGTCTAAAACTAAAACACATGTCAATATTATGTGTGTCATAGGCGATAAGCACCTATTCTCTATGATTATGTATGAGTGTAAATGTAGGGTATCAATACGTATATATGTACGTGAATAAATTCTATTAAAACACCCACACAAGAAAAATATTACCAAATTAGTGAAATAATCTATGATAAGATATATAAATAAATACAGTTATTTAGATACTTATACACGTTTTTTTTATCGTGTAACATTTTTGTTGGCCTTAAAAGTGTGAATAATATTTTAGAACAAATCAAATCGTATCGAATAAAACTTGTCTATACATATCCATACATGGGTAATTGTTAATTTTACGACCGACCTCGCCAAAATTTACGAAATTATTTTTTCTGGATAGACCCCGATTTATCATGAATTTAGGTGAAAAAATTTTGCCGCGGCGACTTCTAGTTTTTTTTTAATTTTTTTTTTAAGTTTAATTTTTTTCAAGCCTAAAACGGCTTGCGCAGGGCACTTGATATGTTGTTGTTTTTGGTTTTTGTTGTTGTTTTTGTTGTTCTTGTTTTACTGTTTTGTTATTGTTGTTGTTTTTTGTTATGATCACAAAATTAAAAAACTTACTACACAAAACTAACCATGCAGCGCAATAGAAAATTAGTGCTGTCTGTTGTTATTGGAGTTGCTAAACTAGCTATAAAATAGTTAAATTGGCAATGAAAGCCATTTTTGTTATTTTAAAGATTGCTAACTACTTATCCATTGTTTTGAAAATTTTACTCTCTTTTTGTTGTTGGTGGCCCTGAAAAACTTATTCCTCGGCTTCCGAATCCGAATCCTGTGAGAGAAATAAATATATATACATTAAAAAAGTGTGCCGTAAGCAAAAATTTTTTTTAAAAAAATCGCGCGATTTTTTTTAAAAAAAATTTTTGCCTGCGGCGCTTCAATAAGGACCTTACGTCATCGAAATGAACGTCATGGTTCACTGCTTGCTCCGCGCGAGGGTCGTATAATCTCCCAATGGCCATGAAAAGTCTGAGCAAATCGGCCCTTTTCAGGGCCACTAACAACAAAAAGAGAGTAAAATTTTCAAAACAATGGATAAGTAGTTAGCAATCTTTAAAATAACAAAAATGGCTTTCATTGCCAATTTAACTATTTTATAGCTAGTTTAGCAACTCCAATAACAACAGACAGCACTAATTTTCTATTGCGCTGCATGGTTAGTTTTGTGTAGTAAGTTTTTCTTAAATTTAGTGATTATAACAAAAAACAACAACAATAACAACAACAATAACAAAAACAACAACAAAAAGTAAAACAAGAACAACAAAAACAACAACAAAAACAAAAACAACAACATATCAAGTGCCCTGCGCAAGCCGTTTTAGGCTTGAAAAAAATTAAACTTAAAAAAAAAATTAAAAAAAAACTAGAAGTCTCCGCGGCAAAATTTTTTCACCTAAATTCATGATAAATCGGGGTCTATCCAGAAAAAATAATTTCGTAAATTTTGGCGAGGTCGGTCGTAAAATTAACAATTACCCATACATGTACATATATACACATATATGAAAATACATACATATACACAAGTGTCAGAATGAGGAAAAAATCCATCGCACATGGACTGCGACGAGCGCTATAAATACATGCATAAGTGATGAATGGAAAAGGAATGGGGGCCGGTGTAGTGGCGGCTGCAGCACCATAGCGCGCACACACACAGTCACACTCATGTAGCCATCATTGTTGTTGGTGCGAATAGAGAATCACAACGTAATCTAACCAAAGAGCACATCAAAAGTTAGTAGCAGGCGAATATCAACAAGCATTCACCGACAGCCTACACACGATGTTTGCACACACACACACACGCTTGCAGAAAAATGCGGTCGGTTGCAGTATGTTTTATGAACTCACCTGTCTACAACTACTGATCTTTACTAAGGCTGATTTCAGTAGAAATATAGATTATCAATTCCAAATTATTATAACTCTCTAATGCGCACTGAGCAATGGAGATTCCTTCCGTTTATAGATGTTTAAGTGAGGCGGTGCGGCGGAAAGTAATGCATCAAACACTCCGACGGAGAGATAACGGGCTAGTGTTGAATCCGCTGCAATAATCTTCTTTACGCATGGAATTTAACATTTAAGGGCAGCTTGAAGCGTCGGCGGCAGTGCGGTAAATATGCTGAATGAGAATTCGGCACGAAAATAGCACCAACACGTTGTCGCGCACTTTTTCACAGAGGCTACAGGCTAATTGATGGCGCTTCGAGTACCCCAGCAATATATACTTAATTAAATGCCGATTTACAGCATTGCACGCACGCTCCAACAAAAAATCGCAATTATAAAAAAAATGACTTCTTCTTCTACATATTGCCACTCACATGGCAATGAAAGCGAATGAGAGATAGAGATACTCTGTTATTTAGGGATGTTTATATTTAGTTTAACATAAATGTTATTTGGTTATGCAAATATATATAATTTGTTCTTGATATTTTTTGGCAACAAAAGTATTAATTTTTACCGATATTTAATAATATTTGGGTAAGCCTCAAATACATTAAGTTTCCACTTTTAATATGTGTGTAAGACCCTAGTTGCTCCTCACTTAACAGAGTGGAGTAGCTCCTCTTAACAGATGCTCGCCTTGAAAATTTAGGTGAACATTTACTGGTTCCGGCTATTTAGGGATATTTTGGTGCTATAAATGTCCTATGAGATTGGGATTAAATTACGGTAAATTTGTGCTATAATTTACATATGGAGAGGGATATGGTGCTCTGGCGGAAGCTTACCTCCTATTTTGTTCGGCGCGCAAATGGAATTAAATTAAAACAATTGTTTAAATAAACAATAGGATTACATTTAGATTAACAAAGTTAACTATATTAACACTTAAATAAAGAGCATTTTTGTAATGAATGTAGGGCATTTTATTTTTAACAAGAAGCTAGTTGATGTTTTCAAATAACAAATTGCAAATCGAGTCAACAGCAAAGTTTAAAGAAAAAATGCATCGAAATGCTTTTTTTTTATCAATTAAATTCGACAATATGGGCTTCTTCTGAATTTCTATGATATTTTATCTACATTTTGGAAGAGCTCCAAGCGACTTCTGTTTGATTTTAATTGAATTTAATTTAATGTTGAAAGTACCTTAAAATTTTGGTCAGAAGCAAAAAAAATATCGAGACTCTGCAGGCAATTACCCCTTTTCAAAACTGGTGACTTTCTTTCTAACTCTACTTTCGTTGCCATGGTCAAATGCTGAAGTAGAGACGCTTTTTAGCCAAGTAAACTTGACGGAAACCAAATTGAGGAACCGTCTGGACATAGAGACGTTAATTGCTATTTTGACAGTCATAAATGTTATAAATTATTTCAATTATATGTATATGTGTATTTTATCTTCTGATAATTCTGATTGCGTCTGGCAAATATTTAAAGCTAATAAGCGCTATGGCGTCATACGAGGAGAAGGAAAAGGGAGAGGAAAAAGTCATTGAAGATGGCTTGAAACTTTTGTATTAAATATGTATATAAATAAAAATAAATGTCCCATTTTTCAGCAGTTTGCTTATTTCCCTCTTTTTTGTCGTTTTGTCTATTTTTTCGGAAAATAATTGTCATCACTTGTTTTTTTTTTTACTAATTCCTGTACAGCCAATTTTTTAGAAGAAAATAAAAACTGTTTCTAGCAAGAAAACATGCAAGATATAGCTGAACTTTCAAACGAAATAGCTAAAAAGATAGCCAGATAAATTAGCAAAGAACAGATAAATAACTGTCAAAATAGCCAGAAATAGCTATAAAATAGCTAAATTGGCCACAGTGACTAATTCCCAAACAAAGACAATACGCAAATTCATATACATATGTATGTAAATTGAAATAATAGAAGGGTATGAACCAAAAATGAGTTCCTGGCGCGATAGTCTTACAAGTTTACCAGGCGCAGTAGCGCAATTTGTCAACGAAAGTGCATCAACGGCGTCCAGCTATCTGCACTCGCAGTCATGTGCATCGGGATCTGAAGAGAGCGCTCCTCAGCACACAGACTACAAGGCGTTGCCAATTCCCGCGTCTCTGGTGAAGGAACAGTGGCGTTTGATCTTTACATCGGATGCCAATATTCAAGACTTGCAGGCTGCTATTGCACATTGCCGGGATTTGGTTTTGTTAAGCGATGAATGGCAAGTGAAGAGCGTCGAGCTGGTATCATTTGGTCGACTTGCGATACTCGCTCCAGGAGCTGGAGGAAGCCAGGCTGTAGCTACCGACGATGTGGTGGTAATGAATGCAATTAAGTCCGTAGTCGGACACCACTTCGTCCCACATTATCCAAGCACACGTAACCGTTTGCATGCAGCTGCTAAGCGTTATTATTGTGATTACTGCACAGGAATCATCTGGCGGGTTGTGCAATCTGCCTACATTTGCAGCGACTGCAGTTATCTCGTCCACCAGAAGTGCATAGACAGTGTACAGCGTGTATGTGCTCATGTGCTGGCCTCAGAGCGTCAGTATCCCATCTCCGAAATCTGTCCAGAGATTGGACTTTCTGAGCAGCGCTACAAGTGCGCCGAGTGTTCAACTCTGCTCAATTTCAGTAAGTACTGTGGATTAATCAACTTACAAGAAACTCACAACACTACGTTGCAGAGAACTCGTGGATTGAGCCACGCCTCTGTGATTACCGAGGCCTTTACTACTGTCCATCTTGCCACTGGAACGATTGCTTTATAGTGCCAGCAAGAATTGTACACAACTGGGATTTTACCCCACGCCGAGTGTCGCGCACTGGTCTGCAAGAAATTCAGCTATTCCTGGACAAGCCGCTCATTCGACTAGAAGAGGAGAATCCTAAATTGTTTGTATTTCTCGAGAAGCTGTGCGCTGTCAAGAAATTGAGGCAGAACTTGGTGTACATGCGGCACTATCTGGCCGCCTGTAAGGTGGCCGTTGACCAAAAGCTTGTGGACCAACAACTGGGCGGTCGCCGTCATTTGGCGCAGTCCAATGAATTCTATTCACTAAGTGACCTCATCCAGGTGGAGCCGGGTACCTTGGCCGAGTTCCTGCAAAGTGTCTTCAAATTTTTTGGAGCCCACATACGAGCCTGTGACATGTGCTTGGCCAAGGCCTATATCTGTGAAATATGCAGCAACAACGAGGTCATCTTTCCATTCGACGACGGTTGCATCAAGTGCGATCAATGTAACTCGATTTATCATCGGGTCTGCTTAACCCGCAAGAACATGATTTGCCCCAAGTGTGTGCGCATCCAGGAGCGCCGGTTGCAACTGGAACGTTCGACGAGCAAGCAAACGGACAATAACAATTCTAACAGTGCCAACGATTCCTGCGATGCAGTGCAACCGGCGGTTACAACATAGTCCACCCGGTCAATATAAAAAATTGCTTTTAAGATCTTATTTGTTTAACATTTTTTTTAATGTATATGTACATACGACCGACTCGACTATTAAATATGTTTATAATATCATATGCCCATCTTCCCGAAATCTCACTGCTCCTTTTTACCATACTTCTGTCGATTGTGAAACTTGCGTGGATTAATGCCATAGGCCTTCAGACGATCGTCGGTAATGCCATTGGGATTGGAATTGTTAGGCTTGCCTTTCCCCTTAAAATCTCGCTTAGGCCGTGATTTAAAGTCACTGCCAACTCGTCGTGGTACATCTTCCTTACTGCCTGCATTTTTAAAGGGATTCGCTTGATTCGATTCGAATCCAATTGTACCCTGTTTCGGCTTGTTCTGTTTGCCAAATGGATTGCCTCCTTTTGCCTTCGAGGTTTCAACATTTTTTATGGGAAATTCTTTTTTAGCAAATGGATTTTTGGCGATCCCTTTTTCGGTTTCCTTTTTGGCTGTTTGTTGCTTTTGCTCAATCTTTTTCTTCTTGACTGGCGGCGGAGCATTTTTAGACGGTGAATCTTGCTTCATTGCGGGTTTGACAGACTTTTCTATACTCTTCTCATCTATATTTCCGTTGGTTGCAGTTGTGGCTGGAGCGCTTGATTTAACAGGGGATGCTGCTGTAGCGGTTGATCCTGCCGCCGCAGCTGCTTTTCGTTTTAGGCGTTTTCTTTTGGACTTGGAAAGAGTCTCTGTGGCGTTGACTGCTGCAACCGGAGCAGCGGCTTGTTCATTCACAGCCGATTTGTTGTCAATGTGTTCCTCTGTCTGCTCTTCGTCATCAGAGCTGCAAATGAGATGAGGATTAAATTGATAGAACGATACAAATAATAAATATAATTTACTTACGGATCGCCATACAAGCTTTTAAAGATCTTACGTTTGAGATCTTCATTCTTGGCTTTCATTTTGTATAAACGTTGCTCTTTTTTCTCCACATAATCTGGACGGTTCTGAACTGCCTTCTTAAGGCTGGCCCATTGATTTAGCTCCTTGTTCTTCGCCAACAAAATCTAGAAAAAAAGTCAGTTATGAACAAAACAAACAATTAAAATAACAAAAAAGTTTAGTTACCTCCTCAATTGTAAGCCCAAAATCGTTAGGCGTCGTTTCTACATATTTAAAGCGACATGGCTGATCACCTACAATGTCCTCATAGTCTAGTTGATAATATTCGTCAATATAATCTCCGTAGGTCTGCTCATCTTCAGGATTGAACGCTGGCTTCTCGGCTTGAATCATTTCCATGAACCGATTGCGTCGTCCCTTTCGCCCCTTCCGACTGCGCGTATTCTCAATCAATTCCTGCTGCAGCTGCTGCTTGGATGTTGCCGGATCGTAGTCACAGTCCATATTGAAATCATCGTCTTCACAATGCTCATCTTCATCATTCCCGTTTATTTGCCGTGGGTTATAATTGTCCCAGTCCTCAAGGGCCAATTCTTCGATATCCGATGGGCATTCGGGTTTCTCTTCTCCTTCGTCCACATTATAGTAATCATCATTGAATAATTCCTGCATACGTCGGTCATGCGCTTCAGGATCAAAATCCTCCTCGAGCTCATCGTCTCTGAAGCCCAATTCATCGTTACCAGTAACGGCTTTCAGCTTGCGTATCTTATCCTCAATTTCCTTCTTCTTCATACCCTTAATCAGATCCAACTCTTTCATTTTTTGCTCCTTCTCTTGCTGCTTGCGTTCTTTTAACTCTTTACGCTTATCCTTGCGCTTATCATCTGAGCGACGAATCGACTGTTCAATGGTACGAGGATAACGCTTGATGAAATCCGCATCTGGCTCTTCAAAACGAAAGTTGTACTTCTGCTCGAACTCTGCCTGCTTCTCCAGCTCCTGCTCATCATCTGTAAGCGGTGCATTGTCTCCCACGATCTCATCGTAGGTTGGTATTTCGGATGCGTCTGTATTAGCATACCCTTTGTTTAGTATATAGTCGCGTAGGAAACTCTCGCCCTGAGTTAACTTGCTGCTGTTCCAATACTGCTTAAGAGGAGCCAACTGCTGCTGTGCGCTAGACTCAATATCTCCATCTGCCTGCTTGCCAGCCAGCCATTTGGCAAAGTCTGCCTCCTCGGCATCTTTTTGTGCCTTCGTTTTGGTGCGTTTCTTGAAGATGCCACCAAACTCTTCATCCTCGCCATCGTCATCCTGATCCATAACATTTCTGAACTCTGCCTTTAGCCGCCGTTCCTCTTCCACTGCCGTCGGTGATTGCGCCCGTTCGAATTGCTCATCCGCCACATTTTCATCGTCAGAACTTTCAAATTTTCCGTTGTGCTCCAGTATAACTTTTCTTTCATAGTCTTTCAATGTAACAGGCTTTGTCTTGCTTGGTTTCTTTATTGGTGACCCTTTCTCAATATCGTCACTTTCATCACCGTCGGTCATATCAAAGAAACGAGTATCATTGTCATAAATTCGAGGATCCTTACTTTTCAAAGATGCTAGCGTTTTAAAGAACTCTTGATCAAATTTTACATCTACTTCCTCCTCTTCTGACGACTCGCTGTCACTATCCAACTCCGACTCAGATACGTCCAGACCACGATCCTTATCTAAAAAAAAAATTATTAGAGATCTTCGGATTGGGGGACTCGTTAGTTGAAAGAGTGCTTACATTTCTGGATCAACTCTTTTTTGCGTAAGCTGTTGTATGACTTGGCATAGTCCTGGTTTGTGGAAATCTGCAGATCATCCGCATCTTCGTCAGAACAATCAAATAACTTGCTACTCATTTAAATTGCTTCCTTTATTCTTTATTGATAATGAAACCTGCACGTGTGATTATCAACATTTATCGATAAATACTTTTGATGATTTCGTGATATAGATTTGCACAATATATTTATATGACGATAGTATCGTTTTCGGCAAGATTACGATAAGCGGTGCGACAAGATCTGACGACGGATTCCGGTAGAACACGTCGAAATAAGACGAAAAAATTAAATAAAATTTTTTGATTTTCGGCTCGGTTCTCGAGATATTGGGACCGATAAGTCGCCGATTCCCATACAAACTGGTCAGCGTGCCAGCCGCTCTTTGCACTGTGTTAGAGCGAGACACCGATAGTATTTCTTACAGCAGTGCTGTATAGTGTCCGTTTCAACTTCATCGCTTGGCGCGGATATTCAAACTATTTTATTTTATTACATTACTTGCTAATTTACATATTGAAATCGAATAAATTTACAGTTGTTGTTGTTATTGCTATTTTTTATACTACATGAGACATTAGTAAATGCAGGGTGTGGTAAATACAATAATTTTTTACAAGAATGCAATTTGTAAAGTAATGTGAAATGAGCCGCAGTCAAAAGTTTTTTTTAAAAAATCGCGCGATTTTTTAAAAAAATTTTTATCTACGGCACTTTTTGTCATACACTTATGTCTCCTACAGGGGAAATAATAACATAAACAATAACACCAACAACAAAAAACAACAACAATATATAAATTAGCTAGAAATGTAATAAAATAAAAAGGTTTGAATATCCGCGCCAAGCGGTGAAGTAGAAACGGACACCTTACAGCACTGCTCTAGGCAATACAGTGCAAAGAGCAGCTGGCACGCTGGCCAGTTTGTATGGGAATCGGTGACTTATCGGTCCCAATATCTCGAGAACCGAGCCGAAAATCAAAAAATTGTATTTAATTTTTTCGTCTTATTTCGACGTGTTCTACCGAAATCCGTCATCAGATCTTGTCGCACCCTTTATCGTAATATCCCCCTATTAAATAATGTTAGTAAATTAAATCCAAGCAAATGCTGGCTTGATTAATCACCAGCATCCAGAAGACGCAGATATGTTGGCTGCGATATATCGATATCCCAATACTTTTTCAACAATCCAGCCCTAGCTGACAACTTCAACAAAGGTTGCGCTAATGCAGACATAATTATTTACAGAATTAAGATTAAATAGCTGGATTTACAACATTCCAAGAATATGACGGACTCAGAGGATACACAAGTTGCCGCTTCAACATCAATTACATCCACAACACCCACTGATAAGGACGCAGCCAAAAGTGAGATTTCTGCGCATCAAAATCCATTCAGTAAAGATTGTTGACTGTTTATATCAATTATAGTTTGTGTTTTATTAAACGCTACTGGTAATGTGCCTATCATAAAGAAGCGTACGTGGACGGTGGATCCCAACAAAACTGTCAGTTGGATTCAAAAGTTTATACATAAATATCTCAAACTGGACTCAAATGAACAGATTGTAAGACTCCTAATTTTTGTCCTAGTCATATATTATCAGGTTGTTTCTCTTGCAGTTTCTGTATGTAAACCAAACATTTGCACCTGCTCCAGATCAGATAATCAAGAACCTGTACGATTGTCATGGCACAAATGGAAAATTAGTTCTGTATTACTGCAAGAATCAGGCGTGGGGCTAAATCTATATGCATTTATCTATCATTTAACTAAATATTTATTTGTCTACGTTAATGTTTATGTTATTTAAATGTATGACTTGACGCCGAGAACATAAATTTCATATTTTATTTCCTCAGTTCGAAGCCTTAACTAAGTCTATTAAAGAGCCACATTTGAAAACAAGTGAATTGAAATCTAGAGTTCATTTGGGACATCTGCTTAGTCGCCACGCAGAGCCTCCAGCTCATCGGCAGCCTCTTTGGATACCCTATGATATTTAGCAACTGTTGGGCGGTAGTAATAGGCTTGGTAATCATTGCGCTCTGACATTTTGCGGCGAACCTCTTCCTCGAGTTGACTGTAAGCAATAATGAACATGAAGTTGACATACATTTTGTAAGTTGTCTAACTCCTAAAAACTTACCGAATTTGCGCCTTCTCGTTTTCCTCAAATAGGTTGTGACACGCCTTCTCGTATTCCTGTTGCTGCGAGTTTAAAATGTACCGCGCAATAAACCGAGAAATTGGGTTCTAAATGTTTAAAAACATACATATTATTTTCAGTTGTTTCAATCGTTCTTTAATTATTCGCACCTTCTCGTATTCCCAATGCTTGGGCTCGTAACCCTCGGATATTTCGGCAAGTTGCGCGGGTCCAACAAAAACATTGGAGTAGAATACAAGTGCCGCAATCGGTATTACACCAATCATTACGTAAAAGTGCATCAGATCCTTGAACTTGTCCCATTGGAAGCGCGATGGCTTTATGGTCATGTGATGATGTCCATGATCACCGCCCATTTGACGCAGTTGCTGCTGTAGAGCTGCAAAAGATCCCATTGGGGAATATTATTGGTTGCGTAATGTGGGCTCTATTTACATTTTGTTTAAAAAGTATTTACTGTTCTTACCATTCCTGCTGGCAGGCGTTAAAAGCACTGCGCGATTTTTGGCAAATTGCGTTGCTGGTAACAGCAAACGGCTCCAACCAACCATTTTTTTGTAAAAAAATAAACTCTGTTCAGATTAACACCCAAATAACGTGAACAGTCGTCGGTCCAGGGCTGCTAAAAATTTGTATGTTTTGTTTCAACAAATTTGTTGATATTGTATATCGAGCTAGTTCCGATTTATAATGTTTTTAATCTATAAATGACAGACGTCAAATATTAAATTATATTAAGGTACGCAAGCAAAAAGATGAAAACTCGGAGGCAGAGCCCATAATTTCGCACAAATTAATGAAACTAGTAGTCAGCAGCCCTCAGACTAAAGGTGCGTTTCCATACGTGGATGCGTGAACACCAACTGGGAAATTAGGTGGAAAACAAAACAAAAGCAGGTTGTCGGTGAGGGGAGAGCAAACATTTTGCTTATGATGAAATAATACTACGCTTTGCTTATATATTCACAGACTACCAACGCGATTTTATAGGTTGGTTACGCAGTATCGATAATATTTAGGCATTTATCGTTAGTCCTATAAGCAAAAAGAACTCTGCTTTTAAATTGATTAAATTATGTAAGAACTTTTCCTTTTAACAAAGCTGCTTAGCATTAAAAATAACTAATTATTCATTCAGACTTTTTCCAAAATCCATTTGATTATTTTTATATTGAGACTGCATCATGGTGGCATACTAGGTTCACATTGGCATAGAGCGTCAGGATCTCAAAATCGACAATTAAAATTTCTGAAGTTCAGATGCACTCCTGACGTTCTGTGGCGCAATGTGAACCTAGCATATCTCATCAGCAATCAACTGTGAGCTTTAACTTCGCCAGAAAATTTCAACCAATGGAAATGTACTGCAAGAGAAATTGCTAGCAGCCCTGTCGTCAAAGTCACCCTCAGAGTTTTGCCAGCCCTGTTCTGGCGCAAATGCAGAGTTACAAAGTTTTTTCGTCTGGCAATAAAATTACCGCAATTTTCTTACATTATAAAAAGCACTGAAAAAATATAGGTAATTGTCAAAAGATATGTATAAATCAAAAAAAAAATCAGCAGATAATTAAACATTCTTGTAATTAACATACATTGTGGACTTTTTCCATTGCCGTTGTTCTGCTGATAAAGAAAAGCTCGTTGACTAAAATAATGTAAATAATACAATATGTGTGCTTGTGCTGTCAGTTAGTGCGCAGTTTCTTAATGTATACTTTTTTTTACTGCTGACATCGGTCTACGTTAAACAAATTATTGTGTCTTAACCGAGAAATCCAAGATTGCAAACTCATTTTTCTATATGTACTAAGTATGCATGTATGCAAGTACATATATTACCTGTCATTTAATTGCACATATAGAGCAACGGACATGAGTTTATAGTTTCAATTTTTCGATAAATAAAATAAGAAGTGATAAATAACAAGAACTATTACAAATATTAGTGAGTATCTTTAATAATCAGTTCTTGTGTCAATAATTTATCTGTCACTGAACATCCATATACATACATACATATATATGTATATGTTTCGTGTATGTATGTTCAATGTACATTGTACATATATGCAAATTCTGTAGTTTGTTTTGGTGGTGGGAGTAGGCGTCGCCGCCGTTCTCCATTCTCCACTCTTCTCTCCTCCATTGTGAATTGCGTGCAACTGTTTAGCTTGGCCTCGGCTTGACTTAAACTTTACCAATTGCCGTGTCGATATGGAAGTAAGAAATAACCTATTGCTATTCAATGTAAATAAATCGTTGCTTTGCGCAATTCTTTCTCTTTTGGCTGTTGTCGTTTTGTCACATTTGCGATAAAGTTGAATATGAATCAGCAGCGTTCATCAACATCATCGACAGCAGCAGTAGCAGCGGCGATAAGAGGAGGAAAACAAGCTTTAGCGGTTTGTTGAATGAAGATTGTCCATGTTGAACTAAAGTGACGTCATTAAAGTTTTGTAGTTTTGCATATACAATTTTAGCTAATGTATTCGAAATGTACGTAATTTTGTTTTTTGTTTTTTCAGCTGTCGTTTCTTATCAGGCAATTTACACAACGACACATTCGTCTCTAGGGCAATGGATGCCAATTCACGCTTTCCTACGCGATTGCCAGGTAAGACCCACCTTCTGACAATTTGGCCGTTATTTTAGTGTAACCCGCATACATAAATACGTTTGAAATTAGTTTTTGTGTTTTTTTTTTTTTTTGCAACCAAAGCGTTGAATGCTTTTGCGCTCGCTTAAGAAATAAAAGTAACTGTAACCAATTCTTGCATTGCTTTAGATTAACTTTTAACTGCCCCCTCATCAAGTGTGCTACTAACCCAAATTCAAGTATCATGCCTACTTAGGTGATTCCTTACTGTATATATGTGTATTCCCACATAAAAATATATATGGTAAATGAATGAATAAAATAATACATGCATAATCGTAAAGTAAATGAATGAATAAAATAATACATGCATAATCGTAAAGTCTACTTCATGTTTTGTACATTTTTGCGGTAGCTGCTGTTGCAATTGTTTGTTGTTTAAATTTTGTGTATGTGTGTGGCTTAGAAAAAAAATATTCTCTTTGTCTCGCTCGCTCTCCCTCTCTCTATCTTCTTTTTATAAATCTCTTTGTAAATATGTAGTTAATTGAATTCAATAAGAAACAACGATACGTTTAAGCCCAATAACTCATCAAATTCTTTCTGATTCATGTTTATTCACTTACTCAATACACAAATCCGAACTAACTTGTTGCCTAAGGCCGTCAAAATACTTAAGTGAAAAGCATTACTTGTAAGATTAACTTTTTGAAATTTGTATCATTCCTTAAGAAAACCTAAGAGATTAATAAATTATTTTTCTCACGCACATGCACAATGTTCCAAATGAAGGGCCCGCCATAAACTCAATTGTGGGTAATTCCGAGGAGCCGCTGCCAAGTCTATCTGATTTGCATGACTGCGAACCGAAGCTGGAATTTGATGATACAGAGCTATTGACCCCAGCGCCACTAGAGAGTAAGAAATACAATTATTTGCATATACTTAGTACGAACGTAACTGACTAAACTCATCATTTATTCATAGAAGATGTTATGGTCGGCGATTTTGTTCTAGCCGATGGTGAGTGGAGGGAAACTAGGTGGGTAACAGATGTATAGAGTTAATTTAAATGTTCCAACGTTTGTAGATCCCGAACTTGAGACCGAAGAAACCGTCAATCCCTTAGAAGACGATTACGAGGATCAGCTGCGTGAGCAATCAGAACATTTTCAGGCCACCAAAAACAAGTGTGATTTTCTCGGTACAGACAAGCAAGGACGACATATTTTTGGCATTTACGCCTCTCGCTTTCCCGAAAAGTCACAGTTGGAGGGCTTTGTGCGGTATGTTTAATTAGATATTTTTTAAGTAACCCACTAAAAGGTTTTAGTCATTCATTTTTAGCCAAGTAATCAAAGAGATTGAACCTTTTGTGGAGAACGATTACATACTCGTGTATTTTCATCAGGGACTCAAGGAGGATAATAAGCCATCGGCGCAGTTCCTGTGGAACTCATACAAAGAGCTGGATCGCAACTTTCGCAAAAATCTAAAGACTCTGTATGTGGTGCATCCGACGTGGTTCATACGTGTCATCTGGAACTTCTTTAGCCCATTCATCAGCGACAAGTTTCGTAAAAAGCTAGTGTACATCTCCAGTCTCGATGAGCTTCGTCAGGCGCTGGGCCTGAACAAGCTCAAGCTGCCCGACACCATTTGTGACTTTGACGATAAACATAACCCAAGTCGCAGTCGTGTACCGCAGGCAGCAACCCCCAATGGGCGGCCAACGATGCAGTTTGGCGTCCCCTTGAAATTCATCGTTATGCACAGTCCATGCCTCAACTCCATACCGCCCATTGTGCGCAAGTGCGTGGACTCGCTCTCAATCACGGGTGTAATTGATACAGAGGGCATCTTTCGGCGATCCGGCAATCATGCTGAGATTATGGCTTTAAAGGAACGTGTCAATCGCGGTGAGGATGTGGATCTCAGTAGCGTCAATGTGCACGTGATTGCGGGCCTATTAAAGAGTTTCCTGCGGGATCTTGCCGAACCGTTACTTACCTTTGAGCTGTACGATGATGTAACCAAGTTTCTAGACTGGCCCAAGGAAGAACGGTCCCGGAATGTCACCCAGCTGATCCGCGAAAAACTGCCCGAGGAGAATTATGAGCTGTTCAAGTATATAGTCGACTTTCTGGTGCGCGTCGTCGATTGTGCGGATCTTAACAAAATGACCTCCTCAAATCTGGCTATTGTGTTTGGACCCAACTTCTTGTGGTCCGGTCGCAATAGCACTTCACTGGAGGAGATTGCACCTATTAATGCATTTGTCGACTTTGTGCTACAAAATCACAAAGCCATTTATCTGATCGACGTTAACCAGCGCACTGTGAGTGTCGATTAGCGACAGCGCTGACATCACAATCGAGTCCGTAATTTGTAAATTGTTTCATTAGGTGTTAGTCTTAAGCCCGCTAAGTGAGCACAGTGAAAAGCGCAAGCGTTGTTTCGTGTATAAAGTGTACTAATCTTAAGTTAAATCTTGTATTTTTTTAGTTAAACTTGTAACAGTGTTTTTTCTCTAACTAACTTGTCAACCCTTCTACATACTCTCTCTACTAAACGATTTTTTAATCCATTTCAAGCAAGAATTGTTAATTTACCAAAGAAATTTTTTTACTTTGTTTTATAAAAGAGGAAACTGAGGAACGAATACGATACGATAAAATGTTATTTATACAAAACGCACATTCCAAACTAAAATTAAATGTAAGCTGCAGCTGAATTCGCAATAGCGACCACCTAGGAGATCATCGATTGGATTTCTAGAGAATTCACAAGCATGATAAGTCTAGATTATTGAATTTCCTTATAGTAATACAAATTTTATATAACATAAAAGGTATTGTTAAAAAATAAAGTAAATGTTAAATCTCAATACTTAAAGCTTGTTTGCATTCTGCCATGGAAGTAACTGCAGTAACTTTTAATGAACAAATAAACAAGAAATGGAATTTATAAAATTAAATATGTAATAGCGTTTCGATTCGTCCTCCTGCAAAGCGCAGCGAATTTTGTATTTTTTTTTTATTGATATCAAAACAAGAGTCCAAATTGGAATATTGAATAATTGAAGAACGATTACAAAGTAGTTGGATTTAGCGTTTAAATGTTAATGTTCTTCAGCTTGCGATTCAGCTCGTTGAATTTCAATATTTTACGAACAAAGAAATCACCATAACGATGTGAGACCTTTGTGTCAGCAATGTGTATCATATCATCATCAATGTAGAAATCAAGCTGCAAATGAAAATTTATTAATTAGAGTTGATTTTTAATAGTTTTAGGCAAAAAAAAAAAGCTCACCTCAGAGCCAGACTTGAAAGTGCCCTCGAGACCACTTGGTCCCTTGCCCCATACCAAGTTTCGCATCTTGTGCTTAAAGCAGAGCAAGCGAATAAGAAGCTTTGACACATCATCGTCGGTTGCATTGGGATCGATAAAGGAGGCCAGTTTGGTCAGTGGCAATGTGGTGTAAAGCTTCAAATACGAACGGGTGGTAGGCAGATCCTTTTGCTGACGGACTTCATCCATGAAAACTAGCAATTGGTGCTCCATCGGATCCTTGACGTAATCCTCCATGGGCGCATCGGCGGCAGGCGGGCAGGGGCTAACAAATCGTGGGCATGCAAACACAAAGAATGACTTGAATACATCTAAATCACCGCACTGCATCTTAAACATAGCGTCGTGATAGTTCTTCTCGCGTAAAACTTGCTGAATGGATTCATCAATGCACTGAGGATGTAGAACCAGACAAATGGCCAGCAAATGATACATCTGTTCGGCCTGTTTGTTGATTTGATCGTTCTGATAGGAGCGTGTGCTGTACAGCTGCTTGGTGCGCTGAATGTACAATAGAATGTCCGAGAAGGTCCTAATAGCATCGGCGTAGCGGCGCATCATCATGTAGGCAAATCCAACATAATACGACGTGGATATCTGGCAGGCGGGTATGTGCGAGTACGCAGATTTCTTGTGGATCTCAATAGGTTCCAGCACCTTGATGGCCTGATAGTAATCTCCCAACAGGGAGTGCACACGCAACAGACCGACTAGGGAGAAGTAGCCCAACATCTTGTAGAAGCCGAGCTTGCCAAAGTCGCCAGCCACTGTTTGCGGATCAACGCCCTGCGAGAGGGCTTCCAGCTGCTTCTTGATGTTTGAGATGTCAACAAGCGAGTGTAGCACGTTCAGAATGCACAGAATGCTCCAAACGTTGCTGTGCTGTACGCACAACTGTTGAATCTCATCCTGGGACTTGTCCGTCAGACGTGCACTACGATGAAGTATAAATATTAAATTTATTTAAATCACATTATACCATTTCCTGCTTACCGGTATTGGGCAAAGTTCTGAAACTGATAGACAAATTCATCGACTAGCTCCCACAACCAGATGTCGGGCAATTCGAGCATCACGGGATTCTGGGCCGAAATGATCAAATTAAAGAAATCGCAGTAGTTGAAGAACGAGTTGATACGCTGCTCTAGCTTGGGACCGCCAGGAATACGAGCGTGGATATGACGATAGTACAACTCTTTGTAGAGTATCAGAAACACCTTATCGTTGTCCACAATGGCGCCAACCTCCTGCTCCTCTGGCCAGGCAGTCTTATCGAAATGATGATCGCTGATCTGTGGGAACGTATTTTCATACATATTCTGTATGTCATAGAGATTCCCCTCCTTAATCGCCTGGCAGAAGTTCATGAGAAAGTACTTGACATTCTCTGGCATGCGGTTAGCGTAGTAGTTACGTTCATACTCCATGTCCAATTGTGGATCACCGGTGTGCGCATAGTCATCGTAAAAGTCCTAAAAATTATAAACATCTTCGTGGTTTAAAAAATTCGTATATTGTTGACGGCATCGAATACAAACAAAAGTTGGGTTATGTTTTTTTGTGACCTCCAACTTCCAATAATCTACAATTTTAGCAAGCGACGATAAAATTAAGTTGCAAACACTCACCGAGTTTCCAAATTCTTCACCGCCGTACATTTTTGCAAATTAATTATCTTTTGCCGACACAAAAATCGAATTACTTTGCAACGTCTAACAAACACGCCAACAAAATTTTCTGGCGTAGCAGAAAGGGAGCGTAACGTAAACGGGATTTTGTATACGAAACGCACAAGTGAGAAACGTAAGCGCACAAATGATAAATTTATAAAATATACTATATTCTGTAGATTTAGATTGGCTGAGCTTTTATTCTGAAGTACAATTTAAATAAAAACGGAGCAAGCGATTTTATTTTATTAGTTTAAGTAAAGTAATAATGTAAAAATCTGTAGAGATTAGGGGTATTCCGGATATACATACAGTCGATGTTTTAAAAATTGCGACTATCGATTGTTTTCCGTAAGTGGAAACCAAGGCTGCCCTTTTCAAAGCAGAGCTGCCGCCATCTCTTGTTTATTAGCGCCGCAGGTGTCATGTTGTTTATATTTGGAACTTCATTTTTGGAGGGCTAATTTTAATAATTAAAAAAAAATAACACAGTTAAAGAATAGATTAAATTTACACAAACCAATGTAATTCTAAATTAGATAAATTAATTCCGATTCTATTAAAATGTGACTCTTTTCTAGCTCCACTTGGTGCCAAGCTCCGTTAACAGCTATTGGAAAAATCGGGGAAATTCAGAAAAATTTGAGAAAATTCTACATAAAATCCATGCAAAATCTCAGCTCAATCAGTTTTTTGCCGCATTTTCGAGTAAGAAAACTTTTCGCGTACCCAAAAACGAAAAGTATTCAAAAATAGGGGCGAAATATTTTGACGCGGACCTTTGCAAAAGCGCCCCCAAAAAACCATACGCTGTCGACTTTTGGAACTATGCAATTTGATGCTAGCGCCGCGAACAAGAGAGCCGTCTAGCTTGAGAACTAATCGATTAAACTAAATCGAGTGCGTGTGTCATCAAAACCAGCAGAGTTAATTATTTTTTTGATGATTGAACGTGAAGCGCTCTGCATAAAACTGTGCATGCGTCGGGAATTTAGCCGTTTTAATAAATAAAAACAGTGGAAATTAAATAAATAAATAAGCATCAATTGAAGAGTTATTTGGCCAAGTCTTACGTTGACGACGCCAAAATAACAACGTTGCTCCGTTTTTAGTCTACGACTTGACTGCATCAATTCAATAAGTGCATTTCGACCGTGAATATATATTCTGTGAAACGCCACATTGAATTAAATATAAATGTGTCTTTAATTCGGCTATTTGTTAGCACAAAAGCCAAAATGAGGCAGGCAATTGGAGCAACGACTTTAACAATTTCCATTTGGTGCTGCTTCTTGCTGCTGTGCAGCTACAGCGTGGGAATCGCACAAGCAGGTAACATGAATTAAGAAAATAACATATAACATTTAAAACATTTTTAAAAATTGGGTCCAGAAATAAGAAGTTTTAGTTGCATAAACATTTAAATTCTAATAAGCCAAGTTTAGGGCGTGTTCCAGCGCTAAAGTCTCGTCATTTTCATTTTCTTTTTTGTTTGTGCTTCGTTTATAACTCATTCTCTCCCTCTCTGTCTGTGTCTCTCTTTCCTCTGTTAATGTGACGATCGCGCTCGCTGCTCCCTAAATCTGCTCTCTCGCGCTCACGAGACCCAAACGCTGCTTACGAAAAGCGCTGGCAAAACAAAACCAATAAACAACGCCTTTTTCCACACGTACTTTTGTACTTACTTCTATCTCGTTGTATTTTGTTTATTTGGAGTAAATTGAAATGTAAACTTAAATATGTTGCACATTGGTGCCGGCATTTTTCACTGCGTCCCATTGCGGCAACGCAGTGCGCATGCGAGGAAAAAAGCATTAGTGCAAGCACCTAACCATTAAAAAATGCATTCGTATTATACACGTGTCCTCTCCATATGTCAACTAAATGTGAAAATGTTCCGTTGGCTTCCAATAATATTCTATGGCAATAATAAACATTCAAAGTTCATATGCAAACATTTTATGACTAAAAATAAACAGTATTCCAAATTTTTCATCGCTTTTCATTCCATTGAGAGCTGGACAGCCGACGACAGACAGACAGATCGGACAGCAGACTCTTTACTAATTTATTTCAATGCTTATAATTATTTCTCGGCCAAGGCGCAAATCATCCACACTTAACATTTCTGTTGTGGCCACCAGGCGGAAATTACTTTTCAAAATCGGTCACGTCATATTTATTTCATTGAGAACATTAGCAAGATTTTTCTTATTGTACATTTGTACTACATGCTCTCTTATTACGATGAATGAATACTTATTTCCAAGTAGTATAATAATAAAACCTATTGAATTGCGTGTAGTTGGGCGACTATGTAAAAAGCAATGCTTTTCTTTGAGCTAGTTAAGATATCAGAAACTAGTCCAAATTTCTTGCTCCCTCTCTCCCTCTATTGATTATTTTGGAAAAATGTCGTGCGTGTTTCAGTTGTTTACTTAAACCCCTTCCCCCTTGCAAGTGCCTGTCACAGGTCACCTATCTGGGTTGGGCGTACCTATGTTTCTACATAAAAGTCTGTATGTGCGTATGTCAGATATATATCAAGATTGACTTTTGCTAATCTGCTACACGTTTCCCCAAGGCAAACCGTTGCTTGAACTTTGAGTCCAACTCGAAGTGCACATGAACTCTGCTATCCTCCAGTACTTTAAGGGTTGTTTTTGTTGCTGTGCCCCTGTGTTTACATAGGAACTGCACCCACAAAAGAGACGCCTGTTGGGTGGGGGGTTTGTCTGAGACAGACAATTGTCGACGCAAGGATTTCCGGGCCCTGTTATCACGCCTGCTCGATGTCTAAGTGGGCACTTTTCCATTGCAGCCAGGCGTAAAATGTCATGGCGACCAAATATTTACACAAACAATAGATAGGACTAGCAAGAAATTGCACTTCAATAAATAAACGCACTGTTTACCCTTTCGC
Organism: Drosophila neotestacea; assembly: GCA_035044365.1. Classification (NCBI taxonomy): domain Eukaryota; kingdom Metazoa; phylum Arthropoda; class Insecta; order Diptera; family Drosophilidae; genus Drosophila; species Drosophila neotestacea. Next base: position 2,052,618 of record JAWNMD010000157.1, on the reverse strand, counting down.
TTATTCAGCTCTCGCAGAGTATTTATTTATTGCTCGTAAAAGTAAGCTATAAAAAACCACATGACTGCCGCCAAGGACCCAAAATGAATGCCACTCAAAAGTAATAATTGAAATTACTTATGTACGAAACTCATATGTTTTGGCTTGTGTCCAAATGTATTCATTTTCTTTTTTTGTTTTGGAATTTTTCAATATAATTTATTTACTTTTGTGACAGTTCGTATTTATGCATTTACCCAAGCAATGTGGGTCAAAAAGACGATTGTTGTTCCTTGCCTGATTGAATTCTTTCTCCTTGCAGATTCATTTAGTGATTACTTTTCCGACTATGAATGCAATCAACCGTTGATGGACCGTGCTGTTTTATCGGCCACCTCATCATTAACCGAACGTGGTCCAGATAAAGCGCGTTTAAATGGTAAGTCGAATTTTTTTTTTTTTTAAATTTATTTTTTGTCTCAGTTGTTACAGTAGAAGTTGAGTTTTTTTTACCTTTGTTCTTTAAACTCTAATTTTCTTATGATTATGATTGATTTACGCTTTTGTACTGTTTTAAGTCAGCCGCCATACTTTAAAATTATAAAAGCCCACCTTAAAGCGGGCTGACAACTCTACTCGTTGCATAGCCTTGCTAACTCGTCGCAGATATGTCGCCGCTTTTGCTGAATGACAGCTGGAAGAGAAGAAGAAGCTTATTAGCAAATTAGTGAATTAAGCGAGAATAGTCGACATGTTTAGCAATTTAATAAAATAGGTCGCACTCAGATCATATTTTCACCTACAATCCAATGAACAAGCACATCTGCACACGTTGGGCATTTGATTTGAGCACATGGACGCCCACGCTGCCGCAGCTGACGCACGCTGTGGCTGTCATACAGCCCGAGGAGCGGACACGTCTGATGAAGTTTCACTTTATCGATGATTTTCTGTCCTCGTTAATTGGCCGTCTATTAATGCGTAAATTTGTGAGCACAAACAGCGGTGAGCCCTATCACCAAGTGCAGTTTGTGCGAGATGTTCGCGGAAAGCCTTATTGGGTGCGGCAGGGCCATGGAGAGCCGAAGGGTACAACGGGGTCATCAACTACAAACGCACTCAGCTTTAATGTTTCCCATCAGGGAAGTCTGGTGCTGCTGGCGGGCGTAAGGGGTAACAAAGATGACGCAGAATTTGGCATTGGAACGGATGTCATGAAAATCGAGTACAACGGAGGGAAGTCCCTTGCCGATTTCTTTCGCCTAATGCAGAGCAAATTCTCGCCACAGGAATGGAGCTACATAAGCAGACCACAGCACAACGACGGCGCTCAGCTAAAAGCATTTATGCGGCACTGGTGTCTAAAGGAGGCCTACGTCAAGGAGCTCGGCGTAGGTATAACTGTTGATCTACAGAAAATAAGCTTTGCCGTGGACACAACGCATTCGCTGGAAGAAGCCGTCTCCCCGCTCTGCGCAACAACGCTCCGTTGCAATGGAACGCCTATGACCCAATGGCATTTTGAAGAGCATTTAATATCACAAAAGTACTGTGCTGCCATCGCATTTCGGAATTGTCTGCCGCACGAGAACGCAAAGTTTGAGTTTATGCGTTTCGAGAATCTGATTGAACAAAACCCAGCTGCTGAACAGCCAGATGTGGTGGCATATTGCAAACAGGCGCTACTAAAGCCCCAGAAACGACATTCTTAGAAAAAAGTATAAGCTTTGATTCTGAAATAAATGTAAATATATTTTTGATAACTCATTTTGGCCATATAATGTAGCTCCAAAGTCGATTGACGCCGTGCCGAGCAGCTGTTGGCATATTTCTAAAAATAACAAAACAAAGCAAAGTAAGCCGGAAATATGATTAAAAGGCAATAAACCCAAACGTAGGCGCTCGTGGCCCGCTTATAATGGACTTCAGACATGGGCCAGACAACTTTGTTTGTTAAATGTATGCGCAAACAGGAGGGTAGCAACTTGGTAGTTAGGTTCAGCTCGCTTTCTTGTTTTTCTTTAGATTAAAAGATTTTTTTTTTTTTATTCGATATTTCCGAAATGTTGCCAAAGTTTTGTCGATGGAAACTTTGATGTGGCATTGAACCCAACTTGAGTGCATTGCTGTTCATAAAATCCACGCCGATCAAGGATACAAACAATTCACACAGTCTTTGGTCACACCGGGCCCATTAATAAAACAAAGGCAAAATCCCGACTGTGGCAATTGTTTATGCTCAGTCCGACTGCCATGTATGTACATTTAGTGTTAACACCAGCTCTTGGGCTCACCCTTGTCCTTTGTTAGCGATTCTTCCCACTGCAATTGCGAATTTTGATTGAGGGGTTGATCTCACCCCTTGCTGATGTTAAGAACCTTTTCGGTTGTAGGGGTCGAACCCAGACCACTTGCAGCTGTCAAGCGAAATAGCCTTAAATTATGTCCTCTTAATTGGCAGGCAGGGCAATAAAATGATGCCCAACATTTGTCTGTACCTAATCGACATCCCATTTAAGTTTCCAATTTTATTTTGGTTCTATTTTGATTTTTCATTTTTAAATTATTATTATTGTGGCATCACTTAAGCTGGCACCTCATGGTCGGCCAAGAACTCGGATTTTGATCAACGTCTGATTATTGATTTGGGTCAGACCAAGAATGTCACGCACATTGCGCTGCAAGGACGGCCGCACAGCAATGAATATGTGACCGAGTATACCATCAGCTATGGTATCTCGGACCTCGAGTTTGCCGAATATAAAGAACCTGGAGGCAACACTAAGGTAAGCGTGAAGTAACCCACCCGCCTCACAACTCTAATCCAATTAATGTGTGTGTGGTAGCTCTGTTTAAGTGGTGGTGGCATGTCACAATTGAGCCTGGCTATGAGCTTAGGCTAGAACAGCTGCATAAATTTACAGATTATCATTATTATTCACATTTAACTTTTTATGTTTTATTTGCATTTCTGCTTAAGTTTCATCTACATATTTTTCGTTTGTTTCCTTATTTATTTTGTTACTTCTTAAATAAGAAATACACATATGTATATAATTTTTTTTGTGTTTGTGCTTGTACTTTGTAGTTTTCTAACGCACTTTGTTCTAATGAGCTTTCTCACTTGATCACTTAATTTTTAACCCAATATTGCACCCGGTGCAGGTAACGCTGCTTGGACGCCCGTCGAGAATACGTATAACCATTTTCTAACACTCGATCTGGGCGAGGCGGTCATGGTGCGTAAGATCGCAACCATGGGACGCATGCATACCGATGAGTTCGTGACGGAGTACATTGTCCAGTATTCCGATGATGGCGAATATTGGCGCTCGTATGTTAACCCGACGAGTGAGCCGCAGGTACTGTGTGACTAACTTTAGACTAAGTCCAAAGTAGAACTAATCTCAAATAAAATAAATCATAAGTAGATTAAACTAAATTATTACAAATCTCTGCATGGTGGAAGACCATTCTATTTGGTATCGATATTTTATGTGATTCTTAACTACACCCCCAGATGTTTAAGGGCAACTCCGATGGCAATTCCATACATTACAACGTGTTTGAGGTGCCCATCATTGCACAATGGGTGCGTGTTAATCCCACGCGTTGGCATGATCGCATCTCCATGCGTGTCGAGCTTTACGGTTGTGAATATAGTAAGTAGACAAATTGAATATAACATCATCATATTCATATGTTAACTTATTTAGTTGCGGAGAATCTCTACTTCAATGGCACTGGACTGGTGCGTTATGATTTGCGTCGTGAGCCGATTGCCTCTTCAATGGAGACTATACGTTTTCGCTTTAAGACTGCTTTTGCCAATGGCGTCATGATGTACTCCCGTGGCACACAAGGCGACTATTATGCGCTGCAGCTGAAGGATAACAAAATGGTTTTGAATCTGGATCTGGGATCAAACATTATGACATCACTCTCGGTGGGAAGTCTGTTGGATGACAATGTGTGGCATGATGTTGTCATTTCACGTAATAAACGTGATATCATTTTCTCTGTGGATCGTGTCATAGTGCGCGGTCGTATTCAGGGCGAGTTTAGTCGTTTGAATCTCAATCGGGAGCTTTATATGGGTGGAGTACCCAACGTGCAAGAGGGTCTTATTGTGCAGCAGAACTTTTCGGGCTGTTTAGAGAACATTTATTTGAACTCAACCAACTTTATACGTAATATGAAGGACAGTGTTGAACTAGGCGAGGCTTATTTGTACAGTAAAGTAAACGCCATATATGCGTGTCCCTCGCCTCCCATTTATCCGGTTACCTTCACAACGCGCCGATCATATGTGAAGCTGAAGGGTTACGAAAACTCACAGCGCTTGAACGTTTCCTTCTATTTCCGCACCTACGAGGAGACTGGCGTGATGGTGCATCATGACTTCTACTCGGGGGGTCACATCAAAGTATTTTTGGAATTTGGAAAGGTCAAGATCGATCTAGTAGCCAAGGACAAGCCACGCATCATTCTGGACAACTATGATGAGGCGTTTAATGATGGAAAATGGCATTCGTTTGTACTTTCTATTGAGCGCAACCGCCTCATTGTCAACATCGATCAGCGGCCAATGACAACGACGAAGAATCTTCAGATATCCACAGGACTTTTGTACTACATCGCTGGAGGCAAAGAGAAGAACGGTTTTGTGGGCTGTATGCGTCTGATTTCTGTTGACGGAAACTACAAGTTGCCCCAGGATTGGGTGCAGGGCGAGGAGGTCTGTTGTGGTGATGAGGTTGTTGTCGATGCCTGCCAGATGATCGATCGTTGTAATCCAAATCCCTGCCAGCATAAGGGTGTATGCCATCAAAACAGCATGGAGTTCTTCTGCGATTGTGCACACACAGGCTATGCGGGCGCTGTGTGCCACACCTGTGAGTTGCATCAAAATCATTTCATTTATATAGTTACTCATTTAATTACTCATTTTGCAGCTAACAATCCACTTTCCTGCCTGGCACTGAAGAATGTTCAGCACGTGCAACAGCGTGTTAATCTAAATATCGATGTGGATGGAAGCGGTCCGTTGGAACCTTTCCCAGTTACCTGCGAGTTTTACTGTGAGTGTATTAGATTATCCCTCTCATTGTATTTAACTAAAGATTGCTTTCAGCTGATGGTCGTGTAATAACAACACTGAGTCATAGCCAGGAGCATACGACCACGGTTGATGGCTTCCAAGAACCTGGTTCTTTTGAGCAGTCCATCATGTATGATGCCAATCAGCTGCAAATCGAAGCTTTGCTCAATCGCTCACATAGCTGCTGGCAGCGCCTAAGCTACTCCTGCCGCTCCTCGCGCCTCTTCAACTCACCCTGTAAATATTGATAGCAAGTGAGGATGTAATTTGATCAGTAATTTATTTAAATTTTCCTATTAGCCGAAGCTGGTAACTTCCGTCCCTTTTCGTGGTGGGTCTCGCGAAACAATCAGCCTATGGACTATTGGGCAGGTGCTTTGCCTGGTTCGCGTAAATGCGAGTGTGGAATTCTGGGAAAATGTCACGATCCCACCAAGTGGTGTAATTGCGACTCCAACACCCTAGAGTGGACTGAGGATGGTGGTGATATACGTGAAAAGGAGCATCTACCTGTGCGTGCGGTCAAGTTTGGTGACACTGGCACACCACTGGACGAAAAGCAAGGTCGCTACACGCTTGGACCTATGCGCTGCGAGGGAGACGATCTCTTTAGCAATGTGGTTACGTTCCGCATAGCCGATGCATCAATTAATTTGCCTCCCTTTGACATGGGACATTCAGGTGATATCTATTTGGAGTTCCGCACCACACAGGAGAACGCCGTATTGTTTCATGCAACTGGTCCCACCGATTATATAAAGCTAAGTTTGAATGGCGGAAATAAGCTGCAGTTTCAGTATCAAGCAGGCAGCGGTCCACTGGGAGTAAATGTGGGCACCAGCTATCATCTGAATGATAATAACTGGCATACTGTGAGTGTGGAGCGTAATCGAAAGGAAGCGCGTCTTGTTGTCGATGGTTCCATAAAGGCGGAAGTGCGCGAACCTCCAGGCCCAGTTCGTGCTCTCCATCTTACCTCGGATTTGGTCATTGGCGCTACAACTGAGTACCGCGATGGTTACGTTGGATGCATCCGTGCCCTTTTGCTCAATGGCAAGATGGTAGATCTGAAACAGTATTCAATGCGTGGATTGTATGGCATCACCACGGGCTGTGTGGGCCGCTGCGAGTCAAGTCCTTGCCTGAACAACGGCACCTGCATTGAACGCTACGATGGCTACAGCTGCGATTGTCGTTGGAGCGCCTTCAAGGGACCCATTTGTGCAGATGGTACGCTTAGCCTTTGTATTTAGTAATTATCTTGCTAATGAACTTATCGTATTTCAGAGATTGGAGTCAATTTGCGTTCCAGTTCTATTATACGCTACGAGTTTGAGGGCTCCTTCCGATCTACAATTGCAGAGAACATACGTGTGGGCTTTACAACGACCATACCCAAGGGTTTCCTGCTTGGATTTTCTTCAAATTTAACTGGCGAATATTTGACCATACAAATTTCCAATTCAGGTATGTCTACGAATTCTTTATGACATGTAATATAAGCTTTGTTCAGGGGATTAATAATTTAATATAACCATAATTTTCGATATCTTCAGGTCATTTGCGTTGCGTCTTTGATTTTGGATTTGAGCGTCAGGAAATCATATTCCCCAAGAAGCATTTCGGTCTTGGTCAATATCACGACGTGCGGTTCACGCGCAAGAATAGTGGCTCAACGGTGGTATTGTATGTGGATAACTACGAGCCCGTTGAGTATAACTTTGATATAAAGGCCTCGGCGGATGCTCAGTTTAACAACATTCAGTACATGTACATTGGCAAAAACGTTTCTATGACTGATGGTTTTGTTGGCTGCGTATCACGTGTGCAATTCGACGATATTTATCCTCTCAAGCTAATGTTCCAACAGAATCCTCCCAATAATATCAAGTCACTTGGCAGTAAGTGTGGTGCTCATGGTACATCTTAAAAGTGTTGATTAAATGTGTTTGTAATTTTTAGCTCAATTGACTGAAGACTTTTGCGGCGTTGAACCCGTAACGCATCCACCCATTGAAATTGAGACCAGGCCACCTCCGTTGGTAGATGAGGAAAAGTTGCGGAAGGCTTACAATGAAGTGAACTCTGTGCTGCTGGCATGTAAGTTATTTTTATTTTAATTTCGGTTAATTCGGTTAACGGTTCCAGTGCCAGTTCCAGTTTCAGTTTCAGTATTTTCCTCGATTTTAATTTATCACATTTCTATTGCAGTCTTGCTTGTCATACTTTTCCTGTTGTTGATACTGATGTTCTTCCTAATTGGGCGTTATTTGCACCGACATAAAGGCGATTACTTGACACATGAGGATCATGGCGCCGATGGAGCCGACGACCCCGATGATGCGGTGCTCCACTCGACCACGGGTCACCAGGTCAGGAAGCGTACAGAGATTTTCATCTAAATGCAACCACCACAAGAAGACGCTCAGTTTTTTATGAAAATCAATTGCCTTAAACAACCAAAAGCAACTTACAAAGTAGTTAAAGGACATACACAATCAAATGAATTTGGCTATAAATATGATATGGTGATAGATTATCAAGGCTTTTTCCACACACTGCCAACTATTTTGGTCAAGTTTTATGCGTCAAATTTGGTTAACACTTGGTTGCTAATTACATACTTACCTTATCGAATTGTAACGTTTTGATATTGTTGTTTAGTGGCATTTTATTTTATTTTACTTTTGTACTTTGAACTTTGAATTCTCAATAGTCATTCAAAACCGTCCATTTTTGTTTAATCGACTTCTATACACATTTCGCTTACCATATTAAGTTACAATTGTACTTTTAAGTCCCGTCAATCAGCCAATTACATATATGTATTATACTAATATGCATAAATACATAGACATTCCATTATGTTTAATACGTATGTTCTCTACATACATACATAATACATATATATAATTTCCAATGTCTTCTAATTTACGAACAGATATAAACGAAACATGTGAATCATTTTGTCGTAAAACAAAACAAATAAGTTTTAAACATTTAGTAACCAAATGAAAACAACTTGTATTTTTGGAAAATGCAATTACATATTTGAAAAATACTTTAAGAAATGTATATATGAATAGAACTACTATATACACCGTGTGTTTACACGGACAATGACATAAGGAAGATTTTTCAAATTTCACAAATTATTAATTATAAATACAAAGAAAATAAAAATCATTTATGAAACTTCCAGATTGTTGGTTTACTATTTAAAATACTTGGTCAACTTTTTTTTTTTTTTCAGTCTCTTAATGTTTATTTAATATAATATTGTATACTAAAAATATATGTATATTTATGTATATGAATTTGTGTGTGGGTGTATACATAGTATTTATAGGCTATTCCATATTTAATATTATCGCATGTATTTCGGTATAACAATATCGTTTAACGCTAGTTTTGATTACTACAGGGTACTTTTTTTTATATTAATATTATTTCTGTTTAGTTTAGTAAAATTTAATTATTACCTTTTCTACTAGGGTACTGGAATATTTCGAATCGTGTCTGTGTATAATAATACTATATTATCCAACAACAGTCTAAGTAGCATCTAACGCTAAGATAGAATAACACTGGGTGGGTTACAAAATACGCAATACTTGGCAATAAGTTGATGTCGAGGTCGTTTTTTCAAAATGTATTCAATATTTCATTATGCCTTGTCAAAGCTTATGTTAATTATTCGTTGATTCGATGTACTTATTTAAAGTATCTTTAAGTTTCGATATTCGATTTTACTTATTGATTTTACTTATTGATTTTACTGATCGATTAGCTGCTCCCAGCCAGCAATTGTTCGGTTAGATATAATATTTTCTAGATGTGCCTAGTGCCATTGTGTAAGTGGGTATGTATGTATGTATAAGGATATGTTTCAACAGAGCATCGGTCAATGTTTCTAAATGGAAGCCAACAGTTTGCCGTATTGATTATGTACTTTGATTAGTATTAATTGATACTACTCAGTATATGAATCGATATTCTATTCTTTGTGCTAGAAGATCCGCATTTGCTCCAAAGAAATAGTATCACAAATCGTAAATTGCAAATCAATAAAAGATATTACTATAAGTATAAAAGGGCGTGGTTGCGCCCACTCTCTTACTGGCAAGTAGTGCAACATATTGTCCACAGTCCATCCTGGAAAAGCCATCCGTCTCTAGTTATGCACATTACTGTTAGCCAGCATGCGATAATGATTCAACAGCATCAGGGCAGCATCCTGAGCTGGTTTTACCTTGCCATGCACCTCCTCGTAGGCGCCCAGCAGGATTCGTTCTCACAAAATCGTGCAGAGCACGAACATGAGCGACACCAGGCACAACATTGCCACAATATCCCTGTGCAACTTTCGATCTCGGTAAAAAGGACGCGTAGAGAAGCTCTCATTCCGTGCCTTACGCAGCAGCCAAATTGGTATGAAGAGGTGCAGCAAGTCCGGCAGCATAAAGCCAATGTCTCGCACCACCTGATGCGCTGCCCCCTCACCACGCACCACATTCATGAAGAACTGATCAAAACTGCCGGCTAGAATGTGCAGCAAAGCAATTCCCACAATGCAAAAAACTTTCTTTGGCTTCACGACATTTGTGGTGTTGGCCAAGTGCATTACTAGCACCGTGGATAACAGTTCTGTGATCTGGAAGTAAAATAGAAAAGGTTTGAATTACTTTCTTTTGGTAAGATCCTGATGCCTGATGACCAATTTGTTTAATTTAATTAGCGTCAACTTATCAACATTTTTAAATGAGCCATGTAAATTCAACTTAATAAAAGTTTTCAATTCAATGGTTATTGGTTTCACCTTTAAAGAGTGTAAAGTAATTAATCACTAAAGACTTCTTTGCAATGCTATTTATAGTTCTTTCATGACCAATTGGAATTGAGATTGGCATTAAATTTACTTGATATGATGACCAATTGACGTCGCTCATTAACGTGGCGTAAGTTTGAAGTTGCCATTTTTTTTTACCCGCTTCAAACTTATTCCATGGTCATTGAAAAAATTTTACACAACCAGCGGCAGCGCATGACTTATCCTTAAATCTATTTAGAGTACTTGGACTCGTAGTTTTTTCCTACTGGTAATCCAGCGGATGATTGGCGTTCCCTGAGTTCCGCCACAAGTTTAGAAGTGGTGCACGTGTAGCACGGATGCAAGAATAGGAAAGTTGAGTTCAACACGAACACGGTGCATATTGTGGAAGTTTTAAGCATCGGCATTTCAAACTGAACTTTGCTAATAAATTATGAATATCCGGTGTCCATGCATACACATAGTACATGAATGACCAGGACATGGACTTGGGTAAAGAGTTAAGGTTGCTTACCGTGAAGAACAGTTGGTGATTCCATTGATTGTAGTAGTCATCGTTGTAATAGTTGATATACGCCCACCAGGCATAATAGTGCGAGAAGATGGACAGCAGGAAGAGGAGCAACATGGAGTATCGCACACGCTGTTGTAGTATTAGGGCAATGAGACGCTTGATGCACTCATAGAGTGCAATGACGGCAAACACAGTGAGTATCCACATTTTGAAGCTATTGGGCGTAGCATTGAAGTACATGTGCTTGTAGGCGGCCACTCCCGACTCGTAGGGGCCTTTAAAGACCGTGTCCCAACAGGAGCAAGTGCAGAAATGTCGATCCACATAACGTGCATAATTCTCCCAGAAGTACCACAAGATAACTATGTGAGCCGGCGGTATTAATGCGGGCGCCAATGAGCCACATGCGGTGGGCAACCAGGTCACATCAAACATCCTTATGCCGTATGCCAAAACAAAATTCCTGCTTAACCGTCGTGTATATGCTTTGTGTGTGACTTTACTGGTTGTCTGGCGATGTCCTTCAAATGCTGTTATCCATTTGAGTCCATGCTCGCTTACTGTTTAAACTACAAGCAATACATACGAAATATGTTATCTTCTTTATTTGCTAAACAGAAATGGTGTTTTAAATAAAATCCTTTTAAAAGGATTTAATTTCGACAACAAATCAATTGCTAAAAAGATACACTTTTTTTACCTGCGTTCGGATCGAACTAAACTTATTTCAATTATATCTGACATACATAAACTAAATTCAAGGTTCGGAAATTGCTTGTAATTAGTGATAAATAATAGCATTGATTTCTCTTAGAGTTTATTGTTTATAATTTGTAACAGGAATTTAAGCCGAAACGAATACGGTCGCTCAAAATTTTGGTATATGGGTTTTGTGACGGTTACCGGTTCTTTCTAAGTTTCAGTTTTTTAAAAACGGTCCTCACGTTAAGTTACATTCAAGTAAACACATTTCAAATCGTTACAAAATTAAACAATTTATACAATTTTACTCGAAGGAAAATTCCTAAACAAACAATTTTACATGAATGGGTTTCTGAATGGTTATTTCAGTTTAAAGAATTTGTTTTGGTTACGGTTTCAGTTACAGTTACTAATTTAAATCGGTTAATACCGGTTAACGGATAACGGATACGGCTTGAACCCCTGATTTACAATTTAGTTTTAAAATTACAAAAATGAATTAAGCTACAGTGGAGCAAGCTCGACTTGAATTGAATGGTATTATGGGTTACAGGTCTGAGTTTTACATCTTTTAGATTTGAATCGAGCTGAACGTTTTCCGAATTCGTTGAATTAGTTTCATAAATTGTTGCTGTTTACTTGGAAAACATTTGTTCTACTTATAAAAATAAACAGAAGAGCACCGAACAACATTTACAATCAGCACATTTCAATTGGGGAATTATGGTCTCGACTCGCATTTGTGTATATGAATAAAATTCACTGTTGCTCCAACCCATTTGGTACAGAAAGCTTTTTAAGTTCTTAATTCTTTTTACAAGTACTCATGGGTAACTGAGAGGCCGACTGAGTTGTCACTGGGAACAGGGCCGCGTTGAAGAATGAAGCAATTATAAATTCATACGATGCCAAAAAGGTAAAGCAAAGATACAACCAGCATGCATTCCACAGTCGATTCTTCTTCTGGTCTAGCTGCCAAAAAAAGCAAATCGTGTGGTCATTAGTGCCTCACAATTCGTATAGTGGACGGTGCCAAATGCAAGCTGCAGCAGCAACCACATTGTAGAAAGGGTGAGGGCAACAATTTGAGGCAAGAATATCAGCGAAAAAATGTTGCTTCTGCCTCTGCTACACGGCTGTACCGTTTGGCGGGCATCAGTTTAATTAATGCCGATGCCGCTATATCTGAATCTGCAGCTGCCAGTGAAAAAGTATTTCGGTTTGTTTTGTTGTTGCGTCACACAACAATAAAAACAAAAAGCAAAGCAAAAACAAACGCAGTGTGCACATTGACGTCATGGTTCTTCAATGAAAAGTTTTTTGGTGTTTAAGTTTTGGTCTGCGAGAGGCCAAAAAAGAATTCAAACCAGAAAATTAACATTCTCCAAATTGAGAACGGAAACTTCGTTCGACATTAAAGTGAAATGAATTGAAATCTTCAGAATATTTAAATTTGAATTTCGATTGTATTTTCTGTATCTTTATCATCTTAATTTGACTCCATCGTAAGCCACTAATAATGTATCAAACCGCAACGCATACGGGTATATCACTTCCAGCTTACTGTTTGGGAAGTGCTAAAGGGATATCCCATAGATTTCACATAGAAGGCTTTGAAAGCTTATGAATAGCGTTATTTAAAGTTCAAGCAGAAATTTACATGAAACTGGAATAAATGAATATCTTACTATAAATCTGAACTGAATAAAGAAAGAAAAAAGTTAGACATTTTTATCGTGAAAGAGAGAATTCATTTAGCAATCGGAAATTATATCTAAAACCACAATTATTTCTTTTTTATCCCTTCTACATAACGGGAACAAATAAATTCAGTGCGACAAAGCTTAAAGTTGAGTACCTATAAATGTTTTGGACTGCATTTTTTCACTCTTGCAATGTTGCTTATATGTTTTTAGCTTGTTAAAAATAAGCATAAATACATTATAAGGATAAATGGGACTTTTTGTCTTTGATTTATAACTTCAGCTTTTTACTCTCGCTTAAATGCAAGGATTGTGAAAATGCGAAATGTCGAATCTTATATTTTGTACATTATGGAACTGGCAGAGGGTATTATAATTTTGTCACGAAATCAGAAACTCTTCGAATATAATCTTAATCAAGACGACGCACTGAGTCGATATCCGACTGTCTGTCTGTCTGATTCTATGGAAACTAGTCGATCATACTTGAGGTTATCTTGATGAAACTTGGAACAGGTCTGTATTTGCATAAACTCGGACTACTATATCATAAACCTATCATGTGTCGAAATTTGAAAGCAGGTCTCCGCAAAGGTAACATGCGTTATCTTCATACCGTTGTCACCTTATATCGAGATCTATATTTAAGGATGCTACCTCCTGGCGCTAAACCTTGCCAAGTCATCAAATTGAACTTTGGGGAAATAAAAAATGAATATAAAATCAACTTTAGCATGACGGCAGACCTTCAATCTCACTCATATAGTTACAATTTCTCTAAAGGCTTCACGTAAAAAAACACCTCCTGCAGCAGTAGCAGCAACAACAACAATAATAATTACACTAGTGTCAGTAAAACCGTCAACAGTCAACGCGCCCATCACTTGACTTGCATTGTAGCAGCGTGCAGGCAACTTACCATTACGACATCAACAACGATGGCAACGTGTCGTGTGTAGTGTGTGTGTAGTGTGAGGGTGACTAAAATCTGCAACCCGCTGAGCTTGTCTGGGTGTGTCTAGGCAGTTGTTGTTCTGTTCTCTGCATGCTCATTTGTGTCTACTTCAATTGTCGTTTCCAGCTGCCGTTGTTGTTGTTGTTGTTGTTGTTGTCGTTGGAGTGCAGCAGACGCTTTGTCTCGGCGCCAGCGGCTTATTGTTTTTGTTGTTGCTGGCACTGTTTACAGTAGCTTTTGGAGAAGCCGTAAACGTGTTTTTGATTTACATATGCAACATTTAAGAGCCGGAATTAAAGTTACGTATACGCAGCGTGTATTCTACTGACAAATGATATTTTAAGACTGCATTGAATGATGAGCTCGGGCACAAAACTACAACCTCACTATTGAGTACAAACTAATGTATATGAGTGTATTATCTAAGCAACCTTTAACTCGCATAACAAACATGCTTGTTTGCATGAGTGTGTGTGCGTGTGAGGTTTACATTAAGATAAATCGCAGGCAATAAGACTTTGCCACTGCCAATGCATGTCGTTTGTTTGGTCAATATTTATTTTGGCTCCAATCACAATATGGTGAATCGACAAACACAAACACACATACACTCTCACACATATGTACATACATATTTACAACCACACTCAGACAATATTCAGCTATTACAATCAAATACAATACAATTGTAACGCTGTCATGTCTGTGCTGTTGATTGCAAATTGCTTTTAGCTGCTCGGGCCGAAATGAGCTCTGCATCCTCGCACAGTTGCGCACAAGTACAATGAACCAAGCCGAGGCAGAGAAGCAGTTTGGATGTGGCAACGAAGCCGGTTAAATTGCTATATACAAAGTACAGCAAAGTCGAAAGCAAAATGCGGGTACAGATTCTTAAAGCCATTGAAAAATCGAAAATTTATAGAGTCGCCGAGGAAAAATTAAGTTGGACCTAAAACAACTACACATACAAACATTTACCGACACCCACGCACATACACACCCAGAAACACACGTGGGAGTTGGTTAGCAGCTCAATCTGCAAATGGGATGCTGCCACAACATATACACACAGAGAGACTCACATACACTTAGATTTCATTCCCTTTTATGCCGCCGGCTCACACTTTCTTTCTTTATTTTTGCACTATTGCTAAAACATAATTTTGTATTTATTTGCAAATTTTTTCTAAGGAAAAAATTTATTATTTTCAACTTATTAAATGACAGACTACGATGCACTTTGATATGCTGTCAAAAAATCGTAGCTGGAACAACAACCGCGGGCGCGTCGTGAAAAAGCCGACTGAAATTTTTGTTATGCTAACTGTGTGTGAATTCTGCTTTTGACTTGTACACGACGCTTCGGTTACAGCAGCGATAGCGACAGCAGCAGCAACGAACCCATCGGCATTTCTAGCGCCGACGCCGGCGCCGCTTTTAACAACAAAATACTGGGGCGCAGCTCTCAGCTGTTGACACCCTCACTTCCGTCTACATACATACGAGTATGTGTGCACATTTCTATCTATATTTGGTTTATGCTCTCTTAGTGCGCTCTCTGAAAAATACTGGGAAATACTGGGAAAAAGGGAAATGCAGGCGAATTCTTTATTAGCCGTATTAAGTATACGCTCTGTTGCTGCCGGTCAGGCAACGACCAGGTCTGCGTTTCCCATACTTCTACATACATCTGGTCATGGTCTTCATTTTTAAGTATTTTTACAACTATTTTCTTGCTTCTCTTTGCACCTGTTGAGACTGTCCCAACGGGGTAAATTTTTTTTTGGATCGTCAGCATGGTGTTTTTCTCTGGGGTTTTTCTTTAAATGTATTTCAAAGTAATTAATTCTAATATTTTTTTGTATTTCTCTGTTGCTTAGACAACTTACCTTCTAGAAATCTTTTTTAAATTATGTTGTTTAATGTTACAAAGTCACACATTTATTCAATAGATACATTTGTATACAGGCTTAAAGTGTTTAAAGTAACTCAATTACATTAATTAGTTTTAAATTGCATAAGTACACATTAGTTTAAACAAAGTTACACACAAACTTAAATGATAGTCGCAATGTCGCAAACTTGCTACAATGCATTTTAAATATGTTAATTTAGTTGTTCTTTCTGTTTCTGTTTGATATACTTTTACTGGGTTGTACATTGTTTTGTGGATACTGTAGCCTATTTACCTTAACTGTGCGATGTACCTTTTCATTCATACCCTTGTTCTCTATGACAGCATTAGACTCTCTCCACAAAAGTAAATACCTACACTATCTGTATTTCTAGGGAGTCTTTTTGCATTGCACATAGAATAAGATTTCTGGTTAATTTAAACAACAAATTAAGCTATATATAGATTAATAATAAAACTATAAATAAATTTCAAAGTCTAGCTTATATTAAGAAAATATATGTGTAACATCTTAAGAGTATTTAGACATCGACTTACCTCTATTATTTTTTTACATTTGTAATTAGAATTTTTCCAGGTCTCTTATAGCATGATTTACTATTGTTCTATTGTTGTGATTATTCAAGTTTTTGCCTAACAAACATACATAAAAATGTACATAATACAAACTTATATTTGTATTTATATACATATTTAGATTATTGACAACTTGACATTTATGTACAGATAATTAAAAGCACAAAACACTTAAACATTATAAATTCGTATGATATTTCCTTTAAAAACATTAATAATTTTTTCGTATAGCATTTACGTATAATATAATATATTTTTTGTTGTGTTGTAAGGTACAAGTACTCATTGGGACTGTTGAAGTCCCTTTCAAACAACAATGCTTAAGTATAGACATAAATATAAAAAGTAAAATGAATACAACAATATTGCAATATTTTTGATAAAGCTTATATTACTTAAGACATTTTCAATTACGAAATTATTGACTTATTGTTAGAACTACATAGTTGAATTCAATATGACACAATTATTAATCAAATACGATTATGTTCATTTTCTCATACTAGTTAATTTTTTCCTCACTTATATGTATCATTGTGAGATTTATTTTATTTTCCCTGAAACTACGTATCTTCAAGATACATTTCTGTTTGTACCAATGTTGCAGCTTGCTCGGCCATGCTACATAATAACTAAACAACTAAAGCTACACTTAGAAGCTTCTTCTTTTTAGTATGAGACCTATAAGTACTCTTTAGACATTCACAAATACTTTGTAAGCTCATTTGACTTGTTTTGTATCACGAGGTGACCACGCTCTGACATTTATGTTTGCATAAGCAGCATTTATATAAATATATGTACACGTATGTAATGTATGTATTTATGTTCATCTATACATCCATTGTATTCAGCTTTTATTATTCTTAATGTAATGGAAGTAGCGCAGTAGAGAGCAACATCTACAATAATCGCGACAGACATCAATTGTAAACAATACAATGGTTAAGTATCTTATTTCATTCTATTTTATAATTGGAACGTTCAACGGGAAGCGAAATATGTTTGAATGCCAAAGCATTTGTAGATGCCTCCACAAATTTAATTTGGCATTAGAGCTCACATTTACTTATCTCAGATATGTTTAAAGATTTCTCGACTTAAAGATTGAAATAAAGCAAGCATCGACAGCCTCTTAAGTATACATATATTTTACAGATGTTTCCTTAAATGGGAACCGAAATATCTAGGCCATATATTGAATATCCATTTTATATATATACAACTATTAAAAAAAACTTAAGTTTAGATTCTAAGCTCTGCTTTTGAGTACATACTCTTTTAAATATTATCACGATCTTAAGTTGTTTCCCTAGCTTTCTCTATGTTTTTAGTAAAAAACAATCGAGGATGAATGATGTAGCAATCCCAATTTGCCTGAAAAATACATTTTAAAACTTACTCTGTTCCATGTTTGTGCAGGTGGATTTATTGATCTCGGCCACCACAATAATCTCCTCATTCTCTTCGGTTTCCTCGGGCACCATCATTAGGTTGTTGTTTAGCATGTAGGGATCATTACGGGCGTCACACTCCCCGGACGAGGGTCGCAGGCGATGCGTGAACGAGGAGCGGGAACGTGTCATGTAAGAGGACCGTGTTGTGGACATACGTCTGAGTACTCCACGTCCATAGATGAGCATGCGAACCTCGACTCGGAATCTTGGATGCGTGGCGGCATACAGATAAGGATCCACACAAGCTGCCGTCTTGCAGAAGAGAGCGGGAATCATGGAACCTAATGGTGTAATGTGTTTCTCCAGACCAAAGACACCCATCATTGCCACAATTGCATAAGGAGACCAGGCGATGAACCACAAACCAATAATCGCAGCCACAATGCACGTCAGTTTCTGCTCGGTCTTGGCCTTGTCTTTGCTAGACTGAATGCGATTGGCCATAAAAACTACCTTGAGTATATAGAAGTAGGAGTAGACAATCGAAATAAGCGGAATGCAATAGGCAGCCACAAAGAACAAAGCCATAAAGATGCGTGCCGGTGTCTCCTTGTTGAGATAATCAAAGCTGCAGGTCGTCAGATAACCCTCGGGCACATAAACAGACAGCCCGACATCCAAAGCTGGCATTACGGCAAACAGAAAACTGTAGCACCAGATGAGAAAGATGATCAGGTAGGATCGCAATCGCGAATAGCGCCTCAGTGGTTGCAGTGGATGTACCACCACATTATACCGATCCAAAGCAATAGCTGTGAGCGTTCCAATGGCGCAGGTGCCACTTAGACCACCCACAAATCCATAAATTCGGCAGGCTGCAGAGGTGAGACAACATATACTTAAAGCACGTGATTTCCCGTTCGACTTACCAATATCACCCAGTGCTGGACCCTCTTTGATGTTATTGTATATTGCAATCGGGCACTTGATCAGCATCAAAAAATCGCAAATAGCCAGATTCATGACTAATATATTGGCGGGCGTGCGTAAGGATTTTCGACTACCAAACATATAGATCACAAATGCATTCCCAAAACAGCCTACAACGGAGATTAGACAGTACAGTCCAGCCATTATGTAGAAGGTGCTTGTGTGCGGTGGTTCAAACTGCAGCCAGAATGGATTTACCTTGGCTATATAGCTTAGGTCATATTTGTCGCGATAGTGTATGTACCCGGGATACGAGCTGTATAAAATGGAAAATATTAGCAAAAAGAAACGAATACACAGCTACGATTCGAATAAATAAAATAAAATAATAATAAAATAATAAAATAATAAATAAATAATAAATAATAATAAAATTAAATTTTAATTTCCTAGCAAATAGAAATAAAAAGAAATTATAGAAACAATACTAAAGATATGTTAATTCCGAGCTTCGAGATAAATACATATATTAAGCTGAGTGTTAGGTGGAGCAAGCCCAGGAGTCCCTGTACTTATGGGAAAGAGCAAAAAGTGGTGAAAAAAATTGGTGACCAATTTTGGTACTTATTTTAAACATGAATGCATGTGCATTCATATATATACTGAATCAGACAAGATTGCTTAAAAAGTGGGATGGTCTTTTATGCATATAAATATATATTTTTTTTAATTTATGTGTTTATTTAGATCGAAGTTATTGTGCAACTCATTGATATAACGACCTTCAAAAATTTTCTGCACAAATAGAAAACTCATATATAATTAAGTAGAAAAAAGATTGGTGGCGACCTTTACTTCCACAGGGTATTTTACTGTCGGGCCCTTCCGACTGAATGCTATATTTTTTCTTACAAATCCAAAATTAAAATACCCGTTCATGATGCCACACTCACCTCAAATCTGTCTCATTTTCATTTACTGCATGCGGATGCTTGTCATGGACTTTTGCAACACTCGCCGAGACTGCTGCTGCTGTTGATGCTGTTGCAGCCACTGCCGCCGCAGCTGCAACTGTTGTTGTCGCAGCAGCAGCAGCAAGAGTTGCATTTTCCGCAGCACCATGGCTACTGCTGGCCAACACCTCGGAAAGAGCGCTGGTAATCCACAGACTGCCCTCGTTTGTTGTCAACGTGGGCAATGTTGACATGATGGTCTCCATATTGGTCTGGCTCCAGACTCCCTTTTTGCGTTGCCCCTTTGCCAAATTTACGGCCGTTAAAATGGATAAAAGGTTGTTTCTGCAGCTGGAAGTTGTTGTGCCACTTGAATTGTCCTGAAGTAGTTTCTACTTTATTTATATACTTGTCATTAGCTCAATTACTTCAATTGGTAATGCTGTCCAGCGATTTGGACAGCGGCATGTTGACTCTAGTATAGTATTTCATTAATTCCTTCCAGTTGTGCTGAAAGAATACAAATAAAAGCGCAGTTCCGCTTAATCGACCTTTGTTTTTATTGCAAGCTTGCTTTAGTGAAATAAGTGGACAGCATATCTAAGGACACACGGGAATTGATATTAAACTAACAAAAATTAAAGAGTTTTTCAAAAAATATATCTACAGGTAGCTGTAATTTGTATAATTCCCACTAAAAGATCTCATTAAAGTGAAGAACGTGGCCATAGCTGGAACTCGGGGGCGTACCCAGCACTTAACCAAACTTTGTGCTTTGGCTTACATAAACGAAATCATAACTTTATGGTATAGCCACCAGGTGAGAAATGAATAGAAAAAGTTTATTAGGAGCAACATGAAAATAATAGCATTGTCGGAAACTTGGCCGGGAGTAGATGTGTAATCTTAGAGGAACATTTCTGACTTTAATCAAAGCTATTAAACCTGCAGTTAGACCATACAATATTATGAGCAATAAAATCATGGTGTTTTCATTGAAATAGTTAAATTAAGTTACGAAATTGCTATAAATATCTATAATTTAAATGTCTGTAGCACAAATGCTATAAAGTTTTACTAAAATAATGTATGCAATTAATATTATTGCATTTAAATAAACAAATCTATATCTATATCATCAAACAAATCTATAAAAATGGTTAAACTTTAAAGAATAATAGAATTAATAGAATTTGCAACAAGTAAAAATGTAAGCAATAATAAATGCAAGAAAATTGTATAACATTGGGCCATGGTTCGAGCCCAAACCTTGTGTATTGACATTTAGCGGCACTTTCCGTTTTTTGGCTAATCCACCCTTTTTTAAAAAGTTAAAGTTGAACAAATATTTCTAGGCTTATGATGAGAAATAAGTCTACAAAATTATAGTAAGCTGTTTGAAAGCTTTAATACAATCAAATAGACAAAAAAGACCAAAAATTTATAAATGCTTACGCTTTTGAGCTAGTTTTCGGAAATTAACCAAAAAGACCAAACGGCTGCTCTTACAAAGGTCATCAACATTTAATGCGACGACTACTGCGTAATTACTTTGATATGATTTATTGATTAGTTTACGAGCTTATGCAAATTTCAGCTGCAACTGATGCTTTTCTATGATATAGTTGTTGCTTTGTTAAATTATCCTAGCTGGTTTTGATGAGTCACTTAAGTGCAACTAGAAATCGAAATCAATAGTAAGCTGGTTCATTTTAACTCGAATTCCATTTAACATCTGCTGTGCTGGCCATGTACCAAGAATCAGAATTTGATCCTATGATTATGTAAATTGTCAGCTCAGCACAGCAAATATTTTAATTAAATCTACTTAATTGCTTATTAAATAACTTGAAGCCGCACAGCATCAGTCGTCATAAGGCCGTAAGTGCTTTTAAAAACAAACATAAATACAAGCTGGGAACTTATAACTTAAACAGCAACTCAAACAAAGGCCGCGATAGGAAGTTCTTTGCAGTAAAAGATAACTTCTTGCCAGAAGCAACAGCAGCCTACAAAACTTTTTTGAGGAAAGCAACAGCTGTACTCGTAGTAGAAGCAACAACTTCTTGTAAAACTACAAGTGATAGTACCAAGTGGCCCAGGGGCCATTTCTCCGAAGCTTCATCTTATTATTTATTGTATTTCAAACATAAGTAGCGCCGTTCCTTGTTCCTAAATTGTATTGAGGTAAAAAAGGTATACGAGAGTAGTTTTAATGCTTCTCGTTTATTTGTTGCTCAACTGTTTCACGATTTATAATTGGCACTAATTGGCCAATGCCAATTTGAGTTTGAGTTTGAGTTTGTCAATGGCCGACAAAATGCGTCAAAAGAGCTCTGGTTCCTTCTTCGTTTTGTTTTGCCAATATTACAAACCTACAAGATGCACTTAATTGGAATTTACATGTTGTTAGGATCTTTTGTGCAAAATGCTTCTTCCTTTTCTCCATTGGCTCTCTGACAACTTATGGACCAATTTGTCATGCCAAGTGAATTCCAATTGTGGCATTCCATTTAAATTAGAGTTCCAATTGAAGTGTATTATTTTGAAAAGCCTTAAAGCCCATTAAAGCTCATCAATTCTATTTTTATACCATGTACTCAAAAAAAAGAACAAAAAGGGTTAAGTTTTTCCCAAAAAGAATGTGCCTAACAGTTAGAAGGAGCACAGTGGTCGATTTGTCGAAATTAGCTGTTTTTAATTAATAACTTTCATATTATTCGCTGTATGTCAAGTCCGTAATTTTTCTCATATAGAAAATAACACTGTGTGACAGTTTGGAACTTGGAATTTGAAATACATGGGAAACGATAGTGATTTTCTAATCGAAAGATATGTTCTTTTTTTTCCAAATCGGATAGGTTAGTTAGGCTAAGTTCTACAATAAAGTATGTAAGAGATAAGCACAGGTCACAAACAATTCTTATTTATATAATACACACCTTTATCGTAAATTAAATTACCTAGCTATACTCGAAACTAATTTTTACACTTTTGCTGGCAGGCAGGAAACTTTTCTGCACTAAGTGCAGAAACATTTGTTGACTTTGATAGCTCACAGCTGATAAGTATACAAAAAATAATTCGTCCGTAATTTCCACTTTGAAATTTAAAATAAAAGCAGCCAAATCGACCGATTCGACCAAGCCATGTCCGTCTGTCCGTCTGTCCATCTGTCCATTTGTCCCTATTTTATCACCTAGATTTCAGAGATGATAAGAGCTGGAGACACGAAGCTGATATATAGGTTCCTCTGTGTCTTGCCCAAATCAGATTTGTTTAGAACCGACCTCTACCACCTCCGCCAATAGAAGAAATTTTGAAATTGTTTACAGTTTAAACACATTTCAACGTCGAATTACAGGAGCAAGTTTAATGATACCGCTTTGAGTTTTGCTATATGTATATGATATATACTGTAGTTCGAATCTGTCCTGAAAATTTGATCTCGTTTGGAAGTAATTCGACAAACATTTCTTCACAAATAAGAAGAGTCGCTAGCGCCATAACGTACAAAGCTTGCTGCGTATTAGCCTTTCACCACTATTGGCCTTACACCACTATTTGCTTTTTACTACTATTTGAGCATTAGCAATTTTTAAAGTCTTAAAGCTTTAGTTTACTTTAAAGCCCGTTTTTAAATAGGTTAGGTTACGGGCACGTTTAAAGGTTTGAAGTTCCAGGTTCTTCACAAGACCTTTGGGTCAATATGTAGAACAGGAACCAATTGTAAAGTTTAGCTTTTAATTAGTTGTTCGTTTTTTGATTGAGTTGTTAACTGAATTAGCAGCCATTGTTAATTTCTTTTTGGGGTCCTTTTTCACATTTCTTTTCTTTTAATCGCAATTGTTAGCAATGACAATGGCTGCCATTCAGTGTGAATTATCCTTTCTTATCGTTCCCATCCATTGGCACTCTCAATTCCTCTTTCAAATGCCATCCACACTGGCGTGACCTCTTAAGCTCATTTGAATTTCAGCCGAATTGTGGAGAATTCTTTTACTTGACATTGCGAACTGAAGCACATTTTCGTTGTAACATATACTGATTTGTATAGAATTCCTTCTTGGCTCATGACGAATACAGTGTAAACGTATCAGTTACGATTGCAGTTTTAGTATATTACATTATGCGCATCATCTGCCATCTAAATGCATTTGTATATAATTCAAAAAAGCAATTTGCTTTGGCTACTTTTTTTGTCATGTACATATGCTTTACTTGATAACAGTAATGGCCGGAGAGATGCTTTCACTTTCAGCAGCTGTACTTACAATCAAATTACACAACAAAATCTGCACTATCTAACCACCGCCTTAGGTGAGGGGTGAGGAGATGGGGTATGGACGTTGCAGGATACTGCAACAATTAAGCTGCACTGGCACTTTACCCAGCGAAAGTAAAGCGGAACTGAATAAAGTGTGAGACAGCGCGCGCCTAAAAGCATGCTACAATTATTTGTTTTAATAACGATTTAACTTTTTTTTGTTTTTTTTTTTACTTGTTCCCTGTTTTTGCTGATTTGACTTGCAATAAAATTTTGAACTATCAATATTGTGTTTCTATGCTTCGCAAAAAAGACATCTTTGTATACAGTGTCTAAGTAAAACCTTAACATTCGAAAAAGCAATATAATTTTCAATAAAAAAAATGTTAAATATAACATTTAGATTGTAATTGAAAGTCTCAATTCAATTGTGGAAGTAATAAAAATTAAAAGTTAGTATGTAATAAACGTAAAAAGTTAAAAAGATTGGACCAACATCCGTTGCAAGGGGGAAATCCCTGAAAAAACTTAATCTGGCAAAAAATAAATGAAAAGAGTAATGCAGTCTATCTTTGGTGCGCCAAGAATTTCATATCCTTGCAGAGACCTGCATTTAACTTTGGACATACTTACTTACAAGTAAGTACTTCTGTTACTTAAACTGTAAGAAATCCAAAGAAGAATATTATTCGGAAAAACGAGAAGGTCAAACTTATGAAGTAATATTAAGAGATTTATAGAATTAAAGGCTTTTCTAAAATCAGTATGAATAGGGTCAGTTTTTCCTTGAAAACGTTAATCACAAGAGAAGTTAATTCCAGAAGGTTAGTGGTAGTAAATCTACATTTCACAAAAAATGCTGAGTAGGTGAGTTAATAGAACCACATACATAGGTGTTGAATATGAGAAGTTATTATCTTCTCAAACAACTTCGGTATAGCATTATATTCGTTATATTGATTGAAGAAATACCTCTAAGTTTCTGAGCCTCGGACAAATTTCCTATTCGGCACTGCAATCTGTCGAAATTGATTGTGGTGCTGATGCTGATCAAGAATAAACATATGTACTTCAAAAAGTCGATTGAATTAAATTTTGTTTAAGGCTGCTACATATTTAATGCGCCAGATAATCCAGTCCTTAATTGTGGTAGCTCTGCTTTCGACTTGTTCGTAGATGTTACAGAGGTGAAAAACTATTTCAGAAAGCATTTTCCATGTAAAGAACGTTTAATTTTTTCTCGAAATGTATGTATGTAGATCTACTTCTAGATTTATAGCTTGGAATATAGTTACTACACACAAATATATGAATTTACTAATGCCAGCATAAAATGGAATATTGTTTATTATTTTCCAGAAGTGTACAACATAGCAAATTAATGCTTTCTTTGAGCTTGCACCACATTTTTTGATAACTTCAGCAATGTTTACAGGTATATTATGTTAATTGCTTTTGCCTTCTGCAGAAAACTAACAAATTACAAAAATTCTGCTTAGAAAAACACATTGATTAACGAGAGAAACCAAAGGACTGACAGTCAGACAGAATGACAAATGGACAGAGAGAGAGAGAGAGTTGTGCTAGGCTTTTGTTTTCATCAAAAATTCGGAGAATGCTTCTGTTTTTTTTTTGTCGTCGATTTACTGATGACTTTAATTAAACAAGTGAAAATGAGTATGATGGGGTTAGATAGAAATAGAATAGAAAAAGTCGAGATACACCCTTTTATTGTACGGGTGCATAAATGTGTTCATAAGTAATTTGAAGCGAACATTATGCTTTTTAAATCGAATTTTTCCTTCACACAAAAGCCAGACATCCGCACATTCACGTTTATAAGTTGATGATTGTGTGCGGGTGTGTGTGTGTGTGTATGCTTATCCATGTGTGCATTCAGTTGTGCTGAGCTAAGGCCAATGTTGGTTGCTTATATGTTATATGCCATTTTTACGCTCGGCAACAGGCCGTCCCCATGATCCCTTCGCAATTCCCTTAACTCTTGGATTTTGTACATATATTGATTTATGCTCGCTCTAGTTTTCGTTTTAGTATTTTTCACTTATGTGCGGCAATTTATGCCGCAATGCAAACTCGCCAAGAACGACGCCTTCGTCGACATAAATGCAATGTTTTTGCAGTTCATTCAAACGTGTGACAACTGTAGCTCAAGGCTGCGGCCATCAAACAGGCACTTACCGGGTAAAGGCCTAAATACAAAATATTGAATGATATCTGCAGAAGAGCAAAGAACAGAATGAGGAGGAGCAAGAGGATCGGGTATGTCAACCCATTCAATTTGCCTGGCTATAACGCTAGTTTACCGGCTCTTTAGTATACCCAGCTTTGAATGCATTACTATTCCACCCTCAACAAAGTTGTCACAGCACAAGTATCATTCGTCGCTGCATATGGATGATGTTGGACAAGTTTAGCCCTTACTGGGGACTGTACTCTAGACTGGCCCAGAGAGGTTGTAGTTGCCAGCGAGCTACTTGAAGGCCAACAGCTTGAGGACTTCAAGTCATGTTCGTTCCCTCACTGTTTCGTTAGCTGGCCGGTCACTTATGGCAGTCCGACTGACTGATGAAAAGACTTGCTTAAAAGAACTTGTAAATTCTATAAAACTTAGTGACCACTCAGGTGTGTCAGACAAGCACAGACAGCAAAAAGGAGAAGCTGTTGTCCTCGTCAACCGGCTACTTTTTGTATATTATTCTAACCATTCCGGACACAATGACTTTTTTGCACAATTTAAGCTGCTTAGTTGAACGGTCAAGTCTTTATACTATCATTCCAAACAGTTAAATAAAAAACAAACTTAAAGTTATGAAAAAGTCGCCCAAATCTCTGATTGGCAAAACGAGTGTAATCTCAAGTGCTTGTCAACAAAAGTGAATCAAAGAAAAGTTATTCAATCAACAAATTGAGCTGCAAAATCCAAGTATTTATTATATTTCAATGGTCGATAGTTAAGGTTCTTTTCTTCGCATTGGACAATTCCTATTCATATATGTATGAATGTACATAGTTATATTTATATGTATTTATTCGCTTCTGCTTTATGACATTCGGTAAATATGCCCATAAATTGTTTGCAATCAAACCTTTTGCTCAACTGAAAGTGTAATAAGGTTATGATAATGAAAATCTTTTTGGCAAATAAAATATTTCTGAATTTTAACCAAGTTTCAAACTGAATACATATTTTTAGCTGCATTTACAAATTTATAAATTTTGATTTAATACATATAAAAATACTAGTGGACCCGGTGAACTTCGCCCCAATTTACGGCCGTCAGACTGTTGCAGTTGTCAGTGCCTAACAGTGAGTACATCTGTTGATGCGCTAGCCACTTTTATCAAAAAAGTTTTCCCAAAATTTTATTTTTTAGAGTCCTTCTGGTAATTATGAACAACTGACAACAAATTTAAGCCAAATCGGCCCAGCCCATTTTATATAGATTTTAACATTTAACTTCATTAAAAACTTTTTAGGGCTTAAAGATAACGTTTGATTATCTCTTTTTAGATAAGCTCAAGTATTGCTTGTAAATTCAAATTTTCAAAACAGAAGTAAAATAAAAACTGTACAGCCAATGGAAAGTATTGACATTATATTTTTTAAATCACAAAATAGAATAAAACTTTCGATTTACATGTGTACATATATTCGGCCATATATGAAATATTATATTTTTCGTTTCCTTTCTTGCATTGATTTTAAGAATAAGTCTTAGCTCTGTATTAAGCTGCTCAATTTGTTAGCTGGTGAGTTCTGTTTTAAATTTATTTACCTGTGAGTCCGGGTTGGCAGCAACAACTCCGGTTGAAGTTTTCTCAATTGTGATTTGACCTCAAAAAATACACAAGTTGGTCAACTAAAATGTAAGTCAAGTGGCGCCAATGGGACGCAAAATCTTTTTACACTACAACGAACTAACGCCGTAAATTATTACTGCCAGATTTATCGCGACTTTAGAAATTTTTCTTTTGTTTTAGTTGTGGTCAGTACGAAAATTGGCGGCGTATACGTAATTACATTTCGCGAATTTCATTGATTTGACTCGTCGGGGCGCCAAAAATGTTATGGTTTCAGCACCTGTCACAGACAGTAACTAAAGCTGTCTGAAGGTTCATGTACGACTGAGACACAGAACACAACTGTCAACATTTTTATCAATGAAAATTGTTGCTTAGCTCATTGGGATGCTGTAAAAGCATGCAGCCCGCTGTTTGCTGCACAGCGCTGTAAGAGAGCGTTGGTTTCCTTATGCTGCAAAGAGAAAAGATTCGGCAGCTGCTCTTAAATGCTACAGGATAAACGTTGACTTGTTTATGACTCTATCTTGTTATTATTGGTTTTATGGTATATCTTTCGCAATCCATTAAAAGTGACTTTTAGTCTACATACTTCATCGAGTCCACTTGAACTTGAGAAGAAGTTTTATTTAGAATCTAAAGAACTTAGTTATATGTTGATTAGATTCGTAAATACGCTGGTTAAGCAAGACATGCCTAAATACTTAGTTAGTCCTGTTTCAGAGAACGGGCGCAATGTCACAGAGAACGTGTTAGCGTCAGCCGCAATTATTTGAATTGTATCCTGCACTTTATAATCCCGAGTTTACCGCATATTACGCGAACATGTTACATAAATTATAAATGTTTGTGGAATGTACAACTTTCACGTCTATTCGCACATAAGTTCAACGTGGTTCTGGTTTTGTGTTTCCACATTGAAACATTACATTCAATAGGCGCAAATTGAGCAAAGCAAGCCGCACTCATTGACTGCTGCACTTTAATTAAAAACAAATCAATACATCATAGATGTAATTGCAAGACAAAAATACCCTGTAGTCTATTTATTTTTCACATTTAATTGTTAGTTATTCAGTTAACTAATTTCCTTTGTGTTAACTATAACTTGACTTATTAACTACGCATTAATGCGCGAGAGTACGGATTTTTACTCCCGTTAAAAGTCGAGTCAATGCAGAACCATGTCTCTCCCAACGTCTCCGTTTATCTCAGAGACTATTAAAGCTGGAGCAACCAAATCTGGCACATAGACTTCAGATCGAGTTTATTTCAAACACTTCTACATGTACTTTTAAGAAACTTCAAATTTGCTTAAAAGACGCATATTATCTCCTCAGACTTTAGAAGGGATAATAATGAGTAAATGTATGTAGGGATAAAGTTTTACACTTTGCGGAAAACGAGCCATTTGAATATTTTCAATAATCCTATTAAATCGCAATAAAATCGGGTATATATAAGCGTAGTTATGGGTGTTGTAAGTTTTTAGCAAACTCGAGCGTCTAAAAAAATACAGTATCATTCGTCCCATTGAAGCATCATGTTCAGAGTAAGAAAATATAAAACAAAACTTTTAACGGGTATCTTATAGTCGGGGAATTGACTATATGTACCGCCTTTCATCTTACACTTTATAAATGCCAACCACATCTAATGCTTATTGATGTTGACTGTGATTTGATTTTTGAACATTACTCACAATTTCCGCCCTTGTCAGAAAATTGATAAAAGTATGATTTATTAAATTTTCTAATGTCAACCAAAAAAATTAAGTTAATCTAAAATATTATGAATAAAATTAATTGACAAGAAAAAGAAACAATTTATTAAAATTTTAAAAATAATATTTAAAATTACTGCCATGTTAATGTTTTAATTTTCATTTTGCATTTTTACTTTTCTTTTCTGTGTCCTCCTCTGTTTGCGGAGGCTTTATTGACGGTAGACGAAAATTAAAAGTCATGCGACAATTTCTTATATGTATATGAACATACATATATACATACATATATACATACATATGAATATGTGTATATAAACACACGAATTATGAGGCTTGGTGTAATTTTTCTGGTTCTAGCGTTAAGTTCAAAGCACAAGCAGAAAGCACTTATTCTTCACCTTGCCATTAACCGCAAAGTAATTAGTGACTTGAACAACATGAAGAGTGCTACCAAGTTGTGTTACCTGCATCACAATACGTGTACAGATAAATGTAAGTGCTTTTCTGCTAACATTTTAGAAGATGTCTTAGGGGTCTCAGACCTCCAAAACGCAGACAATTATACAACTGTTTGAACTGTTTGGAAGTTGGCTCATTGTCGATTATGTTTTTCGAATACATCTACTTAAAAAGCTATGTAAATAAAACAGCTTAAAGTCAAACGAGAAAAAAGCAAAAAAAAGTGTAAAGTGGAAGAGCACCACATGACTCACAATGTCTGTCTCCAATGACGTCAATTGTTAGCACAATGCGTCAATTTCAAAACTAATCAAAACCTAGTACATTTAAGCATTTTCTAATCAAAAAATGTTTCTTTGTGTTCTTGCCCTAGCAACTACAGCTCCATCTTGTTAAGCAAAATGCAATCAGTTTGCATATTAATTCACTCTTTAATTGACCTTAAAGCCACTTGGCTGATTAAAGTTTAAAACCCCCATAATAAGTCATTGGGTTATCAAAGATAAATACACTGCAATCAGTCTAAGTATCCCCAGATACAGATGGGCTGCAAAGATAAGAACGTGTTATATCATATGATCTTTCAGATACTTTTAGAACCTGATCTGCCCCATAGATAAACATATAAAAGTACTCTTAGCGAGAACTTATTAAATTCCAATTGGTGTTTTCAGCAGTGGCTCTTTACGAGGGCTTCGAGCAGTACTCTGTCAATTAACCCTCATTTCCAACACGCACACAAATTACTCATTCAAAATTTGTCAATGTGAAAAAGTAACTGTTTGAAATAGAGATGTGTTTGAAATATAAAACTGTGATTGTTTAGGAACCGATTTTAATAGAAATTGGATAGATTTACTTTTATTATTATTCAAAAATAGTGATATCGCTTGTTATATCAATAAATGCTTTTTCATATTTGATTTAAGATTTTTAATTTTTATTGGAAGTTATGATAGCTAACCTTTTGGGTTTCAAAGTTGCTTTGCGTGACTCTAGCGTTAAAATTTTGTCCAGCTCTAAAAAAATATCTACATAATGCTGACCAACGACAACTTTGTTTAAATAGCGTATTCCATGATACTATTGGGGAACAGAGGCCAATGTCATTGTCGATGACGCTTAAATAAGTAGTAGGGACGTGGGCCCGATTTAAGTTTCAATTCAATTGAATTTTAGTCAACAGCTAACCGCAAAAGTAGCAACTGTCGACCAACTTTGACAAAATTGATATAAGACTCGACAACGTACGGGCTTCAACCGCAGTTGTGCGACCGCATTTGGTGTGTGAACAACGGCAGAAAGACAATCCAACTGATTTATAAAGTGGTCGAGAGTTTCTCAACTAAGCTGCCGTTGCTACACACCAAGTTTTATTCCAAATTGTGATCAGTTAAGTGATCTGTGCGCGCAATATGTGGAATCTTCGAATGTTGACTAAGATTTTGACTTGTGGTGAGCAACAATTAAGTATTAAGTGGCTGAGAAATATTTTCAAAGTGTTAAGTGCGATATGCGAAAGAACATTGTTTATTATAAGTTTACAAAGTGCATCAAACATTTTGAATGTTTTAAAGGTTTTTCGAATATTGTTCAAACTATGACTTTTCCTATTGAAAATTTCTTTTCAAGTTTTGATATCCAAATTTTTCAGTAAAATTTATTAAGTTAAATCACCGACTTATTTTGACGTCATAAATGACTCTTATTTATCATACATGCTCTTTGAAAAACATTATTATTTAAATTCCCTTATAGATTTGGCATAACATAAAGATTGTAGGAAAGATCAACCTTTACAAAGGTTTTTTCATGTCTCATGTTTTAATCTGTTATCCTTGACACAATACTCGTCTAATAAAAACAGTTTAATTATCCTTTTATGAAATCAGAAACACGTCCATAGCATGTCAAGCTCAAACCTTTACACAAAGTAGACAACAGCATGATGTCCACTTTGAAGTGTACAATTTAAATTAAATATACAAACAGGTCAGCGTGTGTTGGTTTGACTTCTTTTGATTACTCATCATTTTTGTCAAAGTACCTCTCTGTCACGTCTAGTGGTAGTAGAATATATACGTAACTCATGGGTAACCATGTGTTTGTAAAACATTGGTAAAAACGCGTCGCAACGCGTCGGTTAATATTTTATTTAAAAAAAATACAGAACGATTTGCTTATTATCCAATTACAAAAGTTGTCTCATTTACTAATTAATAATAGAATGCCTTCCAATTACTTGAAATCCCACAAAAAGAATATTTTGCGTGTTTAGTCAATGTAGCATTAGCTAAACTGTTTATCTGTATACCCTGTAACCATCTAAGTCGGTATGGTTTCATTCATCAGTTCGTCTGTCTGATTGTGAGAATAGTCTAGACTAGTCGATATTTATGTTATTTTTTTTTCTTAAAAATATTAATAAAATTTCAAAATAATTAAAGTCATAAATTGAGTATTTGTAAGGTAGGTAGTAAACTTGTCAAGAACAAGTTTACAAGTACGAATTACACTCGTACACACTTTACAATCGTAGTAAAAATCATAACTTAGACGCGCTTATTAAAAAATTATTTTAAATTTACGGCATTAGCACGTGAGCAAATAAGCAACCTTTTTAGGGATAGATAATTTCGAATTTTTATATATGATCACAGTTGAATTCTAATGATACATATAATATATTATACAAGAAGGCTTCGCCCCCTGCCCGCTTCATTCAAAAACCACCTACTTTCAACGATCGCAGAAATGAGGGTCGAAAATGTCAGCTTTGGGGGAAAAGGCAAATTTTGGCGGGAAAGTGTTCATATTTGACACGGTCAACAAACCAAATTAAAAAAAAAAACAAGAATTGGCGGAAAATTGCCAGTTTAGTTAAGATTTAAAAAAAGACTTAAAAAATGGGCTTTCATACTGAAGGTTAACCTTCATTCGTTTCTTTCTATGGCAGCTACATATAAGATATAGTTTTATGATTTAGATCAAATTATTTCAGCATGTTTAAGACAGTCCCAAATAGACAATCCGGGAGTGTGGTTGAGTTAGTTAAATAAAAAAAATTTTTATATCGAGCAATATTTGACCGCCTTCCATCGCAAAACACTGCGGCGACTTATTGTACGATGAATTTGCCTTAGCTGATGTTCCAAAATTTCCACATCATCTAATCAAA
Source organism: Drosophila neotestacea (assembly GCA_035044365.1). NCBI lineage: Eukaryota > Metazoa > Arthropoda > Insecta > Diptera > Drosophilidae > Drosophila > Drosophila neotestacea. The sequence continues at coordinate 2,019,610 of JAWNMD010000157.1, read as the reverse complement.
AATTGTTTCAAATTAACATTTAAAGATTACAACGTTACCTCTAAAAATAATACTTTTTTTTTTTAAGTATTATAGTTTGTCGCTTATTTCACACGTTTTCACAGCAACAAATTACACACGTTGAACAAAAAGTTTGAATTGTCTAGAAATTATTTATACGTTTTTGTTATACAAAAATTACGAGTATGACATAAATAAGTGTGTTAATTTTGTGTTGCTTAGATAAATATAAATTGCTCCAGGCCAGATTAATGTCTGACAAGCCAATCTGACGGCAATGTAATATAGACAAATAGAGAAGTCTCTTATTAAAAGCAGTTCATGAAAATTCATAGCGTAAATATTTCTGAACTTTATGAACTTTACCCGACAATTGTTACATAATCAATGTGTAATTAATGATAATTGTATTTACATTAAGGCCAACGTATTATACAAACTAAACCGCATGAGAAGGCTGAGAAAGGGAAGAGGCTGAGGGTAAATATCAATTATAGGCAACAAAATCAGCTGATGAAAAGTGACAAATTGATAGCAGAAATTAATACAATAAATATTTAGACAAGTCATCGAGGGAAACAGACACCTATTTTTAGCCGTCCCTGTGATGCCAAAAATAGTATGCAAATTAATCGGGGAGAGTTGACAAATATTTTGAAGTGGGTTTGGTGTCACCATCATAGTTGATATCACCGTCACCGATTGTGCCACCAATTAGCAAGTTTAATGCTTGCCCATCATCAGACTTTTATAATTTGTAATGGTATCACTTTTCCAACAGTTGTTGTAGTTTCTGGACAAGATTTTGGCTATGGGGGCAAACATGGACCGGAACATTGGGCCGATGATTACCAAAGGTGCAGTGGCAAGTATCAGAGTCCAATTAACATTGATGAGCTGAATGTGGAGAAGAAGGATTATCCCGATCTTGAGTACTACAACTTTAATTCCATACCCGAGAGCGTACATTTAACCAACAATGGACACACTGTGCTGGTCACCATGAGCTTTGCCAAAGGCAAGGAGCCCCGTGTCAGGGGTGGACCATTGGAGAGAAAGACTTACTATCAGTTTGAGCAGTTCCACTTCCATTGGGGTGAGAATGATACCATTGGAAGCGAGGACACGATCAACAATCAAGCCTATCCGGCAGAGATGCATGTCGTAGTGCGTAGCTTGGACTATCCGGACTTTCAAAGCGCTCTTGGTCAGGATCATGGTATTGCCGTGTTGGCATATTTCTTCAAGGTAATTGGATTACATCAAATTTTACTAAACCAGCATTGATAGTTCTGTTATTAGATTAGGAGCTTCGGTAGTGCCTCCTATGCGGAATTTACAAGGTTGCTACCCTCTATCAGCCGCAAAGGCAAATCCATTGACTTGACGAATCCGCTGCCATTGATGAGTTATGTGTCCAAAGATCCATTTAACTATTACAGTTATGTTGGTTCGTTGACAACGCCGCCCTGCGCCGAAGAAGTGGTGTGGATAGATTTCCACGAACCCATTTCCATATCGGAGCACCAGGTGAGCCCATTTCCCATTTATACCAGCCAGATTAGGTTTGTTAATTTTTATCTAGCAAAATAATCATAATTCTTCGTAATTCAAAAATAAGTAATGGCAAAACTATAATAACATTCTTGTGAAGGGTATTTTGCATCGGTTAAAAGTCAACCAATAGTATGAAAAACTTTTTGTGTGTTTGGTGTGTTTTAAACCTGACCAAATTTGGCTAAAAATCGAAGTACTATAAGTATTATATTTAAAGCTGTCGTATGTCTAAAGTTGAATGCAGGTCTTTGCAAGGGTATGCCATTTTTGGCGAGCCAAGAATAGCCATACGATATCTTTAAATCGGTTTTGTCATCTCGAGTAAGGATGAAAAACAAGCAATTGAAAATAAGATGAGAAGAAAATTGAGTAATTAAAACTATTTTTAGATAGTAAGAATTTAATATAACTTTTTAAAGTGCTTTTTATTTTCTTTTGAGCCCCATGATCTGAAAAATGAGTTTTTGCAAACGATTAAGAAAAATAGTATATTTTATTGCATAGTGTAATAATACATTATTTAATAACAAATTTATTTCATTCACAGTTGGATCAATTTAGGCTACTAACCGAAAACGATGACCACTTGAAGAACAATTTTCGACCAACTCAACCGCTCAACAATCGCACAGTTTACCAAAGGGTTCCCATCCCCTTTGATCATGCCAAAGGCAGATGGGGGAAGCTGCCCCTGGAAGGCAATATGGGTACCACAATTAAAGGGGGCCTAACTTACCTGCTAGGCAGCCTTCTGGTGTTGCTTACGAGCAATATTTTAATGGTTTTTAATTAGAAGCGTTTTGGTTGAAGCTATGACCCAGACCGCATAGCGATTCTTATGTGTAAATGCACTGCTAGACTGCTCAAAATTTTAATTAAGCCTTGTAATTTACCTAGTTGGGGCTGTACACGGGCATTGTTTGCTTGTTTGTCACTGTGCGCTGACGTGAGTCGGGACTTAACCCAATACGGAGTGGAGCACGGGTAATAACAACTTTAAGCACCACATATAAATGAGGCACTTTATGTATAACTCGGGGGCTTCGCTTTCTGATTACTTCACTCGCCAAACCCCGCTCGCTGAAATGAGTAACACTTCATATACTTTTCTTGTTAAAAACATTTTTGGGGGCTGGCGAGCTAGGCGAGCTGGGTTGCAGTCCCCGAGATTTAAAAAATATAACAATTTTTGTAAATAAGCGGAAAATGTTCTTTCCAGTTGACTACTGTATTATATAATTGCACTTTATACGAGGGCTGTCCCAGAAATAGCCGACCTATTCGCTATAACACCGAAATTTTATTATTCAAAATAGGTGTTGTACTCGGACTCAACATCTTCATTGTTGCCAAATCCTTTCCCACAGATCCATCTTTTCAAGCTTGGAAATAACCAAAAAAAATTAAACGAGGCTAAGCGTGGCGAATATTGTGCGTCAGTTATTTCTGGCAGCTCTCGAATATCATAAGAAATGTTTTCTGAAAAAAGACGGTTCTCCTCATTTTTAAATTTTTCCTTTAATTGGAGTACGAAAATAGCCAGATTTGACAATGATAAACGCTTGATTTGACGAGAAAATGTCCAGATTTGGTGAAAGAAATAAGACTTGGCGAAAAAAGTCAGCTTTATTTAGATTTAGCAAAAAAAAACGGAAGATTTGTTTGAAATCTATGATCCGATTTCAATTTGATTAGGAGACAGTCCTAATATGCATTATAGTTGATATATCTTAATAAACAAAGAAGGTTTCATGCTAAATCTTTATATGCATCCAATTCCTATGACACTTATGTATATGCTATACTAATCCGATTTTGACTAACTGAGTCATAATGTAACAAAGGGTACAAAATTCACAATCCTTGAGTTTGGTTGAGATATAAAAGTCATATATAATAAGAAATTTCATTATGATGTACATAATAAGCTATAGATAAATATTAAACAATAAAAAATTTTACATGATGTGAGATTTTGATGCATTTTTCGATTTTCGACGCGGTGGACCTTTTTCTGAATATGCTAATGGGGTTAAATGCTCTAGTAAGGATGTTCTTTGACAATCCAGGGCATTTCCAAAAAATTGTATCACTTGAATTGCAGTGGTGAGTTGATTCGTTCCTACAATTTGTGGATGAAAATAAATTTGGTAGTAAATAACCTAATAAATTGAAATATGTATTTCTTAATTTAATTTATTGTGTAATTGTAATCACTCATAGAAGAAGCTATGAATTCAGGTCTTAATGAAAGCATGAAAGCCTGACCTCTGTTTTATGTCTGTTTCTGGCCGGCATGAAACTGGAGGAATGTACCCTTGCACATTGAAACACGAACAGAAACTGTCAAGAAAAAAAAAATCATCATACTTGCCAAATCTCAAATCTGTAAATTTAAAACTGCTCCTGTTATACCGCCTTCTTTGATTTTTGGGCGAAGAGGCGCGGCATTAAAAATTTTAAATAAACTAGTTCTGCGTGCAAATATAAAAAGACTAAATCGACTCGGTTGTTGATGCTGATCAAGAATATATATACTTTATGGGCTACGCACTTTTTTTGCACAAATTTAATAGACTCATACTACTTTTTTAAAGTACAGTACATGCTTTTACGACTTAAAGCTCAGAGTAAGTGAGAAAATCTGAGTAAGTAGAACTTAACCTAGAAAAATGCAATAAATATTCATTTACTCCAATATATAGTAATTCAATTTTGGATCAATATCTGCCCACAATAAACACTACCTTTCATAATGACATCCGAATTGAAATTGCGTTACAATTTAAGCCAAGTGCGAGTTGTCGCGTAGCTTTGGCAAGTTAACATTGAAAGCGCAGTTGTGTGAACGCAGTTGGCGAGTGAACACCAATATTGACATTGGGACTTACCGGTCATCAGTAATATTGCTAAACAAAAAGTTTAAATGATTATCGGAAAGTGGTCAGGTGGTGACCTCCGATTTGGTGACATTATGAAAAATACATACAGCATTCCTGTGGCTTTTGTATTGATTTGTGGTGAATAACAAATTAATATAACATTATTAATATAAGAATTCATTTACTTACGATAATTGGTTTAGTGCTTTGCTGTAGCTATAGAATCAAATACTTAAAATAAAATTATAAAAAAGATTAAAAAAAAAAAAATAAATGCATCTAGACAATTTTGTAACAATTTGTTCATATGTTTATTAGAATCTCTCTACCTTAAAACCTATCATGAAAAAGGAGTTCTTCTAAAAAGTACAAAATGATAAAAAAAAAAAATAAATATTCTAAACAGTTGATTTGTAACAAATTGGTAAATAAACAATGGATCATTATACATTTCTAAAGCAGATATATATTTTTATTTGAAGCAGACAAGAGAAATAAAATAATGTAAGTGTAAATTACATAATCAACAAATGACTGTGTACTCTACACGATAATTGATAGTTAATAACTGTTAATTGAACGAATAATTACTCATGACATCTGATTCGAAATATAACTAATAGAAATGTAACAGACATTAAAAAAGTTACCTACTTATCTACCCAAATTACTAAGAAATTTAATAAATCTATATTTCTTTTTGTTTTAGTTTTCGTTGTGTCTGCTCAGGATTTTGGCTATGGGGGTCAGCTCGGACCGCAACATTGGGCGGAAGAATATAAACGTTGTAGTGGCAAGTTCCAAAGTCCTATTAACATTGATGAGTTAAGTGTAGAACTCAAGGAATTTCCTGAGCTTGACTTTTTCAACATCGACTTAAAGCCAAAAAGCGTACGCATGACAAACAATGGCCACACTGTGCTGGTCACGATGAACTTTGAGAAGGGCAGGGAGCCACGTATGATGGGCGGTCCTCTGGAACGAAAGTCCCAATATCAATTCGAGCAGTTTCACTTCCATTGGGGCCAGAATGACACAGTTGGAAGTGAGGATTTGGTCAACAATCATGCCTACCCCGCGGAACTGCATGTGGTAATGAGGAGTCTGGACTTCAAGGACTTCAAAAGCGCTTTGGGCCAGGATCATGGCATTGCTGTCTTGGCATTCTTTTTTAAGGTAATTCACTGAGTCGTCATTTAATAGTAAAATGTTTAAAAATTGCCCAAAATTCTTTAGGTTACTAGGGAGGATAATATTAATTATGAGGAATTTGTGAAGAGTCTGTCGGACATTAGTCAAAAGGGCATGTCGACTGACTTGGCGAAACCGTTTTCTCTAATGAAGTATCTATCAATGAATTTGATCAACTATTATAGCTACATAGGCTCTCTGACAACGCCCCCTTGTGCAGAGAAAGTCGTTTGGATAGATTACCAGGAGGCCATCAGCATATCAGAGAAGCAGGTGAGCTCAAAAACTCGAATCATCAATTTATTAGACACTTATCTATCCTTTTGGCAGTTAAATTACTTTCGAGAACTTACGCTCCACGATGCCCAATTGAGGAACAATTTCCGTCCAACTCAACCGATCAACGATCGTGTTATTTATGAGAATGCTGCCATATTTCAAATGTCCTTCAGTGCTATTCCGTTTGTGGATGCCGAAAATGCAGCTGACAAGTGTTGTAATGGCGGGGGCGTCGCTCCTCTACTTGTCTCGTTTACATTACTTCAAATGCTCAAGATTTTTGTTAAGCACTGTTATTAACCTACTCAGGGCACGCCTTGATGAAGGATTCGATTTTATTATAATAATAATAATAAAGGTCTACATGAATGCATTTAAACAGTGTATTTCGTTTTTGCGTTTTCGGTTCGTTTGACTTTATACAAACTAGTCTCTCAGTTTTAAACTTTGTTACCTGTCAAGGCTGCAAACCTACAAAATGTTGCAGAAGGTTTGGTTCGATGGCTCGAATCATAGAGAAATATTTTGGTTTGGTTCGCGAACCGGTTTCGAGAGCCCCTTAACAATGTATTGGTAAACCTTAGACCCTTGAAACCAAAGTATCCGCTGAAAGTATCTGTGCTGATGTCGTTAATGTTATCCTAGTACAGCCCCAAATTTGGTGGAGTGCGTTCCAGTATCCGAAGTTCATTCACTTGGGGTTCAAACCACAAACAACGAACAGTAAAACTGTTGTCAATCCTATATTTATTTCGATTTTAAACTATATTTAAGCTTTTCGTCTTATTTTGTTTAGTACAGCCTATTAAAGAGCTAGACAAACACAATGTGCTAAACTCGGTGAAATAAACAATCTTAAATAAAACGTAGATCAATTTTCTCTATTTTGAAAGTAATTATATTTGTTATATCAAGCACCTTTCACATCGATTAAATCAGCTTCATTTATAGTTATCACTACAAAGTGAACTGGAAAAGGTCCGTAATTACTTTGCAGTTATCTGTTGTAATATCTAAATGAAATGGGATACAATAAGCATAAGTGTCCATCAAAAACTGGTGGCTTGTACTCTCCAGAGTCTACAGGACAGCAGAGATATGATCACCTTTTCACTACATTAATGTATCAGATCAGTTGAAAGTTTAATAAATGGATCAGCTGAAGTTGTTAAAATTAACAGCTGATTCTTCGAATTAGAACTCGATATCTAGTATTTTATGCGTCTTTTTCGATAATTTCGGCGATATGCCGCTCTTTTTTTATATGCGTACTCCGAGTTACTTAAATCAAAGCACTAGCACTTTAAATAATTATATATAACTGTTAATGTAGATTATCCCTCCATAGGGAGTACAAGCTTAACATATAGTTACACATAGCTCTGAGTTGCGATTGAGGATACTATGAGTGTAACTTTCCTACTTCTTTGGGCAATTTGTTTTTAGTTGCGCTAGTGCTCTTGTCAAATTTCCACGAATAGATCGAGTGGAAGTAAATTGAATAATTGGTGACATGTGGAACATCCGATTTAATACCACGCAAAGTGCAGTCTGTGATGTTTTGGTATTCATTTTGATTTGTGGTAAGCAACAATTCAATATATCTACATTTAACCAAGGATAAGTAGCTTAATATCGTAGTTAAAGGAATTAAGATAGCTGTGCATACATTAATTTGCATTCGTTGTTTTAGTTGTTGTTGCCTCTGCAAAAGATTTTGGCTATGGAGGCCAGCACGGACCACAGAATTGGGCGAAGGACAACAAGCTCTGCAGTGGCAAGCATCAGAGCCCTATTAATATTGATACACTGCATGTTATTAAGATGCAATACTCTGATATCAACTACTTCAATTTCGATACAAAACCCAAAGCTGTACACGCGACCAATAATGGACATACTATTTTGGTAACAATGAATTTCGAAAAAGGCAAGGAACCACGGATGAATGGCGGTCCATTGGATACTAACAATACTGACTATCAATTCGAGCAGTTTCACTTTCATTGGGGAGAGAATGATACTGTGGGGAGTGAGGATATGATAAATAATCAGCGTTATCCTGTTGAAATGCATGTGGTTATGCGAAATCTGAACTTTAAGGACTTGTCAAGCGCATTAGGTCAGGAGCATGGTATTGCCGTATTAGCTTTCTTTTTTAAGGCAAGAAATACAAACTTAGAATTGTAACACCAGCTTTAACTATACACCTCTATTATTAGGCTAGTGGAAGAAAATATAATCCTTTTTATGGAGAATTCGTCGAAATGATATCATCCTTAGACCGGAAGGGCAAGTCGGAGGACCTGGTAGAATCGCTGCCCCTAATGAAGTTCCTCTCAACGAACTCGATGAACTATTACAGTTATATAGGTTCGTTGACAACGCCACCTTGCACGGAGAAAGTTATTTGGATTGATTACCAGAAGCCCATTGCCTTAGCGGATTACCAGGTGATTATGTTCTTCCATCTCTTTTTCATTAAATTATGGAAATTATGTTCTCCTTACAGTTGGACCTTTTTCGGCAACTGATGGACAATGATGAGCACTTGAAGAACAATTTCCGTCCAATTCAACCGCTTAACGATCGAATTATTTACGAGAACATTCCCGATCCTCAAATGATTGACAAAAGCTGGACTTCGTTGCGGAATGCAGCCAATTTCACAGTCAGTAAAAGTGCCGCTGTGCTACTATGCGTCAGTCTGGTCATACTGCTAAAGGGCACCATTTTAGCTGCTTTTAATTAGAATAGTTGGGATGGGTTGTCAGGGCCTAAACATGGCAATATGTTTGCGTAAAAAACATTGTTCGCATGCCCCAAGTTTTAATTAGGCTTTGTATTTTACCTATCCGTCGCACACTGAAATTGTTTGTTGACTTTTCGCAGAGTGCGAGCGCTTTACACAGTTTGAGGGAAAGAGGAAATACACATAAATGGATACGTTTTATATATAGTACATACTTATGTGTTGTCATAAGTTGTGTTTATAAAGCCACTAATCACAGTTACTTTTAAGAAAGTGCTCCATTAAATGTTCCTTCAGAAATATATTCATGTTATTCATATTTAAACAATTTACATGTGAACTAATTTATTTTGATTAGCATACGGACTGCATATATTCACAAATTAAATTTTTCAACACTTTCAGAGGGAATTTAAATGCTATCTTGAAATTCGGAACTCATTAAAGAAGGAGTGTCAGACCCCATAAAGTGTATAAAGGTGTGTTCATGCAACCAAAGACTTTAAATCTCATTAAAAAGATAACGCAAGGTATCCTTGGCACGACAAAGATTGTATGCCTTTTCAGAGATCTGTGCTAAAATTTCGACATATGACAGGTTAAGCATATACATATACAGTGAAAACACCCTTAGACGGACACTCATCGTCGGGCAATTTTCGTCCGCTCAAGGGGAGTCTCCGCTTAAGGGAATAATTCTATCTTTTTGGTTTTTTTCCCAATTTTAATAGGTTGTTCAGTACAGCGTTTATTGTAATAATAATGACTTTAAAGATAACGAAAATTAACTATATATATAAGTGTTATTAATAACAGCGAATCTATTCTTTTAATTTATAAGCTATTTTAGTTTGTCGCGTTTTTAATTATTTTTTCAAATATGCAGGACTGCAAATGATTTTCCAAATAATTTAATTTATTCAAACGCCTTGTTGACATATTTAAAGAATTTTTCAATTTTGAAATTTTGGTCATTCGTCATGTGTGTGTCCGCACAAGAAAGGTTTTAGTTTGTTTTGTTATAGTGTCCGCGTCCGCTCAACCAGAGGCAAAATTGCTCTGGAAATTCTACCAAAACCACCGTCATGGAAAAAGTGTCGGCCCAAGAGGGGTGTCCGCCTATTAGAGGTGTCCGCTAAGGGAGTTTTCACTGTATAGTAACTAGTAGTCCAATTTTATCCAAATTTAGGCATATTGTTTATACCGGTACCAGACACACAATCAGTGACTTTGGTTGAGGTATCTTAAGAAACAAATAAATTTGCATACTTAAGGTTGGTTTTTGACCGATCCTTCATATGGCAGCTATATGGTACAGTATCCGATCCGCTCGGTTTGACAGCACAGGTGCAGAAAAAAGACGGATCTGCGTGCAGAAAACAGACGGATCTGTGCCAGTTTTATTAAGATTTCTTTACGGCTGAGAGACTTATTTGCATAGAAACAGATGGTCAGAGCTATGTGGACTCAGCTCGTAGTCCTGATAAGGAACATATGTTATACATACTTTATGGGGTCTGCCACGCTACTTTCAATACGTTACACATTTCGTGACAAAATTATAATAGCCTCTGCAACATTTAAATTGTTATCTGTTTTTGGAAATTCAATCATGAATTGAAAAATGAGTAGATCAATTAAAGGACCAAATCGATAACAGAAAATTAGTAGAATTTGTAATCCATTTAGACTAACTACGTTGCATTGAATTCTTACGTTGTTATAAAAGATAAAGTTTATAATTTGTAGGGTCTTTGTTTTTTAATCCGAAATCAAACCGTACTTCAAAACCGCAACTTAGGAAACCCCGAAACATTACGAAACCGAAATAACAAAATCCGCTCAAAACTGTAACCGTAACTGAAACCCTTATTTGATATCTTTAAGATATCACTTTAAAAGATTGAGTGGAAGTTCCAAAGGATTCAATGTATAAGGTAGAAGAAAATGATCGATAAAATCAAAAGCCTTGGCAAAGTGCAGATAAAAATTACGCAGGTTTAAATTTTTACAAGACCACGTCGAAGCCAACTTTTAAAACAAACGTTATTCAACTGAGAAATTCAATTTGATACCTTTAAGAATCGCAGAAACAGATTTCATTTAAATAAACGGTTCTTGGATTTGTAACTAATGTAACTAATTTTATTTTGCTTTACTTAGTTTTTACAGGTTTTTAATAATTTATTTTGTTTTATCATTATCATCGATTTGTGTATATACTTTTGTTTTTGTTGTGAAATATATATTCTATTTTATATATATAGCAGATGCATATATAGCTGCATATAGTTTTTTTTTTTTTCATTTTGTATATGTATATATAAATATGTACGCCTGGATTTTCACTTTACAATCTTACATCTTAAACGATAACTTTGCCAAATGATGTGGCTCATTTTGTTTGTTTGTGTGCTTGGTTTTCAGCTTTTTTTATGTTTCGTTTGTTTTTTTAACACGCTCGCAAAATTCTACAATAAACGCTGTTTAATAATAATATATATATATATTTATATATATGAAATGTTTACATGTTCAATATACCGTAATTTAATGCGTATATTCAAAATGTGAAATAAAAAATTGTATTTAAAAATATGTAATTTTTTTATAGTATAATGCACGACCTTATGTTATATTCTCGTAGTGTATGTGTGTTTGATTTTATTGGCCATATATTTTATATAAACTTTTTTGTTGAAATATAGATTTATTTATGTGTTATAATGTATGCATCTGATATTATCTAATGTATTGTGTATAAATTACTAATCATATAAATTAAGCACTCGAAAAACTGCAGCTGATTTCAATGTACGGGCTGCTCTCTCTATATATATATAGTACATGGATTGCATTTGGGAGGTTTCTGGAAATATCTTTCCTCTCTTTTTTGCCTTGAAAACCGCATTCATAATTCACTTACATAAATTTATAAATTATGTTCTAATATATTTTTGTTGTTGTATTAAGCACTTTATACAAAGAAGTTCTTGTTGCTTTTTTGATTTCTTAGAGAATACTATATATATTTAATACTCTAGTTATAGCAAAAATAATAAATTAATGAGTAATAATTAAGCAAAGCGAGAAAGCCAACACAAGAAAATTGACTAAAAAATAAACAAGATAAGTAGCAAGCGTATTATCATTAAAATAAAATATATATGTTTGTATATATATATATATAGTTTAGTCGTGGCTGGAAGTAATATAACTTTAAATAACATACACAATATCTCAACGGATTTTGAGATGTCAAATTAGCTGCTGTTGCAGTTTCAGATGTAGTTGTATTTAGCGACAATTAAAATCTCGACTAAGCCCGTTATAAATTCAATATATTGGCTTTGTTTGGTCTGCAAAAGGCTAATTGCTCTATCTCCCGGATTTTGGAAGTGATAGCATAAAACTCCACGGCATATACATACTAAAGTTTCTTGCAATATTTAGCAAGGTGTTTTCTTTATGTTTCTGGGTGTGTTTTGGTTTTGCTCCGTCATTTTTGCTAATTGCAAGTGTGCCTAGTTAATTTGATTTAAATAGAGCTATGTAGTCATACGTGTTAAGTGAAAGTGCTACAATCTGAATTTTTTTTTGCACATTATGCATTTGAAAACCTTAAAAATTGTTGTGCTACTTTTTTTGTCCCATTTGCCTTATTCAATTCTCGTAAGCTTAAACGATAATTAACACGTTTTCATTTTGTTTTCATTATTAACACTATACACTATAAAGATCATACTTAAAATATTGCGACCATCATGTTTTGTTTAGTTTGATAGTTTGTTTTTCTTTCATCCTTTTGTATTTAACTTTTTTTTTTTTGATTCCTTGTCAGTAAGTGGTGTTTTTAGCTGCGGAGTTTTGATTTCCAGATTGTTTCCAGGCTCGTTTAACGCAGCTGATTTCTATATCATAATAGAAAAGCAACAGGAAAAATGAGAATATGTTCTTGGGGATAGTAATGTAGGATGAGTGAGCAGTGCAGGATGTGGACGAATAAATAAAAAATAATAAAAAAAAGAATACTAACTTTTTCACATAAACTGGACAAAGCGTTGCACAACTTAAAGTTGCTAATTATATAGCCTGGGGATACACGTTCTATTGTTGATGTCTCGGTTATAATATGTACTTATTTAGTTGGTTTAATTATATATTTTGTTGCTGTTCTTGTTGTTGATGTTGTTTGAATTCGAAAAAGCAAAATATAAACGTTTGAACACAAAAATCACACAAAGCATTGTCCACACGACGATTTGACGCCATGGGTATATTCTTTGTTCAGTTGCTTGGGATTCTACAATTGTTGCCTGCCTGCCTGCCTCGCTTAAGCATTCTCTAGTCCATTTATCTGGGCCGTTGTCTGGGAAGAGAAAGTGGGTGTGATACATATACTTAAAAATACGTAAAAAAAAAACAAAAAAAAAAACAATAAACACAAGAAAACAAAAGTCACAAAGTCAAAATACAGATGCGACCAAATGAGCTGATGTGACTGATGACTGTTGTTTAATTGACCAGGGAATAATGGGAATAACAAAATATACATACCTAAAGTATTGATCGTGCAGCGATTGACGTTGAAATTCGGCGGCCTGTAAATACTGTATATATGTAATTAATCAGTTAGGAAATTAGCTTGGGATTTGGGAAACCTGTAGCTGATCCGCATACGACATTCGCAGCAAAACATCCGAGTGTGGCTCCCTAGGTATAAGCATATTTGGGCGTGGATATTGACCAACATTCGCTGCATTGGAATTCGAGAAATAAAGGAAGAGCACGAAAAAGATATATATCAGTATTGTTTTGTTGGTAACCCTACACAATGGCTATACAAACTCACGTGGCAGTTGGAAACCGGCCTCCGGTGGTTGCGGCTGTGGATGCAAAGGCAAATGTAAATGAGTATGAGAGTGTGCATGATATTCTCTCGTCAATCGTATCTGAAAATTATTGAATATCGTAGATAGTTTCAACAGAGCCAGTGGTGCCTTGAAAATTATAGAGCCAGTTTGCCCCAAGCGACATTTTTTTAAGTGGAAAATGCGGAAAATGTGAAATAGTGGATAAATGCGTGTTAGAATGACGAAAAGAACGAGCACCGTCTGATGGCTTACAATGTGGTTAGATTCGTCTCCAATTAACATAAGTAGGAGGTTGAGGAGGAATAGGAGTGTGTTAGCACACGTGATTGGACATTTACCCATGATAGAATCAATTATTATTTTTTTTGTTTTTTTTTTACTTTTGGTTAATTGAGCTGACAAGTGGACAAGTGATTTTTTGTGCAGATGTTTGATTTGAACATTTGTATTTCCAAATACGATTGATTTTTGTGAATATGAGTGGAGATTTGAGTTGGTATACAATGAATAGATGTCATGCAATATACGAACCATATGCTCGCCCGGATCCATGCCCACATGGTGTGGCGGCGGAATGCCCAATCTCTCGCGTTCCATTTGTGAAATGGCCGGGTTTGCGTACAAGGGGAACTGCGAGGGATGTATACCGCTGTAAGAAGAGATTAGAGACAATTAAAACGATTTTTTAAATTATTATTTGGGCTATACTTGCCGTCTGTAATATTCCATCCAATGCGGATCCAGTCGGGACTGACTTGCTGCGGCAGCTTGTGCATTTTTCATCTCCTCCAATTCCCTGTAATTATTTGAATTGGAAACATGAACAAAACAGTTAAGAATGTGTGGGAATAGATGTGGTTTTCTTTTGTCGAGGAGTTGGTTACGGGCAGGCAAATAAGAAGCGAGTTAGTTATAAAAAAAAAAATATTAAATGCTGTTGGTTAGTTGGCAAAGGATATCGGATATCAGTATGAGTTTAGGGTGGTGTGTGCTGAGATGAGGATTTGTCAGGCATTGTACTAGGTACTGTACCTCTCTCTGCTATACATGGGGCCCATTGGATGATGATAAGGCACCATTTGCTCAACAGGACTGAAATCGAAATGGAAATTATTACAATACAAACGCGATAATCAGCGACAAATCACAAATACATATAGTATAGCTACAACAAAGATTACGACTACAAAAATAAAGACAAATAAATAATTGTAGACTCGAACTACAAAACAGATAAATGTTTGAAGAATTGAACACCCACCTGAAGGCGACATGTGGACGAGCATATTCTGACAGCTGGCGCAATGCAGGAGTATCCGCATATGGAGGTTTTAGCTCAGCCTTTAATTTCGCCTGCTGTGCAGCTTGTTGTGCGGCAGCTGCTTGTTGTTGTTGCTGTTGTTGCTGCTGCTGTTGTTGCTGCTAGTAGACAGAGAATGAATTGTTTGTTATTCCATATGAAATATAGTAGCTTTATTTACCTGTCGTCGCTCACGCTCTTTTTCGGCCAATTTTCGATCACGTTCCTCACGCTTTCGTGCCAGTTTAGAGTCCGTAACCGGCTTAAAGATCAAATCCGTACGTGTGCACGAATTGTAATCACCACGATCGATATGACGCACAAAGCTGCAAAAGATACAAAGATTTTAAGAAAAGATTCTTTACGATAATCTCAAGATTATGCTTTAGCGGTGTAGCTTACATGGCCGACTGCGAGCGATGACATTCGGTATCGTCGGGCTTTGCCTCGGGGCTGGGACCGCGTGGTATGTTGTGTGTTGGGCTGGGTATCTCTGGCTCCGGATCAGGCTCAATGTCAATTGGCACTGAAATAATTTAGAATAATAAATTGTTTATAAGCAATCAATTAAATCAGAGCTGCCCCAGAAGAGTGAGCACAAAAAATTTAAAAAAAAATGAAGAGGATCGAAACAGTACAAACGGTTTGGTCTTTACAAAAAAATTTGTTTTAGTTTCAATACCGGTGCTACATAAAACTGTTCATTTCGGTTAATGGTGCCGTTAAGCGTTCTGGTTTTATTTTCTGACTAAAAATAATTAAATTATTCGAGATGTAAGTATGATGCATATAACAGCTACCAGCTATACCAACAAACTTTATTGACTTCATTTACTGTGGCATATCTATACATCAAAATGAAGCAATTTTGCACCAAACCCTGTGTCATTCTCAATTATAAACCAGGTCCTTTTTCAACTTTCTAGAACCAGGTTCTTAGTCAACTTTTTACCACGGATTCTAAGGCGTGTGGCATTCAACATTTTAGATAGATCTTGATCTGACTGAACATATGAGAAGTAGGATGCCAAATCTTACTATCTCTTTTCTTTTTGACTTTTCAAAGATAGCCTTATCTTATCTTTTAAGATGACTATTTATAACAGTTTTTTGTCGGATTGTAATTGGCTAAACTGTATCTTTCTATCTCTTCTTGACACTCACATGGCTCTGTTGGATGATGTGCGCTACCCATGCCAGCGGAGTTGGCTGAGTGCGCATGTGCCCGCAATGCATCCATATGGGAGGTTGGCTTTAGGCCATGCGGTTGCCCATCTTGCGGAGCAAACGGTGAAGAATGCGGCGGAGGCGGATATCCAGGAATATGAGCACCAGGATATGCACCAGGCGGTAGTCCAGTGGGCGTACCCGGCCCGCCCATGCCGACACCCACGCTTCCAGGTCCTTGTGGCGTCTTTGGCGTTGGTGGCTTATTCTGTGGCGGGCCTCCTTGCTGTTGTTGTTGTTGCTGCTGTTGTTGTTGTTGTTGCTGCTGCGGCGTCTTATGCTGTTGCTGTTGTTGCTGCTGCTGTTGAGCAGCAGCTTGTGCCGCTGCAGCTACTGCCGCATGTTGCTTCTCAGCTGCCACCGCTGCTGCAGCGGCGGCATTCTGTTCATCCTGACGTGTTTGCGTCGGCGGCCCAGACAGACCAGCATGATGAGCGGCCATCACAGCAGCCGGATCGAGAGAACCGGCCGGAGGGGGTGGCTTCATATAGGGGAAGCTGGGTCCATAGGGCCCATAGCCATAAGGTGAGTTGAAGGGATTGTGATGATGCGGCGAATAGAATACCGATGGATGCAGCAGTGGATGTGGATATGGAGACTGGCCAGGATGAACGCCAATCTGTGGAATGCCTCCGCCAGGCGCAATTAAGGGTAATGGCAGGGGCATCTGTGGATGACGTATAACTGGCGGTGATGCACCAGGTCGCAGATGAGGAGGCGGCGAAGTGCCCAATCCACGTTGTCCTGGCTGTGGAGCATACATCTTGCTCAGCGGACTGGCCATCAATCCGGAGGCACTCGACACTGGCGGCGGCGTCATATGCGGTGACTGTTGACGCAGAAGCGCATGTCGATCTCGTTCGGCAACCGCTGCCGCAGCAGCAGACAATGCCGAGGATGAAGGATGATGGCTCAGCGGGGATTGCGGCACAGGATGCAAAGGACTTTGACGGCTTAGGCTGCCCACGCTGGAGGCAGGTGACGCGGCACGATGTGCAGCGGCTGCAGCAGCAGCAGCTGCGGAGTTGTTCGGCGTGCTGCTGTTGCTGTTATTGCCACCAGGGCCAGCTGGAGCGGTACCGCTCGAGAGTTGCACGCTGGGACTGGCGCGACTAAAGGCGGACGATGGCACCGTACTGGGTGTAGTGGTCAGCGCCATGCTCGTCGAGATGGCCGATGAATGAGGCGTCGATGGCGCTGAGGAGGCATGTGGATGTGATAGATGACTGGGCGGTGTGCGTCGACTTAACGCCGACTCCGGCAAGCCACCCAATCCACCAGGGCCAGCTAACAACGCAATGGGTCCACCGCCATGACTCAGCCCTGCAATCGAATGCGAGAGCAGATGATGACCAGGATGCGCCAGTGCAGCGTGTGCCGGATGACCTGGTGGCAAATGCGCTAGATGTGGATGTATGGGCATCGGATGTCCAATGAGTCCAGACGGATGCGCCAGTCCGGGTAGCGGCGATGTGCGATGCGCGTGCGGTGACTGATGTGGCATTGGTCCTGGTCCCTGTCCTGGTCCGGAGTTCATTCCGCTATTACCTCCCGACGGAGCCGTTGATGTGTGCGATGAAGGCGGTTCTCGAGATGTCGGTACCGGCTCGTGCAAGCTACGCGGTGGCTGCTGTTGCTGTGCCGGCGACGGTGTGCGCACTGTGCCTGCTGGACCGGGTCCAGGTTGCTGCTGCTGCGCGTGGGATGGCGTCAAAGGATGGCCATGGCTGTGAGGCGGTGGCGGACCCGGCGCCTGCAATGACATCGGCATAGGCGCATGGGGATGCATTGATGGCGGCAGATCCGGATGTGGTCGGTGCAAAGATTGCAGTGATTGAAGATGCTGGTGCTGGTGCGGGTGCATATGTGGATGCATGACATGCGAGGGTGCCATAGTTGACAGCGTAGGCGCTCCCAACGAAACGGCAACCGGCAGCGAGGAGGCAATGGATATATGTGGACCACCTGGACCAGGCGGAAGTCCATGCTGTAAGCTCGGCAGGCCTTGACCTGACATTGAGCTGCCCATCGGCTGATGCAGAGACGTGGGTGGCTGTGGACCTGGACCAGAGCCGGCATTGGAGCTTGGCGGCGGTCCGTGTCCATGGGGAGAGATGAGATTTTGGGGGTGCATGCCAGGGGGAAGTCCACCGCCCGCTGGTGAAGGCATATGCGGAGAGGGATGTGGCGACTGGAATTGCTGCGGCTGTGAAGATGGTGGCTGGGAATTGCTGTTGCTATTGCTGCCTTGGCTATCCTGGCCGGGCGTCGAACGCGCCGAGGCATCAATGGGACTTTCCGGCGGCGGACCGTATGGCGAGGCTTTTATCAAATTCTCGCCGCCAGCAGCGGAAACGGGCGGCATCGGATACTTCAGATCCTGTGGTTGCGGCGGCCCGTACTTGGCAGCTAAGGGATCACCATACTTGAGCATGAGACCGGCAGGCTCAAAAGGTCGCCCTAGCGGCGGCGTCTGTACATCGTGCTGATAATGTGGTTTGGGCATGGCAATCGGTGGCGGCGGCGTGGCACCCGGCGGTTGTTGATCTATCGGCGGACCAGATTGACCTGGCGGCGCATACTTATGTGGTCCATCAAGCGGCGAACCAATGCTGTGCGGCAGATGGGCAAATCCGGGCTTGACATCGGGTATCTTGAGTGCTTCCTGGTAGCCAGGTTTAGGCGGCGCCAATTCCACAGGATACTTGCCCTGCTGATCTATCATGTACTTCATGTCGTACTTGCCCACGGACGCCGCTGCTGCAGCCGCTGCCTGCATCTCCTGACTGTACTTTAGTGCGTCCAGCGGCGGAGGCACTGGATACTTGAGATCCTGTGGCGCAAACTTACCGCTGGCCTCGAACTTGACGGCGGCCTCGTTATACTTTATTTCCATATCGCCAGGATACTTCTGAGGCGGCGCACTCGGTCCTGCGCTGCCCGGATCGCTGTGCAGCTGTGGAGGCGGTTGTGGAGGCGCTTGACCAGGTGGACCATATTTTAATGGACCCTCAATCAAATAGCCCGCGGGTGCCTGCGGAGTCGGACCGTGTTGCAGATGCTGAAGATGCAATGGCTCAGCGCCCATGCCATCAGCTGAGCTGTGATGCAGTCCAACCATTTGGGAATTGGGAGGAGGCGCAGCACTTGTTTGCGATAATCCGATGGCGTTGAGCTTATGATCCTCGTTTTTGATTTCAATTTTAACCTTGAGATCCTGGGGCTCGTTGCTGTTTTGATTACATGTGGCATCCATAGAGTCCTCCATAGGCTCCTTTTTGATGTAGATGGGCTCTTGCAGTGTCCCAGAGGCACCAGACACAGGCGAAACAATCGGCAATTGTTGCTGTTGCTGCTGCTGCTGAAGTTGTTGCTGTTGCAACTGCTGTTGTTGTTGTTGCTGAGGTGACGTTTCCTGCTTGATGCTGGCAAGCTTCTTAAGTAGCTCGGGATCTCGTGTTGACCCCTCGTTCTCACAGATGTCCATTTTCTCAATGGTCTCCTTGCGATCACGATCCACAGATGCATTAAGCGCCTCTACAGTCGCGATTGTGGGCACTTTCATTGAAATTGGAGCAATTATTGGAGCAGTGGGTGGCGCCTCCAACGAACTGGACTCCTTCATCAGACCATCCACATGTGTGGATTTTAGGCTGAGCGGTTGAATATTGCTCGGTGCCTGAATGTTGGTCTCCTCGTCCATATTTTTGATAATGTCTTTGCTGTCTTCGGCGCAGGATGTTTCTGTTTTGATTGACATTTCGTTAAGCTCTGATTTGGTATCCAAATCTCCCGACAACGTCACAGCATTCTCCTCTTTACAGTTTGTCTCTTTGCTGTCTTTGCTAGATTGCTGTTCTGCTGTGCGTCCATCAGTATCTGTCGTATTTGATTCACCATCATCCAGAACGGAATCGGGACGACTGTCAGAGTTCATGCTCTCGACAGGACTCTCGGGACGCTTACGCTGTTTCTCCTTGATGTTGTCCTCATTGCTATTGTTGGTCTGTTCACTACTGTTGGTGTCCGCCTCTGTGCGCTTCTTTTTGTTCGGGGTATCCTGTTTTCCGCCCTTTCGCTTATTACCCGTTCCCTCGGCTACGCTCTTGGTCGGAGTTTTCGGACTGTCGCCTGTTGCTGCAGCACCAGCAGCAGCAGCATCCGGTGTTTCGGAGCCCCGCTTGGCTCGCTTACCGTTGGCCACCGCCGAGTTGTTGGCATTGCTCGCTGACGTCGAGGATTGATCCTTGGAGGAGCTGTTGGCAGAGGCGTTTACAGAAGCGGCAGCAGCTGAGGAGCCTCCACCGCCACCGGTTGTATTGGCGCTGCTGCTGTTGTTGTTGTTATTCTGTTGTTTGTTTCTCGTCCTCATCCTAGAGGGTGATTCATCCCTTTTGTTGGTCAGACTTGAATCACTGTCACACTCACTGGCGTCGTCCTCGGTTAGAGAACTGTTCTCTTCCTTGGAGACAGCGGGCGATGATCGACTCGCCGTCTCTGCAGCCGACGCCGCCGCCGTCGCCGTCGTCGCAGCTTGTGGTTCCGGGGTGTCCTCCTTTTTGGGAGGTGTATTGTTAGCGCGTGTAACACGATTGCGACGCAAGGCGCTCTGTCTGCGTCGGCGATGCGGGCGATTATTGTTAGCGCCGGGCGTCTTTTTCCACAGATAGTAGAACTCGACCAGCTCCGGTGTATCCTTGTGCGGCAACAGGTCCTTATGGATCCTGAAGAAATTTTTTCCAAACTGTCGAAGACCCTTTATGAACTTTTTGGTTTCGTCCTCGGTCCACTTCTTGTCAATGCCCTTCGAAACGGGGCACTTTACGAGCGCTTGTAGAGCTTTGCCTGGATCGTAGCCAGAATCGTGAAGCTACAAAAAACAGAAGGAGTTAAATCGTTAGAAAGGAAACATAAAGGGAGCGACAAAATCAGAATACAACTTTGCTACTGTTATTTAACATTTCATGAAAATAGTAGTGCGACTGAGATCAAAATGTAACTCTTTCGTCTGGCTAATTCACTGACTGATGCACTTATCATTGTGAAGCCGAAACGGGAAGAGCTACCGGGCTGAGAAATTATCGTGCAATAAGAGCGCGTTTTAAAAAAAAACTAGTCCGCTTGGCTTAATTTTTGTTTTTTAGCGCCTCAACTGATGTACACACTGTTAACGTACACGTCATACATGAAGGCGAGACGACGTTTGGTGGGTCTCTAGTTATGTATATGTATATGTATATGTATATTCTTGATCAGTATCAACGACCAATTCGACATACGCGTCCGCCTGTCTGCTCCTCTTTTGAACACCTAGATCTACGAGACTATAAAACTAGAGACACGAAAGATGGTATATATTTTCGTCTGGATCGGATTATAAATTCGAAATTTATTCAACAAACAATTTGTTACGTGGTCTTCTATTGTCGAACTTGCTCCAATGTAGCTTTACGGATTCGAAACGATAAGCCGAAATAGACCTTTAAACAAAAATACATGTCTCTAACGAAAACGGAACCAGAACCTTTATTTAGTCCTTAGATATAATCATTACTCACCACGTCGAGTGCGTTAATTGTTGTGTCGTCGCGACTGGCAGCCAAACAACCGTCTTCTAGTCCGCCATCACACATTCCTTGAAATGCAGCCATGGAGCGTGCCGCACGCAGAAACATTAACAAGTCGCCATCGGCCACAACGCCTGGACTCCATCTTGTTTCTTCTAGTTCACGTTCATCAGTTTCCTTGTCAACGGGGAAGCTTGAGATTGGATTATAATCGGGCAGTTTTGCCTTCAGTCACAGGACAAGACAAGACAGAAGAAGTTGCGGTATTAGTTGATAAAAAAAAACACGCACGCCAAAAAAAAACACAACATCGCATCAACTCTTTTTTTTTTCTTGATTAGTTACATCACACACACAGACTAAAGACATACTCTCTGCAACACACACACACACACACAAACATTTCAAGCCATACAACATTATGTACGTGCAGTTTGTCTGGTGTCATACGATATTAACGATACGACGAAACACACAACTTAAAATTAATGCATGAAATGTATGAACAATGTATTAATGTATGTATGTGTGTGTTTTCTTTATTGGAACAGGAACTGGGTTAAAGCCTGATTTTGGAGAGCTTTGATCATGTAAGGCATTTGACCGCAAGCTCTTCAAATTAGCCAAGGTTATGTTTGAGGTCAGGATAAGGAATCGGGTCAACTTTGATCTGAATAATCTACTCATTAGTTATAGTAATTTTAAGAAGGCTATTTTTGTATACGATAAGTATTATTAACAAAATGGTTATTTACAGTTAGTTATTTGATTAACAAACTACAAATCAAAGATTAAAATGTTGCCTACATCGGACAACCGATGTACATATGAGAACAAATGTGAATCCATCAAAGTGAAGTACTAAGGAATTTATTAGCATTATTTTAAATCAATTGTAAATTGTTTTAAATTTTTTAAGTAACTTTAATGAAATATTCAGAACGTAAATGCGGATTCGACTAGCGATCGTTTAATCGTCTAATTTAAATGAGAACTGAAAAAGTAAATATTAGAACCAAATTGATATTTAGTTGAATAACAGTCAACAACAACAAGTTTGTCTCGTCTCATAGGCAACTTATAAAACATTTAGAGCTTTGCTTCACTCGATTGAGGAAGACTAAATGTGGCTCTGGAGGATGATGTGATGGGGAATGAAGGGGGAGGGTTGGGATTACAATTAGAATTTGCAACATTACGATTACAATACAAAAGAAAAAACATTTTTGCATTTTTTTATTTTGTTACCGTGAGCTGAATTTCTGAATTGTGAGAGTTATGTACGTACATAGACATCGTTTACCTGGTGGCCGGGACCCACTCGTATTTCTCCTTGAGTGGAGGCCGCCATCACCCTTTAAAAACACGCTTCCGGTCCAGTGTTAAGCCTTTTTATGCCCGCTATGATATGAAATTTCAACTGCAAAAAAAAAAAGAAAAGAAACACGAGTCAGGATTGTTAGTTGAAAGGTCGATCAGCATTCGATATAAATGAAAACTCAAGAGAAATACATAATAAACATACATTTCAATAAAAGCTATGAAGTCTATGGCAACATGCAACAATGAATAATCCATAACAACTTAATGTCATGTAATGAGCCGAGGTAAGCTCAAATCTAAGTTAAAGGGAAAATAAAGATGACGCACTGGAGTTTCTACATACATACATACACACACACAAAATGTACGTATGTATGTTTTGGTGTGCTTGCCAGGCAGAGATTCAGACAGATAGAGCGATAGAAAGAGGTTCAATGGGGAGGGAACGAAGTCAGCTGTTTTTTCTTTGGCTGACTCTCAAGTGTGCGTGCAGCTGTAAACAGATTTTCCGCTCAAGTAACTTGGCGAATAAATGTAACGAGACTGTGCGGGGCGGGGCGGCTGAGGGACAGACCGACATTCAGCAGGGGAATTATCATAAAATTTGCTTATGAATCAATATTAGTGCCAATACAATGACAACAACACATACACGCACACATTTACACGCACTCTCGCACACAGTCAATCGAATGCCGGCGGTTGCGGTTGTGTGGTAACGGCACACAAATTATGGCAATTAAAATCAATTAATTAAATGCAGCAGCAGCGATGCCAGGGCAAATAAAAAGCATTGCGACTCGACTCGGCTCGGCTCGGTTCAACTCAACTCGGCTTTGCCAACGAAAAAAAACAAAAAAAAAAAGAATAATAAAAAATATTGTTGACAGATTTACACTCAATAAGGCACGACACGCCGCCTAAATGACTGACGACGACGACGAGGCGTCGGGGTTCCCGACGAACGATTGGACAAACAGACTTCGACCACGAATGTACGAGCTGCCTACACTGCATAGTGGTTAACAAGCTCTCTAAATGAACTTAAAAATTCAAATTCAGGAATGGTTATACCTTATCATACATTTCTTTTTTTTTTTAACAATTTCCAAAGCTGATTTAAATATACATTAACAGCCACAACAATGGGAAAAGATTTCCCGCAAAACTCAACTTTTTATTTTATATCTTTTCTGTTTAAACAATTTTTTTTTTTGCGTAAGCTGAAACAAATTATTTAAAGGAAGATATGGATATGGATAAAGAAAAGATGCGAAATAATTATTGATAAAACACAGTTTGTAATTTTGTACATATCTTTGGAGTTACTGAAGCGTTATATTTAAATTTGAAAAAGAATTACTAGACTGGATGCCTACCGCTGTAAGGTGCCTTAACAACATTACAAGGGATCATAACATAGACTTCTTATGAATCTTACCAATATAAGTATTACAACTTAATAATGATTCAAACATACAAAAGTTTTATTTAACTATAATTTATAAATTGATGTTTGGCCACTGGCCACTGTGCGACGGTTGGCTGCGTTGGGGCCCAACACTTATCAGCGACATCAGCAGCAACACCAAGTTAGTTGGCCAACTGACGGACTAGCTGGCTGCCTTGTTGGTTGGCTGGTTGGTTGGTTAGTTGGTTGACTGGCTGGCTGGCAGACTGAACTGCTGCTTGGTTTGCTTGGTTAGCAACTTTTTTTCTATGGAGGAAGTCGTGAGTGGAAAAATTTCATATAAACAGAAGGTGTGCTCCGACCTCTCTTTCTGTTCGCAGTGCCCAAGTGGCTGCTGCTAGCGCTTTGGGGAAAATTGTGTAATAACTGCAGGCAATGTGCTAAGCTGTGTATGCACCACCCCTCTCTCCTGCCTCTCTTCCCTACTAAAACGACCCCTCGCGGTCTGGCCGAGTGCTGCTTCTGTTGCTGCTTCTGCGGTGGCTGTTATAAAACAAATGTACTACAAAAAGCACCGTTGTAACGCACAAAAGCCATAAAATCTAAAAAGGCCAAAGGAAAGGATCGAAAATTTTTGCCACCACCGAAAAAGTGACGGTCCTGCCTGCCGCCTTCTGTTTGTGTGTGTGTGTGTGTATATTAATGGCCGTATCATAATGCCCTGTGCTGAGGTTGCGGCACATAACAACAACAACAACAACAATGGCCAAGCACAGCGGCTGCAACAAGAGTTCACAGTAAAAGACCACAAATTATGGCAGCTACAGCAGCAACCACGATGATGGGGCGTTGGTTGCTGCCGCTGTTACAGTTGTTGTTGCTTTTGCTGTAAATATTGTTCTTGTTATTGGTCTGTTCATCGTTGTGAGTACGTGACTAACTGTTGGCCAGTTTCGAGTGCTGTTGCCTCGCTTGTGAGTCAGCAGCCGTAACAGCAGCCAAATGTAGCTGGATAAAACGAAGTCTTTGGTATGTGGTTGGTCTGAGTCTGAGTCTGGGCTCTTACCAGGGTTAACAAAATTTAAGGCCAATAACGCTGTCAATTTCAAACGGCTCGTTCCCTCGATTAATGTCAACACGCGCTTTATCAACTTACAAAATACACGCAAATACCACGAAGCAAGAAGGAGATGTATATATATATATATGTATGTATAAAGAGGAGGATAAGAGAGACAGATTAACAACTCAGTTGAGTTGCCTATTTTGTATTAGGTTGGTTGTTCAGGTTGATGAGAGAGGGGGGTGGTAGGGTGGCCTGGTGGTGCTGCAAATTGTTTTCTAAACAGCCCATAAACATAAAAAGAAACAAAACGAGAAATGTAAATGAAAATAAAACTTAGCAAGCAAGAGGAAATCCAATAAACAATTTGTATCATGAGTAGCGGAAAATTGTGTGTACGCACGCGGCTAAACGACGTCGACGACGACGACGACGACAACGATGAACACACGTTCCCTTGAGTGTGTTTGAATATTTGTGTGCGTGTGTGTGAGTATGAGCGTAATTTTGAAATGGAAAAGCTGTCGGTTGTCGGGTCTGTTGTCTGTGTGTGGTTGGCTAGATGGCTCCGGCATTCATTGTGGCCTGTGTTTGTGCTTGTATTTAGCTTGTTTTTCTCTCTGCAATCATCGCTTGCCAATAAGCTGACTAATTGACTGACAAATAGCCCACAACAACAACAACAACAAAAACGAACGTCAGCAACAACAAGAAATACGGCGTTAATAAGAGCAGCAGACAACTTAAAATGCCTCCGACGTCTGCTGATGAATGCGCCACACAACTGTACATTAGGGTGGTTATTAACTGGATGTTAATAATCAGCTGGGCACAGTGCACAGAGTCAAGTCAGGTTACCTATTGGCTCTTAGGGCCAGGTAGAGCTTACTAGGAATAATGAATGCACTAACTAAAAATATAAACGTACTTTTATTTATTTTGTTCGAAAAGGTCATCGCTCAGTTATTAAGGTAGTAGATAACAATTAAGCTATTGCAACCGTCAGTTAAAAATTGTATTCACTTTATCAAAGTCACCCCATATTTAATTGTTTGCATATCTCCTATGTAGGGCATTTATTTTGTGCGTACACGTAATTTAAAAATCATTTCATGTTTTATCTACATAATCTCTTTGCAATTAATTACAAACCAAAATCCGTTGTTTGTTTTAAATATTGTGTTAATACAATATTTATACAACTTGTAATTTATTGATATCTTGAAATATCTCTAATATTTATATGAAATGGTATAAAACATTCAAGATTTAAGATATGTAAACTTGATCTGACTGCATAAATAAGAAGTCCTTATACCAAATTTGATGACCCTAGGTCTTACCATCTCTCAGATCCTTTCGTTTTTAGGAAGAGACATTTTCACGCTGCCATCTGACTGTAACATACTTTTACTTTTTTAACAAACTTAATATACACAGGGTATAAAAAGATAAAGAGCTCAATAGTCTGAAATGTCTGCACTGTCCGTGTAAGTTTGTAAGTGTATATGTCAAGTGCGGAAACCTCATTAAATGTTTGTAGGCACCTGAAAGTGCCTCGAGGCCGGTCAACGGCACACACAAACACACACACGTATGCATATGTACATAAAGCATACACATATACATACTTGTGCTTGTTGTGAAAGCCAAATTTTCACAACAAATCAAAACAGACGTCCGAAAAGTCAAAAAAAAAAAAGTATAAAACCAAACAAAGAAAAGCAATCAGGGGACGACCATCAGGAAGAAGAGGAGATGGAAGTGGAGACAGTTAGAGCATTGGAGAACTAAACATGCTGTGGCGTCCGTTTAACCCCATGCTAACAAAAATAAATAACCAACAAAATACTCTTTTCTTTGGGGGCCACATGGAAATCAGTGTTTGTGTGCTTATGTGTGTGTGTGGGGGCAACTGAAGATTTTTCGAGTGCAGGCAGCTTACAGTTGTTATGCCCATTACTCAACATCAACAAGAACATTATGCCACATTCCCTCCATTCATAGTGATCCCCCTTCAACAGAAAAAAAAACTCCCATACGCTTCTCTTCATTCAACCGAACGATTGAGCATCTATTCAGAGACTGCTGCGGCGCTCCAAAAAGCCAAAACCGAAAGCCAAACCAAACCAAATAAACGACCCACGACGACTCTACGACTTCGTCTCTGTCTTCCCCGCACTGTGTTTAACCTGGTTTGCTTCACATTTGGGGCTGTTCGTCGTGGTCGTCACTCGATGCCGAACCTCGCTTCGTCGATGCCATCGTCGTCGTTGAGTTTGAGGTCGTCTCCATCGTCACCGCCATCGCCATCGTTGTTGTCGTTTATACGATTTGTTGGATTTGCTGCTCATGAAGTTGTTAAA
This sequence comes from Drosophila neotestacea, assembly GCA_035044365.1. NCBI lineage: Eukaryota > Metazoa > Arthropoda > Insecta > Diptera > Drosophilidae > Drosophila > Drosophila neotestacea. The sequence goes on along the minus strand of JAWNMD010000157.1, from coordinate 1,991,818 downwards.
CAGATTGTCGGTGTAGATACCTTCATCATTCTCTGCATGTCTGTCTGTCTCATTGTCCGTTTGTCTCTCTGTCTGTCGGCCTGCCTCTCACAGTTTCATCCACATTCATCGCAAAGCCAGTCATGCAGTCATACGGCCAATTCTCTGCTCTCCTCTTCTATTTTGTCTCTTTCAATATTCTTCACTGCGTCTCTGACTCTGCGTGTATGTGTGTTTGTTTATGCTTGAATGTGTGCGTGTGCTTGTGCGATTAGTTTTATGTAATTTTATCGAGTATTTTAAGGATTTTGCGGCTTATCCGCGCTTCATTTGGAAATTGTTTCGTGTTACTTATGTCACTCCGTTTGCTCAAAACAGAAGGGCGCGCATTTCATGGGCGAAGGGGAAGTAAAGTGAAAGGGAAGGGACGGAAAAGTTATAGGAGTATAAGGGCATGTAAAAAGAGACTGCTTGCCCTTTCTTAGCTCTTGTTGTTGGCGTCGTCGTTGTTGTTGGGTCTCTTTTCAAGTGCTTAGTACACGGCACTGCCCTCATTGTTTGTTCGTATGGCAACCGAGTGCCAGAGAATTTGTGTCTGGCACCTTTGTCTGCGTGTCTTTCGAATATTGTAAATGAGCGTTTTGCATGTGAATTTTCATGTTGTTGTTGCTTTCGCTCTCTATATAATAATTTTGTAATCGAATAACACACAATATAAAAGATTTATACGCTCATATTGCTGTTCATTGATTTTACACCGATTAAATTGCGCTTAATTATTTGGGTTTATTTGTATATGTATAAATTTAATAAGCGCTTTGTGTGTTAATTATCTTATCGCTAATGGAGTAGCACGCAGCTGGAATTGTTTGATAATGAGTACGAACGTTAGAGGTGTGCACACACACCTTGAGCAATTTTTTGTAATTGATAAAAACTGTTTATGAACTTTGCTTCTCTATATGGATGGGGGCAGATTTAGTTGGAAACTGATGAGATAAAGAATTTACTGTTATATTTATTTTGTTAATAATTTAATATATTAAACAGATATGTCTGATGAAAAAGATTTTTGATATATAAAATCTACTGTTTATTATTAATTTTATATCTTTTAAAGATGACTCTTCAGACTAGAGTAAATCAGTTTTCCGCTAAATTGATCAAGTCTAGCCAATATTATTATTATAACTATGTACCATGTTTACATAATTACCTGGCATATGTATGTACGTATTGTACATGCGTTTGTATCTTTAAGTATGTGAGTATGGCTACATTTCAAATCGCTTCCAATAAATCGACTCTCGAGTTCAAGTGTCTCGATTTTTTCAATCAGATAAGCAGCAATTATAAATTAAAACCCCACAAAACAGATTAATAAAACGTAAACTTTAACAGCGCATTATAAATAAGCCAAATGACTAATAATAAAATTTAGAAAAGCGCACGAAACCGACATCAAAGGCCGTCCCATTCACCACCAACCCTACACCAGCAACACATCCCCACCCGCACCATTTCTTTATTATCAACATCATCATTGGCACTCAAAATGCCACCTAAAGAACAGATAGAAAAAAACCACATCAGTGGTCGTGGGCCGTGGGCGTGAGCGAATTCCTCAACAGTTCTTTCGTTCCTCCTCACATATTTTTGGGCCTCGAGTTACCGCTCTCGGAACAATTTTCGTGTTTCAAGTTCAAGCTGTCAGGTTTTTGTTTTTATTAAATGCATTATTAGCACGTTATTTATTAATTAAACACTTCAGCTTTTATTCCCCCCATAATTTGGTACTCTTTCACAGTCCCACACTCCACTCCCCGTTACCTGCTCTTCTGCCTCATTGACATTCTCTCTCTCACTCTACCTCACCGAACTGAGTGGGTGGTGTTGAGAGATAAGCGCATGTTGGAAATGAGGCTATTGGTTTTATGCCCTCAGCGATAAGCTGGGGCGCATTAAGAAATTTCCCTGGAACTAACTCACAATTCCAAATACTTGCCTCGACTATGAACGGATAGGCTAGATATGTACATATTTCGTAGAAAGCAGGAGACATCCAGATTAAAGTGTCTCTCAGTTCTTAGAAAATGTATAATACTAGTAACTAGAACATAAATAGTACACTAGAAGAGGCAAAAATTAATTTTAAGGAAAACTAAACAAATTGGCACTTTAACTCCAGATAAGTTAATCCTATTTCGTTTCGTGCTAAAGAATATTAATAAATCATTAGACATAGCCCAAAAATAGTTTATAAGCCGAGATACTTGATTTAGTAGTGAGAATGTTTTTAAGAAGCTTTTTACTTTTTTTTTTTAGGATATAATAAGTCTTAACATATGACTCACTCTAACAATCATCGTAGTAATAATATTTATGTCTTAACAAAGTTGAATAAACACCAAAGAAAATATGTAAATAGATGAATATGATTTTTTTGTGCTGTTAACATGAAGTTATCGACCATTTACCAATTAATCAGCGACAGTGAGCAAACTAATTGACAGCTTGTAGATGTTACGGTCTGACAGCTCTACGACTTGAGCACTTGAACAACATCATGCAACAGCTTTTAACAACATCAATGTACAACAGGGTGCAGGTAAAAGTCTATTTACTAGTATGTATATTCATATGTTTGTGTGTGCGCATTCAATTCACCGTTGTGAACTGGAATCACAGCTGAGTGAACTTGAACTACTGACTTAGTAACTGATTTTCGTCTTTCTAGGGCTGCCGATCACACTCATTAAAGTTGTTCTTGTGTTGATAATGAAATTAAACATTTTAATTTTACAATAAACTGATGCCTTTGTGTTCATGTGTGTGTGTGCACTTGAAACATTTAACCTAATTATTTTATGTTGTAGTAGTTAGTGAAGTGAGCCTAGCAATTTGATTGTCATCGCAGCAGGCAATCCCCCAAACACATTTATAAATATATACTCGTATATATGCATATATATACATTTATGGATTTGTATGTTGTTCAACAGTTTTAGCCCCTCAACCGAATAGAGGATAGACCGTTTCCTTCCCTTCCCTTCCCTTCCCAGCACATTATGAGAAGTTGATACATGAGCCGTGTGCGTAAAGCAAACAAATAATTAAATATATGCCTAGTTTAACAGCTGTTTCATAGGGGCAACTCACCATGAATCCAATATAAATGTTTATGTGTGTGAGTCTGGCGTACGCTTGAGGCCTTCCCAGCGAGCAACTCGAAACCGAGCGACTGTAGCTCCCACTTGGCCCGAGTATCAATGACGTTGACGGTGACAGTGACGTGCTCAATCCCGTTGGGTGGGTGTGTGTGTGCTAGCGATGAGCCAGTTGGCGATATCAACTGATGCTGTTAGGCATTAACTGCAATGCATTTCTTTGCTCTTGTTCTCGCTATTGTTATGGTTGTTGTCGCTTTTGCTCCTGCTGCTTGCGACGCGTTTTGGGGAGCAAGGAAGGGGATTAAGCAGTTGGAAATGTATATTTTGGTTAATTTGCACAAGCACAGCTGGAAACGAAGAGATGACGTAGGTGAGATCCGAAGATACGAATTACGAGTAAGAAGCTGCAACTCAAGCTGAAGTAGCAGATTATCGGAACAAAAAGACGTCGCAAAGTGAAACAGCAAAGAAACAAATGCAAAAATATAAAAAAGGCGCGAGCTACACAACAACAATAAAAACATTTTCAGCCAACGTCAGCGAAAAAGCAACAAAGCAAACCCAAAGCACAAGCAGCAACAACAGCATCAGCCGCATTAGCTGGCGGACGGACGGGCGGTCTGTCTGTCTGTCGGTCGGTTTGACATACAGGGGGTGGTCGCAGCAGCTGCGTTGGTGGTGGGTGACGCTTGCTTGCCGTTGTTGTTGTTGTTGCTGCTGCTGCTGCAGCGCTTTGCGATTCCTTTTCAGCAAAATTTGTTGAGCCTTTGAATCGTTCCCGTCGTTGTTGTCGTTGTATTGTTCTACCCCAAAATGTTCATAATAGAAATCCCTCCCGCATCCCCCCCTAAGCTAACTCACGAAGTCGTCGTCAGCGTCTTTGCGTCTCCTCTCTGACTGCTTGCTTTGGCTTTTTCACTTTGCCTTTGTGTGCAAACAGTTGCAGCGCCGACGCCAACTAAAACGACGACAGCGACGCTTTCATACGTTTTTCACTAATAAATTTTAATGATTTCTACGCTGCGCATTACGACGACGTCGACGACATTACGTTGACTGCGACTCGGACGCTTCAAATGAAATTAGTGACACACTTAAATAATAATTAATTTTTGCACACTTGTTGTAGTTGTTGCTTACATTTTAGAGAATTGTAAATTTTCTGTCGTCGTTGTTGTTGTCGTTGTGTGTACGCGTAAAACTTGCTACCAACCCAACAATACGTTTTTTAATGCTCTTCTGTTTTGTCTTCTTCTTTTTTGCATACACTTTGCGCACACATACACACGCACACACTCGCAATACACATGCACAAGCACTTACACGCGCATACAAACATACACATACACACACTCACGCACTTTACTTGCTTGCTTTGCGTTTTTTATTGCTGCCGAGAGTTAAGAAATATTTTCGCTGTCTCCTAAACACAGTTTGTGTACACATCCACACGCGTATTTCAGAAACACAGGCTTCTTAAAGTTTTTCACTATAATTTTACTAAATTTTATTAGCACAAATGCGTGTTTTTTCAGTTCTTAATGGTACAACAAAATTTCTCCGCGTATAGCAGAAGCCACCATTTTGCGACTCTCGATGAACAACAATACATGCAACTCTGCGCGCTGTTGATAGTCTGGCAACACAAAACATTCGATAGCTTCGACTAAAATTTCAACTACAAATGACGTAAGGGAGACGTTAAGGAAAACTCCGCGTAATTTAAATAAATTATTAACAAAATTGTTTTATTAAACAAAAATCTTTTAATATAAACCCCATTTAATTCGAAATTACATTAAATGAAAGGGATCATTTTAAAAATGGTTTGGTTTTTGTAGCCCCACTAAGGGCCTAGTTCGTTTAATTTAAAAAATTAAAGAAAACATTATACAAAATATTGATGCAAAATCTTAATTCTATCGGTTATGTGTTGCATTTTTGTGATGAAAACTTTCACAGTCTGTTCGGTTTACTAGCGCCCCAATAAACCATACGTTGTCTAATTTTTGAATTTGGGCTCAGTATCGAGTATCGGGTCTCAAGTACCTTGTTTTGATATGTTTCTGGCATTATTTGTATTAGTAGGGCTGGCAAACTATCGATATTGGCGCCTTCAATACTTTCGGTATTTTGAGAGGGTAATATCGATAGTATCGTTAAAAATAATTTCTTCCAAAGACCTCCTAAATCAGATTTTTTCTTATAAGAAAATACCTGGTATAATTAACGAAACAGTTACTGAGATATTTGACGATACTTGCTTAGTAGCAGTTTCAAAAGGCGAAAGCAATTCGTAAGAAATATACAATTTTTGCAATATCAAATCTTTGCTGCCACGATACTTGTAAATGCGCCAAGTGATGAGCAATTACATTTTTCTTTGACTATCGAAAGTGAAAGTTTTTGCCATCGATATATCGATAGGGAAGAAATCCAGGTCGGCTATCGACGTATCGATAGTGCCATCGATAGTTTGTCAGCTCTATTTTTTAGTTTAGTTTGCGTTAATTGGTGGCGTCGTTCGAGTCTGTTTTGGACGCCAATTAAATAATCATTGTAGCGTAAAATTTATACGTCTTTATAACAAGTCGTGTGAGAAACAAAACTTTTACTTGACAATCAACGCTATAGCATTTACAAATAATACAACTGGTAAAATGACTGATTACTCCAGCGGCGACACCGTAGATCAACCGCCAGGTAATTTAACTTTGTTTACCTTCGATTTCCCTTTCCATTTGAATTTTTAAATTGACATGTGCCGTTAAATTCCAAAACTAAATTCTATTAGGTACGCGAGTGCGAGTTTGTTAAGTTTCCCTTGGCGGGTTACCTTGACAGTTCTTGTTAACAAATTCATATGATGTGTTCTGATTTTGTCGGAACGGCCAAAAAGAAGGAATCAAAATATCGACAGTTCATTTCTTATTCACATTTTGTTGTTGCTATTGTTGTTGTGGTTGTTGTTGCTGCTTCTGACCCCGTGTTTTGCTTTTCCCTCGTCCGTAACATTTAAAATAATATTTCTTCAGGGTCAAGCTTAAGCCAATTTGCAATATGAATACATTTGTATCTCATGTGGCACCCGGGAAATGGTTTGGGGCTGTCCAATTAAATCACATGGCCGTAACAGTTGCTGTTTGCTTAGAGACCATGTTTTACTTCCCCTATGGGAGCTTATCAAATTGACCAAAAGTACTGCAAAGCGCACTGCAAACATTTAATCAAAATATGGTTAACAAGAATGAAAGAACTATCCAGTTGAATAATGAATACTGAATACCCTTGCAAGAGAGTGTACGCTTTAATTTGAAAATATCAACAAAAAATCATTAATTTTCTTCCGATCGGTAGATAGTTTTAGACTAAACCAAAGACAAATATAAATATTTTTTTTTATTCTATTTGTGTACTACATTTGTAGATATGTATCTGCCTCTATCATATACTAGAACAACTTTGTTATTTTGTATGGCTTTAAAAAGTCGCCACAGATTAGTTTCCATTTCTATTTGTAATTCTAATAATACTTTTATTATTTATGGCAGTGATAAATTGCAGGTAATAAACAAAAACAATGAAATAAACTACCAGCCACAAAAAGGTGTGTGCAATTATCAATTTAACGATCTGTCATCGTCGTGAGAAATGAAAGCCGTCATAGATTACCTAAGAACTTAGTATACAGATACTTATATATGTCTGTACGTGAGCATGTTTATTCGAAGCTAGTTAGCAATCTGATCTTGCCAAGTATCATTTGCCACCTGAGACGCCTTCACAGTCTCTTGGGGCAGGCGCCGTTGGAATTTTTAATTAAATTGCACAATGCGAAACTGTCAACAAATGTTTTATTGTTGCTTAACCAAAGATAGGAGCACATTTGTATGTGTGAATATTTACATACACATATAGTATTTTGCATACTTGTTGTTGTCTACTAATAGTTGCACGTTTTCATAGTTGCTGCTGTTGCTGTTGCTGCATTTATCCCCGTGTATGCCCTCTTGTCGTCGTCTACAATATCATTTGTAACTGGCATCTGTTTCCGAGGGTGTTTGATTGACAGATGTCCCGCGACACCTCTACAATAATGCTTTGATTTTGAGCTTGTTCGGTTTTACTATTCATTTTGTGGAAATTTGTGGGGCCAGAAATATTGAGGCCACCTATATTGGGGCCACCACTTGTGGGGCACTGAAAATTTCTATTGCTCAATTGAAATGACATCACAGAAAACCGAAAATAAGATGGGAATATGTGGAACACACTTTAAAAATTAACTTAAATGCGAAAGCAAGTACAGGAGAGACTCGATAGATATTATGTTTGATTTTAAGTTTAGATTTATTTACTTTTATTTGGCTTCTAGGTGACGTTGCTGACACTAAAAATAGCGCAAAATACATATGCATATATTGTATGATTGTAGTGCCAAACACTACTTTTATTGCATAGATTCACAATAAATTTTGGTTTGTGCTCAAACTGTTATACGAGTAGATATTTGAATAGGTTTCTTAACTGTTATTTTAGTTTGAAGAGTTTCGGTTAACACTGATTAAAGGTAACGGTTTCGGCCTTAATTTGAAATTCAAATTTTGAATCCCTGCTTGATAGAATTATTGACAAGATAATTACGATATCAAAACAGAAAATCTATAGTAATCGATGTCATATGCTTTGGACATTCAAGATTATCTGTTGTATAAGATAAATAATTCTTATTTCTTATTTTTTCCAAGGGTGACAAACCTTTGATTAGAGTGTATGCCAGTATAGCCCACGGTTTAAATTTAATTATAGCAATTACTTTATTCAATTCGTGCCCAATTGTTGCAGTGTTTATTTATTGTCGGCGAATATTGAAATAAACCTGAACAATCAAATTAAATACGTGCCCAAATGCCCCTCTTTAGACTTGTTAGCGAACATTCTCGCTCTCTCGCCACATTGAAGTAAAGTACCCTATGAACAACATGTGATTGCCCAGAGACATTGTTCGTCATAGTGGGGGATGACAGTCTATAACAAAATCTTCACTGTAGTTACTTAGATTGAACCAACGATAGATGTTAATTAATATACATATATAATAGATAGACTCATAACAAAACAATTGAGATTCGAATAAACGGGCATTGTCAATCAATTGATTAACCACATAAAAAGGAGGAAAGTTAAAGATGGAGGGTAAGAGAGACATTGACAAATCACAGTCAAAAATTTTAAAGGCTCGTTTCTGTGCTACCATTTATGATTCGATCATCGCTGATTGGTTATCACACAGAGCGTGCTTTCCATAGAATTTTCAAATATAATTTAAAAAAAAAGAAAATAATAAATTCTCCCCTGGGCGACACTTGAGCTTCGCTTGTGCAAATGAAATGCGCAATACACTGCAAAAAGAAGGTCGATTTTATATACATACATATGTAAGTAATACTTACTAAGTATGTATGTATGTTGCTGCCTGTTCTTTGTGCCTTTTACTTCGAGTCAAGTCGGGTTTAAGTAGATTTTGCTGGATTACAATAAATTGTTTTGCATACACAACAAATTTCACGGTCTTAAAATCGCTTCAATTTTACATTAGGAAGCAGAAAAAATATTGTTGCTGATTTGTTTCCGCTCGACCGAGTAAACTGTAGTACAACAATTAAAGTCACATTAAAAGCAAATAAATATCAATCTAGCGAGCCTTAAAAATAAACGACACTGCTTATGACGTCTTTGCTGAGCGGGAGAATAGACAAAGTTTCGTTTTCGCAGACATTCTTCATTTTAAAAAAGAGACAACCCAGCAAAATGTCAATACTTATATACAAATGTATTAATAAATATTCCTTTGCATTGGTAAATAAAACAAAAGAAAATATCATTGAAATACACACATGATCAATAAAGAATAGCTACATTTGAGAAATTTCGATAAAAGTCTGTTTATCTCTTTTTTTTGGCGTAGTGAATTTTGCGTCTTTCGAGTGATCATGAAATGAAGAACTTATGAATGAGGCGCTAAATTCTTTTCTCAATTCTATAACATAGTAATAAAACTTGCTAATTGGATTGAAGAACATGCCATTTTATTGCAGTGTATTAGTCCCATGCCAACGATTAGCGTGCTGTGAACGTGATTGTCAATTTCAGTGGATGTATTTATAGCATTCGTAGGCTGTAGTAGTTGTGTATCATCTAGAGATTTCATTGAAAGAATTTCGTCTGCTTGATTTCAAAATGTCAACAAATTATTCATAAATGTACAGTGAAGGGAAACATAATAGAAAAGACCGGGAATCTATTTGTTATTTCAAAGCAAATTGTTACCAATAAAAGAAAATGTTATGCAAGAACATAATAATTTTATTTTCATTTAGTTTTTTATTTATTTGTGGTGAATTAGTAGCTGTATTCGCTGATTTGTAAAGCGACTTCGTTATTGACTTGGAAGAAAAAATAGAAACGCCGATCAATTTTGTTTAATTATTTATGTAAAACGAATGAATAAGTTAAATTAAGATACTATTTAGTAAAATTAGGTTCAATAGAGTATCAATATAACTATTTGAAAATTTGTATACCTTTGTAGAGGGTATTATAATTTTGTGCAACGCATTAAAGGAGGCGTGGCAGACCCCACAAAGTATATATATTCTCGATCAAGACTTGTCCGTCAATTCGTCTGCTTCAATGCAAACTAGTCTCTCAGTTTTGAAGCTATCTTAAGGAAACTTTGTACAGGTCTGTCTTTTTACTGCAAGCAGTACATATGTTGAAGCCAGGGATCGGATCACTATATCATATAGCTGCCATAAGAACGATCGGTTAGAAATCAACATTTATCGTATCTTGGTATATCTTCATACCATAACTGTATCATATAGCTGCCATAGGAACGATTTTTGCTTTATTATATATTGAATTCGCTCCATTATGTTTAACGACAAATCTCAGGCCGGGTACCGAGTGGTGAGTCTGGTCCTAATTGACCCAATTTTAATGCAATTTAGGCCCAGAACAAGCTGAGTAACCTGGCATACGTTTAATTACGTGCTTACACGCAATTTCCTCAGCGTAATCGTCATCATCACATTCATATTTATCGTTGTCGTCGTCTTTATTGTTGTGGAAGTTTACTTTATTGCCGCCCGCAGCGGCAACTGTTTGCCTCGCAATTTGTTAGCTTATTTATCTGTTGGGCCCGCCATAAGTTTCACATGTGAGGAGGGTGGAAGCTACAACGAATACTCTTATTACAATCTTTATATTTTGTGTACGGCTTACCTGCCATTGATTTAGCCACAAATTATAATTAATTATGTTTACCATTGGCAAATATGCAAATTACAATGTCTCCAACTTGTATAAGATGCAACCAGTAGCCAGTTGTTGGCAACAAACAATTGTTATAGACTTATGAGCAGCACTATTGTAAGAAGTTAAATAAATGACTAATTCTACTGACCTCTTAAGCTTAACTTAAACCATTAGTGGCTCCGCTGAATTATAATTTTGTACCTTTACTGCCTTCTTGGCGGTAGCCAAATTGTTATGTTGTTTTATTTACCACCTAATTGGATAATACAACTCTATAATTTCCTACTGGGGAAAAGGGATTTGTCACGAATATGCTTAAGTCTTGACTCATTACACTAGCCTAATAATTGAACACGTACAAATAAAGCTAATCGTAATTTACATTGTTCTTTCACAGATCTTCACGTGCACTTCGATGCGGCGACAATGAAGACTGATGATTTTGGCTCGGACAGCTGTGTGACATATCAGCGATCGGGCGACACAATTGTGATCAGTTTGGGATTTCTGCAGATCAATCATCGGTATCTCATTGATCTCAATTTGCCAGTATCGCTGTTTGGCTGTACTGGAACGGCGGATAGTAAATTTGAGCCTGTTGTTAGTGCCACACCAAGTCTGCATTGTCGGATTACGGAGTTTACCGGGACCAAGCACGATGAGCACGATTTTTATGAGATGAAGATCGAGTTCTTTGCGTACAAGGAGAAACTATTGCGGGAAACGCTACACATTGCTAATTCAAACAATGCCAAGGAGCTGTTGAATCTGGTGATTGCAGCACGTGTCCTAGGCAAGGGAAAGGGCACGCCCATGTTGCGCACTGGCATTCATTGCATAGGCGTTGAGCGGGATGACGATGAATCGGAGGCTTCCGATTTTTCAGGCTTTGATAAGCCCTAAGACGGAGTGGACTTATTTTTGGTTTCTTAGTTATGTAAAGTTATTTGCATAGAATTTAAGTTAAAATATTATTCATAATATTTAATAACTTTATACCCATGTACTCCTACTCCTATGTACTTGTCATCCAGATAGCATTCGAGTTTTCTCCTCTTTCAATTGTCAGTTTTCCTCATCAGCGTATCTTATTTAAACAAAGAGGGATTCGAAAATGTATTAATTTATTTGTTTGTTAAGTTGTCACTCAATTTAGTTGTCAAATGCAAAATGCAAATTGAACCAGAGCCTTGAACAATTCTTACATTGATTGGATTTTCGAATAAACTGTCAAACGTTCATATTGATTTTAGTTTTGTTTGTATGCTGACAGTTTAATTATTATGTACTAGTATTAATACAGTTGTGTTTTCCGCATCACCCTCTTGTATGTATAGTTCCCCTGTCTGTGTACTTATCAGAGAAACTCATTGACATCAAATTGAGAAACATTGTTAACTGTACATTTTACTCGCTTTTCGTTTATATTATATGATCTGTCCGAATACATATAATGTGTTTTGCATTTCTGTTAACTAAAAATGCAAGTACTACTAACTAAAATCTGAACCTTATGCTCAATCTAACAATGACCAAATTGCAAGCCTTTCTATATTGATAGTGTATAAAGATGTATAGAACTTATTCTCAGATAAATGAATCAATGTTTAATCGATTTAAGGTGCTCTACGTTAAATATTGAAATGTTAATAATAATTAATATTTTACATATTAGCGTTAAAGTGTTGCAACCAAATATTTACAATGGCCATTTGTTTAACAAATTATAAATATAAATTTAAAAAAATATATATATATACTTATGTATGTAGTATATTTAAAATGTATTATAAAACACATATATATTGTATATTTATCTATCGTCAAATTCAATACTTTTAATATTCTCAAGTAGGCGAGAACAACATATTAAATAAATTTTCGTTAAGAGATAAAAATTAATATTGTAGTCTTTAAATAACATTCCACGACGATATTTGTACTCCGGCTATATACATATAACAATGAATATGTCTGTACATAAGCGTAAAATCATTCAAGAGGGAAATGTGAAGGATTTGGAACAAGATGCGAAGCGCTTGCGAATGGAGCAAAAGAAGCTGGTGGGTCTTTTAGATCTGCCACATGGACCACTGCATCTAATCTTCTCCAAAGTGCCTTTAGAGACTCAAAAATTATTGCGCAACGTGTCCGAGGAAATAAGGGAAGAGCATAATGAGTTTGTGATGCACAATTTCAAATCTTTATCCCATCAAATTCGCAATTTAGAAGAAAGCGACATAAAGACTCTGAAGCTAAATATTCTGAAGGTGAGCAAAACTATTTTTAATATATTATATCAATGTCCACTAATCAAATCAATCCAATGCTGCACACAGGTTATGGAGAATGCCACTAACTATCTTGTTAATTCTGGCTATGTTTCCTGCTTTATCAACAGCCTGTCGCTTATCTTTCGTGGCAAGGATGACGTTCATGTTGAAAACATGCAGCGGCTTCTTTACATGTGCTACCATCTACTCGAGTGGTCGCCATGTGAGAGTCCCAATGGTGGCGCAAGTCACGTGCTTTTACACCGTCGTCGATTAGTCATTATGGTGACGTTGTTGAATCTCTTAAGAGTGAGTATTTTCTCACATTACCCGTTACTGTTGCAATAATAACTGACAATCAATTTTTCAGCATTTTCGCGGCTATCGTAAAGTCAGTTCGCACATGAACCTTATGCACTGGCAGCTGCACATTGAGCTGAAGGGTATATATATAATCGATGCTGGCTTAGACAATTGGGAGGAGGATAAGCTCGTTGACTTAATGACCCTTATCTCTGAGCTCTTGGTTTACGACATGTCCGAATCTACATCAGAGTAATTTCTTTAATACTGTATAATTGATCAATTCATTTACTTATTTTCACAAGGTTTATGGTTCAGTTCCAACTTCGTGATAGAAATTGGGACTAACGTTTATAATTATGGCGTAAGGAAGCAAATGGCAAAACGTGGTACACGACTAGATTTGAAGTTCAGCATTCTAGCTCCTTTGGTGTTGCGCAATCTAATGGAAGATGCTCTCGCTGGAAATGTCGACCAATCTACCGCCGTAAATTGTCCCCTATTGGATTCATTTAGTATTCATTTGGATTTAAATAATATTGGAGTCAATTCGTCTAACAAAACAAACTGGGAAATCTATATTCTCCCTTTGCTCTAGTATCTTTTGGACAGATTTGAGATTTAATTATTTAATTCAACTAATGGTTTGATAAAATTTGTTTAACAACAATTGCAGCTGTATGCATGGTTGTTATTAATCTTCCCTTGCATAGGGTATTATAATTTTGCCCGAAATGTGTAACGAGTTGAAGGAGCCGTGGCAGTACCCATATTGTGGTGATTCTTGATCAGGATGACGAACTGCGTCGATGTAGCAATGTCCGTCTGTTTCTATGCAAACTAGTCTCTTAGTTTTCAAGCTATCTTGATGAAACTTGGAACTCGGACACACGGTACATACATATGTCCAAACGATCGGTCTAGAATCGACTTTTAGTGTGAACAACTTTTCTGTTTCTTAAGATTTTGATTTTTATTTATTAACATATTGGTTTCGCTTTAAATTTACGAAAACGAAAAGTTAGACTTAATCTAAACTTTCCTACCTTTTAATTCAGAATAAATATGTGGGATGAAAATACAAAATTAAAGCAAATGTGTTTTCTCAATCGGTAAGCTAATGGCGAGGTAATCAATTGGAAATATATTTTTCATTATATTTTCTCAGTCAAGATCGAGAGAGAAAGAGAAAGAGAGCGAGGTAAAGAGATCGCCTGCATACGACTTTGACTCGTTTGCTTTGTTGGCAATGTGATTTATTGACGGCGAATTCGCTTTTGTGGTCAGCTTCGACGCTCAGTCGGCTTCATTCAGTTCTCAGACTCGATCATAACAACATGAACAATCTGAGGGAAAACAAATTTCTCGTCATCATGGTCAATGTTGTCGTCTTGACATTTTGCATTGTGGCTATGCTTTTTACGCTTATGTAAAACTTGGAGTTTGTAAGTACTACATATAATAAATAAATTATTGTTAATATATTAGTTTATATACATAAGTATTTAAGTTAAATGAATTACTAATTAATAAACGTTCATGTTAAATATATTTCAGACTTCAGGAAGAACTGCAATGTTACCACAATATCAATGCGGATTTCGATTGATTGCACTCAGTATTTAATTAACATTATGAAATTGTTATTATTACCTTTGTAAATGATCGAGTTTCTTGGAAATGTAAACAAACCACATCAATAAATTGTTCAATTGATTTAACTTGAGTACGTTGATACGGTTTATTGCTTATACCATAGTATACACATTTGTTCAGTCGAATCGAATCCAGTCAGAGCTCGACCACCAGTTACTCGGCACTTAGCTTTTAGAATTTCATAGCTTATATACATATGTATGTATGTACATAGGTATTAGAATGTATTGAAAATGTTGAGAAACTTAAAAAGAAAAAATAATAATTTGATTGGCAAATAATTTCTTGAATAATTTATAAGTCTTTCAAGCGGTCGCAATAAAATCTTTATAGATAACAAGAGATAACAGACCAACTTTATAACTATGAGTTCAAATAAACAGATGGACTGTCTGTCATCAGACAACAGTTGTTGTCACAGTTTCAGATATATAATTATATGTAACATGTTCTTGCACACATTTAATCTACATCTTGCTACCCACTTTATATATGTTTAGTGACTGTAAAGTGAAACCAAGAAATCTAAATAAACAATAGGATGCTTGATTTTTCTTCAACGAAATATAATGAACCGATTAAAAGATAACCTTATTAAATTTATATAAATTGTGTACCAAATATATATATACTAAATATTATATTAGATTATATAGTAAATTTTAATGTCTTTGTTTGCGATAAATTAGATACTGAAGGACGGATACTTAGGGATACTTGATACTTGTTTTTTTTTTATTATTTAAACCTCCTGTATTGTTAATTGTTGACCCAATATATAGAAATAATGTGTGCAAAAAATCAGTTTTTTTGGTTGAAGATCTTTCGAAAAATCTACCAAAAACTGGTCATGGTATTTATTCACTTAGCTTATATTTTTTATACATAGCCGTAACATTTTCCTTTATAAAACTGCATCAACTATTAAGATCGGTGTACAAATATAGGAGCTAGAATTTTGTATGAATAGGAAATAGGGTAAAAATCTAAAACAAACTATAACAATGCAATATATAGATGAACGTATATACATGCCAAATTTGGTGTCTTTAGCTCTCATAGTCTCTGAGATCTAGGTGACACAAAAAGGGACAGACAACGGACATGGCTATATCGACTAGGCTGTTGATGCTATGGGGTCTGCCACGCCTCCTTCTGCCTGTTACGCACATATTTTTTGCACAAACTTAATAGGCCCATTTGTACTTTTTTAAAGTACAGGGTCTTAAAATATAAAAAATCAACAGAACTCTTCAAAAAGCTTTATGATACTAAATAACATTTTGTTCATGCCCTAATACTTAGTTGTTTATCCTTTAACGGCTATGACAGCCTCGCATCTACGTGGTATGAATCCGACCCAGTCCTGGCAACGCTTGAGGGGAATCTGCGCCCATGCCTCTTGGACAACCTGCCAATGCATCTGCTAAGAAGACGGGGATTGCTTTGAAACATAATGGCGATGTCTGAGATCCGGGGCCGAGTTGGCCATGGCATCAAATCGATTCTTTCTTGGGCTAAGCAAATTTGTAGACAATTTGTGGTGTGTTTTGGATCGTTATCTTATATACTTAAAAAACTTTGAAATACGGAATGTCTTTGTTCTTAACGAATTAATTATTATTTAAGCAAACTGTCGTAAGATGAACAGTTGAAACTGAAATTTCGGATTGTAAAAAAGGAATCTCATCGGAGTTGTATAAATGTGTTCATGACCCCGCCGATTGCCATGTTCACTGCCACATTCTGCAGCTTCCATTACAATTTTGGAAGGACGTAAGCGTTGGCGTTATAAATGATAATTAAAATACATCAATTTATTGTCAGCTTCTGTTGCTGCTTGTGCAACAATGAGGGCAATAACAACCATTTAATAAATATGTTCAATCAATGTACTGACCTGCAGGACAACAACGACAACAACGACAACAATGCCAACTACGGCAGCAACTTGGCGCGAAAAATTATTTGCTTAATTAAAGTAATTATGGTTTCATATATCATGTGCGAAATGTCCTGGACTGGACCTTCGTAATTACCTTTTTCCATAAATAAAGCATTTATTTTAAAATGTTATTAAGCGACGCTCTCATTCACTCACTGCCTTTCCCTCTCTCTGTCTCTCTTTCGATGGCAAAGTTAAAGTATACTTTTTGGACTGTGTCTGTAGCCGGATATTTGTTTAGCTGTAAACTGGGTTGGCACAATATAAAATGAAAACTATATAGAAAAAGACAAAAGCAACAGACGATTACGAATGTGACAAGAGAATCCAACACCAAAATGAATAATGTAAATACGCCAAGTGTACAAAGTTTTAATTGTTATCATGTTTTTGTCTGTGCGAGTGTGCGTTTGACATGCACTTACAGCCAAGATGTATCCATTTACGCCTGGCTAAGTTTTACGTTGCGTATACGACACATTGCCATTCATCTCGCAGCGTGTCTCTCTGACTACTGAATGTATTGTGGTATACGATGTGCCTATGTTTGTATATGCAGGAAGGGTGTATCACAAAGTTTTTAATTTTCCATACTGTATGCACTTTCTCTTTGCCACTACCGAATTTCGTCTACTTATATATACACATACATATGTATATAAAATGTACTTCAAGTGATGTATGTACATTCTTTTGTTGCATGTTTAATAAATTGTTAAAGTCAGTTTATGCATTATTTCACATCTAGTTACACTTTAAAGTCAGTTCATTTGCATAACTATTGAAACATGTTTATTTTCATTTTCGTTGAATATTATTTATTTGAGTATGCATCTATTTTTGGAATTTCTATAAGGATATCTAACTGACTTTTGCACAGCTTTCAAGCATGCAAATCCAGAATATGTGGCTTTTTCTGTATTTATTTGGCACAAATTTTAAGTGATTTATGCTCACCACAATTGCCTCTCAGTCCCGCATTCCCCAACTCTCCCCTCTCTCATATCCGTGTCAAGCATAAAATCATATGCATAAACCACTGAAAAATACATACACGCATAGATGGCCACATTGTGGGTGGTTATCTAATGGAAGGAATGGGGATGGATAGATAAAACTCGCACACACTCTGATACGCACTTTGCATATTTATTTGGCAGGAATTTACTTATACTACATTTGGAGCAAGAAGCTCAAGCAATTTTGTTTGCCAAACGCAAAACCCAAAACCCAAAGCCCAAAACCCTTAACTCCTGCTCAGAATCAAATGCAAAGGCAGTCGTTACAATCAGAGTGTCTGCCGTGTCCAGTTTTGTGCCACTAAGTTGCAGCACAAGCTATAGATTTCAGTGTGCAAATTGTTGTACCTGCAACACACACGAAAAATACATACACTCAATCATATGTACATATATTTGTATATGAAATATGTGTATGCATCTGTATCTGTTTGCTTGCATACATATGTATGTGCACTTATTTATTTGATAATAATTTAAGGATTTCTCTCGAAAAACAAACTAATTTTGCTTGGGACTTGGGCCTGCAACTCTTTTGTCTAAATAAATAATCAAAATGTCATAACAAGTTGCTTTAAGGACGTTGTTCAGTGTGTGGCATGTATCTTGTATCTCCAAGATATTTCTACGTACACTTGCACATTTCTCCCTTTCTCTCCCTATCTATCTGTCTGTATGTGTGTAGTTATGTATGTCTGCCTCATTCTATGGATAGCTACATGTTTATGCAAATGACATTTGCCATGTGCCGATGCAATGATTACACACACTCTCAGTCTTGGCCAGCGATGCATCAGTGCAATATAAATATTTTACATAGATTTTACATAGCTGATTGAAGTCGTGCGCATATGCTAAACTTATGGCCATAGACTGAGCCATAGACTGTGTTTTAGCCTGGCCAGAAATTATCCAGCCTGGCAATCGCATGAAATCAAATCAAATCAAATCAATTCTAAAGTGCACTCGCAACTCCTGCAGCTTCCTTGTAGCTATGCTAATGTTACACTTGCGCGAAGACATTTGCATATATGCAACATAAGCCTAATTGAAGAACTAGCTGGCCATGACACCTCTCTCCCTACCGCTCCTTCCTTCGTTCCTTCGGCCAAATTAATGTCTCCTGTTTCTCTACAGCGATTAATACATAATGTACAGCATGGCCTATTAAAAATGTGCCTCGTACCATTATCTATGATTATTTGTTTATTGCTTACGGCTTCTTTTACCTTATAGCATTAGCACCCCTACCCACACACACACACACACATACACATGCAAAGACAATACACCCGCATAAAATGGCCGAAAACCGCTGGGAGCAGCTTTTGGCTGCAATTTTGTGGCATTTTCTGGGTGGTAAAGTAATAGCTTCTATTTGGGTTTATGGCGCGAATTGGTCGCACACATACAAACACACACTTATACATACGCAGAAGAGATATGAGTGTTATTTTGCTTCATGGTTAAAATTGAGTTGCGCCATTTTATGAACTAGTTCAGAAACCAAACTTCAGCTTCTTTTGTATACATATGACTTAGTTTAATAAGGTTTTAGTATAGGTTTAACTGTCGACACATTAAACTATCAATGTGGATCCTTGACTCCTGATAAAAATTAAATCATATGTGAAAAATACATATGCTTGCAGAATTACAGAAGAGAAGTCAATGGTAATCATCTGAAATGTATGCATTTCAATCAGTTGCAATTTATAAAATTGTCTTGAGATTCTACGCTTCATTTGTATTCAAATTTAACTGATTTTGACAAGTTTGATTGAACCATCAATGTGAATCCGAGAATGTTGATTATAAAAATGTTATTTTTGGCTGCTTTTGTGTAGCATTGAAATGATCCTGTCAAGTGAGAACTTGCAGGACCAACACAGTTGCCTGAAGGCAGAAACAGCTATTGGTAGTCTGCTGAAGTAGAAGTTGCGTTTAAGACCAAAGGCATAGTCAAATGCTGAACCCAAGCTGAAGGTGAAAGTGCAGTGGGAGGAGCAGTTAAAAGGGGAGAGGGAAAAGGTGTTGGCTTCATTTAGTCTGCGGTTAGATGCACGTACTTTTTTCAGGATCCCCTCTCATAGTGTATATGTACGTGTATATGAGTGTATGTACGTAAATATGTGAATATTTTTCCATTTTATTTTTCCCGTTTTTCGCGCTCATTTTTTGTGCCGTGTTTCGCTAACGTTCGCTTGTTGCGGTTTCTGCACGTCCGTACGTGTTTATGGCGCGCATATCCGCAAATATGCAATCAGACTATAATCTACTTAATGTCTTTTTCCAGCAACCACAACAACAAGCCAAACAAGTATGTATGAATTTTGTAGGCAAGAGGGTACGACCACCTGATATCCTTTTACCAGAAGTAGGGTATATTAGCAGATTATCATAGTTGAACGCGATGCATCTTACATTGTAATAAAGTATGTAATATTATTTCTGTGTATCGACAAACATGTGTTTATGCTCTATTGGTTGTAAAACTTATAATACCCTTTTGACATTTCAAATAGAATTAGTTCACTCTGTTTTTTTGCCTATGGCTTGCGTTTTATGTACAAAAGACTCTTCACTATAATTGGACAGTTAATTAACTACAAAAAAAACATTTGCAAAATATGTATACAAGTATTTGTTCAAATCAATAGGATAAATTACGTATACATTCCTTGAATTCATAATCGTTATATCGTGTGTCGTAATATAATTAAAACCTTTATTTAGTGCTTAAATCATTTCAATGACTGTTTTTATACAAATTTTCATTCAATTTTAAAGTTCTTTTGTAATAACTAATATGTAATCACAAATGGTAGTGTGATAATAAAACAGGTCAATTCACTGATGCTAAAGAATCTGATAGAATATTGCAATTGTTTATAGCTTCCTTAAGGTACATTTAATATTAAATAAAATGGTTCGTTAATAGTTCATTCTTCCTATCTAGGGTGCTGTCTAACATTTGTTGTTTATTGAGGTTGTGTTTGCATTTTTTCAAATCTGCCTTCTGCTTTGTAAAGCAGTGTGGTTGATATATTCTGCCCGCAGTGTGAACTGCACAGCTTTAAAAGCACTGCTTGAAACACATGTGCATTCACAACATGTTTGAGTGTATAACTGCATTCAAGTGTTACCTATTTTAACTTTCATAGTCGTAGATGCCATCTTCCGCCTGCTGAGTAGATGCTCGTACAGGGTATAAGAAAGAGCAGGGAAAATGAATTAATGCAGTTCGACATAATTTAGTCGAGGTCTACGGAGGGTGTTGTGTTTATGTCTGTACTCTGGCGGCTCCTTGAAACGATATGGACGTGGACACGGACACGGCACATTAACGAAAATTAGGCAGTCATTTTTTGCACACTCCGTACAAATTTTTCGAAAAGTGCGTGTTTTTTTGTTGCCTACTTTTCTGGGCGGCAGCGAAGCGCGCAATGCTTTGAAGTTGTTGTAGTAGCACATTTTGGCTTTTAGCTAATTTTAAAGGCAAAGAATAACGGCAGCAAAGCAGCTGCTTTAGCCAAAACAACAGCAACGCAACAGCAACAGAAATAACAACAAAGAGTTTGCAACAAAGCGTAGCAAGAGTGGAAAAAGACGCTGCAAAAATATTTTGCCTGTAGACAACATTAGATATTGTTTTTGAGCTGCAGACATGGCGTTTTAGTTTTTAGCTGTTGTTCTGTTGTCCTGCTGACAACAGCAACGACGACGACAACGACGACAACGACAATTGTTGTTGTTGTCGTGGCACACAATGCGACCATAAAAAGCCCGTGCCTCCAAGTCGAAGTGCGGCTGCAACAAAAGGCACCCGCACAACAGAACAATTGAAACAATAAAACGACTTTAAGAGATACTGAGAACTGAAACTGGAGAAACTGAGTACTGTAAAGGGAAAGAGTTGGAGATACAACTGGAATTGGAGCGGGTGTTGCTGATAAATATACTATTTTTTTGATTTGAACTTTAATGTCCATTGGCAGGTAGTTAGCTCCAGTGGAGAAGAATATATTCATTTGTTGGCTTTAAACAAATTTGGGCAACAGTTGTAGTTGAGAGTGTTATCATTTCCGATAAATGTGCAAAATGAACTGCAAATAAACATATTTTTGTCTGATTTTATTAAAGTTGTAATTGTTAGAAGAAAGTGTTCTCTAGTTCTCATAGCTACTATATGTAGCTACTATATGTATAATCGATATCGATCGATAGCTATCGATATAAGAACTCTCTTCATTGAGCGTTGAACAGACCTTTGACCGTGGCATCGGTGATGTCAATGGGAAGCTTGTAATATCCATCTCGTCGCAGAGCACGTTCCTCATCATCTACCACTCCGTAGATATCTTCAATAGGTTGCATTATCTCTGACTCGTTGGGAAGAAGGAGCTTCCTTGCATCCTTGCGGAATACGGCCACAGCCTTGACCATGCTGTGATGAGCTCTAGCAAAGTGATGAAAATTGAGACTCTTCCGCTTGGCCGCCAACTTGCCCTGAATGCGATCGAGTCGAGCAATGAGGCGTAACAATATAAATCGGGAGAAACGATTTTTGATTTCGAGCAGGGTTAATTCCGTGTCCCGTTGCCCCAGAGGATGCATGTAGGCGGCAAGAATAAGACCCACAAAGATCACATTGATGACGAGTATCGTGAGCAGGACGCAGAGTTGAAAGAAATCAATGTCCGTGGCGTAGCATGCCTCACTGAGATGCTTCCAGGACATGAGATCGTAATTATGCACCTTCAACTCGTAATCTAAATATGCCGTTAGCAATGCCACAAGGCAACTGCAAATGGATATGAATGGATAATTCTGGTATAAGAACTCATCGAGTTGGGCTTTCAGGTTGCGCAGTAGATTCATTTCTGTCGAATGGCGGCTATTGTCGGATCTCAGATGTCGGGTATCGGATGTTCGAAAATTTTGAGCTTAATTTGCCTAAATGAGTTGTGCAGCTTGAGCTACTGAGCTAAAACTGACTCGACTCGAGTTTGAGTTCCAGCAAGCCGAAACTATACGGGCTGCGTAATGTTCACTGCCTGTCCCCTGCAACCTTGTGGATGGTTTTCCTCTGGTTACAACACGCTCAAGCAGAACATGCTTGAGTTAAAAACTTGCTTGTGTTTGAGCGAGTCGAAAGTATAAGAGCTAGAGTAAAGTTCTCTACACTTCCCCGCCGGCAACCTTGTGGATTTCATTCCTTTGCATACAACACGCACACGCAACATGTTTCGGCAGGTTGGCAGCCGCAGCCAGCACACAAAGCCCACAACTGCAGCCGCAACTGCCCGCTGAAATTTGAGCTCATACATGTTTGAGTCGCAGACAGCTCATACACGTTTGATTCGCAGACAACTCAAATGTGTTGCGCTGCTTAAGACTGCTTGGCGTCAAAATCTTCCACTACATGCATTACTCCCACTGCTTCATCGCCCATCACCATTCTTTCTCTTCTCTCAATCTTTGGCCTAGCTTCAAGTTGCAAGTCTAACGATAATTTCGGCAATCGCGACAACTTTTGCCAGAGATTTTGAGACACAGATAAGACAGAATGGCAATAAGCACTGCATATAGTATTCTCTCCAGGGGCGACATGTGGCAGAGAAGGGTGCGGGAGAGAAGAGCGGAGCTTTTAGAATTTCACTATTTTATCTTCCTCTCATTATTACCTTTTTTTCTTGTTCAACTCTTTTGTGGCAAAGCAAAAGTGCATGCAAAAGTGCATTTTGTAGACAAGCCGAGAACTAAAAAAAAAAAAAATAACAGTGCCAGCCAAAACGGAAATATTCAAAAATGGTTGTTGCTGTTGCGGGTCGCGTGATGAAGGGGCAAAGACAGGTTGAGGGCGGTTGGTCTGCTGCGCGCTAATAAAAACGTAAAATTTAATGGTTACGGAAGGCACTAAAAAACAGGCCCACCAAAAACGAAGCTAAAGTCACGGCGGCCACCCACCCAAAAAAACGTTGCACGGTCTTGGCCAGACCCAAACTGAAAGTCGTGAGGCAGCCAAGTTGGAGCGATAACCAAGCAACGAACCACAACCGCACACAGAGCAGGGCGAACTGTAACTACGCCAACGCCAACACCAACACCAACACCAACGCCACTGCTTGCCACTGCCACCGTCACCCAACGAGGCCAAAACGGGCCCAAATGTAGACGCAGTGGAGCGCCCATCCGTGCACGTCAAACGCAGACAACTTGAAAAATGTAGAGACAGCGCCGCAGTAGTTGAAACACGCCAAAAAATATGCAAAAGTAAAATAAAACAGACGCATTTTCCTCGTTTCCAAAAAGGGGCAAAAGGACGAAGGACTGAGGACAGACAGAGGGACGGTGGGGTATGAAAGGTCAGACGAATGGAGGGATGATTGAACAAACCGACAAAGCGACGCTCGACAACGTTCGACATTTGACGTTATAGGTTTTTGGGTTCTGTTGTTTGGCAGCAACAGCAGCGCATTGCACACTATTTTTCAGCCCCTTCTTGCCTTACTTTCCTTTTATTCTTCTCCTACTTGGAACCAACTTTGCTGTATCTTTTATTTATTTTTTCTTACCATTTTTTTTTTTGATGTTTTTTGTGCACAGCCGTTGTCCACTTGACTGCAACAGTAAGTAAGAGGCCCACAACTGACGTGGCTGGGCTGCGAGATACCCTGTAAATAATAGATTGGGGGATTATCTTGTATATTTTTAATTAATACAATTACATAATGTTATAAGTATAAAATTTTAAAGAAAATACTTCATTCCTAATACATATATTTGTTAATTGCTACAAAAATTTAAAATATAATGATTTATAACTAGATACAAATGTAGATGAAATTTATACGATTTTTTTAATAGTGTTTTTTTATTACTTGACTGAAATGAAGTCGACAAAAATTTAAATAAAAATATAAATCTATAATTGACAGTAAAACATTAAATTTTGAAATTAATAACTAAATTTAAATGTCAATGTACATTTCAGACTTTCCTCAAATGTCAATTTAAGCAGTTTAATCTACTTGGAATACTCTGTAAGAGGCAAGCAGTTGAAATGCAACAGCAGCAGCAGCTGGACCTGAGGCAAATCGAGTTGAAAACTCAGTTGTCGTAATGGCTGACAAAGTTATGTGGCCTGAATGTAGAGGTGTCTGACACTACAAATGGGCTATCACGCTGCGTGGAAGAGAGATGGAAAGAGTTAACCCAATGGACTGCAATTTGCGGCACTAAACGTACTGACAAAGCGACTATAGTGTGGGCATGGTCATGACTGTTTGCGTGTGTGTGCGTGGGACTGCTTGTCTGCAGCTGTAATTAGGTTTGTCCGCTTTGCCCAAGCTTCGATCGCTCGCTTAAACCAAGTCAGCAAGCAGTTACAATTACAGTTGCCTACACACTCACATATACTGCTGCGTCAGTTCTAAAAGTATGCTGTAAATAATTCACAAATGTGCTGCTTTATTGCGTATTTGACAGTGGGCCTCTTTTTCGATTTTGGTTTCGGTTTCAACTTCGGCTTTGTGTCGATGCGGAAATGTTTTGCCCTGTTTACATCGCAGTGCATAAATTTGCAATTGCACGCACACGAATGCAACGACGCGTAAGGAATGGAAAAATGGGGAACGGGAACGCAATGGGAAAAGGGGGTGTTAGCGGGGAGCTTGCCGCTTATTGTGCGCCATATATTGACTCAATAGCTGTGCGCCTCAAATTAGTAGAGAGGCGAAAAATCTGCATTGGACGCCAAACGAAGTTGGACAACAAATTTTGTAGCTAACAGCATTTTCAAGTT
This sequence comes from Drosophila neotestacea, assembly GCA_035044365.1. Taxonomy (NCBI): domain Eukaryota; kingdom Metazoa; phylum Arthropoda; class Insecta; order Diptera; family Drosophilidae; genus Drosophila; species Drosophila neotestacea. The sequence goes on along the minus strand of JAWNMD010000157.1, from coordinate 1,966,346 downwards.
TTATCGTTACGTGTCTGTCGCTGTCGCTATCGATGTGTGTGTGTGTGTGTGTATGTGTGCGTGTGTATGTGTGTGTCAGTGTGTTTGAGAGGTGGGAGCTATTGTGTCCTTGGCCCAGCCAGAAAGGGAACTATTTGAGAGGGTTGCATGGACTGCAATGCTTGCACCCAATCCCAAACCAGCGTGAGGTTTCAGATCCGAGCAGTGCAGCCTTGTCTATTTAGCTGGCTGCATACAAAATGCACATAAATTGTCATGTTGCCTCTTCTATGAGAGCCATGACCATGTGCCGGAGCATATTTATATTGATTTTCGCGCCCAAGCTTGGCACTGGGGTTGGGACTGGGATTGGGGCTGGCAATGGCACTAGGACCGTCAGTTTGTTGTTATGTACTTTGGCTTTTCAATTTTGGTGCGCCCGAGACTCGTTTCCTCATATTATTTCTGTTTTCATATTGTTGTTGTTGTTGTTTATGCACAGTGTTTGTGGGTGCACAATAAATTGAGCCGAAATTGCATCAGCGAAATTAACAGTTTCGCGTGCGTTAATAGACTTTTGCAATGGGCAATGCCCACCGCAACGCAACGCACCGCACCGCACCGCAACTCACTCACGCTCGCTATCTCTATCTCTCGCTTTCTCTCATTCTTTCTCTCTGTGTATTTCCCCCGCTGGACACGGTTTTCGAAGAAGGGGCTCTTTTAGCTATCAGTTAGACTATAGTCATCAATGGCCATGTGGTCGTTATATTGCCTCTACTGGATTTAGAGCAACGTTTATTATACATTTTGGATAGCATACAAGCATAATCTTTGACTTTTATTTAAGATTTGTCCACCAATTTTTTTTAAACAATTTAACGAAAATATTTTATTGAAATTTATTTATTTTGTTTTCATTACATCTTAGTGCTTCAAGGTTGACTTATATTTAAAGCCCTAGTCAAAACAATAAAGGGTATTCATTACTAAATTTTATAATATATGAGTACAATGATGTTTAACTTTAAATGTCGGCTGGACTAATTAATTTATTTTTACTTATTGATTTCTTATATTTTCATTTTTCGAGCATATAAACTGTGTTGTGTTATTTTTCATTAGTTTTTTTATACCCTTGCAGAGGGTATTATAATTTTGTCACGAAATGTGTAACGCATTGAAGGAGCCCTCACAGACCCCATAAAGTATATGTATTCTTGATCAACATCAGAAGCCGAGTAGATAAAGCCGTCTTTCCGTTTGTCTGTTACTATGTATGCACAATCAGATCTCAGAGATGGTATGACCTAGAAATATCAAATTTGATACGAAGCCTTACGAACCGGAACGATTATTTCGGTAAAAGGTTCTTTTTCGGTTTTGTCCTTTCGGGTCCATACCGGTACAGCAAAGTAATTTTTAAAAATTTTAAAATGTAAAGAAAATTGAATTTTATCAACAAATATTTGTGAATGTATAAACGTACAAATGCATGCGTTAAGCATGTTAAGTCTTACATATAATTCGAGAAATTTTTTTATAGTGCAAAACCATGTTCGTACAAAAAATAGCAAAAAAAACTTTTTAAATGTACCGAAACCGTACCGGTACGAAAGTTTCGGTTTTCGGTTCTTGAAAAATAATTTATTTCGGTTCCGGTTACGGTTCTTCATTTGAAACGGTTAATTTCGGTTAACGGTTCCGGTTCCGGTTCCGGTTTCATTCCCTGTAAAAAACGAGAGTGTAGAGTGGCCTTTGAGATTTTATACCTAGCATTGGTAGGAGTCCCTCTTCCACCAAACAAAACTATTTTGCTCTCGTCTGTCCATAATATTTTACGCCATTTGTCTCTACACCAAATGTTGCTTTACAAACTAACTTTCTTGGGTTACTTGCTTTATGGTTATATTCTCTTAACGGTTCCCGAACTGTTCTGACACTTACATTTTAAGATCTTTCCTGAGCCCAGCAGCTTCTTAGTACGGTATCACTCTTTTTCGGTCAAGTTTTTCGGCTATTGATTTGAATGATATTGCATTATGGACCCTTTTTTTTCAATCAACCAATCAAACTACACACTTCAACACAAGATTTGTCTTCAAAAATCAGTTTTTTAATATGTTCTGTAATCTCAGCAGTACAATGAATTTTATAAACGTCAAGTACGAGAATAACGGTGGTACCGTGCTAAAAACGACTTTCCCAGAGAGACAAATTATGAGTTGATATATATAAATACATCGTTAAATGTACGGTAACTATTTTCGTTTTTGTCAGTGCTACTTTTTTCGCAGCAGCTTTTTGTATATGTAAGTTTACTCTGTTTGCACGTCTTACAGGGTATTTTTCTTTCGGGCACTCCCGATTGAATGTTATATTTTTTCTCCATCTCCATATAAATTTCAAAATTATATAATATATACGAAAATTCGAATTGCTATTGCGTTATTTTTAAGCGACCAGGAATACTTTGTTTTTAGATGACATATTCATAGATTTGTCAAGAGAGAGATAGAAAGTTGTAAGAGTAATCGGGTAACACTCGTAAATTATTATTTTCACTGCTGGACCATTATGCTGCGTTAGCGTGCTGCAGTTTTCCGCTTTCCACTCAGCCTCTGCTCCGTTTTCATTGGGACTGCAACATTTGCATGGGCAATTAATCTGGGGCGGGACATTGAAATAGCCAAGTTGAAAGAGCAGCTACATCGGGTGCGAAACTTTCTGAACTAAAATTTCAATGTGGCCATGGCTTAACAATAAGCAAAACCACTTACTTAGTCACAGCAATGGCTAATTTGGTGCTCTCCTGCAGCTGTAGCTGGAGCTTTTGACTTTGTAGCTCTACTTCAAATATGCAAAATTTGTAATAATCTCGGAAAGGAAAAGGAGCTGGGTGAGCTCACGCAATCGGCAACGTGTCGCATTTGTAGTTAGACATAATTGTTAATTACCCGAAACCATTACCACATTAAAGGCCATAAAATGCAACACTAATTGCTTTACGCCAGGACAACCCGTAACACTCCAACAATTCCGCTACTCTGCTTCACTTCTTGCCATTCAGTTGCTCTCGAGTCAACATTTTCTATTTCATTATGCAGCCAGTGCGCTCTACATGGGTGTATGTGTGTGTATTTGTGTGTGTGTGTGTGTGTGTAATGCTCGCATGTAACGTAATATGCAAAGCAACAATAGTTTTGCTTTTGGACAGTGACAGGGGGTAAGAGGGGTTTGGTTAGCAGCATATGATGCCATGGAAAACTGGCAGGCATTCGGAATCGCACACAGTAGAAAGTAGAAGAATAGAAGTCGAGTTGCAGTGTAGCATGTGATTAATATTTCAAAATTACAGTGACATGCAAAGTGTCAACTCATTTTGAGGCATGCCCCCTTTGGCATTTGCAGCCACTCCTCCACTCCTCTACTAACAACGAACTCTTGCCACTTGCAACAAAGAGCTGAGCGAAAAATGGTGTAAACGTTTTGTAACAATTCACTTTACAGTCGACGACAAAGCAACAACAACTCAAAACACTCGAACAACAACAATACAATTCACAATAAACTGACGACATTGTAGTACGTTATAAGGCTCAGAGGTAGGCGTGAAAATCGTGAATTAAGTGAAATATTTATTAGCCCAGGCATCGAGTCACGCGGACGCAGCACGCGATTCAATTCAAAATTATCAAGAGAATGGAAGGGGATGTGGAATGAGAGAGTGTGCTACATGTTGAGGGTGCTTGGCATTTATTTAATTATTGTAACATCATCTAGATACGAGTAAAGCTGTCACCACAGAGAGCAGCAAAAAACATAACAGAAGACACGGCTTAATCTACAACAAGAAGAAGTGGAACGAGAATCAGAAGCAGTAGTAAAAGTAGAGGTAGAAGTAGAAGTAGAAGTAGAAGAAGTAGAAATACAACAATAGCTACAACATTAGCAACAACAAGAAGAAAGCGAGGAGCAGCTTAATCAATGACAAACGAGGGTCGTTCATCGATTATGCTGCCTCCTTGACTTACATAATTGCATTTGCTGCTGGCAAGGAATAAATGGCAAAGATGTTACAATCTATGCACATATATATTTATGTCGAACAAGAAGTTGAATTAAAGTTAAGCCTTTTTTCCTTGCAATTATTTATGCTTAAACTTTTGCACAATCCTTCAAAAGTATTTTCAAAGTTCTTATGAACGTATGTATGTTATGAACCTATTAAGTGTATTATTGTTAGGTATAAATTTAACCAAGGCTGCAAACCGGTTCGGCACCGAACCTCAAGGAACCGACTCGGTTCGGATTTTTTGGGCTACCCGAACCGGACTCCGAACCGAACCCTTCAAATTTTCTAGCACTGAACCCGAACCCGAACCGGAGCACTTTCTTAAAAACAAAGGTTCTGTTCGGACTTTAAAATTTCATTTTATTTTGGGCTTTGGCGGTGTTTCGATGTTTTTACAGAGCTCGATAAACTTTCAACAAATCTTCATGAACGTGTTATCGATGTATTCAAATTTCTTTCGACCAATTCTGTGACTTTAGACTTTAAAATTTTAGAATTTCATATAAAAAAAGATTATAAAATATGCATCAAGTAAAAAGGTAAGCAAGAAAAATTTATAAGATTGGACAAAGGTTCGAGCCCCGGGTTCAGGGGCTACTTAAATCGGGCCGCGAACCGAAACCTAATCTTACTCTAAGGTTCGAGCCACCGAACCGTACCTCCCCAAACTTTTTTGAGGTTTGCAGCCTTGAATTAAACAATAACTTAACGAAACCAACTAACAAACAAACTACGTAACATTATGTTTAACATTTACCTGATTGATATTTTTGAAGAGTGGGGCTAAATTGATAAAATATATCTACAGGCCTTCTAAACTTACTAATGAACCTTGTGTTAGACTTTGTCGCATGTTTGACACAGCAAAGAAGAATATAAATTGAAATGATTTTTAATTGATTGCTCTTCCTTAGGTTCATTATACTATCCGTCATTTGATATTGCGCTTGTTTTTGGATAAATTTATCTGATTTATGTAGTATAGACTAATCTCATGCAGCTTCGAGTGGCCATTTTGGGTTCTTGGGGCCGCAGCAATTAACACGATTCGACGCGCACAGTCAGGGATAGAGAGAGAGAGAGAGAGAGAGAGAGAGAGGGAGAGAGAGAGGAAATATAACAAACAGCATACCAAATCAGAATCCTTTAGCATTTACCACTTTCCAGTCGAGGCTAAAATATTGGGCAAGCGATTTGACATATTGCCAACAAAGGAACTCATTATCTGTGCATTAAATGGAACAGGACCCCGACCGGGGCTCAGGCCTGTGTGTCACGCTTATAAAACACATTTATCATAACTAATCCTTTGGGGTTTTTGGCTGCCACGTCGTCGTTTTGGCCAAAACAGCCTCTGACTTTTCCACTGCCACTGCCACTGCCACAGCCACAGCCGCCACCGATAACACTTTGAATAATAAATAAATACAAGCAACAGCAACATTTTTTGGCAACAGCAAAACGCAAACGGAAATGGATTTGAAACTGGTGTTGGAAGAGGAGTAGACAAAGGTCTTTAATGCAAACGATTATCATATAAGTAATATGAAAATAAATTGTACCCCTTTACCACAAAAAGTCAATAAAAAAAGAACAAAACCAGCAAAGATGCTGCCAGTGAATCGTGATTGGCTTGGCAGCCTTACGATCAAGTTGGGCTGCTTTTAGACCTCATAGACTTAGAAATATTCTTGGTTCCAGCTGGCAAATGCCCAGCGTATTTATTTGGAGACTCTGCATTTAAATAGCCAGAAAGACACTTGCCACCGATTGACTGGCGTACCATTTGGCAGCGTTTAAATAAATTTGCGACCCACACTCTAAGCTCAGAAAAGACAGCCAGCAAAGTTTTAACAGTGTTGTTGGCGTGGCCTGTTAGCCATTAAAGCCAATTGCCCACAAAATCATGCCCGATATCATAATTGCTCTTCGTGGCTTTTGTTGATGTTGTTGTAGTTGTTGCTTCATTGTGGCTGCTGCTGTTGGCCAGAGTAGCTGTTGTTGTGGCTCTTGTTGTTGTTCTTGTTAGTTAGTCAGCGCCAACGTTGGCCAACGCGCTCACAAAGTTGCCCTCTGGCGCATGTAAAATATTGTTATACTCTGTTGGCCAAAAGTGAATTGGGGTATATTAGCGTGCTGAAGTTCCTTGGTCCTTAAGTCGAGTTTTTAGAATTGTAAGTAGCTTTCATGAAATCGTTTTCACTATTAATTTTTCAACTTTCTAAGCTCTAATTGAATTCTATGTTCTGTCAACAAAAGGAGTTTCAATAGTAAACGGTTACCAATTGCGTCTTTCTGAGCCAATTTGGCTTTAATTCGCTACACGTTTGAACATACAAAGCTTCAATGTAGGTAAACTAATGACACCGCATGTATTCTGCATTTTACTGTTTGCTGTTAATTGGGTTTTTTATATTTTATTTTTAATTTTTAAAGAGCATTCAAAAAAAGGAATGGATTTTTACATAGCTTTATTTTTATTTATACAAAGCAAAAACACAGTGCGAGTGGGCTTATTGTATGAGGAGTGGCAGGAAAATTGCTGTTGCGATAAATTTAAACACTTGTTGTATGTAGCTGTAACCAAAGTTGTTGCTCTACAATTTATTAGAAACACTTTGTGGCTGTTTTGGTATTTGCATGCGTGGCCAGCCAGCCGACATCCCAGCCATAAATGTCTCATGGTCGCTTGCAACGCATTTTTATTGAATTTGTGGGAATGAGTTATTGTGCTACATGTTGTCAAAGATCGCATGGAACAAGAAATTGAAACAGAGTCTTTGGTGTTGCAACGAGTATCTGCATTGAGTTCATAGCTACTACAAATTTGGCACTTGACTCTGAGCCAAGTTAATTAACACTATCGTCTAAAGATTGCTGGAGCCGGAGAGGGATAAAAGCGACGGTTTCAATACTAATGAAACGTCTGCTCGCTGCATACTCGTAAATTTCATTGTTTATCTAAGGCAGGGAAATGGCATGTGGCTCTGGCTTTCGTCCAACTGGACAGTTAACTGACTACAAAATGCCTCTGGCTTGACTTGGCCTGGCTAATGAAAGGCTGAGTGCTGTTGGGCTTTTGCAGGTTGTCAGGCTGTATGTGAGTTATGGGCGTGTTCCATATGGCACACGAAGACGCAGCGACAGGATGGGATAGGAATAGTTGCAAGTCATTGGCGGCTGCTATGATGACTTTTAAACTTTCTATTAAACTATAACAACGATGATAGATGAATAATAAAAGCGCAAAATACATAATAAAAAAGTTTGGCGTCACTGGCGACAACGGCTCTGTCTCCCTCTCTTTCTATTTCTTTGAGTGAAACTTCAACGGCAAATGTCAGCCAATACCAAGCCGAGATCCACACCATGAACCCGAGGCCAACATCGAGAAGGAGCCTCAGAAGGAAATCAGCAAAACGTTGCCATATTTGCTCAATATACGCTTTTGGAGTCAGGAGTCGGGAGTGGGGAGCGGGGAGTGGAGAGTGGAGAGAAGGAGCAGTTGGTTGCCCAGGGTGCTGCAGACGGCGACGAAGACTGATGCTGCTGCATTTGCGGTGAGTGCGTGCCTCGCATAAGTTAGTCCCCCTTACAGTATCCTCCCTTCTCATTTCCCACTCCACGCTGTTTCCCGTTTCCGGCCAACAACATTCAAGACACAGCCGGAAGAGCAGGCCGACTAAACCATTGGCATTGACTACAGATTGATGAGTTGTTGAAAAATTGCAAATAGCAAACTTAAACAACAGTTTTTCTCAGAGATAAGACTTTGGCTCGAAATACGCTCCGGAATGTACAGCATTGTGCACATAAAGCGAATGACGAACGATATGAGTGCGAGCTTCTTTACAAAATCGAATTTCAATCATGTCAACACACAGAGATACCTGTAGCAATCAAAGCTACAGCAATAAAGTTTTGTGATCCTAATTTAGTTTATTATTTAATCTATATTTCATTAATAAAAGTCCAAAATGATTTCACTGGACTGATTTTTCCCTCACTCAGTATAATATTGTTTGCATATTTCTTTATATTTAAGCCTGATACTTTGTCGAGTTCGGAATTAGTCCAAAAAATATACCTACAAGAGATAATAATGTACCCATCTTGGTCGTTGGGGATTATCCATTTCTCATCCATTGCTTACCTGGATAGTAACATTTAATTATTCCATCAATTCTGAAAGTATTAGAGAAAGTATATTACTAACCATCAAAAATCAATTTCCAGTCTAAAGAGCTGTCTGTTTAGTTTAAAAATGTTAAATTTTATTTATTAACATTGATTATCGAATTTGATTTATTCACAATAAACGCCAATTGCATATGCATTACTTTTAAAAGCAAGTAAAAAATGATTAGACATTTGAGTTGAGAAACGGTTATTGGAAAAGTTGATGGGGCAACAGTTGATGCGAGTTACGTTCTCAGTTAGCTGGACGATAAATGCCGTACATCAAATCCAGTAAGAGAGAGCGAGAGAGAGAGATAGAAAGAGGAAAAGAGAGACAGACAGAGAGTAACAGACGCTGCTGACATAGCTGAAATTGTGAAAGTTTCGAGCTCATGATGGACTTGATGTACGAAGGCTGTTACAACGGCGAGTTGGGAAAGCAGCTGGCCAGATTATATCACAGTATCTATTTGTACGTGTCAGTGTTTGCCATCGCCCTTGGCATACTCCTGTATGGGATCAGGGAGCGTATTTACAGACTGGCCGTCACCTGGGAGAGAACCGCTTAGCTCTGATGTTGTCCTTGGCATGTTGCTATAGCATGTTGGGCTGCCGGCTGAGATGTTGTCCTTGGCATGTTGCTATAGCATGTTGGGCTGCCGGCTCGTGACTGCGCATTATCGTATCCAATGTTTGAGAAAAGTACGCTCAAGAATTTTCACCGATCTCTATCGTCTGCAGCGAATGGAACGAGATAAGCAGTTACGGCTGGAATCCTCTCAATAATTCCGGTAGTTTCGTATCCGGTTGTAATTAGTTTAATCAATCGCTCAGTTTTCAACTGATGATGATGATGATTTAATGATAATAATACTTATTAATAATGATATGACAGAATATGCAAATCGTTTAATCAAAATGTAAATGCAAATGCAAAAATTAAAATGTGCCCATAAAAATGTTGCAACCTGCAAAATGTAAAACAACAAACAACATACAACAAACAAAAAAGAAGAAAACTGGTAAAAAAGAGCAAGCAGACATTTTGTAAATATTATTACAAGATTTTTTTGCCATTTATTTATACTATTTTGTGTGTGTTTGTGTGTGTTTTCATGGGGGTCGCTTTTGTATTTTATTATTTTTGCTGGCTGCATGATAATAAATTTGCATTTAAATCACCGCCACCTCCACCTCCACCTACACCTTCACCGCCATCACCATCGCCACTAGACACAAACGCCAGACTATTGGCTCGCTTGTCCTGGTTTTTTGAGGGGAATTGCGGTCCACTTTTTGGGCAACAGAAACAAAGGCCCTACGAGTCAGAGTCAGAGTCAGAGTCAGAGTCACGTTGTGTTGGATATACGAGTACACACAACATTATTAACCACAAAGTGTCACATGATTTTATTTGGCTCGTTTCCGTGCATTTCACCTGCAGCTTTTTGCACAATGCACTGAACTGCACTGCACTTGTCCTGACCGAGGCGCAGGACGACTTTAGCTCACTTTTATTTTGGGCAGAGAGACTTCTGTCTTTTGATTTTAAATGCTGATAAGCGTTAAAGGACATTCAAAATAAAATAGCTGCAAGTAGCACTTGTCTAGCTACTTGCGACTAGCGACTTGCGACTTGCGACTCACGACTTGCGACTTGAATTGGAATCGGCAAAGGGAATGAGTCTTGAGTCCTTCATCGCAGTTAGCATTGCAATGCAGTGCAGTTAACAAAGTGCAACTGGGGGATTGCAATCGCCATAAAGAGCTGCTGACCCGGCGGGGCCATTGTCGAGGGCAAAATTGAAGTGCAAATAAAAGCTGTGCAATTTTGGTTAGGTGGGGAAGGGGAAGCCAAAGGACATCGCATATTTCAACAAATTTTTTACTGCACTTTTAGCGTTTGCTGCACGGTTGAGTTTTCCTCTCTGCTGAATTTTGCTGGTTGCCGCCGCCGAAATGTCACAGAAACAAGTAAACGGAAACACTCGAAAAGTATTTTGTTTGTTATGCTAAAATTTAATGGCACAGGAAGTCGTATTAAAGACCAGCAGAGTGAATGACAAAAAAAAATATACCAACGATAAGAAACAAAAATAAATAATATAAAAATTTCGATCAAGGCAGCAACATTTCATTTCGTATTACTCTACATATTTTCATTTATTTTACGTTTGATTGATTATTGGCACACGATTGAAAAAATTTGATATTTTTGTAGCCGATTTTCTTTTTGCATCTTTATACATATATGTACATAAATACAATGCGATTCAGTCGTAAATGCCAATGTTGATTTTATGCAAATTCGCGATGACCCAACGCATGAAACATATCTTGCAAAAAAAAAGAGTCGAGTGAATAAATTTAATATTATTGTTGAGCTTTAATTATCTGCCATTTATTGTCATACTCTGGCGTAATAAAGTCCCAGTGCGTTTGGCGACACAATTAAATTCTATGGAGTCCTTTTTATAAGACTTTCGCATGGTACTAGATAAAATAAGTCTGATAATGTTGCATTTAAGCACATGGAAACGCGTTTTACTTATAATATATAAAATTGGAATTAAATGGGTAATGGCCTTATCTAATAGAAGAAAAAAACTACTAATTTTTAATTTATCTATAGTGAATTAGTATTTACATTATGTTTATGTCGATATACAATAAAACAGGTAGCCGGTACATTTGGTGCTCGATTGCTGGAGGTACTTCATAATATGGTGTTATATTATAATCATGTATAATTTAAATTCAGCACGAATCTTAAAGTAAAACAACCAAGTCAAATATACTGATGTAATTTAAGTGAAACTACAACATCATTTATATCGCTGGATTTTGGTCGTAGTTGAAGACAAGCAATTATTGTTATTTGTCAATTTTTGTTTATATAAATTACTTATAATTATTTCACAGCATGATTGTTAACTAAACTACAAATAATAATTGTAAGTCTATTCATAAAGTTTCTTATTCTTTACTTATTATTTCTATGTATGTAGTTAAGTATATTTATGTATGTATTTACTGTTTATCTATCATTAGTTTATTTTCACATCAACAATTGTTTCTTGTTTATGTGACTCTAACACCATATGGCATTGATTTTTCTCAATATATCAATATAAAGAAGCCATTTTCCATGCGTTGGCTTATGCACTTGTCACATCTGCATCTCTCGCTTTATCTCCATCTTTATCAAAGTCTGTGTTGTGCTGAGCTACTTACTCTAACAGACAGTGAGTGCAATATGGTGATGGAACAATTTGACACATTGGAATCGGAAAGTCAGCAATTCACAGACTTCATCCAGTCAAGACAAAGCCTCCAAAAATGCCAACGTTGATAGCTGCGTGGCAGTGTGGCAGTGTGACAAAGTGGCAGAGTGGCAGCTCCCTGGTGCATGCCTGGTCGCGTCCTGCTAAGGAACACTGTGCGAAACTGAGTCGCAAACGCATGTGAATGCGCAAACCGGCAACTAGCGGACTCTTGTGGGATTTCCATAGCTGTTTCTGTTGCTGTTGCTGACCATTTTTTTTTTTTTTTTTGCATTGAATTGTTGGGGCAGCATTCAAAATACGTGTATTCAACATTTGCACAACTTCACACTTCTGCGAGAGTGTGTGAGTGTGCGAGTATAGCGTGTAAAGAGTCTTAGGCCAGGACTCCTCATCTCCAACTGTGCTCTTCATTTATTTGGGCACGTGCTGCTCGTCATTTAAGAGTTTTGTCTGCACTTTCGTTGGTAGAATTTTAAAATATTATATACCAAACGTCAAAATGCTGTCGAGGCTTTAACTTTTCACCATTTTTCAATCGTGTCATGTATATGTGTGCTGCCACATTACGACTGTTGCTATTACATTATAAAATATATTTAAGTTAACTTTACAATTAATACAATCATGTTTTATAGGAAATCGTATGCATATAAATGCATTGAAAATGGCTGGTGACTAGACTAAGAACTTGCATGCCTTTGTCAAAACAGAATCAATTGTCATCCGGCATGCCAAACTAATCGAGGAATGGACAATTTGAAAAATTCTTGAACTTAAAAGTGTATATGAAAAACTTTCTCATTTGACCCACTCTTGGTATATAAATTTGTATACATAAAACAACAATTTAAACTTGATTTTGAAGAGTTTCAACTTATCCAGTACAATGTAATTTTCAAATATTTTAAAATGTTTAGAAACGTAAATTTGTTATAATTTGATGAAAATAACACCAAATTAAATATATACAGAATAAAATTTAAAAATGTACCGGAACAGTACTGTAACAAACGTTTCGGTTTGCGGTTCTTGGAAATTAATCTGTTTCTGATTCGTTTTTAGTTCCGATACGTTTAGTTTCTGAAACGGTATCGGTACCGTTTCTGGTCTAAAGCCCTGTTTGAAACTAAACCATTTCATTACTATAATTGATTTATAAGTTAATTCCGTATAGGTACTAAAAGCATGCGAATTACAGGTATAATGCAAATAAAAAGTTTGCTTAAAGATTGTTTCATTATTGGAAATTCATAAGCTTACATAGGGTTTTGGTTAGCCAATACATGCTTGGCTTTCTTGGTAATTGGAGGCTTATTGTAAAAGTACTTTGATTGGTAACGCAACATATTCGGGTAAGCATCAATTGATAGCCTTGCTAATCGGTTAGTAACCTAAATATGTGCAAAAAAGTAGTAGAATGTGGGGCATACATATCGTGACCTTCGACATTATTATTTAATAATTATTTGATGACCATGAATACAGTTCAGTATAAAAATAGTAGTTGTTCACATACAAATTAGCTAAAAATAAAAATTTTAAATTGTTAACGTGGTCCACAACATATTTAAGAAAAAATATTTAACCAGTTAAGTTTTTATATTTTCAATATACTATTTATTCAGCAGTGGGTTAAAAAAACGTTGCTGATTGATTTTTCCACATTAATTAAAGGCTTAAACGATGTTATATAGGACACGTTTATATTTCAGAAAATAACATGGAAGATGTACAATGGTTTACGGTACAAAATGGGCTTGATTCTCGTCTTGTGTTTGTAGGCTTGCTGGCTGATTTTAATATGTACTGTGTCCAAGCGATAATCAGTCAAAGTGCTTATTTATGAACTAAAGTCTCAATATACAGAGGCAATCATATAGATAATTGCACTAATAATTATAATGCTCGTTATAATATTTTATATTGTTAAAGATGTTCATTTCCATATCAAAAACGAAGAGCACAACGCAGGAAATATCGAGTTAGACAAATGGAAGTAGGATTTCCTTATAGAATAAATGAAATATATTTAAATATTTGAATAGTACATATAGAAGTATATGTATGTATTTATGGGTTTACAGAAAGTGTGGGGCATCATTTCATTTGGGCCACGTGCTGATCGTCATTTAAGAGCTTTGTCTACACTTTCGTTGTTGGAATTTTAAAATGTTGTTGTGCCAAAATGCCAAATGCCTGCGTGGCTTTTACTTTTCACCCTCGGCAATGTGTGAGTGTGTGTGAGTACACACTCATGTGAGTACGATGTGTGTGTGTGTGTGTGTGTGTGTGTGTGTGTGTGTGTGTGTGTGTGTGGCCACAATATGACTGTTGCTGGTGCTGCCGGCTGCTAACAAAGTGCCCAAGTGGAATGCAACATTGTTGCTTCCACGCAGCATTCAAATGCGGCGGCATTTTCATTTGTTTTTTTCTCTCACTGCTCCCTCTTCCTTTTCTCTTCTGTTCTCTTGTCTTGCGTTGTTTTTGTATTTTTGGATGTTGAGTTGGTTGGCATCGTCTCTGGGCATCATTTCCACTGACTGCGTTTCATTTCATTTCTGGTTGTTGTTGCTTTTGCTTCAGCAATAATTTGGTATGCCTTTTGTTGCCTTTCCCTTCCCTGCCTGCCTGTCTTCCCAGTCTTCCCAGTCTCCCAGTCACTATATGCCTCACTGCCTGACTGTTTGTGTCTCTGTCTCTCAGTCTGTCTATCTTTCTCTCTTTGTCTCTGTCTGTCTGCCTGCAATTTTGTCTGTTCTGCAAAATAGTTTTTCTCCGCTTTTAATTTGAATTACAAATTGTATTCAAGTGCAACAAAACTTAATCAAATTGCTGGCGCATATATAATAGTTTAAACTTTAAAGACATCGTAACCAAAGCCTTTGCCTGAATACGTGTGTAAATAAATGCCGACAGGCTTTGCTATCAGTAGAATCCCTTCGCCCTTTCCCCCTCACGCTTCGGTTACGCCTCTCAGCGCTTTTACACTTGATGCCAGTTGAAATTTAATTGACTGTGTTCGCTATACACATATACGCATACATACTTATATATATTTACATACTATGTGTGCGTGTGTGTGTGTGTGTGTGAGAGAGTGTTGACTTGTTCGCTGCCCATTATGGCCGGTGTCAGACCCTGCCACATACGCTGACATCGTTGTTGATGCTGCAATTACCAAAGGTCCTGAACGAGTTGCAGTTGCAGCTGCAGCTGCGGGCAAATGAGTTGTAAATAGTTGACGCCCCGACCAAATCGTTTAAATTGCTATATAATGATAGTCATAGGTTGCACAATCACAATCACACACACATACATATATGTGTGTTCTCTGTTGCCGGAAGATGTAAAAGTATCGCCTAAAATGCGGCCAACGAAAGCGTAGAGCAAATGCTGCCGCTCAAGTGCGCATACGACACGTTGTACACACGGCTGCAAACGTTCTCCTCTGTGGCTGTAGTTGTAGCATACATACACCCACATACACACCCATACACACAAACACACAACCACCCAAACACACGCTCGTTACGTTAACGATAACAAGTGTCGCGCAAACAAAGACAGTTCGGCAGTGGGAAGAGATGGGAGAGGGAACACGGAAGAGGGAAGAGGCAGGGAGACTATGCTTCCCTTTGGGGGTTGCTGCCGTGTTTGAGCGGCTGCGAAAGGACATCGAACAAGTTTGGAGCTCGTGCTCGAATACGAGGTCCTGCGCTGCTCACGGAGCCCACGCTCATCGCGCAGTTGGCTGCCGTCGTGCGACGACAGCGGTAGTTGTGTGCGCTTGACTGGCCTTCAGTTGCCAGTTGCCAGTTCCCAGTTGCCAGATACCAAACAGTGCCTCTAAGTTGTATTCTCCTGCTGCTATTTCTGCTGCTCCTTCAGTTCAATTTAGTGTTTTGTGAGTGCAGTGTAAACCCAAATAAGAGAAACAACAAAAACTTGTAGAAGCTACTTCAAAACGAAAAACGTTAAAGCCAAAGAAAAAGGAAATGGAAAATAACAGACTCGTTTTGTGGACGGTTACGCCCAGGCGTAAAGAGTGACTTAGCCAAAGTCAAGGCACACGCATACCTTACACACCCTAACACACACACACACACCCACACCCACACACACACACACACACATTCATTCCTTAGTTTATTGTTTGGCCTGCAATTGACTTGTTTTGTTCCGAATCTGTTTTTATACTTCTTTAATATTTTTTCTTCGTTTCATTCTTCGTTTTTTGTTAGTCTTGTTGTTTTTGTGTCAATTTTTTTTGTATTATTTGTTTTATTGTTCTTAAGCCATTTTGTTTAAGCTTTTTGGGCGCCTGTAGACATTATGCGGCCAAGCAAACACAGCTTACAATTTTTCCTCCCACCAAACACATATCTCTTGCCATATGTTGCAAGACTCCTTGTGTCAGTGTGTGTGTGCGTTTGGCAGTAAAAACTTTGCCGTTGGCTTTTTTAAAAAACTAAAATCTCTTTGCCTGCAAATGAAATGCCCATTGTGCTGTTTGTGGGTTTTTGGTGTTGTTGCTGAACTTTTGCTGTTTTATTATTGAAAAGGGGCTACAAATAAGTTTGGAAACTACGTACACACGTTATACAGATATTGATGGTAAGTATGCGAAAGTGGCTTACATGCATGTCGTTAATTAAGCCATCTTCTCTCTTTAATTGATATGAACATATACCGATTTGAGTGTATAATTAAAAAGTAGCTTAACTGTCTGTCGAGTAAGGAATCCCTCTGTCTCTCAGTCTGTCTGTCTGTGTGTCTGCCACTTGCATTGCAATTATAATAAATCAACTCAATAAGTCCGCTGCTGACAGCTATGCAAATGCAGTTTACACACACACAAAGATACACAACATACACCTTTTGTGATATATAGTTGCGAAGTAAGCACCTGACACTTTTCGCAAACATTTGTAAGCCTTTAAATTAATTATGTTGTCCAAGTTGCAACAATAAAAAAAAACACTCAGTTTGCGAGAGCTAATGATTTTCCACAGTGTAACAAAAATGGGGCCAATTGTTCCAAGCCAATTACCAATTGTTATAACATTAATTACAGCCAAGTCGCTTTAGTTTTATTGGCATTTGGAGTGAGAGAGAGAGAGAAAGAGAGAGAGAGAGAGAGAGAGAGAGAGAGAGTGAGTAAGTGAAATCCAGAAAGATTAGCTTGTGTGCGACGGCATTTGGACTTGGCCTAAAGCTGTCAGCCTGCCAAACATTCTGGCCAGACAAATGGCTGAAAGCTGCCACAGTCTCAGGCCGTTAACATACGCTGTCAACTGTTTCCCGATTCTCAATTCTCAGCTAACAACTCTTAGCATTCCCCTCAATTCGTCGAGAGAGACAAAATGCTGCTGCAGCTGTTGAAAATCAACAGAAACTGCAGATTGAATTACGTGCACCCACGTGTGGCAATCTGAAAGCGAGGAAGAGGAGGTTTTCTGTGTGGCAGCTCAAATGTGAAAAGTTGCATAGGTGCGCCGCTGTCTGTCAGACTGTCAGACTGTCAGACTGTCATTGACTCCACACCCCACTAAAGCGAGCTAAAAGGAGAGGACAATAAGGACGAGAGCAAGGGCAAGGACGGAACGAGGAACAGAACGAGAACGAGAACGAAAACGAGGACTCTAGACCAAACACACAAATACCAACCAACATCACCTGACATTGTTTGCTCTGCGGATTTGCATTGTGGTTAGTTGGCGGTATGTGTGTGTGTGTGTGTGTGTGTGTATGTGTGTTTATGTTGCTGGAAGGCAGCCATTTTGTGTGCACTGTCAGGCCAGTCCAGTGCAGGCAAAGCAACTAAAATAAATGTTTTCTATAATCAAATGGTAATGCAGTCAACCAGCTCTCAGACTGCGTCAGAGTCGGAGTCTGAGCCTAATATCCGCTACGTACCCAAAAACTCAGCCAAGCATCCACATCAGACCACAAAAACAGCCAGGCAGACCGACTCTCTTGGCCAAGTTAGCCCAGGGGTTGGCAAGCCGTCGGCAGACAGCGTCTTCTTGTTTGAAGTAATTACATTGTTCGCAGGCATCGTAAAGTGGAGTGAAAGGCGTTAAAGTGTTAAGTTGCTTGTTAATTTTTTCTATGCTGCTGTTTCAACTATGTTGCCAGCAACGAGCAACCAGCAACCGGCAACCGGCAACCGGCAACCAGGAAACAGCTACCTTGCCACACTGCCAACAAGAACAAGAACAACAGCTAAGTCTCTGGTTGCTTGCTTTTGTTGTGGCTTATAGTCGCGTCTGATTAATGAAGCGTAGCTACGTAGCTGGATTAAGCGACTTGGCTGATGCCACACTGGCTGCCACGTCTGCCACTGCTGCTGCTGCTGCTGCTGATGCTGCTGCTGCTCCTTGTAATTAAGTTGAGTGTAGTATAAATAACTGTATTTGCACAGGCAGAGTCCAGAGCCCAAAGTGCTGTGAAATGTTTCATTAATTTTGTTATTTTTGCTAAGTATGGCTAAGTACAATGTGGAATGGCTCTGGGCATTGCGGCAAGCATCCGTCAAGATATTTCAGTCCCAAATAAGGTTATTAGCTTAGCTAAGGGCTGGTATAACTTTTACTATAGTTTTCTTTAAAAATGTATTCATTAATTATGCAGCGGCCACAGGAAATCAATAAGCAACTTTCCGAATTTTAGGGCAATATATGTACGTTACAATCATTTATATATAAAAAAGGAAACTTTAAATTGTAATAATTTAAAAATTGCGAATCTTGTAAATTTTTTTATTCCTAGTAATAGTTAACACTTTTAACGGTTGTTCCTAATTATGATTGAGATTGAAAAAAAGTACTGCATACTTAAGAGCGCATTTATTTTTCAACAAACTTACAAAAATCTGAATAACTGACGCTTTGCTGTATGTATGAATGATTCAGATTCACAAATAATTTAATCCATGTTGAACTGCAATTTTTTCAAAAGTCGTTATGCAAATGAGAGTTTGATTTCCTACAAATAAAAACAGAACTCTATGTTTTCATAATTTTTTAATCTATGTAAAAAAAAATGTATGCTATGGAAAATTGTGTCGCCGCTTTTGTATAATTACAATACGAAATGAAATTTATAATTTCTAGCGTATTAACTTTTGCATTTCACGTTGTCATGTGAACGTTTCAAATGTGCATAAATTATATTTTTATCACAGTTATTTGTGTTTATTTGTGCAAGCGTGGACGCGCCCGCGCCCGCTCCCCTCTTTCCCCTTTCACCATGACTCGCCTCGCATTTGGCTAATACTTAATATGGAACATAAAACATTATTATAGAATTGGTTCGCATACTTTGAAACAAATTGGATAATTGCAATTAGATTTACGAGTGTGTAACAAATGCAATTTACTGTACTCCTAATGCATTCGTCGGACATTTCAAATGCATTTAAGAGCTGAAATTCCCAGTTGGTCAGCAGAATGTGACTAAAACAGCAACACATTCATTTTTAGAGGATTTTCATTGTAGAGGGAAAAAAGCGACGCCCAAAAACTTACACGAAAATCGCTATAAGCAGATAACAGAACTTACACATGGCGAGACAAAGGGTAAATGGGAGAGGGTACAAAAGTCAAAGCGGGATAAAGAAGATACAAGCCAGATAGTTGGCAACGGGAAAGTCAAGCTGCGCTCACGCTATTTATAACCGACGTGGGCTTTTGTTTTCGATGGCCTTTTCATTTGCAGCCAAACGGCAAAACACTCAACAAAAACCTCGAAAAAAAACAAACAAAGAAAAACTCCCAAGATCATAAAAAGTAGAGAAAAGAGAAAAAAGCTAAAACAACTTTGCCAAATAGTAGGACAATGGAAACGACATTGTGTGCGCAATACGAGTAATACTATCTAGTGTTGCTGCATCCTACTATTGTACCTCTTCCCCTTCTCTTGGTAGTAGTTTAAGCCGCAAACATCAAATGGCCAAAATGCTCGATGTGGATGCTTAAAGCTGTCAAATCTACTGCACAATTTAAGCGTTCAATTGAACATCCCCATTTCCTCAGTAATAACAACAACAACAAAAATTCGAACAACAACAGCAGTTACAACAGCAACCCTTTGTCGTTGTTGCCGTTGCCGTTGCTGTTGCCGTTGCCATCGTTGGAAATATTTTCGTAATTATTTTGCATGCAAAGTGCGGATTTTTCCAATTTTCACTTATCAAAGCGCACGCGGCCAATATGCAAAATGGCTGGTGAAAAAAACAAGTGACAGCAGAAAACAAGTGACGTTGCTGAAACCAATTATAGTCGACTGCGCGGTACTCTTTAGTATTCTTTTGGTTCACAACGAACCAAAAATAAAAGAAAGTGGTTCTTATTTACACATATGTTGGAGTAGTGTATATACTATATATATATATATATATATATATATAGATGTATATATTTGTATACTATATGATTGAAAGAATCAGCTAGGGGAGTAACCATTAGAATTATACAATTTTATAAAGATTTTTAGCTTCAAATTTAATTTCTTTGTTGCTTAAATGGAAGGTAACGCAGCTAAGGAAGGGAGAGAACAATTATATTCATTAAAAGTTTTCCTAATTTTCCAACTCTGAATGATTTTTGCAGGCTTCAAAATATTTAGCGACTTTTTAAGTTTCATAACTAAAGGGTATTTAAAATGCAAAACCAACAACAATGTTTGTGTATAAACTGTTGTATGGATGAGCATTTGCCCTTCTTTATTTTCTGTAGATTTTTTTCTTTCATTTTGGCCAACTGCTGATGCTGTTAATCTGGCAAGGAGAAACTATAGACGGGATTGGATTGTCGGTCTGCGCTGCACACTTTTGTTTGAATTTGCATTGACACGGGAAGGCCGCAAGAGTTGATTCTCTGACTGGTTCCCTGACTGACAAAGCTAATGTTTACATTCAATGCTTTTTACATTGAGCACTAGTTGCAGCATACCTGTATCTTTCACTGTCTGCCTCCCTGTCTGTGTGGTGTGTGTATTCAGTGTCTTTTCTATAGTTGATTGTAAGTTTTGATGACAGTGTTTCGTTTGCATATTTTTGTATTTTGTCCGCTTTTGCTATTTGCGTAGCAACATTTACCTACGCGGCGGGTGTCGACTCTCATTCGCTGTGTATCTTTCGAATTGACTTTGTTGTCCTTGGCTATGGCCCACAATCTGCCACTTGCCACCAAAACCAACAACCATATACACACACACACACACGTCAAGCAATCACACAGCTCATAAAAGATGCCATCGAAGTAGTTGGCCTGGCTTGTGTGTCTTGAATGACCATTAAAATTTAAGCACAGCTTGTTTGCTGCCTTTTTGGCCTGGCTCTGGTTCTGTGCAGCACATGGAATCGTAAAATAGAGCTCTGCTTTACGGGCTCCTAAACGTTTACCATTGCCATCAGCTGCTACTGTGACAATTCTAGACTTTGACCAACGCAATTCCAAAGCCCGTCCATTACTCCAAGCTCCAAGAGAATTTGAGAGAGGGAAAGAAAGAGAGAGAGGAGCTGCTTTGTCATTTGAAGCAAGCTGAGCAAATATGAAAACTGTTACAAGTTGAACATGAAATTCGTGTGGCATCAACAAATGTCTCCTTTCTGTCTCTCTCTCTCTCTCTCTCTCTCTCACTCTTTCACTTACAATATATCCATCTCTATCCCTGGTTCTATTTAGTCAGCGCAATGCGTTTGCTTCGTAATAAAATAGAATTTATAGTTTATTTATGCAGCTACTAAGAAATTAAAGGCGTCGTTGTTCAGGCCAAAAGTATGGGCCCAGACACATGTCATACTCATGACAATACACTCACACCCACACACAGAGCCCACGCACTCGCACTCGCACACACATACATATATATTAAAATCAAGCTCATAAAAGACTCGCGTGTTTTATTGATTTCGCAGTCTTTACAGACTTTAACGAGCCACGCAGACACTGAGGGGAAAAGTAACAGCAAGAGTTGGGAGTAAGGACAGAATGCGTTCGTGAGCAAAATTGATTTTAATTTTAAGTGCGCTTTTCTCTAATTTTCCACTTTGAAGCAAGAGCAATTGCAATATCTGCACTTGACTGGTCATCACAGTAGTAGATCTGTTAGCAAAAGTTAAGTTGCAAATCAAATGAAAGTTCAAGCTCATGATTAAATGCAAACATTTACATAATGATAATATATGACTGTTCGGACGGTGGGAGGGAGGGGACACAACTTGAGGTACGAGGCGCAGAGGTCGCCCTTGCATAATTCATTTAAGTTATGCGTTTGGTCAATATTTAGTTATACTTTATTTGGTGGCTTTTGCTTCAGCTTCAAGTCTGTAAATCATTTTTCATAATTTATGCACTGTGTTGTACAAGTGCAATTGCAGTTTCTGTAACGTTCGAGAGAGTTGTTTTGAATAGCTAATAATTCTTTATATTTAATGCTCCCAATTAGGAGTGCTCATTTATATCACGCATACGCTACGTGGCACATAGCAAGTAAGAATCACAATCGGAACTGGCAACTGGCGAGCGCTGAGTAACGGCAACGCTATTACAAATTTATAAGCGCACTTGAAATCGAGTCCTCAGACTGAGACTCGATCCCAGTCTCCTTCTTCAAGCAATGAAATGAGCACATAACTTGAC
The DNA here is from genome assembly GCA_035044365.1 of Drosophila neotestacea. NCBI lineage: Eukaryota > Metazoa > Arthropoda > Insecta > Diptera > Drosophilidae > Drosophila > Drosophila neotestacea. The sequence continues at coordinate 1,944,180 of JAWNMD010000157.1, read as the reverse complement.
TGCAAGTGCGCGCAACACGAAGTTGGCCATACAAAAAAAAAAAATAAAATACAAGAAAAACGCTTTATTCGACTCTCCGACGGCAAGATACCCGTTACTTAATTTAAAAATATATAATGTATAAAGGACAGCATGCTTTGAGGGGCAAAGCGTTGATTAAAATCTGAAAACAGCCACAAAAGTCGACAGACACAATGCAAGACTATTGGCCGCAGAGAGGGTAGGGACACACTAGCTAAAGGGGTGAAAATTCAACTGCTCACATGTGTGTGGCATTCCCACTCCTGGTTTAAAATCTACACTGTAGATGATAAACGTTTTAAACAAAGTGCTACAAACTTAATCTGCAGACTGAGGAGTAAATTTGATTTTCTTCTTATATGTTTGATCGGACAGACGGATATGACTTGATCGACTCATAAATATATGTATGCACCATAAACACTATCTTCTCCCTGTTCTATAAATTGCAACGAATTCCCATTTACTCTAGAAATAACGGGTATAAAGAGTGGCCGTCTGGCAGGCAGAAGCGGATGCCAGAAAGGCTTTCAAAACAAAGGGAACGCCGTGACTTGACACGTCTGTCAACAGCCATTAAACGCTCGAGGCTCAGGCTCAGGCTCAAAGCTGGCTGTGTGACTGGTTGGCTAACCCAGTTAGTCCTGCAAGCACAACCTATGCCCTGGCACAGATATGGCCATGCCTTCCTTATCTATCTCCTTCTACTCTCTACCCCTGCCTGTCAGGAGTCGCAGCTGCAAAAAAGAAATAAACGAGAAAAAAGGAAAAAAAACGGAGATCCTGCGATTGTTGCTAGCAACTTCTGACAGCACAATTTATCACTATTCGCATGTGTGTGTAAGTGAGTGTATTGCCTATATATTCCTACAGCAGCCTACAAAGTTGAGGTCGTAAATCAAAACTTAAATTTAACACATGCAGCGACGTCAATTGGCAAATCCCGTCTCTCTTCCCTGTGTCTTGCCACTAAACCAAAACTGTCATCCCCTTTTGTGTTTGCTATTTGTTTGTTTGATTTTTGTCCGCGATTGCTACTCCCGGTCTCCCCACTTCCAATCCTAGTTTCATTCCCAGTCAGTTGCAGGCGCCCTTAGCCTGGACAGTTGACATAACGAGCGTGTAGGCGTGCCCAAAGTGGGCAGCGTTGTACATCAGCTACATATACGCGTGAGTTAATCTGTCAAAATAGCTCAAACAGTCGACAGACAGATCGGAGACAGACCCACATATGCAATGCTGGCCAGCATTTCTTGCCATGGCATTGACTTCGACTTGCGTCAATGCGAAAGACATCATTGTCATTTCCCAGAATCACTTCCTGCCCACAGCTCACAGCCCACTCTCAGTTTTTTTTTCTTCTTTGGCTTTTGGCATTTCCTCAGCTTCATCTCCTCAATATCATCGTCGTCGTCGCAACGTTTCGCTTTAATTTTCACTCGTCTGTCTCCTCCTTCGTCTCATTTTCAGTAAGTGCCACACCCTCTTAGTGACTCCCACTCCCAGTGTTGGCCATCAAGAGCTCTGGCTGCCACTTCGTTTAGTCATTTGGCTCAGCCATTTTATGTTTGCTCTTGTAATTTGGCTGATATGCTGATTTCGACTTCATATCCGCAGCCAGTAGAAACGGTAAAGAAAACCCGAAAAAAGGAAGAAATAGAAGAAGACTAGGAGAGGGGAAGGAGAATTCCCCGCCCTAAAGTACGCTTGCCGTTTGGTTGTCATGTGCGAGATTTGCGTGTTGTACGACGATTAATTTAAATCATTGATGATGCTACAGCTTGAGTATATGTGTGTTCCTGCCTCTCTATGCCCATATCTCTGCCACTCTTCTCCACTTTCTCTTTTTGGTGGTCTGGATGTATCTCCATTTCCATTTGATTTGCCTGCCATTACACACATATCTACAACGCAACGAGTTTGCGCATGTATTATTTTTTATATGCCTCGGTGAGTGCCATGTCCCCCAGATCGCCCTCTTGCCCTAATCTTTTGCTCCGTCTCCTGTACCCATCTCCTGCTTCATTGCCATCTCCGGCTCTTGCTCGTTAATCATTATTTTCGACATGCCACTCGTCATTTGCCTTTATTGTCATGGTGATGACGACAAGCACGAAGAGGTGCAGGAGGTAAGAATCGTGGGACGGGGTATGGTGTGTACAGTTCCCTCTATAGACTCTAGGTTGTTTGCTTTTTGGCCTGTTTTAATGCGGCACTTAAGCTGGCAAATTCCCCTTCAAGTAAAATGTATACATACATACAGTCGTGCAGCATCCATATGAAATGGTCAATGTATGGCTATTGCTATTCAAAAGCCATTAGCCATAAAATGCAGCCAAATGCAAAAACAAATTACTCTTTGCTTGCCTCCCATTTGTGGGAAGGGGAGTGTCAGAGAAAGGGGGAATACATAAAAGTGTGACATAATTTATGCGTTGCAGCAAAACAAGTAGGCCCAGACAGTGGATAGGCCCAGGCCATAGGCATAATTAGTTTTCGAACTTTAAAGTTATGGCTGTGCTATCTTTATGACGACGACGACGCCAGGTAGTGTCTGTATATGAGTACATACATATATATGTATACAGTGTTGGAAAGATTAATAGAAACGACCAACTTCATTTGTGTTTTCCTATTTTTCTCTTGCGAAATAACTATTTTTTTGGATTCATAAATTTATTATATGATTCATTAACTTGAATATAAAAGAAAAATTAGTTTAATTTGTTGCATTCGGAAAATCAAATAGAAATAAGAGACTGAGAGCAAATTTTTTAGATCTCAGTATTAGATTAAGCATGTAAAACATGGAATTTCTTTATAGATAGCACGAAGTCTGTGCCTTTATGTAATATATCCTTTTATTTAATCCTTTATCCTAATATCTTTATCCTTTATCTAATAAACTAGCATTTCCTTAGAATTATGTTCCATCCGTAAGATTCCCTGAATACTTGGTTTTATCCGATCCCCAGACACTTACAAATATTATAGTAATGCTGACTCTACTGTAAATAAGATCTTTTGAAGGTTGTACTATAAAGAAGGAAAGTAACTTTTTTCACTTCTAATAAAGTTCTTTTTCTTATTTTTATTATTATTATTATTATTATTATTATTATTATTATTATTATTATTATTATTATTATTATTATTATTATTATTATTATTATTATTATTATTATTATTATTATTATTATTATTATTATTATTATTATTATTATTATTATTATTATTATTATTATTATTATTATTATTATTATTATTATTATTATTATTATTATTATTATTATTATTATTATTATTATTATTATTATTATTATTATTATTATTATTATTATTATTATTATTATTATTATTATTATTATTATTATTATTATTATTATTATTATTATTATTATTATTATTATTATTATTATTACTATTATTATTATTATTATTATTATTATTAGGCTGTGGTTTCTAATATTCTGACCAATACTGTATATATATAAATATATGTATATTAGTAGACATGGCTACATAATGTCATCTTCATTGATTGTCGAGCAACTGTGGCAGCCGCTTCCGTTGCTGTGTCTGCCAATAACGTACAGCAGAGACAAAAAACAAGCATACGCCACGATGCCGGTACACACACGCACACACAAAGATTGCTGACTGTGTAGGTGCGTCAGCTTGGAAAACGAAAAACCTTTAGTGTGGCAGCTGCCGCAACGCCAACCTGACGCCACAAAAATGAAAAAAATATATATATATATATATATATAAATGGCGAAAACTGCAGACGACGCAGTCCGAAAAACTTGGCCGAATTGGCGACGCCACCAACGGGTTGAGCTTCACATAGCATCTCACTCTCTTGTTCTGTCTCTCTCTATTGCTGTTACAGCACTTTTATGCAGCTTGCATCATTTGCTGGCGCATTTATTTGCAAGCATTTCGGGTGCTTAGACAAATGCGCTCATAATTCTAAATAAGCTCATGAAACATGGCCGCTGACATTAATAAACTGACTTCCACAGTTGAATTTTGTGGGCGCTTCCTTACCACGCCCATTTTTTACTGCACATACATATTAGGAGTCAGAGCGCAACATCTGCTCTTTATTCAAGCGCCTTTGTTTTTCCAAAAGTTTTGAGGGGAACAAAAGTTTTATAACCAGCTATCAAATTTTCAGGCGCATTGTAAACAATGTTCTAATTGAGTTGAAAAATACATAACGCATTATGAATGTTATTGTTTGCTAAAATAATGATAGTCAGAGGGGAGAAGGGGAAATGAGAACTCGGATAGATGAGGGTCTGGCACTTTTCAGTGTTCTGAAGAGTGTTTGCATTTGCCTATTAAGTGCGCTCTCTCCTCTAAAAACTTAAGACACTTGGCAATTTTAGACGTTCAGGCAAAGCAAACAGACAGCCGAGTACCAAGTGCTCAGCTTCATCAGACAGTAGTGTTAGGATACTCAAAAACCAGGACTGCAAAGCTTAACTTCTAGTATGAGCTTTTAAATGTCGTCAGCTTATTCATTTCAATTCTGTTAATTCTATTAAATATTATTAACACTGTGGACAGGACACGACGAGCTTAAACGAGACGAGCCACAATAGTCCGATCAAAAAAATTTACCGATTAAAAGAAATTACTTTTACTATGAAAATAGCATGATAAATCTCGTTCATGAGAACTTGAAATTTTGGGAGGTCTGACAAGATTAAAATGAAAATTCATCTTTGTCTACGCAAATTTAGCGGAAAAACGCCAAAAACCGCTAAAATTGAAACACTACGAAAGTTTAAGACGTGTTCTATATAAGGTTGAAAATATTTGTTAAAATGCATTTATGCTTCATGATAAAGCTGTTATATACTCTATTTAAACGGATCCCAATTTGTGGGTGATAACCAAGGCTACAAACCTACAAAATTTTTGGTAAGGTTCGGCTCGGTTGTTCGGACAATAGAGTATGATTAGGGTTTGGCTCGCCGTTTATAAAGTCCCTGAGCCCAAGGTTCGGCTTCGAACCTTGGTTCAATGTTATAAATTTTTCTTGCTTTTATAATTTCCTACCTCTTTACTTGTTGGATGTTTTATAAACTCTTATTAATATGCGTATGTGTCTATAATTTAGACCAAATTCTTAAATTAAAAGTGTAAAGTCAAAAACAGAATTGATAAAATGAAATTTTAATACAACGATAACGAAAAATTTGTTGAAAAATTATCGATTTCTGTGAAAACATCGTTCTGTAGAAAATATTTGCCTTTAAAAACGAAATGCTTATCGAACTTTTGGCCGGCCGCCACAAGTTTAAAAGTTCGAACCAAACCTTTTTTTATGAAAGTTCTACGGTTCGGGTTCGGTGCTAGAAAATGTTAAGAGTTCGGTTCATGTTTCAGTTCGGGTAGCCGAATAAAACCGAACCAATAATCGACATGGCCATGCCCGTCTGGCTGTCTAGCCTATTTTTGACACCCAGGTCTCAAAGACTATAAAAGCTAGAGGAAACAAATTTGGAATGTAGGCTCTTCGATATCTTGCCCAGATCAAGTTCGTTTTACAATTTTACAAAATTGAAAATGTTATCTTTAATCTACCTGTAATTTTGATCACGATCGAATAATAATAAAGTCGAAAACTATTCAACACATTATTTTTCCCTTACAAAGCTTGTTATGTGCTTGCTTTTCACGACTATTCGCTTTTTACCACTATTTGTTTTTTTGTCCACAAGTAAAGCGTCCCCTACTGTCGAGGTTACTCCACTGTAGCTTCATGGATCTTTTTCTTTCCATTATAACTTTTAGGCCAATTTTTCAATGTCAAGGTCTCAATTACCTATCTGAATGATAAACTGACGTAAATTATATAGAAACTAATGTCAAATGTTATAGATATGTATCAAACAAAGCTTATTCGGACATTGAAAATATGGGCCTTAATTGTTTAAATTTGTGATGAAGTTCGCCAACAACGAAACTGGTTTAGCTCATTTTACCTCTGTATCCCTAAAGATAAAAAAAAGGAACACACACATGCTAGAGCACACAAATTAAATTAAGCAGTAAAACAATTTGAAGTTTTCGTTTGAGCGGCTAACTGAGTGCCCGAATAACTGACTGACTGACTGACTAAGCCACTGGTTTAACAGTTTAGATGCGGAAATTGCCGAAAACACTACAGAACTTAATAGTTCAATCAACTTGGAAGCGTTCCATTATTGTGCAATTAAGTGAAAAGCAATCCCTAAAGCCGCCTGCCGAAACAGAAACATAAGCGGAAGTGACGTTGCACAGGAAGTGCAGCAACAACAAATGCAAGAGCTGGTTATGTAAACGCATCTTGTAGTGCTACAAAATCAATATATTAAGCATACGCTCAGTTGGCCTTACAGAATTTATTATAGAACGTGACGATAAAATGGGAAGAGAATCTTTATTATTTCCTTTCTCTGCATTCGTGTTTGTCGCCTTGATTGACTGCATGGTCGCCACGAAGAGAAACGAAAAAAAGTAAAAGGAAATCATAAAAATAACAAATGTCAACAAATTGTGACAAGAAATCAAAACTTGCTAAGAGCCACAGCTCAGTGACTTAGCTGAGAAAGGTACGAAAAAGAAAAGCTGAGGAGTTAACTTTCCTTTTCCATACCCACCTGTCCCAAAAAAATCTCGTTAGAATAACGAGCATAGCTCATAAAAACACCAGCGCCCATTTTTGTGGCGAATTTGTAACGAGATTTGATTTGAATTTAAAACAGACGCAACATATAGCTTAACTATGGCCACACGCAGTCAACAGTTGACAGTTTGTTAGTCTGGAAAGAGGGACAGAGGGACAGAGGGCAGAGGGCAAAGTGTTTGTCTTACGCCTCTGGCAGTGTAGCATAAATTACGCAAATAAATTGACAATAATGCGGACAAACCAAATGGATCTGTGGATGAGCTAGCAGCTAGCTGAGGCGCAGGCGCAGTTATATTTCAACTTCTATGTATATTCCCAATCCCAGTCCCGAGTTGGAGGCCAAAAGGTAACGAGATTATCTGTGTCAAGACAATTATTTCCGCCGCATCAGCAGAGTTGGCGTTGTCCTTGTCTGTCAGCATTCGTGCGTGGTGAAGATTCTGTTCCTGTTTCCCATTTCTAATTCGAATACCGCATAGAGGATGGATGAATAGGTGAATGAATGAATGAATGGTTGGTTGATGTCTCGCTGATGACATTCATTTACATGATTGCCGCATTGCGTTTACTGCTTTATTGCTGCTGCCTCACGTAATTGCTCCCCACGCACGTCTCCTCAATGTATTTAAATCATTTTGCAGCTGTGCCAAAGACTTGGCAAATTAATTAAGACTTAAAGGAGTGTGCCAGCTGTCATACACACACCCACACACCCACATACCCACACACCCACATACCCACAGATGATTAGCCTTTAGTAAGATTTGCACTTGTGCTTATTCATCCAACTGATTCCATGATCTCATCTCTCTATCTTTCTATCTATCTCTTCACAGCTGCCATGACAACAACGAATAGGGAGTATGAATAGGAGTACTCACCTTCCTTTAGAGTGCATTATCATTCACAACTCATCCGATTGCCATTGTGTCACAGTCTTGCTGATGTCGCTGTTGACTTAAGTGAAGAGCGTTCGCATCTTCTTCAACTCAAAACTTGCCGTAGCTCTATTTTACTGCTCCCTCCGGTTGTTGTTCCTCCTCCTGCTTCCGCTTCCGCTTCTGCTCCTGTTCCTGCTCCTGTTCTCCAGGGCATGCTTATGGAGGTGAAGGAGTTCGCTTTATTGTCCTGCTTCTGCAAAGGTGAGTTAGTGTGCTGTGTCCTGGTGAAGTATACATCAAGCTAGGTAGCTAGGTAGCTAGCTGCCTGCCAAAAGCGTTGAAAAAGTGACTTTTAATGGGTTTAAATCAAGTCAAAGTTGTTGAAAGTTGACTTGATTTGCGCGGATAGCAGCCATGGCCATTTTACGAGTATGATGCTCCAACCGTAAAAAAGATTAAGCATCCCGGAGATCAGCTTTAGCAGCTCAAGTGACATTCCTCAAGTTCGAGACTGGGCTACTTGATGGCGCTGCTCGTTAGGTAATTTGGTTTTGATTAAGGGTTTGGGTGTCTTTTCGTGCTGCATTTGTTTCAATGACACACAACTTGTAGCTTGTCTTTGGCCAAGTTTTTGTCAGCTTTTCGTGCTGAATTACTGTGCCCGGCATCGCAAGTTTGTGTGTGGCTTCATAAGTCAACAAAAATAACGTCATGGTTGGAAAACACTCCACTAGAAAGAAGTTTACAATGCTCAATTATCCAAAGAGGACGAATACCAATACGAATACCGAAAAGAAAAGCGTTAGTCTAGCTCGTATTTTATTTTTCGATTTGGGATTTAGCCACTATATCCCTTTTAATGTCACGTAGTCAGACCCACACACAGCTTGTAAATGTGAGTGTGTGGGTGTGTGTGTGTGTGTATGTAATATACATGTCTGCAACTTACAGATATGGACAGCAGTGGAAGCAGAAGCAAAGCTAAGATTTTTATTACTTTATTTTATGCTCGTGCTGTTTCAGTTGCTTTTGGCCCATAATCCAGGCAATGAGACTCTAATGCGCGTAAAACTAATACAAATGCGTTTCTTATCTGCCAGCTGCACCTCCCTACTCCTCTTTACCACCCTGTTGCTGTGTCACCGTATCAAATTGGTTGTACTTTGCTACAAGTGACGGCTTATGCGGCAATATACATAAGTAATATTGTCCTTGTCCTTGTCCTTGTATGTGCCAGAGTGTGTGAGAGTTTCTGACGTGTGGGTGTGCATATGTATGTGTGAGTCTGAATGTGTTGCCTTGAGCTTTTGGCCCGTGGTCGATATGCTCATATGTTGGCCATAGCTTAACTAAATAACCGTTTGATATAATAGCAAGCGTTTTACGCTCTTATCACATTCACATTTAGCGCTTCAGTCCGTATCGGTCAATATGAACACTCTGCTTTTGGCAAGAATATTGTTTAATGAGATATTTGGAATACGGTGAATAATACGAGATAGTCATAAATGGAGCTGTAGCTGTAGTATAATATTATATTTATGTTCAGAATTCTCTTCTTGTTGCATTTATGTATATCTATTAACATAATAAGAAACATAATAAAAGAATTATTGAATAATTTCTGTAAATTATTTTCCATACATTTTTACTTAAAAATAAATCTGTGAAGTAAAACATAATTGGGGGATTCCTGCAACTGCTTTGCTTCTGATCTGCCTAAAAGGTATTATTTATTTATTATTTTTAAGCAAATCATAATCAGTTGCATGAACGACCTGTTTTGCACACTGATCGAAAGGTCTATTCTTCATCTTTTTAAATCGGAATACAAATTTAAAATTGGTGTAAAATTCACAAAGTTTCAAGCTGTTAAGTACCCATACATAGCAAAACTTTTAGTGATAAATGCAGATTTTCGTTTAAAAAAAATGTAAAATTTGTTTTGAGCTACACTACACATTTTGTATGGAACAGCTGTGAACAGCTGATCAAAATAATGAAATTTTAAGCAAATAAAAATCAAACCAGTTTCAGGAATAGGCTTGTTATTTTACACTATTCAGAAAACCCTACTTTTGTTCTTATATATCTATTGTATGAAATAGGATTATTATAATACAAAACTAAAAACGGTAGTAAACTTTTTATATTTATTTTTAGCAAAGTCGATTAAATTTTATAGTTTTAATTTAATTGAATTAATTATGAGAACGTTCAATGTTGGCAATTTATTTTAACTAAATTCAGTTTTCAATATAAAGCATTTGTATATTTGAGGAGAGTCTTAATGCAATTACCGCCGTCATCAATATTCAAGTTTGTTTTTGTCACAATCCGGCTATAGCCTTTTTATGGGCATAATCGAACTTTGTACCTAATTTTATTAAATATTCCTATAACAAATATGCTGTCACATGCGCAATTCATACGAAAAAAATCACATTATTATTATGTATTACTTATTACAAATAGTCCTGCAACTTAATTACACAAATTTTACAAAGAGTTCATATCAATATCAACTTTCGCCTGTCAAAAATGGCAAATTTGTCAATTGCGAATTCAGTTTTTTTAAACTCTGTAGTTAAAAGTGCATGGAGCCATTTCTTTTTTGGTACCAATTGCAGCTGTAAATGTCAAAAAAAAAAAGGGGGAGAACGATATGATTTTTTGTAAAAGTTTCATATAAAAAATTGAGAGTTCAGTTTCCTGTGACAGTTGACGCTATTAGCTGATGGATTGTGAGTCCCCAATAAAATGTCCAACTTGATTGCCAAATGAATGACTTGTAATGTCGATATTATTGGTCAAGTAAATTACAGAAAATGAAAGCCAACTCCAAACATGGCCAATGTGAACCTGAAACTTTAGCAGTGCAATAGTCAGTAATAGTAAATTGTCAATTGATTGGCTGCCATTTGTCGAGGAGTTGTATGGGACATTTACTAGTTTGTAGAATAGGAGTAGATACTTGCAGTTGGTCCAAAGAACCCAGCTGAGACATTTATACCAGGGGTAGGTAGTCAACTGTTGGAAAAAGTTGCCAGCAATTCAATAAAAAAGACACTCAAATTGCTGCGATTAGGGAGAAGATATTGTCCCATTGTTATGTAGTCAAATTGATTTTATGCAAACTTTTCTATTATCCCCCATCTGCTTCAATCTCTAAAACATCAGATTGAACGCATTGACAAAGCAGAAAAAAAATGGTTTTAATTAACTGTCATTATTGTTGTTTCTTATTTAACGGGAAAAATACAGACGAAAAACGCAATTCATACAGTAGAAGTTTGCAGATCATCCTAAGAGTGAGCAAGTCATGACACAGACCCCAAAACTTGCCACTTAACATATCGTGGCTAAAAGGGAGAGGGGAAAAAAGTTTTATTGAAAACCGTAAAACCTGTAAGCTCCTGGCAGGCTCTGTTGATGGGTTGCTTAGTGGGCTGTGTGGGCGTGGCCTTGGCAACATATGACAAGTAATGACTTGAACGCTTTATAAACAGCTTAAAATGCCGTTGTCAGACCACGTGACGGGGGAAAAAAAAACAAAAAATAATATGTATCGTGCTTTGTTTCCTCTTCTCTTGGCTTGCTTCTGCATCCTGGAGACTAAACTGTCGTCCTAGACTCACCATAAAGCGCTTACGCTTGCTCTTACAGTGTGTCAGATTGATTTGTGGTCGAGCTCATGCCAAATTTAACTTTAATAGTTTTTACTGGATTTACTTTTAATTAATTTTGCGGCAACCAGGACGGGTGATTCTCCTCTGTTCTGTCCTCTGTCCTCTGTCCACTGTCCTCGGCTCTGACTCTATCTCTGCTATTCTGCAGGAGTACAGAATTTTGTTGTGCCAGCGACAGTTACGAGACTCAGTTCATTTATAACTGGCACCAGCCAGAGTTGCAACTGAGGACTGAGGACTGTGGATTGTAGTATGGTGGAGTGTTTATCGTGCCGCGTAAAGCGCAATTAATTTCTTGTCTGCTTGTAGCAGTTGCCAGTTGCTCCGCCCCCTTGCCAACTCCTTTTGGGTGGGGGGCAAGTGGTGCGCGCAGCCGCCATTAATTATGAGATAAAGCACTGAAATGTATCAAGTTGTTGCGAAACTCTGTTGTTTGCGACAAAGTTGTAGCCACAATTTACGGGCTGCAAATTTATTTACTTATTTAAAATTTGTTTTTTTTTTTATCATTTTGAATTTTTAGTGGCTGTCGTTAAATTAGCACCCACCATGTTTATGAATTGTTTCATCTCAACATTGTTTATTCTCTTTGCAGCTTCGATACAAGGGACAAAGGGACAAAGGGACACGAACTGCAAATTCTGGTAAGTACATCCATAGTGCATGTGGCAGGTGTGCAATCTAATTAAATGCAGTACCTCCTTTAAGTGTTCCTTACTCAGCAGCAAAAAAAGAGTTAACATGCATTGAAAAATAACATGATCATGAAGCGGACAGACTATCAAATAAAGATTGAGGCATAAAATCTATGTGAAAAGTTTACGCGGAGATTGTGAAAATGGTTTGATATTGAATTGCAGATTCTCAGCTTAAATGCAGTGCACACAAAGTGCTAAAAAGTCTCGAGGTTAAGCCATCTTTCAACTACAAACAAAATCCAAAAGCCAGTCGCAAAAGTATTCAAATAGAAGTGCAGCTGAAAAGTTCACATTTAAAGATGCCATTTTCTTGGCTTTCGTAACTTGCACGGTCGGCTCAGCAAATGTACTCAGCACCACAGCCAACACCACCACATTATGGGTGTGTCTGTAAGAGTCGTTGTGAATATTAATACCCTCTGAGTCCAAATATTATTGAGCATTTGGATTTCTATTTGAAAGTTACAATTAAATTGTACATATGTACATTGCACATTTAATATAAGCATAGGAAGGTTTTTAAAACAACTTCCATGTTGATAAAATTCGAGAATCAATAGAATGCTTTAACTCCTCTATTTATGTTAATATCAAATTATGTTATCTGATTGGTTTGTTTGTAAAAACAGGGTATCTCAAGATTTACCATCATTGAAGTTGAATTTTTTTGTATGTTTGGTGCCGTCTGCAAAGACAACAACGCCAAGTGACTGCCAACGGCCGACGACGACATTGTCGGAGTTAAGCAACTTACTTAGGTACTGCGATGGTGTTGGGATAGAAGCCAGGCCTAAAGCATGGGCGGAAGCGGAGAAAGACAGGGTGGAACCGTCTGTTGGCTAGCAGTCAGGAAATTGTTGCATTTGTGCTTTGTATGTTGTGCAAAAGTCAGCAGAAATATACTTGAGTTGACTTTTGCTTGCCACAAGAAATGTACGAGTAAAAAAGGCGAAAAAAGCAAAACGAAAACTTAGCTGACAAAAGAAAAAATTAAGGCCAAAATGTAACGAGACGTTGGGCTTATACACCCGCCACTTCTACCACTCCATCCTTGCGACGTTGATGTCAGTGTTGTGGCTGAGGCACGTATTTGTTTTAATAAAAGTTTTGCGCAAAACTTAATGAAATGTGGCCAGCCGGGCCTGAGCCCGCTGCATGACAGCATCGACAGGAGAGGTGGGAGCTGAAGTAGGATCTCGGACTGGGACATATTCTGCATGTGTCTCTGTTCTCGGTCTGTGCATATTTAGCCAGAGCTCGAGACAAGCGAAAAGTTATGTCGGTTTGTACAAAGGAAGTTGTTGTATATTTACGCTTGAGATGGTTAAAAGAATGCCTTTCAATTAAATAGATGAGTGTGTGTGCAGTTTTTGTTGTTGCTGTTGTTCTCTATGTGATATTTAAGATAGAAAAGGACGAGTATTAAATAGATTTAATGCACCTCTAATGAAAAGATCTAATTGCCACTTTGCCAGCTTAGCTTTTTGGCCATAGTTTTGGTTTTGTGAGTCATGGCAAAGCTTTATCTGTGGCAATTTGTGGCCAGTATGCCAGAAACCAGAGGCAGCCTGTTAATTGGAAAGTTTCATGCAATTATAAAAGTTTTTTCATTATTTTGTGGCGTTTTTCGTCGTTGTGTGTTGATGCTGCTGTTGATATTTTGTCTCTCTATGCATACAATTTTGGCCAAGTTGCAAATGTTTTTTTTGCCACAGGTAGCTAGGCAGCTAGTCGAGTAGTGGCAACTGTAACCGAGACGGACCCATCTCATGTGTGACCAAAGTTAAAATGGAAATGGAAATGAAAATGGAAATGCACAACAGTTAGAACAACAACAAAAATGTCAATGTCACAGACAGAAACAACACCGAGCAAGAGTGAGAGTGAGAGAAGGGCAAACACGTCAAATGAGTGTTTTGTTCTTGCTGCAAACACAAAATTAATTTCATTTTGCTGTGCAACAAAAGCAAGTGACAATTGCAAAACGCAAAAGCGTTTAACATGGATTTCATTAAATGCAGGGCCAGACACAGCAGCAAACACTTGAAGAGAATCCCACTCTCCTTTAAGTTGTATCTCCGTCTTAGTTTGTATCACTGTGAGTGGGCAGAGAGTAAAAGCCAAATGAATAGCTAAGAGGTCCCACTTGGCCATTTAGGTGCACAATTGATGTGGTTTGATTTTGTTATGGCCATGGCAACTACATAAACACAAATGCCAAGCATCGAAGTTAACGCAGGCAATAACAATAACTATGTACCCCAACTAAAAGCAATCCCCCAATGGGCTGACGGTCGCCAGCCAAATGAAACGAATGAATAAATAAAGGCAAGGCACAAAACGCCCAACTTCGCTGCCATTTCAATGGAGATGGCGGCTGTAGCTCCAACAAGGAGATAGATTTAGTCTTAGAGAGGTGGAGGCAGCATGTGCATATAATAGCTGCTAAGCAACTGTCTGTCTCTTTGTCGCTCTGTCTGTCTGTCTGTCTGTCTGTCTGTCTGTAGTATTCCTCTATCGCTGAGTGCTCTGCCAATACCTGTTTGTTTCATGTCCCAGTTGGCGGCCTGACAGACCGTGTTGGGCCTTGAATGTCGTGTGCCTTGATTTAAATGATACTGAAATTGATTTCATTTAAGCGAAAATTATAATATTCCATTTTCTCTGTGTGTCCGTCTGCTCTCCCTTCATGGTCCCTTGTCCACAGAACACTTGTGGCAAGTGCTCAAGTGGCATACAAGCGCATTTTTTAAATTGAACGCAAAATGGCCGCTCTCTCTGTCTCTCTCTCTCTCTCTCTTTTTCTTTGGCATGAAAGGAAGCCGACAAAATAACTACGGTCGAGTGCGTAACGGAAGTTCGCTGACCACGCCCCAGGACACGGCCAGGACAGAGTCAGGGAAATGTTAATAATAAAAAAATAAATTCGAGTTCAATTCTAGCTGAAGACCTTTCAGTTGTTGCCTTACTGTCAATATAATAAATAAGTTTTGCGCTACTTTTCGTATTTGGACAGCGCTTTAAACTTTGACTCAAATACCTTTCAATCGTCTTATGACCACATCAACTGGGCAAAATCAATAAAACTAACAAGACACAAGTACTCGTACTTAGAACATTAGAGCTGCCCAAAGAGAGAAAGAAAGAAAGAAAGGAAGAACGAACGAAAGAAAGAAAGGAAGAATGAAAGAAAGACAGGAAAGTCGGGCAAAAAAACCTTTACCACCATTAATTCAATTTGCGACATCTGTCGTGTTGCAGGCTCTAACCTAATATGCTTGTAATTATAATTTATGTAACATTTAATGTCCCCTTTTGTGTTGAAGCAATAGCGGAACCGTTAAATCATTGTGACCACACACATACATGCTAATATGTATATGTAACTTGTCAAGTCTCATCTATTGATAGATAATCTTTGTTGTGCATCAGGCATGGCATGTCATTAATTATATTGGGCGAAAGCTCAATCCTCGCTGTCCTGGCGTCCGCCCATTATTATCAAACATTGCTGGCACCCTAACGAAAGTCCAGTCGGTATAAGGAGAAAACAAGTGAGAGGAGGTCACTTTTTGACACTACAGTTTCATTAAATGGATTTCAATTATGTTCAGCGTATAACGCAGGCCGCAAGAAAGAGAGACTTGCATTAAAATGTATGAAAGAAGTTAAAACAGTTCCGAAGGACTTGTACCAAGATTCATTAAGATAGACTAGTTTGCGTGGAAACAGACAGACGTAGAGAAAAACTTATTTACCTTATGGGATCTGCCACGCCTACTTCAGTGCGTTACACATGTTGTGACACAATTATAATACCCTTTGCAAGGGTATAAAAGAAAGAAAATAACACAAATACATATATATGAAAATGTTCTAGGAATTTTTAAAATGAATTCATTAAAAGTAAAATTCAGTAAGAAAGAAAGAGAGTGATAGGGAGAAAGAGAGGGAGAAAATCACTTTGCAAACAAGACAGGCAGAAACAAACCCTTTGATATTTAATGCCATCGCTACTGTTGGACAACAGTCGTCCCCTTAACCTATTGTTGGCCCTGCCCTCTTTCGATCTCCACCCACCGTCAGATGGCGCCTGTCGCACTTTATTTGGCAACTTAATCGCCCGACAGGCCACAGTTTAAATGGAATTTCGCTGCTCACAACAAAAATTTTATTAAAATTCAGCGCATTAAGCGGCAGCAGCTGCTCTTATTGTTGTCCTTGTTGTTTTTTCCCCTTTTCTTTTCTTTTTTTTTCTTTTTTGATTTTGCTGTTGCTTGAGGGCGATAATAATGCCAGAAATGCGTCAAAAATTAAGAGTCCTGGTTAGTAGTTTGTACGCTCCTTTTAAGCCCAGCTAGTAAACAAGGAAAGGGAGGATAGAAAAATTCCAGGGGTTTATACACATATTTATATTGATACTTTAATAAAGTTAATTGATGTATGACGATCATAATATATTTTTTAATTGAACAGAAAATAAAATATGTCTAGTTAGTTTTAATGTTATTTACTTGTGTAAAACTTGCATAGTAGTAGAAATAGGGGATGGCTCTGTCAACATAAAAGATGATTATAATTAGAGTCTGCCTGGAAATGTTTTTAAGCGGTTTTTAAGCATTTTGCAGCCATAAAATGCTTATTTAACATTTAAAAAGTATTTGCTGTCAGGCACGTTTATGGGCCGTTAAAAAAGGACAGCTTCAACGCCGACGTCGACGCCGACGCAGGCACCGACACCAAGCTGAGTAAACAGACCAACAAAGTGCCTCAAATTTATTTAAAAACTCATTTAACAAGCGACGAAGCAGCGAGGCATCAAGGCGCCCCATAGGTCTCTAAGCCCACATCAAACACGGCCAAACAAACAGAACGTAGAGGGAAAGGAGAGGCAGAAAGTTCTGTTGTGGTGCCTGGGGTTGCATTGGCGTCATCAAATGCGCAATTAAATATATATATTTTTTGTTTTCATTTATTTCTTTAATGTCATTATTACTACTTATTTTCAATGGAATGCTGCCTTTAGGTGCAAAATTGCGCAATTATTAATGCATTGTGTATTTAATGTCATTAGGCCGACGTCATTGGCTCAGGTTTTACTTGAAAACATCCTGTGGAACGTGATGTTCATCAATTTGCGTGACAAAACTTTCAACAAGTATCCAACAGAGTCGAACAGCCGACCAGCCGACCAGCCGACCAGCCGACTGAATATTATTTTAATTTTTCACACAAGCGAGAAGCGGAAATTCCAATTAAAACGCATCAGCAGATTGCAAGCCAATGCAATTGGAAATCACAAACCGACTGTCACAATCAGCGGAGGGAATCGGCATCAGACAACTGCATCTGAAAGAGAAACATATATCGGAACAGGAAAGATATGCGAACAATCCGAGTATGTATTTTGTATGACTGATTTTCGATTTATTTGCGTAAATAAAAAAAAAAATAAAAAAGAGGAATGCGTAAGAAATGAAACAATTGGTGCACAGACGCTGTAATATACATAAACTGATACAAAGTGAGACGAAAGCGGATAAAAAACAATAACGCCCATATGTAAATAAAGTTGTCAACGTAATTGGACATGCGTACATACTTATAACGCGGTGCCCATAGTGAATATTTACTGTAGGCTCAAACGGAACACAACGCATCTTGAAATTGGGAAAAACAGCTCTTTGTTTCCGAATGCGTTGCAGAATGACATTACAATTTCTTATTATACAGCCGTCATTTAAACTTCAAAGGAGCAAACATAAATCAATTATTCTTCATTTCAATTAAATTACGTATACGTAATGCAAACTATTTTCTCTTCTATCAATGCATTTACGCAATAAACCATACATATTTCTTGGCCTTTCAATTAAAACGACATGGACAATTAGACAGAGGAAATATAAAGAAAGGAGTTGATTCATGCGTAGATACTTCCACATGGATAAAACACTTGAATTGAAAAAGCAAAGTTCATAAGTCTATTCATTGAAAATAAGCTTCGACTGTTGCAGCGCCTCACATCTTTGTTTCGCAAAGTAATTACAAACTCGGCACACGTGCCGCATGCATAATGAAAAGTCATTTGGCACTACACACACAAGACAACACACAAGAATAATAACTGCAATTATGATATTGAACATTCTGAATGCGAATCACAGCCAGAGACTGAATCTGGTCAGGATGACAATGCGAATCAAATCGAAGCGAATCGAATCGAATCGTACTGATTCTGAAGCTGAAGCTGCACAACAAGCGAATTTATTTTGCTGATTTACCAAAGACAAAGATAATTGAATTACAACAGCTGCAGCACAATACGAATCAGATTCAGTTTAACCAGCGTCTGGGAAAGGGACAGCTAGGGGAGAAATACAGTGAGAGAGAGAGAGAAACAGATAGAAGGGAGAGAGATAAAGAGAGAGGGGGAGAGAGAAAAAGAGGGGCAAAAGACAAAGAGTTCTAACTAGAGATATCTGTAGAAAAGGTACTTTCACGTTCATACACACGTAACCCGAATGCACATGAGCAAATATGCATTAAATTGGCCATTATTTGATACTACTTCTCTATTATTGCATAGGGAATACGAGTTGTATCAATGAACGTTGAGGTGACATATGTTAGCATAGGAAACAAGAATAAAACCTTACTCTGGGATATAACTTCCAGCCATTTCGTTTGAGTTACATCGATACATACATACTCTCTTCCGATAGGGTTGGCAATGAATTTAAAATTAGATTATTTTGACATACTTAAAGGTTCAAAATATGTGTATTGTCTTCAAACATGTGTGTAACCAGGACCTACATTTATAAGTATATTTAGTACAAAATTCTGTTGAAACAAGTATTTTCTGATTTAAATTATAGTTTGTTTTATACTAACCTTTGAGTTAACTGAGGGTAAAGCCAGTATGCAATTTCGATTTGCCAACATTTTATAACATACTAGAGGGTTTGCCCCCTGCTCGCTACGCTCGCTGAAATCTCGGGGAGAAATGTGGAGTGAAAACAGGGAACACTACTCACAGCTATAGCCGGACCTTATGTCATTTCTAATAAGAAAGTGGAAAATGTGAATTAAATTTTCCCTGCAATTGGATTCTAAATAATAGTACTTTTTATAATATAGAGAATTTACATCTTCGCTGCTCGCTGTTTTAAAGTTTTCGCTGCAATTTGATTACAGCAGAAGAGCGAGGAACAGTGCCATATACTTCAAATTTATTTTAAAAAGTCGCAACACCAATGAATTGTACCCCCCCCCCCCATGTTTTTGATTGTTTATTAATAGCATCAAAAGCCACTGTTCCAGCTATATGATATAGTCATCTTGACCAAATTTTCACAGTATGTTACAATAGTAAGGTAAGAAATACATAATCTGTGAGTTTGGTTAAGATAGCTCACAAAACAACAAAGAACTTCATTCAAAATTATAATTGCATCTAATTGTTCCTATGACAGCTATAGTCAGCCGATCTTGACCAAATTTTCTTAGAATGTAACAACGAGTAAGAAATAAGTACATAATCTGTGAGTGTGGTTGAGATATCTCAAAAAACAAACAATTTTTTCATACTCAGCAGTTGTGACTTTTGACGCCCCATTTTAACCCATTCCAGTTAATTATATAATTAAATTATAAATAATTAAACCTAAGGTATGCTGTGTGAAAATTTCAGCTAACTATACCTGTTGGGTCTGCAGCGTGATGTCTCGTCAGTTATTGAATCAGGACAAAGGGTTTTACATATACATATATATTAAAACAAAGAAAATGCAGTAAGATGCTTACTCCACTGTAGCTTTATGCACTTTTCTTGTAATAAATGTAATTTTGCTATATTGTCTTGATGAAAATTATTATCTATCAATTAATAATTATTAACGTTCACAAGCCTTTTGATAGGTGGTAAATGATATACGGATACGGATACGGAAAATACCCTGTACTTTCCGCGACGAACTGCTCAATAATAACTGTCCAGATAGGCAAGCCTGGAATGCAAGTGTAGTTCATAGAAGGGTTTTATATCTTTCACATCGACTGGGCAGGCTACATAAACGATTAAAGCATCAGTAAGCTTCATAGATAAACATTGAGATTGCGCCCATTCAAATATTTTAATCAGTTTTCGATTTTTGCCATAAAAAACTAATCTACAATGGCCTAAAAATAAAAGCTATAAATTTGTAGAAGCATAACAAGAGGAAAAATATATGATGTTAGAGCTGGCACTGGCGTTGCCTAAAAAATGGCTGGCAGCCGGCGCTTCCTGCTTCCCACTCCTTATTTCCTGATGCATGTAGTGGCCTACGGACATGATACAGATTTGTATGCATACAGCGAAAAAACCTAATAGGCCAGTTAGATCCAGTTAGATGGGGAGGCATATTGGCAAGCAGGTGTGTCATACTATTTTAGTCATTGCTTCGGCGAACCCAAAAGAAAAAAACTATTTGGCTACAGTCGAGCGTACACAAAAAAATGATACCCTGTAAAAATCTCTATAAAAACATTGGTATATCGCCCGATTGGGGGGCTCGCGTCCCCTAGTTTTATAGCATATATAATTTTCTGTAAAACAGATGGAAAGTATTTTTTTGCTGCACCTTGCCCACTTTTTTACATTATATTATATATTTTATAGTGAGAATAAAAAATTTAAAATTGCACTGTACCCCTAAAAATCGTATTAACTACTTTATCATGTGTATCATTTTTATAGGTGATAACTTGTTTTGCTCGAGAAAGTAACCTATGCGATTTATATGAGTTTTACATTTTTTTTTTCACAAAATACCATCAAAACGATCTGACTGATATAAGAGCTAAAAACATAGAAAATTATAAAAAGAATTCCAAAATTGTATCTTGAAAACTAATCAGAGGAAAAACTTGTAAAATTTATTTTTGTTAAGGAAGCCAAAATCTATTTGAAACAAATATTATGACCTCTGAAGCCGAAAAAGTCAATATTTGTAAACTAGTGTTATTAGTCAGTCAGACTGGCAAAGAGTTTTACAAATAGATTTAGAGGAAAATAGTTAGATTTGACAGAAAAACGCCAGTTTAGACGGAAAAAGGTTTGATTTGGAATAAAAGTATCCACATATTTCTATAACAAGATCCGTTTTAGCACATCAAGGAGGACTAATAACATAGTGACATATAGAAATAATTTAGCAAAATCCGAACACGCCTTCTTTGTTCTCGCTGCTAAGCTTTGGAACCAATTACCTAATAGCATTAAGATTATAAAGAGCGCGCTGTAGTTCTTAAAAAATTGACAATATTTTTGGTTAGATTAGTTTAGTAAGGCAAAAAAGAAACATCAATAATCAAGTTTTAATTCTGGCCAGGAAACAGGGGAACCTACATACTAAGTTTGGTGTCTGTACTTAGCTCTTATAGTGTCCGAGATCCAAATGTTCATATTTTAAAAAATACGGATAGTCGTACACTGTCTATTTATTGTCCGATCAAAATGAAATACGGACTTTAGTAATTATTATACATAATTGCTAAAACTCGTAGCGCTGGCTTTTTGAGTGCTCTTGTTATTCGACTTTGTTCTTGTTATTTGATTTTCAATTTGGTGGGGTGTTATCTGAAACTGTATGCCAAATTTGATTTCTTTGGCTCTAATAGTTTCTGAGATCTAGGTGTTCAATAAAGGGACAGACAGACAGACGGACAGACGGACATGGCTATATCAACTCGGCTGTTGTTGCTGATCAAGAATATATATACTTTATGGGATCTGCCACGCCTCCTTCTGCCTGGTACACACTTTTTTGACAAACTGAATAGACCCTTTTGTACTTTCTAAAGTACAGGGTTTAAAAGCCCGCACTGGGTATTAAAAGTGAGGAAAGTAGGCGGAGCTCTGATTTGACAGTTGATTTGTTTGTTTGGCCGAACAAACTGGAAAACTGCAATCAAAATTGAAAGCAAAATGCTGGCGATATTCAAAATTTAATGATTGTTCTGACATTTGTTGCAGTCGGAAACTGCTATCCGGGACGAGGGGTTCCGGGGATTGTTTTATGAGTTGTTTTTGCAAATGCTGCGACCGCGTGCAACACTTGTAAGCATTGATTTTGTTTGCCAATTTCATTTTGTTTGATTTCTAATTAAAAACATTGTTAAACTGCAAACACTGTGCAGAAAGACAGATGTGAGTACATTTTTTATTCGCACTTATTCGTATTTAATTAAATGCAAATAACAAATAGCAAAAATCACATAAATTTTAAACCAAAGTGCGAGGTAGACGTATAAAACGAACACCAGGAAATAGGGAGAGGGGAGCAGAAGGTGTGTGGTTGCGGGTGTTGCCGATGGCTCGCGGCGTTTCTGACCATTATTTATGAGCGCAATCATTTATATGATATTTTGTGGTTCCGCTTGCATTTATCAAAAATGTTTCATAACACTTGCTTAACAATGCCAGAGGTTCTATCTCGCTATCTCGCTCTCTCTTTCATTCTCTCTCTTCCTTACCCTCTATGAAAGTATGTATTTAATGCGCAATAAGACGGGTGCAAGGTACTTACTTACTTAAAGCTAACCTTATATCGACTACATCGAATTACGAATTCAATACAGGGTATGCCATAGTCCTGCCTTATCTAGTATAGACACTTCACAATCTTTCCATATAAATTATCTGCATTTTGATAAATGTTTTTATTTAGCTCTTATTATCGTTTCGGCAGCTGCTTAAAATGTCAGCGAATTTAAGGGCTTTGTCGGGACAAAGAAGAAAGCCCCAAAAACATAAACGGAAAACTCATTAAAATCATAAAATGCACTTATGACAGCCTTGTTTGTACTACGGCAACAAATGTTTATGTATGAATGTATGTGGGTGAGGGCTGCTGGCATTTTTGAAAAGTGTCAAAATCAAAAACAAAGTTGTTGGTATGATAGACGCGTGAGTTACTTCGTTTATCCTGCTGCATCTTCTTCTTAACTTGTCCTTCGTGTTGTCACATAATTATTCATGCAACCAGCTCCAGCTTGAGCATCAGTTTGTCTACACTTGATGTTGTTTGTGTTGTAATTATGTACATTGCCGACTGCAAAACAAACTGGCAGCGTACATAAGCCAGGTACAGGCTAAAACTGAGGCTGAAAACATGATTAATCGTGTGTGCACAACTTATGGCCAAGTCTCTTAAAGTAGCTAAAACAACAGCAAAATGGCAATGTCAGCAGCAATCCCTTGTCCCATTCATGTTCATGTCGCATGTCCATGTTCATGTCCACGTTTATGCCCTGCGACTGGCACTTCAATCACGCTCATTCGTTATGCGTTTGACAAATTGAAAATGCGCACAAAGTAAGTGCAAGGCTGGGCTAAAAGGACGAGGACCTGGACGAGAACGAGGACGAGCAGGGCAACGTTAAGGACGTGCTGTTTGCTCGCCAAACAAGCGTCATCAGCGCATCCTTAAACACAAAATTCTTAGTTCCTACTCTGCTGTTGGTACTCAGTTCCATCGACATCAGAATCTCTGTACCCATTTCTTTATCCTTTGGTTATCCTATAGTTCCTGCTGTTGTGGAACGTTTTACTTCTTGCACAATTTCTACTTCAACTTTTCTTCACCTTTTTTGCTTCTACTTATTAATATTGCTTTGGCATTTGCCGCGCTGACCACGTTCTCAGCATCTTTATTTATCATGCACTCGACAATTTTTCACTGCGTAACTCAGTGCGCCACGTAACTTAGAGAACTTTTATCACTCTTTCTCTTTCTCACGCTTTGCCTCTCTGTCTCTCTCGCCTTCTCATTTTCATAGTCAGCATTGCATCTTCTTTTGGGAATCTTTTATCTGCAATCAGTGGCCCTGGACAATTTCACACATGGCCACTGTTCGATAAGGTTTTGATTAATGCAACAGCATTGACCATTGGCCATTGACCAAAGATGAGCTGGCCTGAACCTTCACTAACTCTTAGCTAAAGAAGAGCGCTTAGTTGACTTCCATTAGGGGACGAGTTGATCCATTTGACGTTGACTCGCAAATCAACGAAATCAAACGTGCGGGTCCCGCATTTTCATTTTCATTTCCATTTCCATTCCATGGCCATCTCCAGCTCCATTTCCATTTCCATCTCCATCTCCATTGTGCATACTCCATCTACATTCTCCATCAGCAATAGCATTTCCATTTCCATTGCGATTTCCATTCCGATTACCATTTCACATTCATTCTTCATCATTTGCTTAGCATGTCACTCAGCACATTTGGCATTCGCTCGTCTATTTAGCTGATTGTCTGTTCTGCCATGAGCAGAAGCAGGAGCTGAAGAAGCAGGGAAGGGAGAAGGAGCGAGGACAAGTTGCTGTCTTCAACGGATATGTCGAAGGAGTTCTTACTCTTGCCTTCATGTTACTGGCGTGTGTTTTGCATTTTTGTTGACATATTCATTGGCAAATGCAATAATGTTAGATTTAAATGCTTGGCAGCGTTCAGTGCGTCTACGTGGCACATACCCAAGCCCTCCTTTTAGTCCTCCCTTTGCTTACAGTGCGTGGGTTGCTGCCAAATTGAATTTGGCCAACGTTTTACGCGTTTTGTCAAGGAAATTGAAAAGCATCGCCACACTTCCTTTTAAAGTTTCTCGATTTACATTTCGATTTTTCATCGTTTCGTGAGTTGACAAAAGTTGTTAAAGTTATTTTGCCATTGCACTTGCAAAATCTTCGCTGTATAAGCTTGCCTGTAGCTTTTGACATACTTTGATGTCAGTTGCATGCAACCAACTAATTTCCAGGCTGCCAGCTGCCTCTCTCCGCTTCTCTTGACGGACCCCTAAAATCAAGACGCCCAGTGATGAATGACTGCCAAAGAGCTTCAGAATTCCTTTAGGACAGTTAGAGATAGAAAGAGAGACAGAGAGAAAATGAGAAAGAGAGAAAGGAGCTGAGAGTGCTCGAAAAGAGAAGAG
Organism: Drosophila neotestacea; assembly: GCA_035044365.1. Lineage (NCBI taxonomy): Eukaryota > Metazoa > Arthropoda > Insecta > Diptera > Drosophilidae > Drosophila > Drosophila neotestacea. The sequence continues at coordinate 1,919,227 of JAWNMD010000157.1, read as the reverse complement.
TGGCTGCGGAGGGCACTTCGAGTGGCGCTAATCCGCTGTTTGTTACGAGTATTATTTTTTTCAGTTTAATGAAAACTGCAGTTTGCCCCGCCCCCGCCACCGCCCCCGCTTCCCTACTCGTTCCTCAGACAACTTTCCCACTTCAATCCAAAAGCAAATGTGCAACGCTTGTGGCACAAAGCAACAACATCGAAGAAGACGTCACTGAAGTCGAACTCTCATCGTTTGCCAGCTGCTACTCCGACTCCGACCCCCATACCCGTTCTCCTCGCATACCACTGCCATTTCTTCACCTAACGTTGTGTCCCTACAGCCACTTTACAATTTTATCGATTTTCCCATAGCTCTTAGCTTGTGCCTTTGCCTTAGCTTTTCCTTTGAGTCGTCCTTTTATTATTTTTATTTCTTTTTGTCAACGTTTCCCGGTTTATGCATTTTGTAGCCACTTTGATAATTTTGTGGAGAGTCACCACAACTCCTTTACCGCACTCCTCCACACATCTGCCCTCTCTTTCTCTCTGCATTGCAGTGCTCCACATAAGAGCATTACACTTTTAGTTCCCTCTTAGTTTGTTGGGCAGCTCCATCAATTTCGAACTGCTTTTTGCAATAAATTAAATCAATCGATCAACCAGGCACACGCTGACCGGCAAAAACTGTGTCAATCAATTAGTTTTCCTTCTCGTACACATACACACACATTTTGTAGCACACTCACGCATGGTTAAATCACATATAAAGGACTTCGCCTTTGTCCCGAACTCCTTGGGAATTATTTTAATGAAATACAAATATAAATGAAGCGTCGACCAAACAATGACAGCTCATCGGAAGGACTCAAATGGAACTCATCAATCGTCGAAAAAAATACTTTTTACAATCATCCTAGTCAAAATTATTTCCAGCACTCGCCTGATTAGCTGCGCCATCTTCCAAGACATTTTGCGGCTGTCTAAGGCACGTGAAAAGCATCTCAACTAGTTTCATCTTAAGGAAAAATGCAAAATAACTGAAAAAAGCTGATAAATAGGGGAAAATTTATCGACTGGCAGATACCCTAAAGTTATATATCCATTTTTGGCTCTCTCTCCTGTTGTACTTACAGATCGAATATACTCTGAGAAGGGGATCTCAAGTAGTTTTAGAAACTTGGTGACCATGAGGACACAAATTTAAATTAGGACTAAGTAACTAGAAACTAGAAACTAGACTAAGTAACTAGTAACTAGAAAATAAAAGAAGGTGTATTAAAAGCCCTAAGAACCATCAGTTTGTTCTGCATTGCAATTTTATATACAAGTCCGAGATTCCTTATGCCATCTTTACTACAGGGTATAATAAATACGGGCAGCAAAATCGAAAAAATGTCCAAAACGAATGACAAATTTAAATGTCAATAGTAAGAGACGTGCGAGCTGCTGAGGCGGTTGGGCGTGGCTAAGCCTAAGGAGGGTGGTCAAGTAGGGAGGGAGAGAAGAGGAGAAAGGATGGCTTTGCTTTGGACTTTATTCGTATCTGCGGCGCTTTCATGTTCATTTTAATTTGTCTAAATGTCGTTGCAGGACTCACAAACGATTTGTTTTGGTCGGCTTCGTCTATTGGTTTTGTTGGGACTGTGCGGGGGTCTTGTTTTTGGGGTTTATTTGTATTAATGAAATAGACATTTTGGGGTCATGCTAAAGTGATTTTTCAACGTCCTGCCAGAGGAAGGACCTCTCCCACCTCTCGTCTCTCATCTCTCATCTTTCAGTTCTCGCATTTCATGTTCCTCGCCTTATCTATGGCCATTTTTTTTGTTGTGCTCGTATTTATTTTGGCTTTGTCTTGGCAGTCGCCTTCATTCTGTTTTGCTGTTATTCTGTTTTTCCCGAATCCTTTCCGTTTTATTCCCACCCACCTCACAACAATGGACAACTTTTTCTAGTGGATGCCGCAGCAAGAGAAGCATCGTTCATGGCCTTTCAGCGACACTCGCAGCAAAGTGAAACTAATGGCAGTTAGTTTTGTTAAGTCGATAAACCTGTCAGTGATATGGCAGATTGTGTGGCAGCTGGCGGGTCCTGCCTCTTCCTCGTTGCCTCCGTATCCTTGCTGCAGCAGCTTTTTGTCACCTCAACAAAATAGCGAACGTTGCGCGGGATTTACAGTCAAAAGATACATTCCGCATTTGAGTTGGGTTAAAAAAGTTAAATGAAGTTGCCAGAGGCATTTAATTTTCTTCCATTATCAGGCAAGTCAACCTCAATATTGACCCCTTTTCGCCTTCTTTCGCAGTGCTAAATGTAAATGAAGATTCCTGCATTTGTCACGGTATATAGAATGCAATGGTGTCACCAAGTGTGGCACCATTCACCAACCACCCACACCACCCATTTGGCTTCTGTCTACCGCTCTGCATATGGGCGTGGCTTTGAGGCAAAATGTGAGTGGCATTTTATGTTCATTTGCTCGACTGCAGCTCAACACTGCATTGAGTTTTATGTTCTTGCCTATTCGAAAATGCAACCTGCCACCTTGTGAGGCTTGCAGGAACGTGGCCAGGAGGCATGAGGGTCGCGTGTGTGCTAGCATATTAAATGCTGACTTATTTCGGCGACATGGTGCACATTTTTCTCTACAAGTGACTTGCCATGTCTTTATCATCATCGCCCCGAAACTGAGCTTTCAGCTTATTACTTCGAATGTGCACCACGTGGCGTATGGGTGTTTTTACATACCTCTACTCATCCCCTATGTATACATACTAATCATTTCACCATCAGCAGGTATCTGAATTAATTATCGCATATCACAGATGGCTCACGTATTCTTAATCAAAGCATTTAGCGCCCTTAATCCACTTAATGCATAATGTGCTCGACTTTATAACCCCTTCTACATTGTATACCCTTTGCCAATACCCTTTCCATAATGATTCCGCAGCTTAAATGCGAGTGCACTTGGGCAGCAAGGAGAAGGTCGAGTGTGCAGCGTATTTAGCAAATTAAAATGAAAATCCTTAGCACGACGGCTTAAAACCGAAAGAAAAATCTCCTCACGTCACATGCAGAAAGCGTATGGAAGAAGGAGGATGAAAAAGAGAGAAAAGCTAGACGAGGTTTTAAATTCCGATGAGGATAAGGGACAAGGACGACGTGGACAACGAGAAGTGTCAGGCACCAGGTCGCTGTGATTGGCAGCAGCCATCAAATAAGTTAATTGCCCACAATTTAGAGTAGTGGGTGAAGTGTGGATCTTGTGGTTCTACTGCACGCTCCACTTGAAGTGTGGCCGTGCACTGCCTTCGCCAGCAAAACTCATCAATCGAATTGAAGTCCGTCGACTCTGGCCCTGCTTCTATTGCAGGTCATGGCTCCTGTTACTGCCACAATTGCCACCTCCTGCGGCAGCTAAATCTCGGCCATTTGTGACGCTATTAGTGCGGCGACTCTCTCTCTCTCTTTCTCCCTTCTCACAGGAGAATTTGTGTTTGGCTATGGCATGACCATTATCGTATATGGTGCGTTATTAACTTTAGCTGCCCGTCAACATTGAAAATTATATGCTAGCCAACCGCATACACTTCGCCCTCCATGCCACGCTCTCATTTCCTAGTTATTGTGTGTATATGAGTATAAGCTATTTTTCATGCTTCGTCTCTCATTCATTATGTGAGTTGCGTGGCGACAAGATGAGGCATTCGGAACCCCATCCCCATCCCCATCCCCATCTCCATCCCCAATTGCCATTAGCGCAGCTGGAGAAGCACATTTCATTTTACTGTTGTGTTTCCTCCTACTACAGCTTCCCTTGAACTCATCTCTTGTAGTTTCTTTGGGCAAATAAATCAAGTATTTTTTTTACAAATTGTTGTCATCATGTTGACGTTTCCTACTTTATCGGCAATGAGTTTTGGGCCATGCAAAGTAAGGATGTGTGTCTGTCTATCTGTTTTTGAGATACATGTTAATGTGATTGGTATCCTCAACATAAAGAGGGTCAATTTAAAGGGCTTTCACTTTAAGTAAAAACTTCTATCAAAGACTGGCAATAATTATGGGTTAGCGGAGACGCATCAAAGCACAATGAACCACAAAGCTTACAAAACAAAACTGAAATGCTGGCGTTAAAAGTTTTATAAGAAATTCAACACTTCCGCTCAAGTTGTAACTGTGATAGAGTTTCCGGGCGTAGGGTGAAAATTAAAAATAAAAGACCAGAGAACGGAACAACGTGAAACTAACGCGAAATGAAAGAAGCAAAGCAAAGAAGAAAAGGAAAGGAAAAGGCAAGCGGAACGCTAAATGAAAAATTACATTTAATTTTTATTTATGTATTTGCATTTGCCATAAAACTCAACATCAACATCAGAACAACATCATGAACGTCGACGTGGCCCGAAATGACTTCCGTTTCCGCTTAAGATGCAGCCAAGCACAGGCACACACACACATATATATAAATATACATATATATATATATACATATATGAGAACATCAGCATGCAGTACGCGTCATTTGTTTACATGTTTGTTGTCGCTGTTGTACTTTTGTTGTTGCCCATTACCATCTGCGTCTACACATTTGCTGTCCATTTTGTGACATAAAAAAATTGCATCGAGCATAATGTAAATCGTGTCATTTGTCAAGGGCAGCTGCTTTCCCCAGATGCTCAAAGAATATCAGAAACAACAGCCAGAACGACAGATCTGACAGCCTAATGACAATCGACATGTTTTAACGAGGCATACACTCATGACCATATAAATGGCATCACCTCGTAGAATAAATACATTTAATGGGTCTTTGCGAAAATAATTTGAAAATATTTTATTTGAGCTAACAGATTAAGCGACGCCAAAACTCCGACATTGTCGGTGTGAATAATTCAATAAACTAAGTTTCATGAAGATTAATTAAATATTTCTGTCTAATTTGACGAAACTTATGCAAGTCGACGGGGCAATGGGAAAAATGGACAAAGTTTTTGCAGAGTTCTCTGCGAATATCTTTGCGAGTGGGAGTATGTATCTGTGAGTGCCGCTAAAACTTTTATTAATTACAAAAGATACACATAAATATTAGCTGTAGTGAGAGAATAAACGAGATTGAGAGGGTCCCCTACTCATTCTTATTTAATTGCGTTGAGAAAGCCACTCGTCGTTAGTTACTAACTTGGTTTTCTTATGTTTCCTGCTTTTGGTTTTTCCAGTGTCCGGGAAAAGTTGTGGAGCTCGAGGGACCACAAACACAGCACTACCAAACTTGAGAGGATTAGTCATGGCCAAGGACAAAGACTGCTGAATGAGAAGAAGCGCAAGCATATAGAAGGTAAGTTGAGTGAAGCGGATGGGAAGTAATGCAACTTAATGCGCTTGTGTACACCGACATAATGTATAATTAATATGAGTCGACATGCACATTTGCCTGAGGCAACCTGTTGAGTTGCTACCCGAGCTTACACCTGCCACGCCCCCTCCGCAACCTCCTATGGCTCATTGAAAAGTGGCATAACGGGCACTCGTGTGCCGGCTTAAAAGTGCTTACAAATTGCTACATGGCAATGTCTATGTAACACTGTAAAAGCTGGCCAAGGGGCGTGGCACAAGTGGGCAGGTAACTTTGCTGCTTTCATCAACACATAGGGTTCAAAAAAGAGATGAAAACTGAAACTGCAATTGAAGCGCCTTTCAGCAGCAGACAGAAAAACCTGGACGCAAAAAAAATAAAGCAAACAGTAAGGCTTTTTAATGAGTCAAGTGGCCAACACGTCAGCTCTCTGTATGTGTGGGTGTACGAGTGTGTGTGTGTGTGTGTGTAATGACGCGCATTTGGTACGCTTTTGTGCTAACGTATTCGTACGAAATAAACCGTTTGCTTTTGAAGTTCCTTTCGGGCTCCATGCCAACGTTTTTCAGTTCCCAGTTTGCATTGCTTTTATAATTGCATGTGGCTCTTAATGAGCCAAACGCTATGCAATTTGTACTGTACAATTCACCAACCCACACACACACATACACACACACACGTTTTGAATAAATATATACTTGCGTGTATGTGTAGCAAATCAGCCTTTTAAACAACTTTGCCGCCACTTGAAGTTGGCAGGAGTTCGGTTTGAGGTTGGTTACTTGCTTCGTTGGTTGGTTGGTTGGTTGGTTGGTTGGTCTAACGGTTGCTGTTCGTTGGCTATATGGTGAGAAAAAATACAAAACGGAACAGAACAAAACTCGTATTAAACAGCTGCCAAAAACGGCACAGAAAGTTAAGCTCCAACCAAATGGTTTTGCTCGTAAGCGAAATAAAACCACGCAACGAAACGAAATGAGTAAATTGCGGTTTCAAGTTCTCGCAACTGTTGGCCAACATATCCCCCCTTTTCCACACTCTCCCTCACAATCAGAAGTACAAAGCTTCACGCACACATACACACAATACCCTTTTGGCCTCTGCTTGTTGCCTTGGCAATGCTTTTTCTCTTTGCCATTTTTTGCAATTTGCTCAAAAACCACTTTGGTTGTTAAAATTTTTAACACATGCTGCATACTTTAAGGGGCAAATAGAGTAGTGTGAGCGAGAGAGGGAGACAGGTTGCTATTGCTATTGCTGTTACTGTTGCTGTTGCTGCATGGAAACGTGGCTTAAACATTTGATTGACTTTTGCACAACGCAAACACAAATAACAACGCTCGAATCATTTTCACTTTTAATTCAAACCAGAACATCAATTGCTACCCTCGCAAAATGGGGCAACAAGAACAACCAATTTTCAATTGCTTTAAAGAGCCTTTATAAAATATTGCGTATACGCAATGCAAACACAAACGAACATATCGTATAAATGTATAATTGAAAACAAATTTTACAGCATGTAATTGAGAGTGTGTATATGGCAGTGGGTGCGCATGTGTGTGGGAGTGAGTGTGTCTCTGTCTTGATATCGATAACAAATGCCACAAATTGAATTTAAATCATATTACATACATATGAGCACATAGCCAAGGATAGAAGCACACTATTGAGGGGCTACGAACTGCTGTTGGAGTTGGTTAGGTTCGTTGAGGTCGGTTTGCCATTCGCTTGTTTTATTTATGAAGGCAACAGCAATAGCAAGAAAAACGATAACAAATACAAGTGCTCCAAACGGATGATACAACGCCTTCCTTTTACCCTATACAGAAAAAGGATTTTATAATTCGCACAAGCAGTATAACATACAATTGTAAGTAAACATAATTTTATATGTTTCGACGGGAAACCATTTCGCAATATTTACACTAAAATTATATGCAAAAATACATTTAAATGATGCTTTTTGATAATATACAATCTGAAAATAATATGATAATGGTATTAAAAAGTTCTGCAACTACAGAAAGTTTCATTATGAAAGAAGAAAACCTCTGCCTGTTTTGTAAAAAGAGCATTCAGTTCATCCTTACAGTCAGTGCTGCTCGTACTCAAACTTGTACATTAGCTGCCTTGAGATTTCCGTTTTATGCATTCAGTGCACACGTTTGGCAAAGACAAGCGAACCAATCTGCTGGCTGCCGCCACGAGTGTTGTTCTCATCCCTACCCCGCCCTTCTCCGCCACCACAGGCCAAAGGCTCTTAATTGTCTACTGTGCTATGTGTTGTGCTATGGCATGCAATAAATTTATGCATTGCGTTTGGATTTGGGGGCTATAGAGGCTTTGCATTGCATTTGCCAGAGGCGAAAGGCCAGAGGTGCGAAGGCCATAGACGAGAGACCTGTTGGGAGCTGCGAATGCCCATCTTCTTCTTCTTCTTCTAGGACCCAAAACCATAAATAAATGTTTGATAAGCAGTCAATGTGCTTTGCACATTTTCACAGAATGTGTTTGCAGTTTGCCATATTGTTTGGCGTTTTTATTAGAAAGCAATTGAATTGCGTTTTCTCGTCTGAAATATTGTAAATTAATAACAGAAAATGTAAGAAAACTCCTATCAAGAGTTATCCAATTCTTAAAATATTGTTGAAAATAGCCTCAGGATAATCAAATTACTGAGTTCGTGCTATTTATCAGAGATGAATTCAAAATTGGAATATAAATATAGGCACAGGAAAATCTAATAAAATTTGTATATTGATACTAAGCCGATGCAATGTTTAGTTTAACTGCAGACGAGGTTTCAAAAATTATAGATAAATAATAAATAATAAATGTTCACAATCATTTATTCTAGTATTGTATTTATTCAAAGTACCATTTTTAAAAATAAAATACTTTTAATTACAGAAAAAACCCCATTCCCCACAGTATCCATAAATAAGAAATGCGACGTTATATTTATTTTCCCTTGTCTGCTCAAAGAAAATTCTAGTTTTTAGTTTTATTGTCACTCAATAAAATTCCAAATTAAAGTTATGTAGAGAAATTCACAATACAAATTTATTGAAGAATTGACAGTTTGCAGGAATCCATGTGAAGTGTAAATAAGCGTTGAGGCGAACTTATGGCTTAAGCCAATTCATTGAACACATCCTGACTACATGGCCACACGTCCTGGAGCTAGCGAGGACTTGTTCCATGTCCTGTATATAGCGTAGCTCATTCCCCGCTGTATACAGGAACAACAAGGAGCAACTGGCAACTGGCTACTGGAAACTGGCATGTGAACGTGTCGCACGTGCGTGACAAGCCAGAAATGGTCTCAGGTCTTGTAGTTGCCATAGGATTTCTATTTAATATTGACGTTTAAATTTCTTGCGAATACAAATACAAGCAGAGGAGCAACTTCTACAAGGTATGACAAATAAGGAGATTGTAACGGTACTCGTAAGCAATGAAGCGAGTTATTCCACACATCGAAAAGGACACCAATAGAATGACAGATATAGATAGAGAGAGAGAGGGACACACACTCCCAAAGCGTGTCAGGGGCATGGGCATTATTGTTGCTGGTGCACGCGTAGCACGATTTTGCAAATAAATACAAATAACTTTGATTTCCAACAGTTTCCCCAATGCATTGAGATAGGCAGACATGTCAGGACAGGATAACCAACAAACTGCACACAAACACAGATACTTGCAGCGTGTGACGTTCAACAGAAGAAGCATTCAAATTAAACTTTATTTTGCTGCCTGCCACATCTCGTTGCATACCTTGGGGCGTCTCTGGCTGAAATTGCAGATTGCAGGCTTGATCACATTGCCAGCCGACGCTGAGGCTTGCAAATGAACCTCAATTGAGCAGGGCAGTGGTGGGGGAGTAGGAGTCGAGGGGGGGGGGAACAGTCAGCCCAGACAAACAGACGAACGTGCTGTGCATGCAATACAGGAGCTTTTTTGTGAGATTTCTTGCACTGATAGCGACTAACGTCACAATATGCTACATCAATTGACAAACGGAATGGGGAAAGTCAATACTCTTTCTTCCCCTTCTCTCCCCACTCCCACATTGGTGAGGCAAAATATTGTAAAGCCCCCAGGAAGGTGACAAAATAGTTAACACTTGCATTTCTTTAATTCGTGCCAAATAAAAAGGAAAGAGATATCATTATTGAATCACGGGTTTATCCACAAAGCTAGCTGAAGACGAATTAAGTATACACCTGAAAATTACTACTAATTGCTGGAGTAAAAAGAATAGGAGTGAAAACATTGATTGATTATCTTATTGGCTGAAATACACTCTAGGATGCTTTTTTCGTTTGGACTTTGCTTTTACTAGTAATACTTATGAAAATAATCAAAGCGTACAGTTGCTGTTGCTGCCAACAAAATCAAAGTATTAGCATTAACAACACCAACAGCTGAGCAACAGTGGCTCGAACTTCCGGCTGCCGTGGCCGCCATGGCCACACCAACAACAGCAACAGTAAACTTTTCACTTGTAGGTGTATGTATGCGTGTGTTTGAGTGTGCTTGTTTTATTCATATACTTTGCACCCGACTATTTGCAATATGTGAGTTGCTTTTAATCCTAGACCTTCGAGACCTTTGAGCTCTTCCAATGCACTTCAAGGGTTGTTTCTGGGCTGCAAAACTGAAATGCTATTTTTATGGCTAAAAGGAAGGCAGCTACTAGACGGAGCAGCTGGGATGGGGTTGAATTAAGTTACGGCATTTAATGATGTTGCTTAGCAAATTGAAGCAACTAAACACAAACATAATTGAAACCATTTTCTCATTATAATGATGATGATGATTACGACGACGGCACGGCAATGAAAAACTATTACCCAAAGCAACAGCAAGAAAGCATTGGGAGGAGCTGAGTTCGTGGGCCAGCAGGTGCTTCTGACGCAAATTGTTTGGCTTTGTCTAAGACCTGACAAGGCAGCAGGTAAACAATGCAGACTGTTGCCACGCCCCCTCACTCCCCAATTTCAGGTCTTACTCCCTTACGTCAAGCAAATATGCTTCGCCTCTTTGTGTGATGTTTGTGTGTGAGTGTGTGAATAAGATGAAGTGCTCGGGCGCGGAAGTCAATGTAAAAGTTAGTCGCTTTCTTCTTTTGCGAATATTGCAAATAAACTACTCAACAAATAAAGGAGGAAAGGAAAAACAGTATACAGAGGCTTAGGAAATTGTAGTAGTAGTAAATGCAGCTGAACCTAAGGAAACTCAACGCTCCTCATCCCTTGACACACAGGAAGTGCAAGCCAGCCAGTTGTGTAGCCAGCGCACGGAAGTTGTAACAAGTTAATGGCAGTTTTCAACAACCAGCCGACGAATGTCAACCTCTCAAGTGCGGCAGGTGCAACAGCAACAGCAACAGAAACAGAAACAGCAGTAGCAGCAACAACAACTTCATTTAGCTGCCGCCTAAAGTGTTTTGAAGTTGGCACTCAAGTAGCAGTTAACGTGGCCTAATAAAGTTGCTCTGAGATTAAAATTACCAAGTACTGGAGCAGAAGCAGCAAAGGAAAGTACAATGCGGCGTATGCGTGATGTGCTCTGGGAAACCCAACGGCTGCTGTTGCTCCTTTCTTATTTTTTTTTTGGGTAACGCTTTTGGCCAACAGACAACGCCATGACGATAACTTCAACATTGGCATTGTTGTTGTCGTTGTCGTTGTTGCCATGCTGTTTATGTCTTGGAACCATTAGCAGCTCAATTTACACAGTCGATGTCGACACTTTGGCTGCTTGGCTTTTTGACCAACGCGTGTGCATTGGCAATACAATATTTGACATTTGCTTTTGGTTTATGGCACCCTCGCTTTACCCATTTCCTGTGCTAAAAGCCCCTCGGCGGTCAAGTGGTTCGCCTAATGGACCAAAAACTGCAATTCGATATGGATTCGATCTTCTTTTTTGTTTTCCTTCTTCCTCATATCATGTGTTCTCTGTCCCACTCTCTCTCTCACTCTCTCACTCTCTCTCTCTCTCTCTCTCTCTCTCTTTCTACTGTTCATTTGGCAAACACAAAAGGCAGTCGAGAAACAAAATCAAATTGTTTGCAAATAGCTAAATAAATGGCCCTAACTTGGGTTTCTGGTGAAGAATGGAGTAAAGATTGGGGCTGGAACCGGGGGAATTTTCTGATTACCCGATATCACAGGATATTGCGGGGCAAAATGGGGAACAAGTTTGCGCTGCGCAAATTAATAACAGCAGCTGAGTTCAGCTGTTTGTTGTTTAGGTTTTTTTCTACCCAATCTCAAAATAGACACACACACACACACATATATGTAGTGTATATGTTTGTATATCTGAGTGTGCGTGAGTTTGTCTAATGCCTGCAGGTTGACGTACGTGCTGTGGCATTTTTATTAGGCTCTACTTTTTACGAGTCCAGCCAAAGCAAAAGCCTTTTACTGTTATAGGAGGCGGGTCGTCATGCCAAGCAATAGGCATACATGGGGGTTGCATAGAAGGGTGCAGAAATTATGTTTCATTGATCATAAAAGCAACAGTGCAAGCTACAATTTTAATATGCTTTAAGGAAAAGAGGGTAAACATGCTTAATAACATTACACAAGTACATATTCCCGTAGAGGATAATTTATCATGCAACTATAAAAAATTACTTATTCTTCCACATACATATTTTCGTCATCAAAGATTAATTATTGCAAATACATGTTTTCATTTCACTTTGTCTCTATCTTCATGTAAGCCTTTCAGTCTACTTTCGACGCAAATCCAGCTTAATTGGAGGTAAGGATTACCTTTTGTTTCATTTAATTAGTCAGCTGTGGCGGGATTCACTGAATCTTCCCTTTCTGTACCCATTGCCCTCCTCAGACCACCAACTCTGATATTATTGTTATTTGTATGTAGGACCGTTTTATGGCTGCCTCCGTGACTAAAAAATGTCGCTCAATTAAAATGGAAACACTTAAAATTCAACACTTAATGCCGTGCGTAAAATTAATGCCGAGCACCTAATTAAATTATGTTAATTACTTCTGCAAGTCTATTAACAACACAGCCCACACACACAAACAATGATAGACACGTACAACCAAGCTGTACTGGGGTACTATAACTTTGTTGTTGCTTTCGCTGTCGGTTGTTGTTCGCTTAAGCTGAGGGAAATGCTGATGGAGGGATCGGGCTTGGGATTGGGCTGAAAGGCAAACATCAAATAACTTTCAATCAATTCCAATTAACAACGTCCATAAAAGCAGCTCAAAAATAGATCCACAAAGTGCACATAAGAATGGCAGGACAATTTAATTTAAAATTTAATGGCAAAACGGGGCAACTTGGCTAAGTAAAAGCCAGAAGACAGACAAAACTAGTTTGATTTTGTTATCAAAGGCAACCCGTGCAACCGCAAAGCAGAAGCACCAGAAACTCATCGAGGGAAGGCGGCAATGAGCAGCAAAAGGATATTGTAATAACCATAGCCTGACACGCAACCAACATCGACAAGGGCCATGGTCACACATCCACACACATAAATACACTCATACACCCGCACAGCAGCACTATGAGTATCATCCAAGTGCAAGTTGAATAAAAATAAAAATTGCAGCGAACGCGAGAAAGGAATGCTGTTTTACAGTTAGCAACAATGGGCAACATCGGTCGAAGCCACAATAAAAAGACAGTGGAAGGACACGCAAGATAGACAAGACGAAGGCGAAATAAAAATCGCAAAAGCGCCAACGGCAACGCCCACACCAATAACAACACCACACAGCCAGGCACTAAACCTTCTGCCAGTCTGTCTGCCCAACTGACGACTTTGAGGCGAGGACATATGCGAGTGAACGAGTCAACTTAATTTTGCACTTGCACTTGCAGTGCAAAAATTTAATCAAGAAGTGCAACGCAAAGCGAGCCCAACTAACCACCCCTTTCTATTCTCGTCCTTTTCATTTTCCCCTTTAAAACATCCTTTCCCATCTCTTCGCAGCCCAGCACTAACAAAAGTTGTCTTGGCCAACACCACGCGCCAGCCCCTTGCGTGTAATGCGAGATTCGTTCAACATTTACAATGATTTTGTGATTCTTCCGACACTTTATGGCCAGCCAAGCTGACAGCCCTCAGGCCCTCAGGCCCCAGCTCCGGTTCCCGTTCGCAGTGCCCCGTCAACGACATGGACATGGACATCGACACGGATACGGACACGGACACCAGCAGCTAACAGGCAAGAGCCAAGAGCCAACAGCCAGCATGGTCGGGTAAGTTGTGTTTTTATGTGACTGAGTATAATGGAGTGAAAGACTTTAAGCAAGCATCCGAATGGCCATGGACATCCCCATCGCTGTACTAAGTTCCTGGGGCTTTCCTCAGCTAGGTGGGAAAGTGATGAAGAAATGAAACAGCTGAAGCTGTTGATACCAAATGCCAAATGCCATCAAGTTGGCCATCTGATATCATCGCTTGCAAAAACAGCTGGACGAAATTCCCAGCGGCTGAAAGCTTTTTGGCCATGGCTCAGCACAATGTACGAGTCGAGAGTAAACAAATATTTGGTTAATTCGATTTTTAGCTATGATTGTCCAAACGCAATTCTTGTTGATTTAAATTACTCAAGGGTTGTGACTGGGCATCGCGGCTCGAAATGAGAATACACCTACCAAAAACAGGATGTGAAAAGCAATTGCTCAACGCTACGTATTACTATTTTTTTTCTAAATTGTTAATTTAAAATTTTATTTCTACATTTGTATCTTACTGTTAATACCTGCAGATAGTGTCGCCCTCAAATTATTTTTACATGCCCTTACATTTTCCTTGACACATATATATTTTTAAATTAAGGTATCATGCACTTCTCTTTTGTTGCCACTGACACTCCCCGTGCTGCAAGGATAGAAATACAAATTATCTCTGGCAGGATGTGTACCGATGTACCAGCAATAGTCCATCGATGAATGGGAAAGTAAAGTTGGCGGATCAATCCTTAGCCCAGTCACTCTCCTTCCTCTTAGAATTTGAATTTTTCACATTTTTTTTATTGTTTTTTATATGTCGTGCCTTTTTATTTGCTGCTCTTGCTGCTAAATTTATCTCCAAGTTTGAGTTTCTGATTCCGCCAAATCTGGACACTGTCCCGCCAAATCTGACCTTTCCTGCCAAATTTAATTTTCCATGATAAATCTGGAGATTTTTCCGGCTCATAAAGTGCAATTTGCGGGGAAAAATTAAAAGCAGCGCACAGCGTCAATTTAAGTTTCCCGCTTTTTATACCCTTGCAATTTGTGAATTTGGTTGAGATACCCTGAAAAACAATTGTCCGATTAAAAAAAAAATAAAAATAAATAAAAAATTAAAAAAAAAAAATTTAAAAAAGAAGGAAAATTAACTTCGATTTCATTAGTTACATTAAATACTACTGCGTCTTAAAAAAATCATTTATTTTGGTTTGTCCAGCGTTCTTTAATTCTAATATGCAGGACTGCAAATGGCTTTCCAAATGTTTTACTTATTCAAACGCTTTATAGTCATTTAAAACAAATTTTTTAATTTCTTAATTGTGGTCATCGCCTTATCATCCGAATCTATTGGATCAGGATCATAGTCAGGCTCTTCCGGTTCTTCTTCGGATTCCGAATTATCACTGTTTCCGCCCACTTCTGATTTTTAATGAGAAAACTAGCTCGTCAGCGAAAGTTTTTACAAAATTCGTGTCCCGCCAAAAGCGGTTTTGGTTGGTTTTTTTTTTTTTAAATAGTGTCCGCGTCCGCTCAAGAGAGTGTCCGCTCAATAGAGGCAAAATTGGTCTGAAAACCCCACCGAAACCAACGTCATGGCCCAAAGGGAATGTCCGACTATGAGAGGTGTCTGCTAAGGGAGTTTTCACTGTATACATATATACCTTATGGGGTCTGTGAGGCCTCCTTCAATGCGTTACACATTTCGTGACAAAATTATGATACCCTCTGCAAGGGTATAAAAATGGACCTATACCAAGTTTCATTAAGATAGCTCCAAAGCTAATATACTAATTTGCATAGAAACATGTGTGGCGGAAAACGTGGAAAAAATCATTTTTTCGTTAGAAGCGATTGTAAAAGTAACATATGCATCCGACATGGAATTTTTCAAAGATTAAGAATCCAAATGGGTTTTATAGTCAGGTTAACATTTTGGGCGGTACAGACTTTAAAAGTTGACCCTACTTAAGAATCGCTTGGGTATAGAAATACAAATATTAATTTCGCTGCCGATTTTTGACAACTTACAAGTTACATCAATAAAACTAATGCAATCTCGCAATAAAAGCGCAAAGCAAGGAGATAGAGGAAGAGCGTATTGTCATCATTCCTATGCACCATGGGGAATTTGACCAATTTATAGATTTTTTAGTTTAGTTTTTGCATTGGACTTATAAAAGTAATTTTGCTTGTTCGTACAAAAATGGGCGTGGCACCGCCCTTTTTTCATAATTTTAAGAGGATGTACATTTTTTTTATGTTATCTCGCCCAAGCTTTCAGAATTTGTGTGTTTTTAAGCTATGAGCATTCTGTTAAAAAATTATTCAAAACGGACGTCTATAGCTTATAGTTCCTATAGGAACAATCGCTTAAATTAGTAGTAATAATTAATTAGTATGAACAACTTTTTTGTTTTACAAGATTTCCAGACCAAACTTTCTTTATAAATGTACATAAGGACTGTACCGTAAAGAAACTGCACACTTTTTTCCAAATGTAATTCAAAAGATATTCATCAAAAGTAATTTTTAATTTTAACATATTATTAAGTGATTCATCAACAACTTAAATACCTAAAATATTTTGAAAGAAGGTCAACCTCTTATTTTTGCGCGAATTTTTTGCCTAACAACCTTCTTTAAATTCTGCACAACTGCCTTTTTGACCTTTAGACCTGCCCTTATCCGGTTTTTCTTCATATCATCCAAGTTTTCATCGAATCACCTTCTTTACTTAAATTCCTTTTCATAATGGTTCAATATCGCTCAATGGGCCGTAGCTCCGGGGAATTGGGGGTTTTCCTTCATAAGCTTAGCTAATTTTCTGTAGAAAATCCCAATTTCCCCAAAGTAACTGTGCAGAACTTTTTTGCTTACTTGCTCGAACTACAGATAAACGGACAAATCCAAAGATGCAAAAGAGATAAGAATTGAACAAGCTTTCTTACGGCATAATGCATGTCGTGATCGAAAGCTCGTACTGAGAGAAATATTAATTTGAAAGTGTGCAGTTTATTTTCGGTACAGTCCTTAAGTTATATTATTATCTTGACATATTGGCCAAAAATGATCGAGTTCGGACTACTATAGCATATAGCTGTCATAGGAACCATCAGTCGATACATGAGTTTTTGTATGAAAAACATCTTTTTTGTGGTTTATTTGGTTTTAGTCAATTAGAATATACTTCATTTAACTAATGCGAGCATAAAAATATATATTTTCTCCTTCTGCTTTAGTCATTTTTCCACTATATGGACATTTTTCAGACAGAGATTAAGTGCTAATAATTGAAATTTCGCAAAGAATCGCACAAAGTCGCAGTTGAAACGGGATGTTCTGGATTAGGAACTGATCACTCTACAACATAGATATAGACACTTACTAAGCAATTTTTTGTAGCTCCATTCAAAGTTAAACTTTCTTTACGAAAATCATACGTGGACACCACTTGCTAAATTTACTAAATATTAGAAATACTCGCACAAAACAAGCAACGTATTAGTAGCTACATATAGTTCAAGTCTGAATAAGTAACATGCATTTAAAATTTTGGACTTTTACGTTATTAAGTTTAAGAATTGTTAATTTGAAAATGCACTGCAAAATTAAGCTTAATAAATGCACGTGGTGATTGGTTGCAACAGCTGACTATAACAGCTGATATTTAAAAACAGGGCTGTTAAATAATTATATGTAGCTTTTAACAAAACAGTTTAATCTATTTATAACACATTGGCATTCAAATATCGTTAATTTGCATACTTGTGAAAAACACATTAATGCCAACCAGACTGGTCAAATTCCCCGTAGTGCTATAGAAGCATTTTGATATATTATACCTATTTCAATATGATCTGGTTGTATACGAAACACATAATCTGTAAGCTTTGAGATACTTTAAGAATCAAAAATATCATTTAGTCGGTAGGGCCCGACAGTAAAATACCTTAAATACCGTAAAGGACGATGTTAAATTCCATATGCATGCAAATAGAATTAACCTAGTCAATACATAGTACTTATATTCAAACACATTACACACGCACGCACAAAACATTTATTGAATAATTGTCTTCGAATATCTTCCTTATTTATTATTATACGATTGCGTTCAAACGGTGGTGTTACATCACCCTAAGTATCATTCACGCTTAATTTCAAATCTCCAGCTTTTCCTCTCAGCAATAAAATTGCAATTTTCGATTTGTATGTGAAGGGGGCGTGGAATCTAAAATTTGAAATAAACGTGTGAGTGCAAATATAAGAAGTCTTCTAGGTCTCCTAGGTCTTACCATCTCTGAGATCCTTTCGTTTATATGGCTATCGACTCAGCTTGTCGTCCTGATCAAAATATATATATACTTTATGGGGTCTGCCACGCCTCTTTCTGAATGTTGCATACTATTTTTTGAACAAACTTAATACAGGGTATAAAAAAAGTTATTCATACTAAAGGTTGGTTTTGGTCTGATTGCTCCTAAGAAAGCAATACAACATAGTCGTCTGATATTAAACAAATTTAGTCGCCTTATATAAAACAAACCTGAACACTTAGTCTGTGAGCTTTATTGAGATATCTTAATCAAAGAGAAAGTTGTTCATATCAAAAGTTGATTCTAGACCGATCAGTTCCATATAATATATTTAGTTGTGAGCTATAACTTAAAGTTGCCAGGATGTATTAGTCAATAATAAATACAGAATCTGTGAATTTGGTTCATTTATCTCAAAATGGAGAAAATGTTATTATTGTTAATAATATTATGTATATATTGGCAAAAATCTAAAACAAACTTGATCAATGGGAAATATAGATGAGCCTACACGCCAAATTTGGTGTCTCTAGCTCTTATGGTCTTTGAGATCTAGGCGACACAAAAAGGGACAGACGGACAGACAGACGGACATGGATATATCGTCTCGGCTGTTGATGCTGATAAA